>CM021101.1:558275806-558795407 GCA_007115665.2 Sequoiadendron giganteum | reverse complement strand
TTGAGGTAATATATATATAAAAAAATTGGCATACCTGGCGACTCCATACTCTAATTTTCAAGCAGATCTAATGTGAACACCATGGCAAGACAGTTGCCTTTTGTTACATTCAATGTTGGCAGCCCATTATTGCTTGCTCAGCATGATGGTATTTTGGTAGCAGCCTTGAAAGGCTTTCCTTTCTTCGCCAATGAAATTCAAACTACTCCAATTGAACATATTAAGGATGTGGCTACATTATGTTCAGTCCATCATATTACACAAGAGAATGTTGCAGTGAGGCTTTTGGCTGCATCTATGAAGGGTAAGGTGATTTAGTGGTTTAGAGGATTGGTTTTAGGTTCAATTACTTCATGGGATCTATTGGTTGAAGCTCAAAATAAATAGTTTAAAGACAAGTCAAACAACCTATCATTGATTGAACAGTTGACTACAATTAAAAGAGCTCCGCAGGAGCAGATGACTAACTTCAATTTTTGATTTCAAATAACCTGGAACAAAATCCCAACAATGATAAGACCTTCACCTGAGCATGCATTCTTGTATTATCTTAGAGCAATTAATAGTGATATAGCTATAATAATACAATCTATGGGTGGAGTTACATTACCCGCAACATTTGACATAGCAATTAGAGTTGAAAATAACCTTATTCAGGTTGGTAAAATTGCACCTAGGCCTCCTATGCCTATTTTCCCTAATATTCAACCATTAATGCCCATTCAAATACCTCTTATAACTCCATTACCTACTATTTCAGCCTTAGGTTTTCAAACAGCTACTCAAAATAATGTTGTTCCATCAAATTCAGACTTGCAAGAGCTTAGGGGTACCCAACAAGAAATGGCCAAATTTTTGCAAACAATTAGCAATGACTTAGTGAGCCTAAAAAATCAACAAGGCCAGAATTATACACCTTACCAAGCCCCATACCAAACAAATAAGCTACCTTATCAGGATGATTTTCAAGGACAAAGAATAAATTACAATGTTAAACCTTTTTAGCTCTATAATCAGCATGCTTCCAGCTCATCCAGAGAACTAGTACCAGTACAAAATAGTTTGGCACAAGAGTACGACTGGTGTTATCTATGTAATCAACCACACAATAGTCAATTTGCTCGAATGGCATGATAAATCAGGCCTTAATGGTGCAAAATAATGTTGTTGTTCAGTAAGATGCAACACAAGAAGATCCAGAACAACAAAGTTCTCATCCTAAATATGGCCAGCATGATGTAGCACTAATGAATTGGCAAGGTGAGGATTTTTGCAAGGTTAATCATACACAACAAGTTGATAAAAATAAAGAAAGGGGTAATGAAAAGGAAGAAAGCATGATCATACCCACAGTAGCTACAAGTCAAGGGAAAGAACAGATTTTGAAAAACCAAGATCAATTTGAACAGTAAAACATTGACAACTATTTTGAGGTATCCAGTTGGTACAGTGATGAAGAAGATCTAGAAATTCTATCAAAAGAAGAGAGACCTATTTACAAAGAAGAACAGGTTCTCCATGAAGATGAAGCACCTAATTTATTTTTTGAACTCCCTTTGTACTATAATGAAGAGGCCAACATGAGTGAATTGCAAGCAACTTTCCTTGAAGAGCAGTCAAGTGAACTAATTGAAGATGATCAATCTTTTCAAGACAACTCAATGTTTGATTGTTAAGATCCTACTTGTTTAGCTTGTAGAGATCTTGCCACTCTGTTGAATTCTTGTAGTCATCAAAAGCCCGAGCCAGCAAATGATGAGGATAGCAAGGGTGATGAGGCAGTAGAGCAACAAATCAACATTGATGGTTTGCACATCAGTTTGTCAAGAGGATTTCCTATTCGACATCTAATCCAACTAGAAAATAGTCAGTAAGAAATCAACAGTATGAACAAAAAGTACATCCTTTGAAGAGGATGCCTAATCAGAGATTTAGCTAACAGACAGCTAAATAAGGATACACATGTTACTATTGCATCCAATGAGGAGGTTGTAGCCTTAGAACAACTAAATCTAATCACTTATTCATCCCATAATAGTAGTATCCATGATCAGGTTCAGATGGTGAGTAAGTTTGATTTTGTTATTCAGGAAGTTCTGCAACATTCTATAGGAGATGTTCTTAGGGGTCTTATCTTATCAGTATTAAATCACTTTTCAAAGAAACCTTTCTTAATTAGAAAGGGAAGTTATTTCTCACAATCAGTGAATGCTCATGTTTGAAAACTACCACTGCTGGGTAGTGTAGGGTAGGATAGATTTTTCAGATAATAAGTGCTCATTACATAGTAGTTTCAGTTCAATTTTGTTTTCAATAAAGTGCAGATGTTGCACAAGTTTTTTGGCTCTGTTTTAAACAGAGCTATGCTAGTTTCTTTCAATTCTTTTTGTTGCAGTGTGGTTCTACAGTTGAGTTACATAACTTCTTGTCTCTTTTTTAAAGAAGGGAAAAATTTGACTCCATGCCCAATGGATTGCTTAAGGCAACTGATATGGCATGCTTAGCAAGAAAGCATTCAACAGGAATCACAAGAAATGTTACCAAAAATTTCACCTCGGCTCATTTTGGTAGAGTTGGAATAGCTGATTACTTTTAAGGTGAAAGGTACTACATTAAATTATGCTAATCATTATCATTTTGCATATGAAATCTTCAAATGAGATTTAATTTTATCATGCAGTAATTTACAACAAAAAGGAAATTACAAATATTGTATAATGTTGATGTATTTTATTCATTTTGAAATGCAAGTGTATACAATGTTGTTGTTTCATACAACAAGATCAAAAACATGCTCAGGTGTCCCACACAAGCCATGCGAGTGGCTAAACCAATTCATTATAAGCAATGAACTATACAATTGAAGATTGTAGAAGGAAAGAAGCATATCCATCATTGCCTAGTTTGGGTCTTCGGTTGGTTTTCATTGCTACTGCTCCTACCTACTCCTGATCTTGAATGAACCTACATCATGTTGAAAAAAGGTTGTTAGAGCTCCGGATATGAATATCACTATGTGCTCTATCAATAGGAATATAGTACATGGCCTATAATATATTGAGTCAGTTGAATAGACGTCATATATGAGCAAAAGATCCAAATCAGATCATCAAATGTGAGCAAATCATTAGAGGAACATTAAACATCATTTTTTTATCTAACTTGTTTGTTGAGTTTGTAGGTACAGGTACAACCATATCATTTAGACCAACAAAGATATTGTTGTCATGTCAATCAACAAATATTTCTCAAAATTATTATGTGTGGTGGAAAATGTGGCTCCCGCGAGGGTTGAGCTCAACACATAACACTAGAGAGGCAACAAATGTTTTTTGTTTAAAGAATAGTGCATTCACTTAAGGATATCAGAGCCTTGTCTTCATTAAACCAAAGGAACAGTAAAAGAGTGAGCTCATTATCTTCATTATAGTAGAATGTTGGTTAGGAATAGTCAAGTCTTCAAGGAATAGTCACATGATGGTATAAATTGCCCCTTTCATAACTATCATACAGTGCTTATTAAAAATAGCTCTTCTCATGTCATGGATTCAGGAGCATACAATAGAAAAATCATTATTTGAATTATTGAGCAAAAATAGTATTTGTAATTGGAGAATGAATAAAGCATGAGAATAGCACAGTGAATAGAAAGAAGTCATAGGCATTGCAACTTTATATAATAGTTTTAAATTAAGCATAAACATACTATTAATGGAAAGGGAAATGTTGATAAAGAATAGATGTAATGTGTGCACATGGTAAAAAATTAACAGTGTGAGAGTTTATTAGCCATGACTGACTGAATTTTGAGGCATCATATAAAAGGAAATATCTCCAAAAGTTAACTTCATGAAATAATCCCATGGTATGCTATAGGAAATGCATCACTATGCACCACTATAAAAGTATCTCAGCTTTTACAAAGGAAAATGTAAGACAAATGAGTGGCCTACAAAAGATTTTGTTGCATAAAGAATCAAGGGTTTTGTTTTGTTTTCTACTTAGAGATCATAAACAATGCATAATATAAAGAGGCTTGTAAGTAAAAGTATAACCCAGTTTTTATGATAAACACTAAGGGTTTTACAAGAAAACAAATCTAAGGTTATGAATTTCAAGAGGGAGATTTGACCCATTTTCTATGAAAAGATGAGAGGTCAAAACATAAGCAAGGAAAGCCTCAATTTGAATGAGTATTACAGTCACCTAAAAATTCATACAGCCACGACCTTGTCATTTTCAAGGAATAAATAAAACCCAGGTGTATTCTTCAATGGCGACCTGAGAATCTCTTTTATCTCACAAATGCAGAAAATAGAGAAATATTCAAGCTTGTGTAGTAAAGCAAAATACCCAGAACTTCATGAGGTCGTGGCCTTGCATTCAGAAATAGGAGTGTTTCTATAGAGGTGGAGGTGTCAAAGTTGAGTTCCTTCATGTTGCAATAATATAGGAACCCAGAATATGCAAATAAGCCCATGGCTACAACAAAAAATGAGTATATAGAAGCTTGACATGACCAATATGAAGGAAAAGGCTCTATTTCATTCTTTGCAGAATGGAAACAGGAGTTTGATAACTTTTTACATAAAGAATGAGCTACAACCTCTCATAGAGGAGAAAATGCAAAATAACTGGAGTAGGTCAGGCCATAGATGAGAGATATTATGCAAAGAAATGTCAAAGCCCTCAAAATTTGTTCAAATATTTCAAGTACCCTAAACAAATGAAGTTGCGGCCTTCTATACAAAGGCATTTTCTAATTGTTTATTTCATGAAGATAAAATAAGATAATATGGAATGCACCTTTTATTACAGAACATGGAGTACCCAGAAGCTTACCTTCACTTGTTTCCTGTGAGGAGATATATATAAACCCACGGGTTTGCTATAGAGGAATCCCCAAATGTCAAATCAAGTTCTCCAATGGCGGCTAGAGATGCGCCCAAAATGAAAAGAAGCATATACAAAGGATAAGAGAGGAAAAGATATCAGAAAAATCAATGGAGGTTGCAGCATAGGTGCCTGAAAACATTTGCAAAATGGAGAAATACAGAAGAAAATGTCTAGATTTATATCTGAGAAAAGCTTACCATGTTTTTTCTATAAGTATTTTTTAAAAACTCATTGGAAACAACTAAGAAATTATAGGTTGACCTTCAAAACTAGCAGCATGGCGACACAACAATTGGCTCTCAAAAAATGCAAAGTGAAAAATAAAGTTTGGATTAGGGTTTGAGTGAATTTTACTCAAAAGCCCTAATTCGAATGATAGGCATTTTTGCCTATGTTTTAATAAAATCATTTCAAATTATTGCCATGGTCTTGACTTATTAAGTCAAAAGACCTAATCAACATTAGGGAGCCATGAGTTTGGGAATGATAATATTACCTTTAATATTATCACTTGACTTTGAAAAAAGAAACTATCATTTGATTTTAACATTTTGGCATGTGCTAGTGAAGGAGTCTTTCACTTATTCTTCTTTGCATGATTATAGACAAAGATCAACAGTATAATTAAATATTAAAGGTATATTACCTAAATATTTAACATGTAAATGTGATAAAGGAGGAACAATCACATATTAAATATTAAAATAATCATATCGATTATCTTTAATATTTAGTCATTCAATTACCTTTTCTAGAATCATGCAAGAAAAAGACAAGTGAAGTGAACTGAAGATCAGATCATGTAGATCATGAAGGTGGAGACTTGAGTCTCTTTCAGTTAACTAAACATGCAAAGTCAATTGAAGTCATTTTTCAGTCTTGTGGAGATCACATCGATTGGGGCCATTGTTCATGCAGATTTTTATAACATAACCTCAATTCTACATTAGTTCTCGGGTTATTTTGATCATGCATATTGAGGGGAGGAGTTTGCAACATTCAGAGTTTAGTTTGCTTCATTTGTGGGCCCTCTTTTTGAGGATTTTATTCTTTTCTTGTGAGTAGGGTTTCAGAGATATTTTACACTTTCAGTTGACTATTTTTTCCACCTCTTGGCACTTTGGAGTTATCATCTCTTGTATATATTGGAAAAGACTTAGACTTTTTCCTCAGTTCTTTTTTTCTACCTTTTCATTCTGCAAAGAAATTATCTTGTAACTCGGCTTTTATTTTCAGTTGATTAATATACAGCAGTATCTTATTTTCAACATATGGTTTTAAGTTTTTTGCAGAATTTTCCTTCAAAGTATTCAATAGAGATAGAGTTTACCTTCGCAACTTCTGGTGTTTTGTATCTTTTAAGTGATTTGATGCAAGTTTATTGTGTTTCATACCAGAAACCTTTAAATTTATATCTCGTTTATTGATGCATATACAAAATTGTAGTTTATCATAGGTCATTAATTATGCTTTTAAAGTTTATTTTTTCTCTTAATTTGTGAAAACCCAGTTTTCCTTAGTAAGGTAATATTAAGCAGAGCCTTTTAGTGAAGCATTTATGTGATTTTTCTACTCGAGTTGAGTTGTGTTAGCATATTTTTTGAGAATATTAGTTGTGAATCAGTTTGCATTTAGTTTTTTTTGATGCATCACCTCCTAGAAGTAGTTTATCATTAGAGTTTCATCCAATTTACATAAATTATCCTTTATCCCTTTTCCCACACAAGTCATTAAATTATAGGAAATCAAAAGGGGAACTTGCCCATAACCTAGAGGTTTGTCCTCATTATAGGATACCCACAACCTGAGGATGTTCCAATATTTCACAGGATTGCAGAGCTTTACAGCTTTGTATCACGGGTGCAATCCTGTTGATAACAATTACTACTATATCTTTCATTAGTAAAGTTATTTGAAGGTGTTAAATATACAAATTGCTATATTCTTCTCTGTTACTACTCTACTAAAAGTTCTATCATTATTTGCTAAAGGAGTTTGAGTTGTGCTTAAAGTTTCAAGTTCCAAAAGTGGTTTAAGTTTTATGTAGACTGATTGACCCCTCCCTATTAATCTGGAAGTGTTCAACAACTGGTATCATATCCAAGTTCCTCTATATAAGCTTAACAACTTGAGGCAAAGATCTGAGGTGGCACATGATGGTTCATATAAGGGTCCTCGGTTT
Source organism: Sequoiadendron giganteum (assembly GCA_007115665.2). Lineage (NCBI taxonomy): Eukaryota > Viridiplantae > Streptophyta > Pinopsida > Cupressales > Cupressaceae > Sequoiadendron > Sequoiadendron giganteum. The sequence continues at coordinate 558,788,329 of CM021101.1, read as the reverse complement.
GATGGGACTAATTACTCCTAGAAATTGAGGATGGAAGGATACCTAAACTCTCTTGGGTTTGGGATGTGGCAATCAATAAAAAGTGGTTATACTGCTCCAACCACTCTTCTTATAGATCTAGCTAAAATCAAACTATATGAATGCAATGCCAAATCCAAGAATGCTATCCTGTGTGGGTTGGCTAATTCAAAAGTTTTGAAAGCAATGAATTGTAGTTCTGCCAAAGATGTTTGGGAAAATCTCAGTAGCATCTATGAAGGAGAGACTAAAGTGAAACAAGCTAAGATGTAGATCTTCAAACGTAAATTTGAGACTCTAAAGAGATTTGAAGATGAAGACATTGCAATTTGTATGCTTAGGGTACAAGAAATTGTCTTTGGGATCTCTAGACTTGGTGGAGAAGTAAAAGAAAGTGAAATTATCAAGAAGGTTTTGAGATATCTCCCAAAATCTTATACTCACAAACTGTCAACCATTGAAGAATCTAAAGACTTGGATCAGTATTCAGTTGATGAAATGTTTGGTACTCTTACTTATTTTGAGATGAGAGAGTTTGATCAATATGCTCCAAAGAAGGAAGCTACATTCAAAATTAACAAAAATATTGAAGATGAAGTTGTTAATCAAGTTGATGAACTTGATGAAGTTGAAGCAAACTTTGTGAGAAGATTGAAGAAAGGCACCGAAAAATACAAATGTAAGTTACCATTCAAATGTTTCAATTGTGGAAGGATGGGTCATTTTTCTTCTAAATGTCCTTACAAAGAATCAAATGATAGCAATAAAAGAGATAAGGTTAAAAAGGGTCTCTATTCCAAAGAGAGCAGTGGTTCCTTTGAAGATGAGGAGAATGATTCAAATGATGAAACTCTCTTTATGGATTTCAATACTACTGATAGAAATTATAATGTTGAGATATGTAAGGAGTCAATCTCCTTAATTGATGAAGACGTATTTTCCTGTGATCCAGCTCTAGAACCTATGAAAATTGAAGGTTGGAACTTTAATTCAGATGAATGGGGGATTGACTTTGAAGGAAAACTCTAGTCTGCATTGGAAGGCCAAAATGAATCAAGAGGTCTAAATGAGAAATATGAAAGCTTGCTTGTAGAATCAAAAGAAGAATATGAAAATTGAGAATAAAAGTAAAATAAGGCAAGATGACTAAAGATTGCTTGAATATCATACTCAAAGACAAAACTGTTGAATGAGAGAACTCTGGTCTAGACAATTCAAATAAAAATAAAAATACTGAAACAAAAGAAGAGAGATTTTGTCTTGAAGACTCTAAGAAGAATGCATCCGGAGATACAAAGAATATTCATAATGGCAAGAAAGAAGGTGGATCCAGTTTTGACTAGAAGCATAAAGGTTTTAGAAGTTCTCCTTTAGCAAAACAACATGCTCCTAACAGGTTCAATCAATCCTTTCAAGGTTACTATTTTTCTTGCAATATTTCTGGGCATAAGGTTGTTGATTGTAGAGTTAGATAAAGAAATAATAACAACATAGGAAGAAGGTCTTTCTTACCTCAAAGAAACAACATTGTGTTATTTCATGGATATTGATTTGCCTACAACTATGATCACAAGGCTGATGAATGCAAATCTAAGGTGAAGAGGAACAACTCTATTCTAGAGCACAATGTTGTGTGCTACAAGTGTAATAATATGGGACACAAGGAAAACTATTGTAGAAATGGTTTTGTGAAGCCATATTCTTAGTATTAGAAAAAATATGAATAACTTAATCAACAAAATAGGAGAAATAAAAAGATCCAAAATCAATATCATGAGAAGAAGGATGATTTTTCTCTTGTGCGCTCTACACAAGATTCCAATACAAACTGAGATAGAGTATTATCTCAGGGGGAGATATCACTTGTAGAACCGTTTTTCCCCCTAAAAAGAAAAATGTGTTAAAGACTTTCAACATGAAGGATTATTTAAATCAAATCAGTCAATTGTAGATCTATTGTACCTAAATACAGCTTGTTTGGTGTTCCCAGTGGAATTTTGTAATGTGTGACTTGGTTGGTACACCTATTCTAATCAGTTTTATTCCAATTTGGTGTACCGCATTTAAAGATAAAGTCCCAAAAAAGTAAGTTTTCCCAGATGTTCAATGTTCATTTTGTTGAGGAAAAGTCAAGGCTTTTTTTTGGTCTACATCCCTCCGTAAAGAAAGTTTTGGCCTTCGGGTCCAAAGGTCTTGTTGATCAAGATGTGAAGGTATCATATCCAATTTTTTAAGTATTTATATCTTCTGATATAGTAGATAGCAGTGACAGTGTTCCAGTCTAGCTTAGTGAAGCAATGTTGAAGGCTTGTTGAAATGTGCTACATTTCTCCAGTAGCAATTTTTTGTTAATACAAGATGATTTGATGTAACATAATAGTGTGCTACAATGCCTATCCATTTTTTAGAACATTTTTTGGGGTACGTATGCTAACTAATGCTTGAAAATATCAATTATGAGTTGGTGTAGTTGTCAAGTTTTCTCTACATGTGGTATGTTTGATTTCCAAATTTTAAGTCAATCCTAAGCAATCTCATGAGAAAGTTGTGAAAAGGATTTTTAGATACCTAAATGGTACTCTGGATTATGAGTTATGGTACAAAAAGAATCATAATTTATGAGTGTCTATACTAATGTTGATTGGGAAGGTTGTTTTGATGACCAAAGGAGTACAAGTGGAAGTGCATTCTTTTTGGGAGACAAATTGGTCTCATGGTTCAGTAAAAAGTAGGATTTAGTGTCTTTGTCCGCAACAGAAGCAAAATATATTGCTACAACATCTTATTGTACTCAAGTTCTTTGGATGAAGTAGACTTTGGAGGATGTGAAGGTTAGGGAAAACTTTAGTGGCGAATCTTTTCCAATTGGTGAATTCTAGAAATTGGCCAAGTCAAAATTGGCGAATTAATCGCACCTAACAGGGTGTCCAAATCGCCCGAATTTTATAAATTATTGGTCCAATGCATGTCCTTTCACCAACAATTTTTTTTATGAGGTATATTTAAGCAACAAATTCACCATATGTGATAGATTTCCAAGCATAGATATTATATCCTGTGCCATGAGCTAAGAAACGGTAATGCAATTGGTTGATGCAAGATTGCTTTACAACCATGGATTCTCCTGCATCAGACACCCGAGATTGGAAGAAAAGTGATTCCCTCACTTTCCAAGGTTAGGGGGAAAACCAAAATGGTCCACCTCAGCCCGAGATATCCATGATGAATCCTTTACTGGTCTACCCTTCCACTTCACAAGTTATTCTTTGTATTGCTTGCTCCTAGTGTTGCTTCTGAATCCAATATCCAAGATCTACTCAATATCCTATGATGCTTGACATGGTAGCTTCTTCTCTGAATCAACTTCATTGCTACTGCCACTTGGCTCTCCTTCATGAAACTCATATATATCTACAACATTAAATATAGGTGATATTCCCATTGTCTCTGGTAACTCCACTTCATATATGCATTTCTAAAATAAAATCTCCTCAAGATCTTACATGGTCCAAACTTTCTAATCTTCAGCTTGTTGTATGTGCCAACTATAAATCTCTCCTTCCTCAAATATACCATCACTTCATCACCAATAGAAAATTCCTTAGATCTTTAGTGCTCATTTTCCTTCCCTTTATACTTGTTATCCATGGCCTCCAAATGTTTATGAACTTGTTTATGCACTATTTCCATGAAATCTACAAACTTCTTTGCTTTTGCACTCCTTTTGTTCTCCATACTGATTTCTCTTAACTCTGCAACACCTGTAGGGCTTGTTCATGTTACAACCTGAAATGGTGTCTTCCCTATGCTCCGATTAACTGAATTATTGTAGGCGAATTCTACTTGTAGTAGAACTATATCCCAATTACCTGTCTTATCTTTGATCAAACACCTCAACAAGTTACCTAAGCTTCTATTTACCACTTTTGTTTGTCCATCAGTCTGTGGGTGATATTCTGAACTGAACTTCAGATCTGTCTTCATCTTCTTTCACAATGTTCACCAAAAATATCCAACGAATTTGTTGTCTTTGTCTGAAACTATACTCTTAGGTACTCCAAGCAATCTCACAATATCCTTGAAAAATAAATCAACCACATGCACAACATCGTTAGTCTTCTTACAAGGAATAAAATGTGCCATTTTAGAAAATCTATCCACAACTACCATTATTGAATCATATCCTCTCTATGTCCTAGGAAATCCCAATATGAAATCCATGTTGAGATCTTCCCAAGGTCTCTCTAGTACTATTAAAGGTTTATACAATCCAGTATTCTGATTGCTCCCTTTTGCAACTTTACAAATCCTGCAATTCTGAACATACTTCCTTACATCCTTATAGATTTGTGGCCAAAAATAGTGTTCATTCACCAAAGCTATGGTTTTATCCACTCTGAAATGTCTTGCTAAACCTACACTATGCTTTTCATTAATCAAAATTTCCCTCATTGTACTCCTTGGAATGCACAACTAGTTTCCTTTGAACAACATACCTTCCTGAATGAAGTAGTCAAACCATTGGCTTCGGTCTATTATAATGAGTTCCTTACATGCTTTCCATGCTTCACTAAAATCTGCATCTTCTTCATACATATTCTTTAATTCATAAAATCCCAGTACTTCCACTCTCATCTTTGTCAACAAATTCCTTTTCCTACTCAACGCATATATAACTTTATTTGACTTTCCACTCCTATGCTTCAACACAAATGTGTAACTCCATAGTAAATCAACCCATCTCATATTTCTTTGATTCAGCTTCCCTTGACTGTTCAAATACTGTAAATTTTGATGATTTGTATACAACACAAACTCCTTAGGTAGTAAGTAATGTCTCCACTTCTTCAAAGCTTGAATTATGGCATAAAATTCTTGATCATAAATAGTACATTCTTCTGGAATCATTCAATTTCTCACTGAAATAGGCTATAGGTCTTCCTTCTTGGCTCAATACTGCTCCTATTGCATTTCCACTTGCATCACAATATACTTAAAATACCTTGTCAAAATCAAGTAGTGCTAACATTGTTTGTTCTATCACCTTTTGCTTCAATAGTTCAAAACTCTTTTGTGCTCCAGACGTCCACTTGAAATCCTTCTTGTCTCCTCTCATTGTCTTTGTCATGGCGTTACAAACACTACTAAAACTTCTAATAAACTTTTGGTAGAAACTATATAGTCCATGAAATGATCTTATTTCTACAATATTTATTAGTGTAGGCCAATCTAAGATTTCTTTCACTTTCTTTGGATCCATTTTTAATCCTTCAGCAAAAATAACAAATCCAAGATTCATCAATTTTGTCTTCATGAAACTACACTTCTTGATATTTATCAACGAATTGTCTTCTCTCAACTTCTGTAATACTTGCCTAAGGTGAAACAAATATTCTCCTCTAGTTTTATTCAAAATCAAAATATCATCCAAGTAAACAATGACAAACTTACCCAAGAATTTCTTCAATACCTCATTCATCAATCTCATGAAAGTGCTTGGTGCATTGTTTAATCTGAAAGGCATCACTAACCACTCATATAATCCTTCATTTGTCTTAAATGCGTTCTTCTTTTCATCTCCTTCACTGATCCTGATATGGTGATATCCACTCTTGAGATCAATCTTTGTGAAATACTTTGCCCCACTCAAACAATCCATAATGTCATCCATCCTTGGCAATGGAAATCGATACTTGACAGTGATCCTATTAGTTGCTCTTGAATCTGTACACATTCTCCATTCTCCATATTTATTTGGTGCAAGTATAGTAGGTACTACACATGAGCTCAAGATTTCTCTAATCAATCCCTTCCTTAAAGCTCTTGTATTTGTCAGTTCAACTTTGCATTATTTTTCGGTGTCATTATATGTGTTGCTTTGTTTGGAAAACTGGCTCCTGGTATTAGATCTATCAGATGCCTAATTCTCTAGACCTCTGGTAAACTGTCTGGTACATTGTCCGAGATGATTTCTTTATACTCTTTCAACAATTCTACAACTTCTTCGCTCTCTTCGATGGGATTCTCTATCTTTGAATCATTTCTTTTCTTTTGAATCAATACAAAACACATGTTTTCATCCATCAAGAAAATTTCTTCCAGCTACCAAATAGAGTTTGGAAATACTACAAACCTTACTCATCTTCCTCTTCTAAAGGTATCAACTTGATTCTTCTCCCATTTGATGTCACAGTGTAGGTATTCCTTCTTCCATCATGAACATCTTTCCTATCATATTGCCATGGTATCCCTAATAGTAAATGACAAGTGTCCATAAGCATAACATCATACAACACTTCATCCCTATATGATCCAATATGAAATTTCACCAAACATTGCTCATTTACCAATTCCTTATGCTCATCTTGAATCCATGCAGTCCTATAAGGGTTTCAGCGTTTCAATCTCTTCAAATCCAACTTGGTTACCATTTCTTCTAAAACTAGATTATCAGTACTACCACTATCAATGATAACTTTAGATACCTTTCCTCCAGACTTGCATCTGGTTTTGAATAGACTTTTCATTTGCGGGGGTTCCTCAATCACCTCTTCATGCATCAAAACTCACCTCATCACCAATGATTCACCTTTCACTGGCTTTCCCATTGAATTAGGAGATTCAATAGGTTCTTCATCCATATATGTTGTTCTTTTGGTATGGTTTGGATTCTTTCTGGTATTCTCCTAATGAAACTCAAAAGCCTTATGTCCTTCTCCTCCACACTTGAAACAGGTTCCTCTAAATGGTCTACTCTCAAATCTTCCATAATTTTGGTATGAATTGTGACTCCCTCTATGTCCACGATATGATTTTTTATCCTTTACCTCACTCTGATAGGGTTTTATATCTTTGTTATGCTCTATACAGGGTTTTCTTTCTCTGGATTGGGATCCAATCTTCTCAAATATTCCCTTTGCACTTCTTTATCATTGTTCAAATTTATTTCTCAGCTTCACCTCCACTTTCAATGCCATTTGGTATGCTTCTTCAACTGATGTCACTTTCATTAGGCTCAATTCTTCCTGAATGCTTGTTCTTAGTCTGTTAATATACCTTGCAACCTTTTCTTTTCTTGCTTCACTATGACCGATTCTAATTATTTTCTTGTAGAATTCTTTAGTATATTCCTTCACAGTCAACTCCTTTTGTCTAAAATTTTGCAAACTTTTCAGCAATTCCAATTTGTAGTCAGTTGGTATGAATTGATTCTTTAATTTTATCACCATTTTGTCCCATTTGATGATTCATTCTTTTCTCCTTCTATTTCTATCCAATTGGAATTATTTCCACCATAATGCAACATGACCATTCAACTTTTTTTTTGTAAACCTAACTCTTTCTGAATCTTCAATTTCTTCATATTCAAAGTATTCCTCCATTTCATTGATCCAATCAATCAATTCTTCAAGATTCAAATTTCCCACATAATTTTTAAATTTGACTCTAGATATTTTTCTAATCTTTGAAATCACTTTCAACATTTTTGCCTGATCTCATTCTTCTTCTTCTTCTTTGCATAGGGCTTCTGCAATTGGATTCGCATGATCTACTTTGTCATCACTCTCATCATTCTACCTAGGGTTTAGGCCTCACCTTCTATCTTCCTCAAAATCATCTAATCAGACTCGCATTTTGTGCATCATTTCCAACATTTCATCCACTTCCCAAAACATTCACCATAACAGGTATTCTTCTTAGTGGCATATCTCTCCTCGAAATGGTGCAACTACCTGAATTCAACAATTTGGCTACATGAGTTTCAACTGCCTCACAATTGGCGGTCGGTTGAAAACAAATGTAGTCTACCTCAAGTTAGTGATATGTTTACCACCAAGAATGACTTCAGGACTTGAAACTTGCTCTGATACCACTTGGTGCAGCCATAGTAGGATGGTTTTAGAAGGAACAATATGAACCGTGTAGCAATGAGAACACAGTGGAATTAACACAAGAATTGATGTGAAACAAGGAGTCTTTATTAACATAGAATGCTTACATACAATGTTGGCCATAGGGTGAGTGTCTAGTCTTGCAAGCCTTTCCTTAGAGGCTTACAAATATACAACTAGCCAGCAGGCCTTCTTACATGCCCCGAAGGGTTCTTGCAAAAATAAGAACCTACAACTAAGAACGAAATTGAATGCTAATGATTTTCTTGTTAACTACCTCCCTTTCTAAATTATTACAATGCTCTTATATATGCTTCTCGAGCTCCCAAATAGATCCACAACGGCCACAAGGGTTACTAACCCACTAAAAGATCAAACATGAAGTTCGGCCCTAAAACATGAGTAGATAACTCCACACTAGAAGATGGAACTTGTGGATCTCCAAGATAGGTCCCAATGAACCCAAGATGCCATAATGATATTCCATTTAGATCTACATGCCTTGAAAATAGGTCCACACAAAGAAACTGAGTCAGGTCGGCCCCAATGCTCTGTTTGGAAAGGTACAGTGAAATTCTGAGAGCAATAGCTTTTAAAAGACAAGTGCAAACGATTTGAAATCTGGATATGTGATAGATGTCCAAGCATAGATTTTATATCTTGTGCCATGAACTAAGAAATGGTAATGCGGTAAAATGTGGAATGAACTAATGAAACTGCAATGCAAGAAAAGAATTATTTTTGGTTGATGCAAGATTGCTTTACAACCAGGGATGCTCCTACATTAAAACATCTACAGGATTCTGGGGTGGAACTCAATAACCTATTGTCAAATATAAAGGAATATATAATTAACCATCTAGAAACCTAGTTGGACTCTACACATAAAAAAAAAAACAAGAAGCAAAGGTTTCTCTCACAAAATATTGTCCACACTATCATCATAAAATGGTTAACCACAAGTGTAAAAATATTGCTAGCATTTATAAGGAAAAGCAAGGAAAACATAAATTTCATACCCTAGAAGATGAGGAAGGTCGAGTATTATATATTACCCAACAAAAACCCTGGCAGCAATGACAAGGTATGTCGCAAGACCCTTTGTCTTATAAAGTTTCCTATTTTGGGGTCAATTAGAATTTCCTTAACTAGAACAGTCCACCTTGGAATAACATGCCAAATCAACCATGGACAAAAGCTCAATCATCTAGTTGGAGTCTACAATAGGGGATGTGGCAACAACAACTGTTTTAATCCCCAAATTTTAATCCATAGTAGCAATCCTCTCATAACGCATGGCCACCACAATGGCATGTAAACAAATAGTGGTAGAACCCAAATGTAAACTAATCGCAACCACAACAATCCGTGTAGCAACAACCAACCATTATGTCTAACCCAACCATGCCTATCCTAGTATAACCAAGAGAACCACAATTTCTTGCTCAACCTACACTAAACACTAACAATAAGCTTGTTCAACGGGCATATACTAATTAATCCATCTAATACCCAACCTATCCAGTTGAGGTTAGTGATGTTCACCTACATTCAAGAAAAATGCTTGCTAGTTCATCATCTCCGCATATTACAAACTTCTTGATGAAAAACCAACAATTAAAACTAATGATCATCTGCATGAACAACCTAAACAAAACAATCAACAGAAAAAAATAAAAAGCAAGGAACCACCATTCCCATAGAGGTTGACCACCCAAAAATTTCATTCTAAATCTGAATATGACTTCTTAAGTCAACTTAAGAATGTTTGTGTCAAAATATCATTGATCCAAGCTATTAAATAAGTTTTCATCTACACAGATATTGTAAGTTAACTATGCCTTAAAAATCCAAAAAGGAATTTAAAAGACCCTTAGACTATCCATGTTATAGGAAAGTTGGTTGATATTATATTCATGGGAAACTTAGTTGTCTTAGATTATGTAGACTCTAGTAGTCCTATCGTATATGTGCAAATTAATGATACACTCATCAAAAAAACTCAGCTTGATTTAGGAGCATCAATCAATATGATGAAAATAAAAACAATGTAAAAGCTTCAACTAATGGATCTAAGACCTACACCCATATTTTTACAATTGGAAAATAGGTCAACAGTTAAACCAAAGGGTAACATTGAAGATTTATATTCATCACATTGGACTCGTGGGAATACCCAATAGATTTCATGGTCTTGCACCTTAAAGCCAACTTAGGAGGATACCAATTGGTCTTGGGAAGACCATATTTATCCACAACATGTGCATTTATTAAATGTAGATCTAGAAATATGATTATTTTCAATGGGAATGTAATAAAAAAGTTGGTCCTCTACCCACCTACATAACCTCATATTGAACTAGAAAAACCTGTTTGGCCAAACTTGGAAGATGATGACCAATATTCTCTACAAAAACTCATAACCATTGAATGAACCCCAATGGTAAATATTCAGAATGAGGACAAAATTATTGTCAATATATTATACAACTCATATGGAATGGATCTATGACAAAACCAATGTCTAGCATATTTGAATTTCCCATTACATAATATTATACCTACAACAACCTTTGCATCTACATTACAGTCATTCCATATAATACTTCCACATAGTTGTAATCTTAATTTATGTGCACATAATCTACATCAATGAGGGATAAAATCCAATTGACAACCACAACATAGGATGAACCCAGTTGTAAGGGATATACTAAAAATAAAGTTACAAAAATTATCGTATGCAAGCTTGATATATCCAATATCACATAGTCAATTGATTTTCCCATTGGTAATAGTACCTAAGAAAGAAGGCAAGTGGAAAGTATGTATGGATTACAAAGAATTAAATACAACCACAAGGAAAGATCATTTTCCTCTTCCCTTCATTGATCAGGTGTTAGATTCATTGGCATGAAAGAAATACTTTTCTTTCCTAGATGGGTTCAATGGCTACAATTAGATTAAAATTGGTCTAGAAGATTAGGATAAAACAACCTTTACATGTTCATGAAGTACATATGCCTACTCAGTCTTGCTCTTTTGGCTATGTAATGCACTTGAAACCTTCCAAAGGGTTGTTTTGAGCATATTTTTAGATTTTTCCCATGATTATATAGAAATCTATATGGATGAATTCACCACCTATGGAAATTCTTATGAAGAAACATTGGAAAACTTGGAGAAGGTCCTTCAAAGGTTTGAAGACCATAATCTCTCCCTTAGTCATGAGAAATGTTTCATGATGATGACTAAAGTAATGGTTTTAGGATACTTTATGTCAAGTAGGGGAATTAAGGTGGATCCTAATAAAATAGAAGTGATTTTCAATCTACCTACCCCCCAAAAGCAAAAAGATGTGAGAAGTTTTCTTGGCCATGCAAGATACTACAGAAGATTGATTAAGGATTTTAGTAAAATAACAACTCCCATGTTTGTCCTCCTATCCAAGGATATTGAGTTTGAATGGACAATCTGATATTTGATGAGAAAACCAATGGTTGGTGGATGCCTTGTAAGATGGTTATCATTGTTGTAGGAATTTGATATCACTATTATGGATAAACCAGGCAAAGCAAACATGGTAGTTGATTTTCTTCTCAAGGATAAATATCAAAATAGACTCTTCCTAATGAACATTTTTTTTCCTTTACATTACATTCACCTTGGTATGCAAATATAGCCAACTATTTGGTTGCAGTAGGACACCCCCACATTTTTCACCAAGAGAAAGGCAACATTTAGTTGAATGCAACTTTCCACATTCATGGGTGGTTGGCTATCTATTCTACACAAAACCTGATATTATAATGAGAAGGTGCATGAGGGAAGATGAATATGATATTATGAAGGCTTGTCATGATGATCCTTGTGGAGGACACTTTGCAACCAAGCAGTCAACCCTCGAGATCTTAAACACTGGATACTATTGGTCAACGATACATAAGGATGTAGTCAAGTATACAAGAAGATGTGATTATTTTCAAAGGATGGGTAGACCTACCAAGAGCAATGAGATGCCCCTACACCCACAATTGGTTATTGTGCCATTTGAGGTGGGGTCTTGATTTCATTGGACCAATAGATCCCACTTCAAACAATAAGAAGTATATACTAGTTTTTATCGACTATCTAACAAAATGGATAGAGGTTAAAGTATTACAATGGGTAAACCCACAATATTGGTTTACAATTTTGTTGAGGAAGAAAAAAAACATTTTCGATGGGTAAAATTGTTTAGGGGGTTCACTCAAATTGGATGGTTTGAGCGAACACCTTTTGGGGTTCACTTAAACCCCCTAGTTCAAGCGAACTCCCCCTTCATGCTCGGTTCACTCGAACCCCAAAACAAAAATTATTTTTTAATAAAAGAGTGGGGTTTGAGCGAATGGGGATTCGAGTGAATTGGGGTTCGCTTAAACCCTTGAATTAGGATTTTTTTAATAAAAGTTTTTACTATCGAAAATGACAGTTTCATCTTCCCTATTACAGCGGTGAACCCCCAAACCCAAGTGAACGAAGGCATATTTAGGGCGACTGAAGTTCACCACCCTCCATGAGCATAACCCTCCACGACCAGGGCACCACTCCTTCTAGGTTGGTTTCCTCTGCTTCAAGTTTTGTTTTTGTTAATGCTTCCACATTTCACATACATGTCTCTGAGTGTATCAAACAATTCACTTGCCTTGTTAATGCTTCCACATTTTGTATACATGTCAAAAAATTCACTTGCTGTGATAAAATGGGAGCTCCACCACAAGCAACATCGTCCTTGCATTTGCTAAAATGGGAGCTTTGGAACAGGGTATCAATGCACCCAATTGCATTTGCTTGAAATTTTCTGAATCATTTTCAACAAATTAATTTTGTGCATATCTTTCAATCATGGAATTTGATGAGAACATATTTCTTAAGGAGCTATCGGTCAAACAGTTCACTTGCCTTGTCAATGCATCCACATTTCGCATACATGTCTACCAAGTCAATTATTATGATTGAAACGGCCATACCTTGTTCTAAAGCTTCATTTATACTATGATGGACGTCCTTACCTTGTTCCAAAGCTCCAAATTAAGGCAGTCTAAGTCACCACTTGATGCCCAAAATCATCATAATTGATTTCATGTTTTCATCACTGTTTATAGTTATTCCACAGGCTAGAGAAATGTGGTTCCTTACAACAATTAAAGATATGATGCACAAAATGGATTTGTTGAAAAGGGTTTAGAAACTTTCAAGAAAATGAAATTGGCGGGTGTAAAGCCACACACAGCATCCTCCCCACCTGTGCAAAAAATGGGAGATCCTATTCCAAAGCTCCCATTTTGGCACAGGCAGGGAGGATGTTGCTTGTGGCTTTACACCCGCCAATTGAATTTGCTTGAAAGTTTCTAGACCATTTTCAACAAATCCATTTTGTGGATATCTTTCAATCATGGCATTTGATGAGAACATATGTAGAATTATACATAGAAAATGGATGCAACTCATATTACTTTGTAACTTATTTAACATTTGGTTTCATTAAATTGTAATTTTTATCCTAAAAATCGTTATAGTGTTTTCCTTTATGAATGATCAAGTTATTGATAGATAAAATATAGATCATAGATTCACTTATAAAAGATATAATAGAACATTGAATTCAATACCATGAGTTGTGTTTGATAATTATAAAAATTGTGTCATTTTGTTGGTACTCCAAAATCACCATCATGCAATCCTAGATAATCACCTTATGTTAATTCTCATGGAGATAAATTGAACACAAGGAAAATATTGTAGTTAGATCACAAAAGGATTTGGGTCCTCAATAGGATCTAGGTTATTCTTTTATTTAGTTCTAGGTCTCAACATGTAAGTGAGTATCCCTAAGATCCTAGATGCAACAATTAAAGATTCATTAAAAAAATGCAAAGCAAATTATACGATGTCTAAAGACAACCCTAATATTTTTCACTAGTCACTCTTTATATTAATTTTCCTAAAGATTACATAATGGCATTTAAAGAAAGTATATCAACCACCAAAGTTCTACTGTAATGATAAATTTGTGAAGACAAAGTGAATAATTTTCCTAATATAAACTCCCTTTAAAACAAATGCAAATAGGTTAGAAACATAAATAGAATTTGAAAGATATATCATGATTATGTCTGTAATAAGGGAAAATAAACAAGAATAGTGAGAGCATAACAATAGCAACAACCACAAATTGCCTAAATTATGCTAAGATCCCCAAATTGATAATGAAGTGCAATGCAACAAATGAAATCAAAAAATAAGAATCACATCACCCAATTCTCATGCCTGCTTGACTCATCTTCATTATTCTTCTCAACTTTGCTTTGAATTGCTCAATTGCCCTCAGATCATGAGTATGCAATATTCACCTGTAAGTATTTTGACACCAAAACATTGAAGATTGTGGTTATTGAAAATCTCCTTTTATAGAAGTTTCACAGATTCAACAGTCGAGATTGATTTGTATTCAAATGGTCCAGCTTGAGTGTGAGGACCTAATTGCATAGTTAACTAAGTTGATCAATTAGATTGATTGAATAGTTTCAAGAGGTGTAACTGAGAGAGTGTGTGAGTTAAAAGGAGGTGACAGAAGAGTTAACTAAATAGATATTTTAGTCAACTAGAAGAAAGTATTTGTTACATTCGAGGAGATTGTGCATGAAGAGATAATGAGACAGTTAACTGAATAGATATTTTAGTCAACTGATTTAGAAGAGCTAGTTAAGTTTTTGAGGGAAATTAATTAATTAATATCAAGAGGAATGTGCACATGTGAATTTGACTTTAATAAATAAAATTTATTTATTTAAGTGATGATGTTGAATGAATTAAATAATTACTAATAATCATTTAATTAAATTAGAAGAATAGGTGGGGTTAAATAATTAAAATAAGTATTTAATCTAGAAGCTGAAAGAGAATTAAATGAAGAGTTAACTAAATAGATTGTTTAGTCAACTAAGAGAAAGTGGTTGTTATGTTTAAAGGAATAAAGCATGAAGAGATAATTGAATAGTTAATTATATAGATTGTTTAGTTAACTAAAAGAAGAATTAGTCCATGTGGAAAAAATAATTAATTAATTAATATTAAGAGGAATGTGCATGATGAATTGTTTTTAATAAATAAAATATTATTTATTAAAGGGATGATGTTGAATGAACTAAATAATTTTATTTAATTATTTAATTTGGAAAATGTGGGATTAAATAATTGAAATAATTATTCAATGTAGAAGTTGAAAGAGGATTAAATAATATTTAATATTATTTAATTTATGAGTGGGATTGATTGATTTAATTAATTAATTATTTTTGGAGTTGAACATGCAAATCAAGTTTGACTTTTACAAACAAAGTTGCATTAGTTTGATTTGATTTTTGATGATATTTTGAATAGTTTTATTCAATTTATTCAAATTTGGAGGGAAAGTTAGTTAATTAAATTATTATGATTTATTAATAAAATCAACTTAGAGGAATAAATTTAATTAGCGATATAATTAAATAATTGGCATTATTTAATTAATCATGAAGAATAAACTTAGTTTAGGACTATATTAAATAAATAATTTTTTTTTTATTTTTTTTTGAATTGGATGAAAACGTGAATTAATTAAATAATGTCGTATTATTCAATTAATAGCAGAAATTAGGTTTTTAGGATTTTATTAAATAAATGAACTTTATTTAATTGGTCGAAAATGATGAAAAAGTGAATTAATTAAATAATGTATTATTATTCAATCAATAGAGAAAATTAGGGTTTTTCTTGATGTAAATGATGAATATTAGTGTTAAAATACTAGTTTATAGGTTAGGACAATTTTAGGCGTCTGCAATATCAATCAAACATTCACAAATAATTGTCACCTACTCCATTGGGCTATATAAAAAATTACAAAAATGGTAGAGAATTGCATATGTTCTTTTTAATTTTAAACTTAACATTTTGATCTAAACGTATTATTATTGGTGAATTAGAACTTGCCTTAAAATCTCATAGATCTAGAATTACATAAATGTGCTAGTGTATGTAAATATGAGAATGCTTTATTGTAATATCAATGTTACAACATTGAACTCATCTTCATTCCCATGTTCAAGTTACCACCAATGTCAAATTTGAAAAATGGGGGCAATGAGGATGAATCTAATTTAAATAACACTAAAGATCATCATGCACACATCCTATAAAAATAATTTAGAGAGTTCAATAGATTGCAGAAGCCTCCAAATATCATGTTCTTTTGTAAATTAAATTTTTTATTTTGTCTCCTATTAATCTAATGGATACATATTAAGTAGTTACACCAAATTTAAAATTTAAATGACTTTGTAATCATCACCACATATATGGACACACCACATATTGATGTAGATCACATAAAAACATAAAATTAAAGATCTTAAGTTAAAAAATGCGATACAATTTGAGGATCTAGTCATAACCATGTGCATATACATCTTTAGCACCTCCACATGATGCATACGGTGCTCACAAAGGGGATTTCAGTTGATAATCTCTTTCAAATTAATCCATTCATTTACACATAGTGCAATATTTATTTATTACATTTGATAAAAATATCTTCAAATTCTACATAAGTCAATCATTAAAACATGCAACAAAGCTAGATCAATTACATATCAAATTCTATTGATCATGAATTCTCTAGGTACCTAAGCATGTTATTACCTCAAAGAGAAAGTGACTTACTAAATTTTCATTTTCTTGAAAGTTTATATCAAATGCATTTAGTTTCATTTTCTTGAAAGTTTATAAATAATTTTTAATCAATCTATTTTGTGCATACCCTACAATCATGGCATTCCATGAGACCAAACGTCTTTGAGGTATTTTATTAAATAGTTCACTACCTTATCTAGATGCTTTTAAATCTTGCTAAAAGCACTTGTTAGCCCTTGTGATTTACTTATGGATCATATTTTAAAATTATTTTATATATTTAAATTTATAGTTAGAAGTTTCTACATTTTGGTGAAATGAGTTCACATGAAGTGAATTACATTAGATTTATTAATATTTCAAATTAATTTTTTTGTTTCACTTGTTTAGTTACATTTCTAGAAGTTACATTAAATTTATTGCACACATGCAAAAGAACTATTATCTAGATAGAGTTAAATACATTCTATATCATGCTTGTAAATAGTTGTTTTAAATTTAAATTGAACATGTACATGTTCCATTATTTCTATGCTCTAGATCTAGATATATTAAAGCAAGAAGGTCTCATTGCTCCTTTAGGTACACATCATGGCAAATGCACCAGTTCCACCTTAGCCTTAGGGACTATTTGCAAGTACTAATAGTGAGATTCAGAGATTGGGAGATTCACTAAATGATGGTACAAACATAGGTATATATAAGGACACTTGCATGTCCATATTATAGAGCCTAGAAAAAATTAGAGATAAACTTGAATCCACTAGTGCATTTTCCCCTAATAGAGTAGTTGTTATTCTTTCCCACATGCAGGAAGAAGTCTATGATGATGTTCCCTTTTCTCAAATTCAAGAGTTGGTGACCAAACAAATGATCAAAACCCAATATTTTCTAGCCTATTAGGGTAAACCTAAGATGAGGGCATACTAGGTTACCAAATGTGTGGATTTTGTTATGGCTACTTTGATCTACCCTCGATTTATTGTGGTGTTTGGTAAATATCCAAATAATGACCAAATTCTATTTATTTTGTATAGCAGTTGTATGTTGAGGTTCATTTGGGCCTCAATGTCAACTATTGTGACCTTCCACCATATATTAGTCAGAGGCATGGCAAGATTACCAATAGGGACACTTATCATTGAGCAAGTCGATTGGCCCCAATGTTTGCGATATTGGTTGATGAGAGGTCTCTTGCTCTCACCCCAGCCCTGGCCCCCTTAGTAGATCAGGTTTCATTGCTTCCCAAAGTGAAGCAATTGACAGTGTAAGCGATATTGCAGCTATGGCCACTAGGATATCTATTGATCATGTGGGTCAGTATTTGATGTCTAGACATCCACAATCCAAACCATTTGCAGCACAGTACAACAACACTAATCCTTATTTTATGGCGGGAATCCCTACACCCACACAACTGGGTGTGCTTACAAGAGAGATGGCATAGAGTACTTTGCATTGTTTGGTTGAGGACCTCTTGGAGGCATATGCCTTCATCACATCAGACCATGGGATCTTTATAAACCAGGTCAGAGTTCATTTGGGTGCATCTCTTCATTCACATCTAGGATCCCATCATTCTCATCACTCTCGGCCCACCACCAGTGCACATTAGGATCCACCTATAGATCATTTGATTGTTGCACAAGCTATTGATCCTTCAGTTGACCTAGAGAGGGTACAAACTTCTATGGGTTTTATGGAGATGTTGATGGGTTCAAATTCATCATTATCGATGCCATCTCAGCTAGTTAGTCCCCTTCACTCATTATTACTGGCACGACATGTGATGGCTCATACGGATGTAGATCTTGACACATCGACTCAAATAGCTCACTTGGTTGATTTGGTGGAGGCTGCCATTGTAGAGGGCTCAGATTCGATGCCACCTGATGTGCAAGTACATGTGTATCTATATGTATGTGTGCATGTGCATGTTCAATTCAATTTATTTTTTTAAATAGTTTTAACTATTCTATATATATATATATATTGTAGATGGAGATACCTCATGTTACTCCTAGCCTGGGGTCAGATCATGTACGTCGGTGTGATTCAGTTGATGATATTGTTGTCAGTGGGCATGTGAGTTTTAAATTTATATATGTGTGTGTACATACATGTATATATATCTATAGATATTTAAAAATACGTGTACATTCTTAAATAACTTTCATTATATATTAATGTATTTAACACATTGTGTATAATTTTATCTCCAAGGCTCAGCACATTCCATCAAAGTAGGATTCTCATTTAGAGGGTCGTTTGATTAGGAGTCAACATAACGATTAGGCTATTAGATCTATGAGTTTTTGAATATTATATGACCTACGTTTGATGATCTCTAGTACATTTGTTAGGTTGTTGATACATTATTATCTACATTTGATGATCTATAGTACATTTGTTAGATTGTGATACATTATTACCTATATTTGATGATCTCTAGTGCATTTGCTTATGATATACGTACATGTGTTTGAGCTTAAAAATATTCATCTAGAGTGCATGTTTGCTTATGTTTATATGTTTATTTTCATGATCCACGTGCATGTACCTATTTTATTATAATGTTTATGGTTATACATTCATTTAGATGTATGTACATGTGTTTTCTTATGTTTAAGTGTTTATGTTAATCTACATGTACATGTTTACACTTGAGTGTTTAAACATTATGATCTAGATTTAGAGAACTCGTGTTTGTATTTATGATTTATATATGTTAAACATGTTAAATGTACATTAAATGTTATGTGTACACATATGTAACTACACATGTACACACACTATATATATATGTGAGGAAAAAATTGAACCACACGTGCCTTGACATGATAGTATATGTTTCAAATAGAAACTAACCTACCAAATTGTTTCAAGTATTCATTGGATGTTCTACAAAAAATACCTCAAATGTATTGTAAGAAGAGAACTAGAAAGATCCTTTTCTATGTGAATGAATCATATATATATTTATTAAATCTTAACCTCATTTAATTGTCACTGTATAAAATGCCAATATGCCTTGAACTTAATTCAACCATCAATATCCACTCTCATAAATTTTCTATCTATATAATCCTAAAGCCACAAGGAAATTAAATATGTTGTTCATTGTGATTGAATCAAATCATGTGATATGGTTAAAAATTATATGGATATATAGATACACTCGTGCAATGTAAATTTTTATATCTCCTATTATTTATATACATGCCTTAGACGATATCTAGGTAAAGTGGACTCTAGACAAGTTAATTATTTATAGTACATCATCCTTAAAAGTGTATCACAAATTTTAAATAGTACTTCATCCTTTAAAAAAGTGTCACAAATTCAGTAAGTTTCATATACACAAATAGTCATATTTATTTTCTTTACCTCATTTAATTGTCATCAATCCAAAATGCCAATATACCTTGAATTTAATTCAACCATCAATATATCCACTCTCATAATTTTTCATAAGCCTTAATATGTACCCCATGAAAGTACTACAAGTTTAAAAGTCCTAGATTCTAAAGGTTCTATTTAATTTCTATAAAGGATAGTAATCATCTTTTCAGGTCTTTAGTAATTACCCTAGATTTAATATGAGAACTTAATGGGCCGAGCCACATAAATAGTCATATTTATTATCTTAACCTCATTTAATTATTATTAAAAAATTCCAATTTAGGTCTTGAATTTAATTCAACCATCAATATCCACTACCATAATTTTTTTCATACTCAAGCCCTAATATGTACCCCATCAAAAGTACTACAAGTAAAAGAACTATATTCTAAAGGTTCTATTTAATTTCTATAAAGGATAGTAATCATCTTTTCACCTTTAGTACTATTTATTAAACCTAGATAATTTATGAGAACTTATTATATTATAGATACAAACTTTTCAATTGTTGTAGCGCATATGTATAAAATTAAGCATCATTCAAATCAATTTATAATAGTTTTCTATCTATATATGTACCTAAATCCATAAGGAAATTAAATATGTAACATCAAGGTGATCATCATTTGAAGCATGGGGTCTATGGTTAAAAATTATACATGGATATATAAACACAAGTGCAATTGATGTAAATTTTCATATCTCCTATTAAATATGTACATATTATCTATTTAATATCTAGGTGAAGTGGACTAGATGAGCACTAATTAAATAGTACAACATCCTTAAAAGTGTATGCCACAAATTAAATAGTACTTCATCCTCTTAAAAAGTGTGACAAATTTAGTAAGTTTCATCCTTAAACTCCAAATTAAGGTCAAATTTTTAAATTCAAACATGTACACACTTCAAGTTTCTAAGTTTGGATCTCCTAAGAACATAGATAGAAATTAAAAATAACTTACACCAATGAGTTTCAATCACTAATTTGTGTCCAACCAAATTAAAATACTCGTCATCAACATATTATAAGTAACTAAAACAATCAAGAGTTGAAACAAGTTACTATAAGTTCTCACTTGAACATGTATGTACATGTACAAGTGAGCTTGAAAATCATGGATATATCTAACTCAAAAGTTTTGGTTTAACCTGCTCTTCAATAACATGTAATATTTTTTAATGATCATCACTACCTAGTCTCCATTTTTTTCATCCACGTGCATGTGGAACTCCATGAAGATGTAGGGTGGTAGCAATTACTAGGTGACTATATTGATATACCTTGTTCTCAGGTTGATAGTCAATAAAATGAATCCCATGTTGAACAATTTTGACTTGTTTGAGATATATCCCTTGCACTACAACATAACCTGCACGATAAACAACATGAACCTAAGGTAAGACATGTGCACGTAACATTTTCACTCAAGGTTTGTACAATATATTTAATGTTTAAGGTAATGTACATGTACACAATGTATAAAAATTTAAATTCAAACTCACCTGTGGGAAACAACATTCCATCACTTGTTTCAAGTTTTGTTAGCTTATTCATCTCTTTTATACAACACATTAAATAATAACTAACACCTTCTATGTTTCAAGGCTCTGCTATGACTGCAAAAACATCTCTTGTACACCAAATTTACATAGAAAATTTGTAAAAAAATAGAACGGTCTAGACTAAAGATCATTAAATCTAACTCATCTACATAAGTACTAGCTTTAAAAATAACTGTATTTAATTGTATTTATTTACATAAGTTTAAATAATTAAAAGTACACATGTACCTTTTCTAACCAATCTTGAAATATGGTCATAATCAATTAAAATCAAAGGAATGCCTTTAAATCTTTCATCCTCGTCTTCGTTGTATGTGTCTGAAATGACTAGTGGCACCAAATCCCATTGACTAACATATCCAAGTTGTTGGTTGTTGCATGCATCAAAGTTTTCCAAAACGCACTCAATGCAAAAAATAAGAGTAATCCCTCACGAATAATGTCCATCCAGGGAGATGATCTATACTCATGACACAATGCAAAGATCTTGTTTTGTCTACCCTCTTACATCCATGCATCGATCTTCTTTCCACACCTAGATACATAAAAACAAACTTATACATGAACAAACATGTATATATATAATTTGAATTTTCAAATTTTTAAATGTAATTTATACATACATGATATCTCCCAAAACACTCCATGTGGAATGTTTCAATTCATTCTTGAAGATGTGTCAACCTCATTTGATGCAAAGTGTTTCTTACACCATTCAACAACATCATGTGCATCGTCTATATGACCTCCCAAATAACTCATTTGATGCTTTCTTAGAGCATGTTTGATGCAATCTCATGTGCCATCATGCTCACCCTTTCCATGCCCACTCTAAAAAAACTCCAAACATGTAGTATTTTGTAATTTTTATGATATCTACATAGTGCATAAAATTTTCATGATGATTTGAATTGTGTTGTACATCCATCTAACCATACAAAATTCTTTTCGATTTTTACACCCCTACTTCTCAAATTCTCAAAAAAAAAATTAAAGCAATGTTGTACAAAAAGTGTGTCATGCTCTTTAGCATCACTAATATAAAAGTGATATTCTTTCTTAATGACTCATTTATCATATGTATTCTCAACACCATCCAATTTTGATTATGCATTTTGATAACACACATGCACCATAATAGTGATCTACTTTGAAAAGTAATATTCTGATTGAATCTCTTTTTGATGTATAAAAGAGTAATTTTCTGCAAAGTCGACTATTGATAGAACTGTTCCAAGTGGGAAAGTATCTCTTAATGTTTGAAACTGTTATGCTTCCACTTAGAAAAAAAGGCATGTTGTATGTATGGTTGTATAAATTTTCGAAAATCTTCCATAAATTTTCCAATAGGTATCTCCTCTTCTACATAGTTTAACCTTGTGGATTCTTTCCCAAAATTTGTTTGAAACTTTACATACTTATAACTCTTGCAATTTACTATCTTTGTTAGGTTAGTATCTTTATTTCTCAAAGGCAATTTAGCCAAATTTCCACATGTTTCACAAAGTCCTTTTATGTAGTTTATTTTAGGTCCAATTACATTATCACATAACATGGATTTTATGAAAAAACTTACCTATTTAGGAAGTGCATTTTGAGAACCATTACTTTTTTCTCTCATATTTCAAAGCACTTGATGGTAGAGATCAAATTCAATATGATAATGACAACAAGTCTCAAAAACCTTGTTTATTTTCACATAATATGGATTTAACCTTTCAAACATTGTTTTCTCAATCTTTATATGAGGATACTTATTACAAAAGTTCACATACATATCATGTTGTGTTATGTATAGCCAATGTTTTGTATGAATGTTCATAATTATTGTGCTCAATCTCGTGTCTAATAACATCTCTACTATTTGATGATGGAAGGGTATTATGACCATTCAAAAAATTTGAGATCAAGATCTTAACAACATCTTCAATCTTGTTAGAACGGGGAGCTCTACACATAATTTCCCAATTGGCTTTTGAAATATCATCCAAAACCTCTATTTTTCTCATATTTTATTAGTGTGGTTCTACTATAACCAATTCCACTCAAAAGTGAAGACATTTTTCTTTTTCTTGATATATCTTTATTTAAAATAGATGTCAACATCACCCTTCTTAAAATGGCCTTATCCACTAATCAAGATCCTTTCCCAATGGAATCTAAACCTTTTTTAACATTTTCAACAATATATTTTTGTAGTCTAATGTGTTTTCTCTTATTTAATGTAAAATGTACACCCAACAATTATAAATGCTCTTTTAACTCATTATGAAGAAGTAAATGAGATAACATTTGGGTTTTTTCAAGTGTTTTAAGATTATTGAAATGAGCATTGATTATTTCATTTACAGATTTAGTCATTGACCTCCTACTAGTATTTCTAGCTTGTCTAGAATAATATTTCAATTTCTCCATATCTATTTCAAGTAAATGATCAAAAATTCTATAAGAAATTTATTTCTTCACCTCTTTAGCTAGATTTATATGCTCATCCATACCAATATAAGGAAGTGATCCAGGCCCATCTCCAACATGCATTGTTTGAACTTGGGCCTTCTCCCTATCTTCAACTATGTGTTCTTTAGCCTCATTCGATCCAATATCTAAATTTGGCTTGACTTTTACTTGAGAACTTCCTACTTGTTGACCCCCCTTCTACATGTCACAAAATGAATTTAAAGTCACTAGGTTTCAAGTATTGCATATGAATTTACATGCAAGAAAAAAAAGTGAGAGATGATGTTATAAGTGGAGTTGAGTTCAAATGAAAAAAAAGATTCTTAAACTTAAGAATTTCATGGAACAAATACAATTGGAAATAGATTTAATAAGGAAATGGAATTTAATGAATTTAAAGTCACTAGGTTTCAATTATTGCATATGAATTTGCATGCAAGCAAAATAAGTGAGAAATGATGCTATAAGTGGAGTTGAACTTTCAAATGAAATCAAATATCATTGAACTTAAGAATTTTATGAAATAAATACAATTGGAAATAGATTCAATTTAAGGAAATTGCAAAATAAATTTAAAGTCACTAGGTTTTACATATTGCATATGAATTTACATGCAAGAAAAGAAAGTGATAGATGATGAGCTATAATTGGAGTTGAAAAAATGAAATCAAAGATTAGAACTTGAACTTAAGAATTCCATGGAACAAATTTAATTGGAAATAGATGATAAAGAATTTAAGAAAAATGAATTTAAAGTCACTAGGCTTCACTTGTATTGCATATGAATTTACATGCAAGCAAAAAAAGTGAGAGGTGATGCTATAAGTGGAGTTGAACTTTCAAATGAAATCAAAGATTCTTGAACTTAAGAATTCCATGGAACAAATGCAATTGGAAATAGATGATAAAGAATTTAAGCAAAATAAATTTAAAGTCACTAGGCTTCACTTGTATTGCATATGAATTTACATGCAAGAAAAAAAGAAGTGAGAGGTGATTCTATAAGTGGAGTTGAACTTTCAAATGAAATCAAAGATTCTTGAACTTAACAATTCCATGGAACAAATACAACTGGAAATAGATTAAATTTAAGGAAATGGAAAAATGAATTTTCAAAGTCACTAGGTTTTGTATTGCATATGAATTTGCATGCAAGAAAAGAAAGTGAGAGATGATGAGCTATAAGTGAAGTTGAACAAATGAAATCAAAGCTTAGAGATTGAACTTAAGAATTCCATGGAACAAATGAAATTGGAAATAGATGATAAGGAATTTAGGAAAAATGAGTTTAAAACTTCACTAGGTTGAACAAGTATTGCATATGAGTTTACATGCAAGAAAAAAAAGTGAGAGATGATGCTATAAGTGGAGTTGAGTTCAAATGAAATCAAAGATTATTGAACTTAAGAATTCCATGGAACCAATATAATTGTAAATAGATTCAATAAGGAAATGGAATTTAATGAATTTAAAGTCACTAGGTTTCAACTATTGCATGTTAATTTACATGCAAGCAAAGAAAGTGAGAAATGATTCTATAAGTGGAGTTGAACTTTTATTTATGAAATCAAAGATTCTTGAACTTAAGAATTCCATGGAACAAATACAATTGGAAGTAGATTCAATTTAAGGAAATGGAAAAATGAATTTAAAGTCACTAGGTTTTACATATTGCATATGAATTTACATGCAAGCAAAGAAAGTGATAGATGATGAGCTATTGTTGGGAATAGGATACCATTTAATTGCAATCCTAAACATATTTCATGTATCTCCTAAGTCCTTGGAAATTGTTCCCCAAAACTAATATTAGAAAGAGATTAAATTCAAATGAAATGAACATGTAAATTGAAATTTGTAATTATTCCTAAATAATAGGAACATGTGGGGACGTCCAAGAAGAGTTCTTAAATAATAGGAGCACATGGGGCACCCGCATGGAAGTTGGAACCCACCTTGCTTCAGTTAACTATTTGGAGGATTAGTAACACTTTAGTAATGCATGTTTAAGATCCTACAAAATAGGGATTGATATTTGATGAGTGGAGTGGCACTATTAGTTCAGTTATCTTCAGTTGCATGTAGTTATTTTTAGTTGTATACTAGTCGACTTGACTAATGACTTCAGTTGCATGACAAATAATAGGTGGATACTTTCAATTAAGTGGGGATGATCAATCATGCATAATTTTTGCATGAATTGGTGGAGAGATATATTTCAATTAACTAAGATTGACTTGGGTCCATCTTGGACGCCCAAGTTGGCATCTTTTAGTTAACACTTTTTGCATGAGAAGATATTTACAAGGCTCGGTCAAGTGGGGCGCATTCGTGGGCACCAACTTTGAGGTGAAGTTTATAAGATATCTTCGTGACTAAAGTTCAGTTAAGTGTTCAGTTTGGGGTGCCTAAATTGAGGAGGACTTTGGTTTGACTTCAGATTACATTATGGAACTCTACTTGCCCAATCTAGGTGTAGATTTTTGTGAGGAGCTTTATGCTCTTGTATTTGTACAACTCTTGTGAGTTTACATTCTCATAATTTTCTATTAATTACAAAAAGTGTATGAGATTTCTATGAGAGTTTATTGCAGGTTGTGAAGAAAGATTGTTGAAGGCAAAGAAGCATATCAATCAAGGATTTATATAGTATTATTGTAATCTTGTTATAAGGTTAAATAATACAAGCACTATTGATTCTGGTGGAGTTTTTTCCTGAAAGGGTTTCTCCACGTATATGTTGTGTCACTTCTATCTTCTTGTCTCATTATTCTACAATCTTTTGTCTCTTTCTACAATTGGTAAAATTGATCTAAACAAATTAATCATACACAAAGAATCGTGACAAAGAATACTTAATTAGATCTACAGTCTCATAGTTTTACAAGTTTTAAGCTACATTATTACCTTCATTTTCAACATTTGGTATTAGAGCTAATGGTTGGTTAGGGTTTGGGACGTCTTTCTCTTAAAAGTTTGAAGGTTTTTTGGCTATAGTGGGAGCTTTTACTATTTTGTTATTGCATATTTTTAAAAGAAGTGTGTTACAATGAGTTCTACTTCTCGTCTAGATATTGAAAGATTCAATGGATCTAGTTATGAGATGTGGAAACTAAAAATGGAGGATCTCCTTGAAGAGAGAGATCAGTGATTAGTTGTTTGTAATGAGACAAAGCCATCTACAACGATGTCAGATGAGGATTGGGCTAAGCTTGATAAAAAGGCAAGAAGGACCATAAGGTTATGTCTTGTTGATGTTGTTCTCTTGAATGTTTCAGATGAAGTTGCCACATATAAATTGTTGAAGAGGATAGGTGATATCTATCAAACCAAAAGTCTTACTAATAAGTTGTATCTGAAAAGACAGTTGTATTCTTTAAAGATGAAAGATGTTGATTCTGTTGCACATCATTTAAATGCTTTCAATTTGATTCTAAGTCAATTAGCATTTGTAGATGTAAATCTAGAAGATGAAGATAAATGCATCTTGTTACTTTGTTCTTTACCAGAGTCTTGGGAAAATATAATTGTTGCTATCAGTGGTAGTGGTGCAAATCCTAAGATGGATAATATAATTCCTTCTCTCCTACCAGAGGAAATGAGGAGGAAGTTTAAAACAGGATCCCAAGATGCCTTGTTTGTAAGAGGTAGGCCTAAGGAAAAGGAACCTAAGGGAGACAAGAAAGGAAAGGGTAAGTCCAAAGGATGGTCTAAAACCCCTAGTAAGAGTAAGGTAAAGTGTTGGAACTGTGGGAAATCGAGACATGTAAAGAAGGATTGTAAGAACAAGAAAAAGAGTTATGATGCTTCTATAGAGAAATCCTCAGATGATGGTAATGTTGAATTGGTCATTTCATGTAAAAAAATTAGTGATGACTCTTCACTTATTGATTCGAGTTGCTCCTATTATATGACTCCTAACAAGGAGTGGTTCACTAAGTATACTGCATATGATGGAGGGAATGTCTTCTTTGGAGATAATAGCACAACAAAGATTGTGGGCAAAGGAGAGGTAAAGTTGTGTTTTAGTGATGGTAGGGTTAAGATCCTTAATGATGTTTTACATATTCCAAGACTTGCTAGAAATCTACTTTTTGTATCTAAGTTCAATGATTCTAGAATGCATGTGACATTTGACAAAGGTGGTTGCAGATTGGTGAAAGGGAATATGGTGGTTGCTAAAGGATCTCAGATTGGGACTTTGTTTAAGCTTAATACCTCCAATTTGAATAAATCAGCCAATGTAGCTGAAGTTGAAAATACATGTATGTTGTGGCACCATAGATTGGGCCACATTGGTGAAAAAGGTCTTAGGACCATTCTTAATAAAAATTGGTTGACGGTATTCCTAATTATAAGATTGGAAAAAATGCTTTTTGTGAGCATTGTGTGTTTGGAAATCAATCTAGATATTCATTTCCTAATGGAACAAATAAAGCTAAAAGATTATTAAAGATTATTCATTCAGATGTCATGAGTCCTGTGGATATTGACTCTATTGGAAAATCTAGATATTATGTCACATATATTGATGATGTCTCAAGATACACTTGGATCTATTTTATGCATAAAAAATTTGATGTGTTCAATAAGTTTAAAGAATTTAAGGCTTTAGTTGAGAAAAAATCAGATCATAAGATAAAAGTATTGAGATCAGATAATGGTGGTGAATATTGTACTAAAAAAATTTATGATTATTGTATGCATGCAGGAATTGTGAGATAGAAAACTACTTCATATACACCTCAACAAAATGGAGTAGTAGAAAGGAAGAATTGAACCTTAATGGAAAGAGCTAGGAGTATGTTAAGTAGTGCTAAGCTAGATCGGTGCCTTTGGGCCGAGGCTGTAAGTACTTCTTGTTATTTAATCAATAGATCTCCTAGTTCATCTATTGAAGATAAAACCCCTTATGAAATGTGGTTAGCTAGGAAAACTAGTGTTGCACATTTAAGGATCTATGGTTGTGAGGATTTTGTTTATGTGCCTAAAGAAAAGTAGTCTAAGTTGGATCCAAAAGCACAGAAATGCATATTCATAGGTTATGGTGAAAATGTAAAAGGTTACAAGCTTTGGAATCCTCTAACTCGAAAAATTACTTTATCTAGAGATGTGATTTTCAAGGAATTTAGATCTTATACAGGAGAAGAAAAACCGAAGGAGAAGGATACTTCTCAAGCAGTGCATTTTGAGACAAAAACTGAGAAGCGTGAAGATGCACATGTTGAAGACCAATTGGATGGACTGGATGAGGAGAGTTCACAGAGTTCTAAGATAGATGCTCATGATGATCATATTGAGGAACAAGAAGAACCTTCTTTAAGAAGATCCACAAGACAACGAAATCTTGTTGATAGGTATAGCCCACCTAATTTCCGTTGTATATTTTTTTTGATGAGTACTAATGATGAGCCTAGATCTTACAGGGAAGATTTGCCTTTAGATGAGAACAAGATTTGGTCACATGTTATGCATGAGGAAATGGTTCCCTTGGATGCTTGTCACACATGGGATCTTGAGAGTTTTCCCAAAGGAAGAAAGGCCATTGGTTGTAAATGGATCTTTAAAAAGAAAATTGGAGCAGATGGTAATCTTGAAAGGTATAAGGCTAGATTAGTAGCCAAGGGATATTCCCAAAGAGGTGGAATTGGCTTTAATGAAATCTTCTCTCATGTTGTTAAATTAACTTCTATTAGATTGTTTTTATCTATTGCTCCTACTCATTATTTTGAGATAGGGAAAATGAATGTGAAAACTAATTTCTTACATAGGGATCTTGATGAGGAGATTTATATGAGGCAACCTAATGGTTTTGTTGTAAAAGGAAAATAATTATTGGTTTGCAGGTTAAAGAGATCTTTATATTGATTGAAATAGTCACCTAGAATGTGGTACCAGAAGTTTCATGCTTTTGCATTAAAAATTGGTTATGTTAGGAGTGAGGAAGATCATTTTGTTTACATAAAACTTATTGATGATCAACTTTTAATTATTGTCTTGTATGTTGATGACATGTTGTTTATTGGTAACAGAAAGGTAATGATCAAAGAATTGAAATCACAACTCTTTAGCACATTTGAGATGAAAGATCTAGGGGCTGCAAAATATATCCTTCGTATGGAGATCAACAGAAATAGAGGTAACAAAAAGCTTTGCTTAAGTCAAAGAAACTATGTTGATACTATTTTGAAACAGTTTAACATGCAGGATAGTAAACCAATTAATATTCCTTCACCAGTTGGCATAAAGTTAAGTTTAGATATGAGTCCTAAATATGATTTTGATCATGAGGAAATGTTTGAAATTCCACATGCTAGTGCAGTTGGTAGTTTAATGTATGCAATGGTTTGTACAAGACCAAATATAGCCCAAGCAGTGGGAGTTCTAAGTAGGTTTATGTCTAACCCTGGTAAAGAAAATTGGACTTATGTTAAGGGGGTGTTTAGATATTTATGAGGTACTTCTAATTACTATTTGGGTTTATCATGGTGATAATGATATTGACATTATGCACAGATCATTGGACATATAGGGTTTTGTTGATTCAAGTTGGGCAGGAGACCTGGACAGTCGAAGGTCGACAAGTGGCTATGTGTTTACTTTATTTGGAGTTGCGGTTAGTTAGATGAGTAAGAGGCAGCCCATGATTTCTTTTTCCACCACAGAAGCAGAGTACATGGCTGCTACACATGCCTCTAAAGAGGCAGTTTGGTTACAAAGACTTGGGAAAGGTATTGGTTTTAATTGCAAGAAAATTAGACTTGAATGTGATAGTTAGAGTGCTATTTGTTTAGCCAAAAATACTATGTATCATTCTCATACTAAGCATGTTAATGTTCAGTATCACTTTGTATGAGAAATGGTTGAGAATGGGAAGGTATTGATTGAGAAAGTTGACACTTTGATCAATGTTGCAGATTATCTTATGAAACCAGTTCCTACAGATAAGTTCTCTTGGTGTGGGAAGGCCATTGGCCTTGAGTCCTATACTTAATTTATAATAATGATTCCTTGTTTAGAATAATTGCAATGTATAATGTCAAGAAGGAGAATGTTGGGAATAGGATTCTATTTAATTGCAATCCTAAACATATTTCATGTATCTCCTAAGTCCTTGGAAAGTGTTCCCCAACACTAGGATTAGAAAGAGATTAAATTTAAATGAAATTAACATGTAAATTTACATTTGTAATTATTCCTAAATAATAGGAACATGTGGGGACGTCTATGGGCGCCCACATGGAAGGTGGAACCCACCTTGCTTCAGTTAACTATTTGGAGGATTGATAATTGTTAAGAAAATTTCACCTCGGCTCAATTTGGTGGAGCTGGAAACAACTGATTACATTGAAGGTGAAAGGTACATTCATTTTTATTATGATTGGTTATTTGCAGTAAGGGGTTTCAAATTAAATTCAGTTTATTATGAAAAATTCACAACAGAAGATTCATTTTAAAGATTACATAATGTTGTTGTATTTTATTCATTTTGAGATGCAAATATATAGAATGTTGCTATTTTGACTCATTGAAGATCAAAAAGAGCTAAAATTCCCACACAAGCCGTGGGAGTAGCCAAACAACCTATTACAAGAAGTGAATTATACAACTGAAGATAGTATAAAAGAGGCATATAACAGAAGGCATATTCATCATTGCTCGTTGGTATAGGGTGTTGATCTTCATTGTCACTTGCTCCTCTTTGCTCCTGATCTCCAAGTGCACCTGTAGATGATTGAGAAAGATTTGTTAGAGCTCTAAATATGAGTTTCACTATATGATGTATCAACAAAAATATAATTCACTACCTACAATAGATTGAATCATCTAGGATAAGTATCATTAATACAAACAAGAGTTGAAATGAAACATCACAGAAGAATATTTGAACTTCACTATTTTTATCTAACTTGTTTGTTCAGTGTGCAGGTACATGTACAATCAGGTCATTTAAGCCAATAGATATTGTTATGTGTGGTGGAAAATGTGTCTCCCACAAGGGTTGAGCCCAACACATAACACTAAAGAAGCAGCAAATAGTACTCATGATTAGCCACCATATGGTAGATGAAATTTAAAGACTCATATGCATGAAGGAAATGGTCATGATGCAAAGATCTACAAAGCATAAAACAACATCATATGAAGATAGTCAACATTCACTGATAAAATGGTCACAAAGCAATATGCAAATCATAATGATATGGTATCAATTCTAAAGGTGTGGATGTTTGGGGTTGCATTGATTTAATTGAAGCTTTAGAAATCAATATAGAGCGGTGATTCATAAATGTAGCCTTGTTTATAATGATCTCCAAGCTGGAAGGAGAAGTCCACAATGAACAATTATGAGAGGGCAACCATTAAAGTTACATGAACAAATTATTAGGACAATGTTAGGTCTATGCAAGCTACAGAGGCATATCAATACCAACAATGAATAGCTAAAGATTCATTGTAAATAGTTGATATCAGTTTCTGTCTATTATGCATGAATAATCACAACAAGACAGTGCAAATTTTGCAACATGGGCAATAATATAAAAAGATTTAACTGTGAAGATAGTCCAATAAAGTGAAAAAAAACCATGCAAAGATAGAACTATGGACAGTCCAATAAAGTGAACAACAACCATGCAAAGACAAAACTATGTAATTTCCATCATGGGAAATGATCTCATAAGTGCAGACCAATGTAGGAACAATCATAAGAAAGGTAGGCAAACATATTACACAATGAAGGTTAGTGAACATGCTAATGAAGCAAGAGCAAGTGAAAAGAGACATTTGTTGTTTGACTAAGAAAATGTTACAAGAAATCATTCAAGGAACAACTCTTCTTATGTCAGAGATTCATAGATATAAAATTAAAAAATCACTACCAACTTGAAGTTTCAAAACAAGGGAAATCATCGTATTATCAAATAGCAGCCACTTCCAGATGCAAGAAGGTCAACCAGAATGAAGATTTGTGACATCACCATGAGAATCAATACAATCATGATAAATAGATTTCTTAAAATGGAGCTTAAAATGGAAGGTTGAGGAAAAATCAAGAAGGTACATTTATATAGCAACCAAATGCAAAGACAAGAACTAAGCAAATTGAAGAGCCTTCAGATGATGGATTGTGACATAATAACATAAGAGGGGTTGTAGAACAATAAATGCATATTGAAGGTAGGCAGCCAGTAGAGGAGCACGACATTAAGCAATATAGAGGGAAGTGTTATATTCAGAACTACCCCTGGAAGGATTTCAATGTGACAATAAGGATGTGGAGTTTGTAGATGTGATAAAATAAACTCACGAGTCTTATTCTAAACTATGCTAAAAGGAATGGAGCCTTCAAGCTGCGTGTAAAGAAAAACCCATGATTACTTCTATAGAGGGTGTGAGGTCAAGCCAATCGCCACAGGAATTTCTTCATATTTTCAAAAGCAACAATGGACAAAACGCGGGAGAAGCTACCTGTCATACATTATTTAATGATATTTGAGATTGCAACGAATGGGTTTCTTATCTTAGATTTTCATAGTGATTACTATGAAACATAATTCAAATTATGTGATAAAATGAAATGAAAGAAGAAATACATGAAATGAACAGAGACAACAGAGTCTGTGGCCTCTTCTTTTACAAGTTGCAGATTTAAAGCAAAATCTCAGAGTTTTCTTGTGCAAAGACTAGCCTACCTTTAGTTTGAGCTATCTTGCATGTAGAACTCGGCTCCAAAGTCCTAGATCTCCCTCAGTCATCTCTAGTTCAAGACTAGTAGCAATGGCGGGGCTCAATCTCCTCCAGGGAAAAAAGCAAAGTGAAGAATGAGCTAGGGTTCGAGCTTTTCTTCACCCTAATTCGAATGGAATGTGTTTTTTCTCATATTTTATGTAAATCATTTCAAATTATTGCCTCAATGGTATTGACTTTAAAAGTCAAAAAACTAATGATTTTTCCCTTGCCCATGAGTTTTGAAGGTGGAGTTTCAAATTTATGTTTGATTTTTGTAATGTTTACAAAGTGTCACTTCATGTTTTGCATGACTTTGACCAAGTTTGATATTGTAATTAAGTATTAAATGGTAATATTCTCATTACTTTAATATTTAATATGAAAATGTATGAGTAAGAGACTCGACATATTAAATATTAAAATACTCAGAAATGATTATTTTTTAGTATTTAATTAAAACGACCACCTTTGATCATAGTCATGCAAAGAAAAACACAACTAAAGTCAGTAAGAGTCATTAAGAGTGTTGTGTTTTCCGACTTGAAGTCTTTTTTCAAAGAGGGAGATCATATCAATTGGAGCCATAATGTGTGGAGATTATTGACACATTACCTTAGTTTCACACCAATTCTCAAGATATTTTGATCATACACTTTGAGAGGTGGAGTTTGGCCACTTATTTTTGCAGTTATCATCAGTTATGTGACCTCTTTTCATGCATTTTCTCTTTTTCTCGTGGAAGAGGCTTCAGGGAGATATTTTGACTATCAATTGGTTGTTTGATCCACCTCTTGGTGCCTTTTTGTATATATTGTGAGAAAGACTTAGTCTTTTCTCAGTTCTTGATGATTTTGCCTTTGCATTTTTGCAAAGAAAAAAATGATTTTGTAACTCACTTTTATAGTTATTAATGATACAGTAGCAGTTTACTCTCATATTTTTGCAGTATTTCCTTCTATCTTTCAGAACTATCAAGTTTCCTTCTTGGTTTCAGGTGTTTTGTAATGTCTTGAATGATTTGATCCAAAGTTATTGTGTTTTAATAAAACCTTTAAGTTTTTGTCTTGTTCTTTCATTACATATACAGAAAAGCAATTAACTATCATAGGTTGTAAGTTGTGCATTTGTTTCATTTTTGTGTTCTAAGTCGTGAAAACATTGTTTTCCTTCAAAGAATCAGAGATAGCAGACCTCCTTATGAATCATTTATGTGATTTGATTGCACAAATTGAGCTATATAAAAGGGTTCATTGAGAGATAGTTGTGAGTCATTTTCTGAACAGTAGTATTCACCATCATTTTAGTCTTAAGTTTTGCATTCCTGTCAAGGGTTTTTTATCCCTTTTCCTACATAAATCTTTAATTCATTAGAAAATTATAAAGGAAGTCGGCCTATAACCTGGAGGTTCAATCTCATCATAGATCACCCATAACCTGAGTTTGATCCCATGTTTCACGGGATGGCTAAGCTTTTCGACTTTGCACTCGGATGCTAATCCATGTGATAACAGTTTTTGGCATGCTTGATGGGACACTTTGGACTATTTCAGTCCAAGATTTTCCACATAATTCTGATTTTTGGTGTGAAAATTAATATTATAGCCTTTGGAGGCAGGATCCACACACACACTTGGTGACTCAAAGTTTAAATCTACTGGTTTCGAGAAGATCAAGTGCTGGTATGTAACAAAGCAATCTTTTATATTAATTTCCAGCTCTTTGAATGAGTATAAATGTCAAATTTTTATGGACAACATGTATACCCACCACCATATTTTGAGAACAATGTCCATGAAGTTCCTCACCAGCCATATCATACTGAGGATGTTGTCAGTTTCATGCAAAATCACCCTGTACCAACAAGTTATCAACATGTCTCATCTACTTGTGACCCTCTCACCCCTATTCATGTCTTAGTCAAAATGGATTTTAATGGGCTCAGGGATTAGATTATGGATCTTGGCCATAGGTTTATTGACCTTGGTTTGGGTTTCAATCGGGA
Organism: Sequoiadendron giganteum; assembly: GCA_007115665.2. Classification (NCBI taxonomy): domain Eukaryota; kingdom Viridiplantae; phylum Streptophyta; class Pinopsida; order Cupressales; family Cupressaceae; genus Sequoiadendron; species Sequoiadendron giganteum. The sequence continues at coordinate 558,752,548 of CM021101.1, read as the reverse complement.
TCCATCCCTGCCCATGCATAAGGACAAGTTTGGATATCGGGAGTTGAAAATTCTTTTGTGGGGTCAGGCTGGACAGTTGCTTCAAAGTAGAAGATGACAAGGTTTTGATATGCAATTGGAGGAGCCAGCTCACTGGATCTTTCAACTGTGTATGCTAATATGGAAAATAAAATGCATGGAGATGGTTGCAAAGGAAGAGCTTACAAGACAGTTGGAGGCCCAACAGAGACAACATGAAGAAACCCTTGCAAAAGAGTTGGGAACACAAATGGAGTACCATGAAAAAGAGTTGGAGGTTAAAAAAGAGAAATATGAGGTGAAATTAACAGATGCAAAAGAGGTGATGGAAGCCTTAATTTCCACAGTTATAAAGGTTAGATGAGAAGATATAGGCTCAATCAGCTCAGGGAATTTCAGAGCAGCTTGTACAAGAACCTGTTCTTGAACAAGTAAAGCCTTATGAAGAACCCATACAAGAGGCCCAACCAGCTCCTTATATTTTGAATCAACCTATGAAAGAAGAGGTTTTCCAATATACTTTCCCAAGTTTTAGAGATTTCCTCCCTATGCAAGAAGCTACATATGTACAAGTTCAGTCTTCTTGTCTCAATATGATCAACCCATCCATAGAAGAACCCCCTACTGTTGCAATTACTCAGGACAATCAAGTTATAGAACAACAAGAGGAAATGTTTGAAGAATCTGAAGTAAATCTTTCATGTGTCATTGTGAATGTAGCGATAGAGGAGGTTGACTGTTTTCAAGGTTTTTCTGATTTGTTTGATGAGTTACCACTTTTTGTGAATGAGGGAGAGAGCGAAATTCAGATCACGACCATACCAACTTTAGAACAGAAAGAAGAGGTTCAAAAAATTGATGTTTTGACCATTGAAGAAAGATGTGATCAGGTAAAAAATAGTCCTCTTATACAACAAAATGAAAATTAGGATGAGGAGGACTCATTTTGGGATGATCTGGAGGTATTTGTCTCAAGTATGGATGCCAACCATTCACCTTCAGACAAGACAAACCAGGAATAGAAGGGTATTGTTAAAGAAATAGTTGTTGAACATCAGCAAGAACATGAAAATCATCCAAATGCAGAGAAAATCCATGAGGACAGCCTTGTGGAGGAGGTTCAAGGCTTAAAGGTTGATATGAAAAAAAAAATCGGTTCAGGTAGAGCAAGAAAATCAACAAACCATGGATTTCCAAGAGGTTTGTGATCAACATAATTAGGTAGATGAACCAATGGCTCTTTCTCTTGTTCCTCATGAATTGAATACAACTAATCAGTTTATTTTGGTGGTTAAGGAGTCGGCTGACAAGATAGAAACCAGCAACGAAAATTCAAAGATTAGCATCTCAAGAGGATGCCCAATCAGGCATCTCTCTAGAATAAAACCCAGGCATGAAAAGGTTGCTCAAGAAGAGAAAATTACAACCTAAGAGAGACAAGCTCCACTCACATATCCACTTCAGGAAAATTGCATGCATTATCAACCTACTGAGGTAGGAGGATTTGTTTTCATCTTTGAAGAACTATTGTGTTTGATTGTAAAGCATCTCTTCATTCTTTATCTCTTCTTAGTTGTCTTCAAGTTTGTAAAGCATCCCAAATTGGGAAGAAAATGTAGATATTTTAGGGAGCCAGTCAATGGCTTCGACTAATCAAGTTTCATGCTTGGTTAGATAGGGTAGGTTAGTTTATTTTCCATTCAGTTTCATTTTTCAATAAGTGTTGATTGCACATGCTTCAATTTCAATTAGTTGTCTTGAAATTAGTAATGTTGTCCTTATCATATCTCAAGCATGCATCCTTCATAAAATTTAACCTTTTTGGCTCACTTCTATAGACAATGCATACTTCTTTAATGGAGGTGTCGTAATAACAACATTTAGTTTCAATTTTCAGTTGCGTGGTAGGAGTAATAAGGGGTAACATTGTTGTACACCACCATAATGGAATGAAGAGTATATTCATCATATAATACAGGGATTCATGAATCAACTACCTCACATAATAAATGTTTCCTTCATTCAATTATAATGGAATACAACATTGTTATTCAAGTTAGCAGTTTTCAGTTTCCGTTTTTGCTTGCTGCTGAGTTATAAAGGAATTTTGAAGAGAGAGGGTTCTATTTTTCTAAGTTTCAGACTTCATGCTCAATGGATTTGCAAAAGGCAACTGGTCTATATTGTGTTTAGCAGGCAAACACCCATTATAAATCACCAACATGTTACCAAAATTTCACCTCAACTCAATTTGGTAGAGTTGGAAATAGTTGATTACATTGAAGGTGAAAGGTACATTCATTTTTATGATGATTGGTTATTTGCAGTAAGGGATTTCAAATTGAATTCAGTTTATTATGCAAAATTCACAACAAAAGATTCATTTTAAAGATTGCATAATGTTGTTGTATTTTATTCATTTTGAGATGCAAATATATTCAATGTTGCTATTTTGATTCATTGAAGATCAAAAAGTGCTAAAAGTCCCACACAAGTCGTGGGAGTAGCCAAACAACCTATTACAACAAGTGAATTATACAATTGAAGATAGTATAAAAGAGGCATATAACGGAAGGCATATTCATCATTGCCTATTGGTATGGGGTGTTGATCTTCATTGTCACTTGCTCCTCTTTGCTCCCGATCTCCAAGTGCACCTGCAGATGGTTGAGAAAGATTTGTTAGAGCTCCGAATATGAGTTTCACTATATGTTGTATCAACATAAATATAATTCACTACCTACAATAGATTGAATTGGCTAGGAGAAGTATCATGAATACAAACAAGAGCTGAAATGAAACATCACATAAGAAGATTTGATCTTCACTATTTTTATCTAACTTGTTTGTTCAGTGTGCAGGTATAGATACAATCAGGTCATTTCAGGCAATAGATATTGTTATGTGTGGTGGAAAATGTGGCTCCCACAAGGGTTGAGCCCAACACATAACATTAAAGAAGCAACAAATAGTACTCATGATCAACCACCATAAGGTAGATGAAATTTAAAGATTCATATGCATGAACGAAACGGTCATGATGCAAAGATCTACAAAGCATAAAATAACATCATATGAAGATAGTCAACATTCACTAATAACATGTTCACAAAGCAATATTCAGATCATAATGATACGTTATCAATTCTAAAGTTGTGGATGTTTGAGGTTGCATTGATTTCATTGAAGCTTCAAAAATCAATATAGAGCAATAATTCATAAATGTAGCCTTGTTTATAATGATCTCCAAGCTGGAAGGAGCAGTCCACAATGAACAATTATGAGAGGGAAGCCATTAAAGTTACAGGAATAGATTATCAAGACAATGTCAGGTCTATGTAAGCTACAGAGGCAGATCAATACCAGCAATAAATAGCTAAAGATTCATTGTAAATAGTTGATATCAGTTTCTATGTATTATGCATGAATAATCACAACAAGACAGTGCAAATTTTGCAACATGGGTAGTAATATAAAAAGCTTTAACTGTGAAGATAGTCCAATAAAGTGAACAACAACCATGCAAAGATAGAACTACGTAATTTTCATCATGGGCAATGATCTCATAAGTGCAGACCACTATAGGAATAGTCATGAGAAAGGCAGGCAGTAATCTTACACATTGAAGGTTAGTGAACATACTAATGAAGCAAGAGAAAGTGAAAAGAGACATTTGTTGTTTGAATAATAAAATGTCTACAAGAAATCATTCAAGGAACAACTCTTCTTATGTCAGAGATTCACAGATATAAAATAAAAAAATCACTGCTCAAATCACTGCCAGCTTGAAGTTTCAAAACAAGGGAAATCATCATATTATCAAATAGTAGTTGCTTTTAGATGCAAGAAGGTCAGCCAGGATGAAGATTTGTGACACCACCATGAGAATCAAGACAATAATGATAAATAGATGTCTTAAAATGGAGCTTAAAATGGAAAGGTTGAGGAAAAATCAGGAAGGTACATTTATATGGCAACCAAATGCAAAGACAAGAACTAAGTAAAATGAAGAGCCTTCAGATGATGGATTGTGACATAATAACATAAGAGGGGTTGTAGAACAAAAAATACATATTGAGGTAGGAAGCCAGTAGAGGATCACGACATTAAGCAATATAGAGGGAAGTGTTATATTTGGAACTACCCCTTGAAGGCTTTCAACATGATAGTAAGGATGTGGAGTTTGTAGATGTGATAAACTAAACTCATGAGTCTTATTTCAAACTATGCTAAAAGGAATGGAGCCTTCAAGCCGCGGGTAAAAGAAAAACCCTTCATTTCTTCTATAGAGAGTGTGAGGTCGAGCCAATCGCCACAAGAATTTCTTCGTATTTTCAAAAGTAACAATGGACAAAATGCAAGAGAAGCTACCTGTCATACATTATTTAATGATATTTGAGATTGCAGCAAATGGGTTTCTTATCTTAGATTTTCACAGTGATTACTATGAAACATAATGCAAGTTATGTGATAAAATGAAATGAAAGAAGAAATACATGAAATGAACAGAGACAACAAAGGCCACGACCTCTTCTTTTACAAGTTGCAGATTTAAAGTAGAATCTCAGAGTTTTCTTGTGCAAAGACTAGCTCACCTTCAGTTTGAGCTATCTTGCATGTAGAACTCAGCTCCAAAGTCCTAGATCTCCCTCAGTCATCTCGATCAAGACTAGCAGCAATGGTGGTGCTCAATCTCCTCCAGGGAAAAAAGCAAAGTGAAGAATGAGCTAGGGTTCGAGCTTTTCTTCACCCTAATTCGAATGGAGTGTGTTTTTTTCTCATATTTTAAGTAAATCATTTCAAATTATTGCCTCAATAGTATTGACTTTAAAATTCAAAAACCTAATGATTTTTCCCTTGCCCGTGAGTTTTGAAGGTGGAGTTTCAAACTTATGTTTGATTTTTGTAATGTTTACAAAGTGTCACTTCATGTTTTGCATGACTTTGACCAAGTTTGATATTGTAATTAAATATTAAATGTTAATATTCTCATTACCTTAATATTTAATATGAAAATGTATGAGTAAGAGACTCGACATAGTAAATATTAAAATAATCAGAAATGATTGTTTTTTAATATTTAATTAAAACAGCCACCTTTGATCATAGTCTTGCAAAGAAAAACACAACTGAAGTCAGAAGAGTCATTAAGAGTGTTGTGTTTTCCAACTTGAAGTCTTTTTTCAGAGAGGGGGATCATATCAATTGGAGCCATAATTTGTGGAGATTATTGACACATTACCTCAGTTTCACGCCATTTCTTAGGATATTTTGATCATACACTTTGAGAGGTGGAGTTTGGCCACTTATTTTTGCAGTTATCATCAGTTATGTGGCCTCTTTTCATGCATTTTCTCTTTTTCTCGTGGAAGAGGCTTCAAGTAGATATTTTGACTATCAGTTGGCTATTTGATCCACCTCTTCATGCCTTTTTGTATATATTGTGAGAAAGACTTAGTCTTTTCTTAGTTCTTAATGATTTTTCCTTTGCATTTTTGCAAAGAAAAAATTGATTTTGTAACTCATTTTTATAGTTATTAATGATACAATAGCAGTTTACTCTCATATTTTTGTAGTATTTCCTTCTATCTTTAGAACTATCAAGTTGTCTTCTTGGTTTCAGGTGTTTTGTAATGTCTTGAATGATTTGATGCAAAGTTATTGTGTTTTAATAAAACCTTTAAGTTTATGTCTTTTTCTTTCATTACATATACACAAAAGCAATTAGCTGTCGCAGGTTGTAAGTTGTGCATTTGTTTCATTTTTGCGTTGTAAGTCGTGAAAATGTTGTTTTCCTTCAAAGAATCAGAGATAGCAGCCCTCCTTATGAATCATTTATGTGATTCGATTGCACAAATTTAGCTATGTAAAAGGGTTCGTTGAGAGATAGTTGTGAGTCATTTTCTGCATAGTAGTATTCACCATCATTTTAGTCTTAAGTTTTACATTCATGTCAAAGGTTTTCTATCCCTTTTCCTCCATAAATATTTAATTCATTAGAAAATCATAAAGGAAGTTGGTCTATAACCCAGAGGTTCAATCTCATGATAGGTCACCCACAACCTGAGTTTGATCCCATGTTTCATGAGATTGCTGAGCTTTTTGGCTTTGCACTTGGGTGCTAATCCACGTGATAACAATAACACTTCAGTAATGCATGTTTAGGATCCTACAAAATAGGGATTGATATTTACATGAGTGGAGTGGCACTATCAGTTCAGTATCAATTATGTATCAGTTTAGTTCAATTCAATTCAATTCAGTTATGGTTCAGTTATCTTCAGTTGCATGTAGTTATTTTGAGTTGTATACTAGTTAACTTGACTAATGACTTCAGTTGCATGATAGATAACAGGTGGATACTTTCAGTTAAGTAGGGATGATCAATCATGCACAATGTTTGCATGAATTGGTGGAGAGATATGTTTCAATTAACTAAGATTGACTTGGGTCCACCTTGGCACCCAAGTTGGCATCTTTCAGTTAACACCTTTTGCGTGAGAAGATATTTACAAGGCTCAGTCAAGTGGGGCCCATTCTTGGGTGCCAACTTGAGGTGAAGTTTACAAGATATCTTCGTGAGTAAAGTTCAGTTAAGTGTTTAGTTTGGGGTGCCTAAATTGAGGAAGACTTTGGTTTGACTTTAGATTACATTATGGAACTCTACTTGCCCAATCTAGGCATAGATTTTTGTGGGGAGCTTTATGCTCTTGTATTTGTACAACTATTGTGAGTTTACATGCTCATAATTGTCTATTAATTGCAAAAAGTCTATGAGAGTTCTATGAGAGTTTATTGTAGGTTGTGAAGAAGGATTGTTGAAGGCAAAGAAGCATATCAATCAAGGATTGATACAATATTATTGTAATCTTGTTCTAAGGTTAAATAATATAAGCACTATTGATTCTGGGGGAGTTTTTCCCAAAAGGGTTTCTCTATGTATATGTTGTGTCACTTCTATCTTCTTGTCTCATTATTCTACAATCTTTTGTCTCTTTCTACAATTGGTAAAATTGATCTAAACAGATTAATCATACACAAAAAATTGTGACAAATAATACTTAATTAGATTTACAGTCTCATAGTTTTACAAGTTTTAAGCTACATTATTACCTTCATTTTCAACATTTAGAAAGTGTTCCCCAACACTAGGATTAGAAAGAGATTAAATTCAAGTGAAATGAACATGTAAATTAACATTTGTAATTATTCCTAAATAATAGGAACATGTGGGGATGTCTAAGAAGAGCTCCTAAATAATAGGAGCACATGGAGCACCCACATGGAAGGTGGAACCCACCTTGCTTCAGTTAATTGTTTGGAGGATTGATAACACTACAGTAATGCACTATTAGGATCCTAGAAAATAGGGATTGATATTTACATGAGTGGAGTGGCACTATCAGTTCAGTATTAGTTCAGTTCAGTTATGGTTCAGTTTTCTTCAATTGGATGTAGTTATTTTGAGTTGTATACTAGTGGACTTGACTAATGACTTTAGTTGCATGATAGATAATAGGTGGATACTTTCAGTTAAGTTGGGATGATCAATCATGCATAATTTTTGCATGAATTGGTGGAGAGATATGTTTCAGTTAACTAAGATTGACTTGGGTCCACCTTGGGTGCCCAAGTTGGCATCTTTCAGTTAACACCTTTTGCATGAGAATATATTTAAAAGGCTTAGTCAAGTGGGGCCCATTCTTGGGTGTCAACTTTGAGGTGAAGTTTACAAGATACCTTCGTGACTAAATTTCAATTAAGTGTTCAGTTTGGGGTGCCTAAATTGAGGAAGCCTTTGGTTTGACTTCATATTACATTGTGGAACTCTTCTTTCCCAATCTAGGTGTAGATTTTTGTGAGGAGCTTTATGCTCTTGTATTTGTACAACTCTTGTGAGTTTACATGCTCATAATTATCTATTAATTGCAGAAAGTGTATGAGAGTTATATGAGAGTTTATTGCAGGTTGTGAAGAAGGATTATTGAAGGCAAAGAAGCATATTAATCAAGGATTGATATAGTATTATTGTAATCTTGTTCTAAGGTTACATAATACAAGGACTATTGATTCTAATGGAATTTTTTCCTGAAAGGGTTTCTCCACGTATATGTTGTGTCACTTTTATCTTCTTGTCTCATTCTTCTACAATCTTTTGTCTCTTTCTACAATTGGTGAAATTTATCTAAACAAATTAATCATACACAAAGAATTGTGACAAATAATACTTAATTAGATTTACAGTCTCATAGTTTTACAAGTTTTAAGCTACATTATTACCTTCATTTTCAATAGCTATAAGTGGAGTTGACCAAATGAAATCAAAGATTAGAACTCGAATTTAAGAGTTCCATGGAAAAAATGCAATTGGAAATAAATGATAAGGAATTTAAGCAAAATGAAGTTAAAGTCACTAGGTTTCAAGTATTGTGTATGAATTTACATGCAAGAAAAAAAAAAAGGTGAGAGATGATGCTATAAGTGGAGTTTAACTTTCAAATGAAATCAAAGATTCTTGAACTTAATAATTCCATGGAAGAAATACAATTGGAAATAGATTCAATTTAAGGAAATGACAAAATGAATTTTCAAAGTCACTAGGTTTTGTATTGCATATGAATTTGCATGCAAGCAAAGAAAGTGACAGATGATAAGTTATAAGTGGAGTTGAATAAATGAGGTCAAAGATTAGAACTTGAACTTAAGAAATCCATGGAACAATTGCAATTGGAAATAGATGATAAGGAATTTAGGCAAAATGAGCTTAAAACTTCACTAGGTTGAACAAGTATTGCATATACGAGTTTACATGGAAGCAAAAAAAATGAGAGATGATGCTATAAGTGGAGTTGAGTTCAAATGAAATCAAATATTCTTGAACTTAATAATTTCATGAAACAAATACAATTGGAAATAGATTCAATAAGGAAATGGAATTTAATGAATTTAAAGTCACTAGGCTTCAAGTATTGCATATGAATTTACATGCAAGCAAAGAAAGTGAGAGATGATGCTACAAGTGGAGTTGAACTTTTAAATGAAATCGAAGATTCTTGAACTTAATAATTCCATGGAACGAATACAATTGGAAATAGATTCAATTTAAGGAAATGGCAAAATGAATTTAAAGTCACTAGGTTTTACATATTGCATATGAATTTACATGCAAGCAAAGAAAGTGATAGATGATGAGCTATAAGTAGAGTTGAACAAATGAAATCAAAGATTTGAACTTGAACTTAAGAATTTCATGGAAAAAATGCAAATGGAAATAGATGATAAGGAATTTAGGTAAAATGAATTTAAAACTTCACTAGGTTGAACAAGTATTACATATGAGTTTACATGCAAGCAAAAAGAGTGAGAGATGATGCTATAAGTTGAGTTGAGTTCAAATGAAATAAAATATTCTTGAACTTAAGAATTCCATGGAACAAATACAATTGGAAATAAATTCAATTTAAGGAAATGGAAAAATGAATTTTCAAAGTCACTAGGTTTTGTATTGCATATATGAATTTTTATGTGCAAGCAAAGAAAGTGAGAGATGATGAGCTATAAGTGGAGTTGAATGTAAATGAAATTAAAAATTATTGAACTTAAGAATTCCATGGAAAAAATGCAATGATGATAATGACCTTATGACCATTTAAGGATATGATATGCAACATGAGACCAAATGAGGTTATGACTAAGGTTTATGATATGCTACTAAGATTAAAAGGTATGCCAAATGAAACAAAGGGGATGAACCTTTCGACCTAGGAAAAAGGATGCTAACCAATCTATGGTAGACCAAGATAAAAATTGGTATGCCCTTCTACAAAATAAAATATAAGATGGAGTGATTTGTCTTACACCCAAGATCTACAAAGTGGCAAGGGGAGAGGATACTGTCACTACACCCTATGGGTTATACAACACAAAATTTGTGCAAGCGCACCCAACACGAAAGATAATGGTTAATTTTAAACCCCAAATTAAAATGTGCCTAATTAACATGAAAGACAAAACAAAATGAAAGTTGTGGTTCATTTTAACCCATGAAATGTGAAGATACAAGTTGTTGTTCTTTTTAACCAATGAAGTGAGAATGAAAGGTTGTTCTTTTAAAACTAATGAGTGAAAATGCAAGGTTGTTCTTTTTAAACCAATGCGTGAAAATGCAAGGTTGTTATTTTTAAACTGATGAGTGAAAATGCAAGGTTGTTTTTTTTAAACCAATGAGTGAAAATGAAAGTTGTTGTTCTTTTTAAACCAATGAGTGAAAATGCCAGTTGTTCTTTTTAAACCAATGAGTGAAAATGCAAGGTTGTTGTTCTTTTTAACCAGTGAAGTGAAAATGCAAGGTTGTTCTTTTTAAACCAATGAGTGAAAATGCAAGGTTGTTGTTCTTTTTGAACCAATGAGTGAAAATGCAAGGTTGTTGTTCCTTTTAAACCAATGAGTGAAAATGCAAGTTGTTCTTTATAAACCAATCAGTAAAAATGCAAGTTGATTTCATGTGCACTTTTATCTTCAATCACTTCCTAAAAATCCATATATAGAATCACTTGTAAATTAAAAAAACTTTACAATATGGAGAGTTTAAAGGGAATTGTACAAGTGAGTCAATAAATCCCCTTGTGGGTAATTACAATATAAAGATCCACATTGTTTTAATAGGAAAATGGTTTATGTAAACCTAGGGTAGGGAAATCATTTGAAACAATTTAATAGACAAAATAAAAACCATGATAAAAAAAGATAGAACCATAAAGATATAATAATTAGTATTAACTTCCAAGTTATCTAACATGGTTTTCATAATTGGAAATAGATTTATAAGGAAAACATTGAGGTGTTAATAAAGGTCCTAGACACACACAACATAGAGAGAGAGAGAGAGAAAGAAATGACATTAGAGAGAAGGAAATAAACATACCTTGTTTTTTTCTATGATAATTTGCCAAGTTTTGTTCGCACCTTTGTTGTTCTTGTTCTTCTAAATAATTTCATTGAGCCTTATTTTGTCTTTTTGACTATTGTCCCATTTTCTTCTTCAAGTAAAAGATGACTTGACAAATCCTCTACCAAAAGTAAATTCTCCTCCACAATATTCCTTGATTGATAAAAATGTAAAGTTGTCTTCTCCAAAATCTGCCTTCATTAATAAAAATGCAAAGTTGTCTTCTCCAATATTTGTCTTGATTGATAAAAATGAAAAGTTCTCTTCTCCAAAGTCTGCCCTCCTTGATAAAAATGTGAATTAATCTTGCAATGATATGAAAAAATAAAAATTAAGATTGTATTTGTATGCATATGAAATTAAAAATAAAAATAAAAATACATTGGTCGGCCAAGGGTTCGCACGAAGGTCAGCCAATGGTTCGCACGAACACGCTTAACCAATTTTTTTAATATTATTTAAGGGGGGGTTTGAGCAAACCCCCATTCACTCAAATGGATCTAGGGGAGTTCGCTCAAAGGGGAATTTGAGCGAACCCCCTTTTTTGCCCTTCTCCCCCTCTACCAATTTTATGCAAAATTTTGCCTTTCGAAGCTTGGGTTGAAGATGAAAATAGAATCAACTTCACAGACCCAACTAGATGATTATAGTCCTTGAAACAAGCTATCCATCGAATATAATTTTGATATATTTTAGTTTTATTATGTATTTTTTTTAGTTTAATTAAACATAGGTTTTTCACTGAAAATCAAGCTCTTTGTTTTGCACATGTGGAAAAATAGTAGGTTATCAAAAAAAAATCTAAAAATGTGTTTCTGCTAGGTATTGATGTCCTTGATCTAGCAAAAAAAAATGAATTTTGATATATACAAAAAAAGTTACGTTGTATACGGTTTGCCTATGTCTAAATTGTAATTGGTTTGACTTCAAAACTAATTAAGAAAAAAATATTCAATAAAACACTATGAAACCAAATGAACGTGATAGATATCATAGTTACAAAGCTAAATTTGAAAAAAAAAATAGAATTTTTCCTTCATAGAAAAAAAGTTATGTTGTTTATAGTGAACATCACTCTTTAAAAATGGTGTTTACTATTAAAAACTAGTTTTCGAAGGAGATGGAAAAAGAAAAGCAATCTGATTCCAATTTTAAAATATGTGTATATATATATATAATCTACAAAAAAAAAATCACAAATCACTAGTTTGCATCATCTTCAAATTCCTTGTGGTTTAGTAGCTATAGGTGCCCGAAAGTGAAGATTTAGTTAAAAAAAATCAGTTCAATGTCCATTTTGGCCAAAAATTGTAAACCACTATTATGGGATCACCCTATAATTTTCTAGAGATAGCAAGCTTGCAACATTCCTACATGAGGAAATCTTCACAAGGTATGGAGTGCCTAGGGAGATAGTCACAAATCAAGGACCATAGTTTACTTCATATTTGATTGCCCCATCTGATCAAAGAATATGAGATTAGACATAAGAAGCCAACTCTCTACCACCCACAATCAAATGGGCAGGTTGACCTGTCACAAATAGGGAGATTGAATCCATTCTAACAAATATAGTCAGTAGTAGCAGCCTATCATGGCCTGTTACTGGCTAAAGATTATGAGGTCTCTAAAATTTGGATTGAATGGGATTCCCTTAACATTATAAAGTGCCTTTTAAAGAGTAACCAGCCATCATGGTCTATAGCCCATCTGATTAATGATTCATTATCTATCATTAACACTTTTGACGAGGTGAGAATTACTCACGTGTTCAGGGAAGCTAATCCGTTGGCTAATGGGTTAGCTAATTTAGGAGTGGTGGCTCAAAGTAATTGGAATAACTATGATTCCTTGCCACTTAATCTTCAGAATTTATCAAATTATGACCAGATGTCCTGTCAAGGATGTGGTTAAGAAGGGAGAAAGGCTATTCTATTTTTTCTTGAGTTGGTTTTTGCATGACGAGTTCAGTGCACGCTCTTGTAATAATTGATTTCTAGAGGTTCATGAATTTATGGGTTGGGAGCTAAGGGATGGCAGTACTTGGTTTGGAAGGCTCGCACGTTTTGTGGGTTTCTTTTGAAAATATGCCTGATAAGCATCGTGTGAAAGTGGATATTATTGAAGTGGAGGATTCCCCTATTGAGGATGATTTGGAGGACAGAGAGGGGACTCAGGAGGATCCTATTGAGAATGTTGGTTCTCATGATGTGCCATCGATCAATTGGGATGAAATTAACATGGACTTGTTCTATAGAATGGCGAAGGATGAAACTCACAATTTTCTCTCACTCGTGAAGTGACTTTTCTTAGAAGTGAAGGAGCTCAATGTCCAACTTAAAAACTAGCAAGATGTTTGTGTTGTGTTAGGGCATGGAAGCCAAAAGGAATGGTCAATTAAAGGTAAGGTTAAGACTATGAGTGTAATTCTTGATAGACTTGTTGTTGATGTTGATAGATTTGGTAAAAGTCATGAGGATAGGAAAACCTCCCTGGAAATGGTTGTCCAAAAGACTATTGAGGAGAGGTTTGTTGATATGGAGAAAAGAATTAGCAAGCTTAGTGATGATTTGTTGATTGTTGTTAGTATTAGTAACAAATCCTTGAAATATAATGCTAAGGGTCTCTCTATTTCAAATGAGAAAGCTATAAAGTGGACTGAAAAGTCTTTGGATCTAGGAGAACATGAGAAGGCTATTGAGGAAGTTAATCGCATGAATTTGGAGGAGAATATTGAGGATATTGGGCCTGAAGTGGAGAAGAATTTGGAGGTTGGCATGTGCCTGAGAATGAGGAGCAAGACAAAGAAAAGGGTTTCCATTTCGTTTGAGGATCTGAAGGATGTGATTGAGATGCACGAGGGGGTCATTGCTAAAAATATGGCCTCAGCCAATGTTCTTGATAAAATATTGTATTTTTGCTATTGTTTTTGTTTGATCAACCTTGTTGATGATGTTTTGTTGTAGGGCTGCTGATGGGTTCTCTAGTTTTCTCTTTAGTCAACATTTTGTCTTTTGTGGGTTGCAGGTCTTATTGCTTTAGTCTTTTTTGCAACTTCTCTCTATTGTAAAGGGTTTATGAGCCCCTTCAAAACCTACTTTTCCTAATATAAAATAAATATAGTCAAATTATATAGAAAGGATTGGGAAAAAAGGTTACCAGAAGTTGTCTGGGCATACAAGATGACCTGGAAAACCCATAACAAGATTTACGCCATATGAATTAGCATATGGGAAAAAGGTTGTCCTTACCATTGAACTTGAACATAAAACACTCAAAACAATAGTGTAACTTGGAATGGATCTCTTTAAAGCTTAGAAGGACATACTACACAATCTCAATGCCTTGGATGAGTTAAGGATGGAAGTAGCCCATCATACAAAAATTATGCAAAAATAGAGAATCAAATGGTGTGACCTATTCATCAAGACTAAATAATTCCATGAAGGGGACTACAAATTACTCTATGATTCAAGATATAAGGACCACAAGGGTAAATTATAAACATGGTGATTAGGTACTAATGAAATAAAACAAGTCTTTTAAAATAGATAAGTATAGTTAACTACAATTGATCCAGTCATATTCTCTTTGATGGTAAATGGACATTGTCTCAAGATTTATAAAAATTAATTTCATAAGGAGGAGTTTCTACACAACTTGCAGCAATAGTTTACACTACCCTCAAGATTACCAAACTCAACATTGCTTACCAATCATGAAGACGCCATTGAATCATCCATTGCTCATTTGTAGATGAGCCAACTAGATCACCTACTAATATTCAACAAGTATGATTCTCAATAAAAAAATAATAATAAAAACACATACACACACACTATATCTCCAATAAATTGCACCACCAATAAAATCCAATATGGATACATGTAGCAAAGTTACAAGTAATTCTTCTTATGGGACTTGTAGCAACAACCCTGAGACACTTACACAAAGGGACCTATTCTACTACTGCCCACAACAATTGCCTCCATCTCACTTCCACTCTGCACACAACAACTATCACTCTCATTGCATCTGCATGCAACTACTTTGAGTTAATATAGAACTTTACCAAAATATTACATCAATATACATCATCCTATACCATTATACACTTGATTTCTATCCTCGATATTTATTTGATCTAATTCTAGGCTAGAATCAAATGTTAGCCTTAGAAATTAGCTAGTGAAGAACAATATTGTAGAGTTACATTGGTGGAAAACATTATAACTCCGATCTACCCAAAGTTTGAACCTGAATCATAAATTGTACATGACAAAAATGTGACAAATATCATGTCCAATTCATAAATAAAATAGGTTAAAAAGAATGGTAGAGAGTAAGAGTGGGATTGTAGATTCCCATGATCATATAGGGGAATGTAGATCCATATTATTTACTAAGAGATTTGAAGGAATTTTCATGTGCTTCTAATAATTTCTACATATTGTATAATGTTTACATATATATTTATACATCAGTATATAATAAGAATGACTACATTTGTTAAACTTGTATGATACTAATCAAGTTAGATTTGTATGGAGACAATTTATATGATGTATGGTATGTTAGGTGTCACACATGCATGGAAATATAACATGTGGATGATGTTAGTCCATGTGTCACACATGTGTGGTCCAATATAAAGTCATGAAGGTAAATTGTGTGTATAACTTATGTCATGGTGTACAATGCAAATAAGTGTGAATTATTATGCTTGAGAAGGCATTGGTAAAGCCACTAAAGCTTGCACAAATAATTATTGGGATGGTACAACTAGGAGATTGCATCACATGAATATGAGATGCATATAAATGATTTTTTCTATTGCATATAAATACTAATGTATATTTATGCACGAGACATCTTAGCACTATGTGAGTGCACAAGGGAATGGTGTATGAGTTGCAATGCAATATTATCTCGATTTGATGCAAAAAAGTATGCTCAAATATTTTCACTTTGTTGAAGAGAGATGATTTTCATTATGCTAGTGCTAAGTTGTGTAAGTTGTGCTTGAATAATTCACCATTTCTTGAAATGTAATTGCCCCTAGTGTGTGTGGAAGGTGACCAAGGAACTTTAATGAGGGATAGAGAGAATCTATGCACTTTCGCATTGAATAAGAGTGTAGGGGTAGCCTTTCTATCTTTTAAAGGGATCTAAAACTCTTTTATATATGTATGAGAGGACTAAGTTCCATGGCTTAAGTGTTAATAATGGTGTACAAAAAGGTGTGGTATATTGTTGTTGAATTGATGTTCATATAATGGATGCATATAGATGGTAAGAATGTGAATCCCTCTACTTAGAGGTTGAAAGGAGAGAGCTTCTATGGAAATATGCTACCTAATTGAAGAAAGTGTAGATACCTCTTGCATGTAAGTGCATATTGTAAAAACCCATGTAGAACATAAAAAACATAAACCATATTTACTAGAGTTATGGTGGCATAAATTCTAAAGAACTTATTTACATAATTACACAAATATTGACTTCAAGGTGAAAAAATTGAAATAAAATTCATATATGTTTTCATATGACATGGTGTGAACTTGGTTAGCATTTATAACTTGTCAATATTGGAGTGAAGTGGAGAAAATTCATGTGCCTTGGTTAGATAAGAAGAACCATAAAGCTTTTGGCATGAATATAGACATGAATTAATGTTGTAAGTGTGAAGTCATGTAGATGATGATGCTATATCTTGATCCCAATTAATGCACAAATAATTTAATATCCAACACACGATTAATATGAGAGCATGTGTACCAATAGGCAAGTTCTAGAGAGGAAATAACTTTAATCCATCTAGTTAAGTTATTCAACCACAATATTTCTTTATTCGGTGTACAACCTCTTGTGCATGAATATATTCTTCAATTGCGTAATTTCTATGCAAGCAATGGTTGCAACAAGCTAAGTTATGTCTATGTTCAGGTCATCTTCGCCATTGGTAAAGTGATAATGTTTGTGAAGTTTCTACATCCTTAAAAGCTAAGTTATGTCTATGTTCAGGTCATCTTCACCATTGGTAAAGTGATAATGCTTATGAAGTTTCTACATCTCTTTAAGGATGTGGTAATGCAAGTTACCTTTATGTATTATGTGTTCGAATAATAGTGATGTTGTGCATGATGATATGTATTTCATGTTTTCAAATGCCTACTTGAGGCTATTTTTGTATAGAGAATTGTTAAGAGAACGAATCTATGGATGTGTCATGCACTACTAGAGTGCACATATAATTCTTACTAGATCAGATTTTCTTTCCATGTAAGTGGAGAAACTTGAGTTATTGGAGATAGGATGTGATACAAATTCTTCATCAATGCTAGATTATAGAAAGAATATTATATAACCTTCCTTGCTTATATGGCCACAAATATAACCCAAACTAGTGTTGAACAATCCCATCTCAATTCAAAGGGATCAATGATGCCTTGACATAGTTTCCTAGGCATTAATGTTTATTATCCATTTATTTAAGAAATTGCATACCAAAACCCTTGTTGTGCTTCTCCAAATTATCAAATGTGGAGCAAGAGTAATCATATTGCAATAAATAACGTGAACTTACTATAGTATCATTTATAGTTATTTGTACGTTGTGGGTCATGATTATTATTTGTGCACTAATGGTTGTTAGATTCAATGTAGGGAAATATAAACACTTGTATTAGAGTTGTGTAAGTTATACTTCTTTCAAAGAAATGGTTTGTTGTAGCTTTTATATGACACAACTATTTTTATCCTTGATCAGAAAAATCCTTCAAAGATAAGATCAATAAGCCAAAGGTTGTGAATTGAGAACATCTTATATCTATTGAATCTGGAATTTGAGATGTTGGATCCCCTTGTACATACAAGTATTCTCATCTAGATAGTTTGGTGAGGAACCTTTACCTTGGGGATTATTTAGCTCTGTGTTTTTCTTATCCATGATCGGTGCATAAAAATGGGGGCACTAAAATACTAAAATGGTGCAAGGGCACCCACAGGTCATTTTATGCCCCAAGGAGTCAAAAGTTGATATTTTGTTTTGTTTGAATTTTTTACATGTAATAAGGTCTTCTAAGACCATTTCATATGCGTTGGAGTCTATTTTTGAGTCATTAAGGATGAGTTAAGGTCTAGATGTAAGAAATTGTCAATGTTGCACAATGTTGGAATATGAACCGTTTTAATTTGAAAAGTTGGTTATGAACCATTGGTAAATAATAAATACATGTTTTAAATATTAATCCAAAGGTTGGGAAGGTCAGAAGGAGATTGGAATGAAAATTGGAATCAATTTGGAGTAAATTTTCAGTGTTTTTTCCTATAATAGTCATGTTCTTTCACATGGTATGGCTCTGTAAAGCCTTTGTATGACCTAAATATGGTATTTTTGGAAAGATAATTGAATTATATCTCATTTGGTTTTGGTTTGGTTGAATTTCACTAAGTTTCGAGAAAGTTATAATATTTTTTGTAACAGCGGGTCTGAATCTACCCTAGGGTTTCTAGCGAACAAGAAAATACCATATCTTTTCTTCCCTACATAAAAAATATATAAAAATTGGTGAAAGGTTATATTTTGAGGGTATCTAAAAACCCTTTAGAGTATATTTTATATTTTTCATTTTTATGGAGTTACTAATTGTTATGCCTTGCATAAACACCCCATCTTTTGCCTTGGTCAAAATGGGTCCCCCTTGTTGTTCTTTATCCTTAGTTGTTTTTCAAACAAAGTTTGGAGTCATTTGCTTCCAACACTTTGTTTATTTTGATTTAGTTTGTCAGAATCAGAACCAGAACTGAATCAGGTTTTGAAAGTTCTTTTAAAAACTTGTTTTGGTTCCCATCCCGACGATCTTTCTTTTGGTCTTTTGTTTTGTCTTCAGCGGACCCGGAGCTAGAGTGGGTGTTAAGTTAGTCTTTATCAAAAATTGCAAAATCATAATCGATTCCACCCCCGCCTCAGCTATTTTGAATTTTGGTTTTAGTCTATGTCTTTGTGTTTAGTTTTATTATGTCGATCTTTTGCTTTACTTTTTGTGTTTGGTTTTGTTTTGTGTTTAGTTGGCGGACCCGGAACCGGAATTGGAATGAAGTTTGGAAATTTCTTAAAGTTTTGAATCAGTTTCTCTTTTATTTCCACTCTCGCCACTTTTGGGTCATTGACATTTTGACTGAAGTTACACTACAAAGAAGTGTTCGTTCTCTTTTAGTTACGACTCCATTTTAAACTGCATTCAATGCATTAATGACAGTTGCTCGTGTAGGTAGAAATCCTCATTTTTACCTTCATTAAGGGTTAAACGAATCATTATTATTATTGTTAAGAGATTAAGGAGCACGAAAGAGCAAAGAAGGAGTTCATTTGAGTGAATTGATTGAAGGAAGAGAAGGTTATTGCTTGCGAATCAGTTCAGAAGGTTAGCAGGGTTTTTTTGCGTTTGAGGTAGGGTTTCTTATTGTTGTGGTTTCTCGTTTATTTACTGTTGCATTTTTTTTATATATCTGCTCGTGCTTTGAATCATTTTTTTTTTGGACGAATCTGTAGTTCTTGGTATGTTAGTTTGAGTAGGTTCTTGCTTTATTTTGTTTGTCTGGTTATGTTCTTCTTTTCTTTTGCTTTTGTTTTTAGTTCTTTGTGTTTTAGGGCACAATCGCTTTCATGGTTTAGTCGTGATCGCGCTGTGCTGTTTTAATTTGCAGTAAGTTAGATTAAATTTAGGTTTTAAATGGTGTTAGTCGGATTAGGGATTTACAGTGAGGTAGATTAATGATTTACAGTGAGGTAGATTAATGATTTTACAGTAAGGTAGATTAATGATTTACAGTGAGTTAGGGTTAACTGATTCATCATTTTTAATTAGGGGTTTGTCGCGTATTCAATCTGGTAAAATGGCAAGGTTTAAAATTTGTGCCCTAGTTTTATCGTGTTTTGTTGGATTAGGGTTTCATGTGTTTCTGTGATCACATTTAAATAATTAAAATATGATGCCCTAGAATATAGTCACCCTTGGTCATATGGGGATGGTTTCATTGAGTTCCAGGTTTGCCCCATATCATTTTTTGAAAATCGCCTAGTTTGAAACCATGAAGTTTTGTATTAAATTGATTAAAATCTTTGATGACATCATGGTCAACCTAGGCGGAGACGGGATCGAAATTGATCTTGAACTTGAGAATTCTATTTTGCAAAAGGTATCAATTCCATTTCCATCCCGTCTTCGACTCCACGTATAAAGAGAAATCTTCTTTCGAAATAACGATGATCTAGACGGAAGCGGAGGCGGAATGGAAATAGAATATGAAAATATAAAATTCTGAAGAAAACCAAATCTGTTTTTCATTTCAATCCCGGTTCCGATCACCTTCCCGATTCTGACTCCGAGCCCATTCATTGTTAGTGAAATATCTATATCGATTTTGGCTCCGAGTCCGAAAGTGTTGTAAAAGAAACTGTTTTAGATTGTGTTTCTACTTGGTTCTGCCTCCGGTGCATATATGAAAGGCATGGTTTTTAAAGCATGTTTTGTGAGGATATTTAAAGATCTAATTAGAGGTTTTGCTTGCAGGAAAGTTGAAAGATGTCAGGAACATCAGGGGAAGCTGCTCGAAGGAATCAACCTACAGGAACATCAAAGGCCGCACCTAAACCGAAGAAGTTGAAGCCATAACAATTGCCCTATTCCTTGAGGTATAATCACAAGAGTTCTGTTGTGAAGGTGAGAAAAGTGGAATCAAATTGGTCAGATATCACTGATACCAATTTGGGTCAATACAATTTTGAAGAGCTACATGAAGAAACCTTTGCGAAACAGGAAAATATAACAGGAAGGACACAAAGAATTGTTGATTATGGCTTGGCCCATATCACTGTGTTCCCTTTGTCAATCCAATGCCCAGAGTTGATCTTAACAGCAACTAATGCCTACAATCCTGCTACAAGATTATGCATGGATTCACAAAACAATGTGATTATTGATCTTACTCCTCAAGCATTGCAAAGTATATTCAATGTCCTAGATCCGAAGAGCTTGGTGCAGTTGGATGAGGCAGAGGCCTTGGAGAAATATAGTAAGTATAAGGACTCCAATAGGTCTCATTTGAACAAAAAGTGGTTGAAGATAGAAAAGAAATCTCTATCCAAGCTTGCACAACAACCTAAGAGGGAAGATTTCAAGAAGGAAGTATCGTATTTAATACTGATGTTGTCTAGGGTGTTTGGGAAGAGGGATACGTTCCACTTCAAGGAATGGATGTTTCCTTTCATCCAAATAATCTTACATGGTGACCATCAGTTTGATTGGCCAATGATTGTGTCAAATACTATTCATGATCAGCTAACAAATATAAGGGAGACTAAATGTTTCTTTATGACTTCTTAGCTTAACATAAGAATTTAAGCTAAGAATTCATAAAGAAATAAAAAAATCAAATAATACCTCAAGGAATAGGGCAATTGTTCTGGCTTCAACTTCTTCGGTTTAGGTGCGGCCTTTGATGTTCCTGTAGGTTGATTCCTTCGAGCAGCTTCCCCTGATGTTCCTGACATCTTTCAACTTTCCTGCAAGCAAAACCTCTAATTAGATCTTTAAATATCCTCACAAAACATGCTTTAAAAACCATGCCTTTCATATATGCACCGGAGGCGGAACCAAGTTAGCCCCATATCATTTTTTAAAAATTGCCTAGTTTGAAACCATGAAGTTCTGTATTAAATTGATTAAAATCTTTGATGACGTCATGGTCAACCTAGGCGGAGATGGGATCGGAATTGATCTTGAACTTGAGAATTCTATTTTGCAATAGGTATCAATTCCATTTCCATCCCGTCTTCGACTCCGCGTATAAAGAGAAATCTTCTTTCGAAATAACGATGATCTAGACGGAAGCGGAGGCGGAATGGAAATAGAATATGAAAATATAAAAATCTGAAGAAAACCAAATCCATTTTTCATTCCGATCACCTTTTTGATTCCGACTCCGAGCCCGTTCATTGTTAGTGAAATATCTATATCGATTTTGGCTCCGAGTCTGAAAGTGTTGTAAATTCACCTCATTTTCCAAATTTTTCCACTTGTAGGCCAGCTCAGCATGAACACCCATCCTCATAGCCCATAAGACGAGCATGTGGATCCCCCATAAAACCCCAAAAATCACATGTTTAATTATCATCATATAAAGATAGAATTTCTCTAAGTGTTGGTGCAATTTGGGGAACTTGATGCCAGGTATTCAAGGTTGAGTAGCCTTTACACACAAGCCTTGCTTTGTTTTTGACAACTTTCCCATTCTCATTCAGCTTGTTTCTGAATACCCATTTTGATCCAATGATATTTTTGTTTGCCAGTCTTGGGACCAATTCCCAAGTTTGAAGCTTCTTAATCTGAAAAGTTATTCTTTCATTGCTTCCTTTGAATTTTCACCCTTACATGCTTCACTTACATGAGGAGTTGAGCCTTGGATGGACAGAAGAAGGTATGGGAGCACTATGACCAATTGTCTCTTCAAGTTGCTGAGACTCATTTTAGAAGAGTCAATGATGCATTTATATATGTGGTCATCAAACAATTGAATGGAGATGTAGGGTACTGGTTGAGTCAAGAAGCCATGGCATTCATTGCTGAATGGGGATGTTGGTACATCCAGTACCCCAAATTTACATACTTCAGGTTGGCTGGTTTTGAAGGCCATCCACATTTGCTTCCAAGGTGCTGCAATAACAGAATAGTGCTAATGGAGTTTGTGTATCAAGCTCTTGGAGTTAATGCTCGGTTTGGGATCAAACATAAAATTGAATGTCATAAGTTTCCCATGAAGTTGGGTGAGTATAGTTTTCAACACTTGGTAGGAGAAAAGGTGGTTTGTAATGAATTGATACAGTTGAAATTAGGATTATACATAGCTCGTAAGTATTTTGATCCAAAGGGTAAGATGTATGCCTTGTTGCCTTCAGTCTTTACTAAACATTTCAATTTGTTAGAAGACTTCTGGAGTGATCGACAAGATGAGTATGATTTAAGAAAGAAGAATTATGAAAGGTTATCTGTCTCACTCATGTTAGAGCTTGGTGTTAAAGAGAACATTCTTGACACATTGGTGGATGATGGAATTGTGTTGGATCCATCTTATGAAGCTTTGAACATTGGCACCAAGAACCTGGATCCAATTGAATGGGATGCTGAAGAAACCATTGATATTAAGCAGATCGGCATGACAGTGTTGGATAGAAGTGTGCAATGGTTAGTTCTAAGAACCAAGACTCCTCAAGGACCAGTCCTTAAAAAGGGTAAGGGATACAAGAGGATCAAAAGAAAGACACCTCCCAAATAGCCATTAGAATTCCTTCCTCTAGATGTTGAAGAGATAGAACTTGAAGCGGTAGAGGATGAAGAAGAAACACAAGAAGGAGATGTTCCAATAGGATCTGCTATTTCGACACCTACATTAGGTGAATCATCTGCACAAGTCCCAATTACAAGGAAGAAGAGTAAAAAAATTCAAGAAGGAGCTCTTCATAGCATGGCTGGAACTGCCAAGGGAAAATAAATGGAGAAAGAAATTATGGAGGTTGGGACAGATTCAGATGAGACTCTGTCAGAAAAAGATATGCAAGAGAACATGCCTCTAGAAGAGGATATTGAGTAGATTTTGACACAAGAAGATCAATGGAAGCTGTTTGAGGAGGCGAAAAAAGATTTTGATGCAAGGGCTGCAATAGAGAAACAAAAGGAAATTGATGCCAAGGCACAAGCTGATACTATACTGCACCAGCAACAATCAAAAGCCAAACAAATTGAAACTAAGGCAGCAGATGATGAAGTAGAGAAACAAAGAAGGCAATGAGAACATGAACTCAAGGTCAAAGAAGAGAATGACGAGTTGGAACTAATACAGAAGATTCATGACCTTGAGGAAGAGAAGGCAAGGAACCAGAGGGAAAAGGAAATCTTAGTTGCCAAGCTAAAACTTGCGGAGGAAGCTCGACAAAAGGAAGAACAAGTAGAAAGTTTAAGAAAGGAAAAGGATGTTGAAGAGCTGGTTAAGAAGCAGCAAGAAAAAGAAGCAAAGGCAGAAAAGCTTAAGGCTTTGGAGGTAGAAAGATTAGAAAGGGAAAGACTAGAGGCTTTAGAAAAAGAGAAACTAGAAAAAGAAGCTCTAGAGAGGGAAAAATTAGAAAAAGAAAGGTTGGAAAAAGAAAAAGTGGAGAGAGATCGGTTGGAGGAAGAGAGTCTGAGGAAAGAAGAGGAAGATAAGAAAAGGCAAGAACAAAAAGATAGGGAAGAAGCTGAAAGGCTTGTGCAGATGCATATACTGCAAGAACAACAAGAGAAATCAAGGGTTGACTCTCAACCCCAGGTAAATATGCAGCCACCTTCTACAGTTATTGCTTTGTCTTCTTCTACGATGAATACTGCTCTAAGTGCTCCCACTTGGTTAAAATTGGACTTACAAAAGAGGGTAGTAACACCTTCACAACCTCTTAATTGGGAGGATATGATGAAAGGAATTGTGCAAGAGAGGCCTAAAAAGAAGGCTAAGATTCTACATTCTACCCGACTCACAGACAAAGGAGAAATTGTTGTTGAATGTGCCATGCCAATGACAGAAAAGGAGGTAGGGGACATGCAGCTAATAGATTATCAGTTGAGTACTTTCAACTTGGGAAGGCCCACTAGGAATCAGCAGATGAACTTGATTGATGTGGTGGCTTCAACAACTAAATCAAGAATGATAAAGGATAAACAAAAGAAGGATGAGCTTAAGGCTCAGTTGGATCAACTACATTCATTCTTGAAAAGTGTCTCCTCTCCGAGATCACAACAGGTAATGGCCATTGAGACTCCTATTTTATTAAGCAAAAAGGAGGTAGATGATTTGGTGCAGGTAAGAAGTAAATTGGAGATGGTAGACAGATGGGTAGACAAGTTGAATCGAGAGGTAGGTGAAGTTTTGGTTGAGGGTTTTGAAGCCTACAAGGGCACGGAAGGGTTAATAAGAGAAATGCATCTATACATTGAAGCATCAGAGAAACAAGGAGAAGAGTATAAAGAATACAATCAGAAGTTAGAAAAGGTTAGTGCATTGCCTTTAGCTACTCTTCTTGAATAATCAATACTTGAGGAGGACAATAAGGATTTTGTGGAGAAAACCTCTCGTATACTCCGGTTTAGAATCGACTTTTTGTGTAAACATAAGGATGAGATTCAAGAGGCTGTTAATAATCTGACTGATTAATAATCTGACTGAGCAATTAGAGGAGCTGGAAGCAGTCATTGCTATTATTGCAGATGTAAATGTGTTAACAAAAGAAGGCATGCCTTTGAGTCAAATAAAAGAGAAGTGGGATGAAAGGTTCAGAGGACTCATGCAAAAGGAAGATGATGGAGAAGATTTGATAATAGATCGATTAATGGATGTCAAGGAAGAAATAAAAGCTGCTAGAAGAGAGATGATAAAGATAAAAGGTATGAGGGAGTTTGCTGCAGCAGAATTGGATCGAATCAAATTTGAAGATAGCTGGATTGATGGGCCGAAGTTAGATACATTACAACAATTCTTCGCCAGCTATGATGAGTTCATTACAGATCCAGCTTCACATGCATAAATCTTCTACATGCATGACTTTCTTCTTCTTTGCATGTTGCATGCAACATTGACAGTTGAAGTGCATGACCTTATTTATCTTATATTTTTCTTTTCTCTAGTTGAACTGAATGTCTAATGTAAGAACTCAAGATTAAATTGATCTGAGTTTCCAAGAAAGTTTTTGTTCCTAAAAGGGTGGGTGACTTAAAATAGAAGTGGAGTTTGAACTTAGTATAATCTATAAATACCCTATGGGTATCATATTGTAAGGGTCAGCTAATTGAGAATAGAATTGGCTTACCTGAGATTAGGAGATAGGACTGAGATACATTGTACTTGATCTTTTTATAGTTAATAGAATTATAGGTTTTATGCAATATGGAGTTAGAATTGAGTTGTTTTATTTGATAAGGTTGATAAGTTATAATCTATCTGAATGACAGTGATTGTGCTGAAGCATGATAGTTTCTTATGTGATGAAAGTCATTAGAAGAAACTAGATTTAAGGATTATCTTGTTAGATTACCATTGAATTAAATTTATTGAAGTTTTGTTGATCTATAATCTTGATGATGAATGAATGTGTGTTGTTTTGAAATCCTTGAAGTATTTGTGATGTGTAAGTGTGAAGTTAATTAAGCACCTAAAATGTATGCAATGGTATAGATTATTCTATAGATTGTGTCATCTTATGGTTTTCTTGATCGGATTGGAAAAACATTCATTATTGAAGATATATGTCCGGATGCTAGATAATTTTTGTTGTTCATTTTTACTAGTTTACCCCATGATCCATCTTTTTCTTTTATTTGAAACCCCATTGATTTACTAAAAACAATTCGGTAAAATGAGTCATTGCTTGAATCTTTTGTTACCAGTACATGCCCCTTGAATATTACAGTTGCATGAACCGATTGAGTGACACCAAACAGTTGAGAACCAACTACCAGAACCTTGGGAGTTAGGCTACTATATGTTGTCTTTCTTTTTCAGGAGAAATAGAGTAGAAATATTATGTTTTAACGTTGTTTGTGTCATTTTCACCATCAACACTAATGAAAGTTTTCTTGCATTTGTGTGTAGACAGTCCAAAAAAAAAACCCTCTTAAAAGTAAGACAATCAATTTTTGAGGCCCTCCATACAAATCAACCCTACTTCATTTTAACATATGTTTAGTAAGGGAAAAAATCACATTCCAAACAGGTTTTAAATTTTTAATAGCAGGTCTACAATGAAAGTTATAACCAAAAAAACTCAATTGTTCCCCCCATGTTTTAGGCTTTAAGAGCAAGTTGTCAAGAATGAACAAAAATGCACATTTTCATCATTTGTATTGAAACACTGTTTGTGATATGTTAATTTTTTTGTGAGTGAGGCCTTTTTCTCTGCATCAAATTGGTATCAAATCCCAAAGATCTGGGCAAGATAAGTTTTGGGAGTTGTGTATTGTCTTTTTACAGGTTGAAGGAAGAGCTTGGATACCAAAAGACTAGGCCAAGGGAAAAGAAAGGGGCTTAAGGTGAGGTATCACAAATACAAGAAGCATTGAGAAGAAGTAAGGTGAAATAGACTTGCTTGCAAAAGGAGAATGGAAATGTTGAGAAGATTCATCTGTGGAGACTTGCAGAGTAAGGAGTTACCAAGCAAGAAGCAACAAGAGAAAAGAAAAGAGAAGTGAGATGAAGAAGGAAAATGAGAAGGAAGAACAGATAAATATTCATCAAGAGATAATAGAGTTGAGGCACGCCTTGGAAATGAAAAAAATAATGGATCTTGAGATGCAACAGTTGCTTGAGAGAGAAAACTAGGAAAATAGTTGGCATCGGCCAATAAGGAAGAAGGTTAAGTGGCTTATCGAGAAGATCATTCAGAAGAGAAGAAGGCAAGAGAGGACAATAGAACGAGACCTTGGAGAGTCTTTTTTGATGATGGAAGAGAAAAATCCATTCGAGGAAGAGGGAAAATGTGAAGAAAATGGGTCCCTTGAGGCTCAAAATTTTATTTCTAACAATACTTGTAAGTATGTGTTTACAGGTGCAGTAGATGAAAATGAAGATGGAAAAGAGTCTAAAGAAGGAGGAAAAGTGCATACAGTGTATGAAGATGGTTATACAAATGTAGCACACTATGAGGACGAAGATGTTTCCAAAACAACTGAGGTAATGGTGATATTTTCTGATTTTATGGATGATGATTATGCCGATAAATTATATTTGAATGATGATTATGAAGACATAAATGGTGGTACTGATGGTATCAGAGTGGGTTTATATAAAGATCCGATCAGATTTTTTAAGTTGTCCTTATGGTGGCCATGAACATTGTATCCCTTGAGATGGTTAGGTAGTAGCTTGAATCATTGTTTCTGTTAGGCAATGAAGAACAACTATGTGCATGTTTTCATCAAAACTCGTGGGAGCATGGAGGATTTGATCTTATGATTTCAAGGCGATTTATAGCCAGTCTCACAGGCCCACAAGTGGGATCTCCAATTCTTAATTTTGATGTGCGCATACCATGAACCATCTCCAAGATAGTGTGAGTACATCTAGAGTTTATTCATTTCTAAATCTTAGAGAGCTCTCAGGCTTGATGGTTCGGGAGTTTCAGTGGTGAGATAGATCCACCCTAGCTTGTGATATTTGTCCAAATTTGTGGGTCTCCTTTGGAGACAAATTTGGGTGGTCATCGACTATATTGAATATCTATCTTTGGTTGCCTAGTTGATTCAATGCAGTGGTATGGTCAGGACAGTTTATTGATTGATATTTTGGTTCTTCATTAGTCCTGATGATTTCTACAATGACTGGTTAATTACATTGATCTTCATATTCCTTCTTGGTCTGTGTTGATGTTATTAGCAGCATCGGGCTGCTTCTTCCAGCAAACACATTGAGATGTATTAAATTAAATGATAGCCTACGACTATTTAATTTATACTTGCTTGATTTGATTCATGAGGGCTGACCCTCTTTAAGTTCATGAATATTATATTGTATTGGGCCAACCTCCTTGGCATTCATTGTAAATTATTTATTCTCCTAAGGTGGCCAACCTAGTTGAGGAGACACCTCATTTTGTATATATACAAGGTCGATCTTGTCCATTTGATCATCAAGCTCAATCAGCATAATTCACATTCCTATAGAAGTTCACACTTAAGCAGCAAAGCATCATCTTGCAGCAGCAGGCCAATTTCAAGGAGAAGCATACTCAATTGTATCTTTTCATCTAGGAGAGGTGCTATTATTCATTGTATCAAATTCGGCCATGAGCTGGGCCTGAGTTGTAAAGCAGATTTATGATCTTATTCCTTCATTATATGAGAGATATATTTGCTAGGTTTTTTCCCTCGTGTTGGAGGTTTTTCCCAGGGTATCTTGTGTTGTTTATTGTCTCATGTGTTGCATTTTTTGAGTGCTTTCTTTCTGTATATCTGATCATCAAAACACTAACAACTGAGGCATATGAACGAGAACTAGAATTTTGGAAATTTGAAGCTGAGAAGATGCTAAGTAAGAGAAAGTACAAGAAGAAGAAAAAATATCCATGGAAAGTTGCAGAAATGAAGGACAAGTTGCAGAAGAATTGGAAGACCAGGAAGAGAGGGAAGACCCGCACTCAAATGGACTTGAGTTTTTTTTCCTCCGGGGAGTATGGCGCAGGGGCACCCACAGGTCATTTTACGCCTCCAAGGGGTCAAAAGTTGATATTTTGTTTTGTTTGAGTTGTTTACATGTAATAAGGTCTTATAAGACCATTTCATGTGTTAGAGTCTAGTTTTGAGTTATTACGGGTGAGTTAGGGTCTAGATGTAATAAATTGTCAATGTTGCACAATATTGGAATATGAAGTGTCAATGTTGCACAATGTTGGAATATGAATCATTGTAATTTGAAAAGTTGGTTATGAACCATTTGGGAATCATAAATACATGTTATAAACATGAATCCCAAGGTTGGGAAGGTCGGAAGGAGATTGGAATGAAAATTGGAATCAATTTGGAGCAAATTTTCAATGTTTTTTCCTATAACAGTCCTGTTCTGTCACATGGTACAACTTTGTAAGACATTTTTATGACTTGGAAATGGTATTTTTGGAAAGATAATTGAGTTAGATTTCATTTGGTTTTGGCTTTGTTGAATTTTATTAACTTTAGAGAAAGTTATAGCATTTTTTGTAACAATAGGTCTGAATCTGCCCTAGGGTTTCTAGCGAACAAGAAAATTCCATATCTTTTCTTCCCTCCATCAAAAATCTATAAAATTGGTAAAAGGTTATATTTTGAGGGTATCTAAAAACTCTTTGGAGTATATTTCATATTTTTCCATTTTGATGGAGTTACTAATGAAATTTTTCTTGCATTTGTGTGTAGATAGTCCAATAAATAATCCTCTTAAAATTAGGATAGTCAATTTTTGAGGCCCTCCGTACAAAGAAACCTTGCTTCATTTTAAAATATGTTTAGTAAGGTCCAAAAGGGTATTCCAAACAGGTCTTACATTTTTAATAGTAAGTCTACAATAAAATTTATGACCAAAAAACCCAAATTGTTGCCCCCATGTTTTAGGCTTTAAGAGCAAGTCGTCAAGAATGAACACGAATGCACATTTTCACCATTTGTATTAAAAACCTGCTTGTGATGTGTTAAGTTTGTTGTGAGTGATGCCCTTTTATCCGCATCATAAAACTCTAGCCTAGTGAGAGACTTTTGATATAAAGTACATAATAAAACTTGACTATGATACTAATGATACAGTTTAAGACTAGAAATAAAGGAAAAACTTGCACATTAGTTGGTAAATCACAAGGTTGCAAGGTTGCATTAATGAAAAATAGGATAAGTCCAAGTAGCATTCCTAAAGTATAGAAGCATCATAAATATATAATAAAAATGTGATATTATATCCTTTTTATTCATAGATGAAATAGATTACAATGATTGATAGCGAGTTGGTCTCAAAACATAGGTTATTATGATCAAATTTGGGAATGTGTGTCTACCTGATTTACTAAATAATTTGGATGGATTTTCCAACACTTCTAATAGTTTCTACCCACCTTATTATATGTACAATATAGGTATTTAAACATTAATGTACAATGAGAATGATGAAAGGTGTTAGTCTTGTATGGAGCTAATCGCTAGACTTGCATGGAGCTAATTGCTAAACTTGTATGGATTTGATCTATGGGGAACATGGGTTTCTTATTTTCAAATGCACATGGAATCATGAACATGTTGATATTTCACATGTATATGGTCCAATTTTAAGTCATAAAGTAAGACCATGTGTTGTAGCACACAATATGGTATAAAGAATGATACTTGAGGAGGCATAGGCAAAGCTACTAAAGCTTGTACACAAAAATATCCTAATATTGCATAGCTATAATATTATGTAGCGTGTTTGTGAGGTACATACAATTGGTTTGCAATGAGTTGTATGCAACTACTATGTACATATATCCATGTACAAGGCATCTCAATATTGTGCGAGCATGCAAGAGAATGACATATGAGTTATAATATCGTATTAATATATTGAGCTACTATGTGGGACTATGTTCAATCCATTGTTCCAAATGTATTGGATTATTCATCTTGGGGTCAAATTGAAGAGAATGTGAGACTCATGATTCAATAGATTCCCTAAAGAGATTTCTAAAATTTCCAATCCTTATTAAATCTTGACAACATAAGGTCAAGATGAATAGATTATAATAGTGAAAAAAATTCCAACTCTTTCTTGTAGATACCAATTCGATTTTCCATGCTAGTTCATTTTGTAGGCTCAAAGATCAGGTCCATGTACACATATATTTAAACAAGAGTAGAGCATGGTAAATTTAACTATTTTGAAGCAATCATTCAAGATCAAGCCTTAAAATTCTAACACCTTGGTAAATCAATTTATAGCATCTTCCATAACATATTTCCATCATCAAATTTCAAGCCAAGTATTGCATGCCATTTATTTTCTTTTCATGTTTAACTTCACATTTATTAGTTTGAATGCCAATTCATTATTTAGTTAATTATCTATGTAATCACTTTTATTATTTAATTAGCCCAAATATTTATGCAAGTGGTTTATCTTTTATCTTTGGGGAACCAAACATTCTTGCATGAATAAGGGTTTCTCACCTAGTCATTATCCTTCTCTTATTAGAGTTTTAGAAACATTTTTTTATTATATTTATATTATATCAAATTTGATTAGAGTTTGAGTCCACCTCTATTTTGTGTATCATTACTTTATCTATATTATGGTTTAGGTCTTTATTTTATTATCTCTCTTTGATCCCTACCCACCCACACTTAGTTTTCCCATAATTAACATATCGTGGAATCTCATTATCCCTTATCTTTAGCCTCAATTATAAATTTTCATATGTTCATATAATTTGTGAGATTTGATCTTCCTATATTTGGTACCTTTGTGTCCTTTCATTGTACAAATTAGATTTTAAGCTAATATTTGACTAAACTATTGTTCCATACATTGTTACTCCTATATAGGTAGTCACTGTTCTTGAGATTATTCATAATAATAATCCTAATATTCAATTTGGGTATCATGATTTTCCTTCCCCACCTCATATTATTCAAGAGTACCAATGTAAACACCTAATATTTCTCTAGTACACTCTTGTCCCTGTCAACTAAATAATTACATTATCTAATCGATCCCCTTCATCTAATGTATCCCACCTAATTAAAATAGTCATATTATTTAATTAATCTCTTTTCCCTCACATAATTAATTAATTCTATTGTTTAGTTAGCCATATTCTCCACCTCGCATGTCTAAAATAATTAAATAATTTTATTATTCATTCATGACTATATTCTCTCTAACAATTTCCAAGAAAAAAGGGGGTCCTAAATGGAATTTTCCACCACATTTCCCATGGTTGCAACAAATTACCATTATTGGTAAGTGCATCCTAACCCTTTATATTCTAACAACCTCCATCATGACCCTCCATTCTCTCCTCAAACCTAGGGATTTCTTCTTATTCATCCTCCACCATTGATTTTTCATCACATCTCTACCATCCATTGCCTCTCCCAAAAATCTATAAATCGAGGCATGATTCTATGCATTTCATCCATTCCATTTATACCAACTATATCTTGTCAAAATAGGTATCCTTTTTTGCACAAGAGTATCCTCATTTCCATCACTTGGAGTAAATCAAACTTGCAATGGAGTTCATTGGTAACTGTATTCTGATTGCTTATTTTGTTTCTTTGTTTTGAATTCCTTTGTATGTTCTATATGAGGATTTCTTTGCTTTAGAATAGGAGCTTTCATTTTCATTTGTTTCCAAATTTGTATTTTCAAAGTAGTGCTCACACCAACCATTATATATTGTAGCTAAATATGAGGATATTCATTTATTAAACAAACTTTAGTTGGTAATAGATTTATTCTAAGTATTATTTAGGGTTTGATAATATGGGACAATTCTCTTGGGTTTTTTACCTTGCCCATTACTCCTGGAACTATTTTTATTGATATTGTGTTCTATATGATGCCTATTTATCTAGTGTATATCATTTTTTTAGGCAATCCCTACATAAATTCCATGGGTGATATCTTTTATACTCCATTAGAATTTGAAGTTAATTGCAACCATAATAAATTATAATCCTTGTCAATATATATTATTAAGTAGTTGAGGACAATATGCTAAATAGTTCCTCCTAATTGATTGATCACATGAGTATAGTGCCATTGGGAACTTATCTTTCATCTACACTTCATATTGAACATGCAAATGACTGAGATTCTCTTGATTTAAGAGCCTCGTGTACTAAATAACATAAATTGAATGACAACGATTACAACATTATCCATTTATCTCTAGATCTCACTATATATGATCAACCAACTTTTGCTTTTATGGGATATTACTCTAGATGAGGGTTCTCTTGTTTATGAACCTATGTCTAGATTTGATATTGATGTGGTTCACTTTGTTTTCAACTAGCTCACCAATATGATAAATATTTCCATTCTCTAGAAGTTTGGGTATAGTGGAAGATGTTTCAACTCAATAGAATGAGATATATTATAATTTATTTATCCATCACAAAAGTATAGTACTATTTGTTCTTGTTATTTTCCCACTAAAGATAATAATAAAAAATGTACATAGTAAATTATCTTTTAGTTAACATGTCTAATTACTCTTGACATATACCTACATTTAGCACATCACGAGTTTATATACTATAGCTATACCAAATTCCATCCTCCTCTAGATACCTTAACAATGATGAATATCTTATTTCATCCTTGAGTGTTTATGAGGATTTTCCCAAGTTCCATCATGACTAGAAGTTTCTCATATGCTCTTATTTTAAGGAAGCCTCTCACTCAATAGGAAATTATCTATAGCTATCAAAAATTTTAACCATAAACCTTTTATTAAGGATAGAAATATAATTGTTTTTTATGGTACTTTTGATATTGAAATTGATAATTCTATTAAATACAAAGTATACAATTTGA
Source organism: Sequoiadendron giganteum (assembly GCA_007115665.2). NCBI lineage: Eukaryota > Viridiplantae > Streptophyta > Pinopsida > Cupressales > Cupressaceae > Sequoiadendron > Sequoiadendron giganteum. The sequence continues at coordinate 558,718,464 of CM021101.1, read as the reverse complement.
CAAATGTTTAAATTCTTTTGAGTGGCACAATATATCCATACTACTTCAAGATTATAGTAAATCATTCACATGACATTATCAAGATATGTTGGGCATCTCTAGTGATATTGCTATACGTAATATCATTCTTGATCCACAAGTTTAACTCATTAGATAAAAAAAACTATAAATACACATGTTAAAGTTGATTTAATGGTTAAATATGATATTGAAAATTTATTGAAAGCAAACCATATTTGGTTGATTGATAATTATCCCTAGAAAATAAGTAGAGTGCATGTAGCTAGGATTGATCGATTTATTCACATATATATTGATTTGAGAGATCTTAATACCACCTAAACATGACTTTATATTGCCTAATATTAATATAATTGTTGACTTTACCATTAATCACAAGATATCATCATTGCAATTAATTTATTATCATTCCCCAAGATCAACATAAGACTTCTTTTGGGACCCCTTCAAAAACCTGTTTTTTCCTTAATAAAAAACATAAGACTGCTTTCACTATTCCTTGGAGTATATTTTGCTATCTAGTTATTCCTATTGGATTAAAAAATAATGGTGTCAGTTATCAAAGGTCCATGCCTTGATTTTTAATAATTTTATGGATAATATCCTAAAGGTTTATGTGGATGACATATTGGGAAAATCTAAGAAATGAATTGATCATCTTAGAGACTTGAGAATCATCTTTATGAGGCTTTGACAAGATTATCTACTTGAATCCTAAGAAATGCATACATTATAAATAGTGTTTGTTTGTTGAGTTTTATAGTATCTAGGAAAGGAATTGAGTTTGATACTAAGAAGATACATGCTATTGTTAATATGCCAAAATATTACATAAATTTTTTATCCTCAAGGATAAATCTAGGCCATTTGATGATTTATTTCATATTTATTAGCTTGTAATTTACCATTCACCAGACTATTGAAGAAAGATACCAAGCCTTAGTTAATGAGGAATACCAAGAAATTTTGATGATATGATACAATATTTTATGAATCCACCAATTCTTGTGCCTATTATTCATGGTAAAATTCTATTATTGTATGTTTCTACTACTTAGACTACAATTGCTAGGTTATCAGCACAAAATGATGAGAATTATAAGTTGTCTATCATATTAGTCACATTTTATTAGATTATGAATCATGGTATACTCCTATGAAAAAATATGCTTATTCACAATATTTTCTTCGCTAAAGTTTAGGCATTACAAGTTACACATAGAGACACATGCAATAGTAAATGAACATCCTTTGAAATGCATGCTTTTTAAAGCAAACCTTTCAATTTGTGCAACATGATGGGTCATGTTACTCACAAACTCGAGCTTAAGTTTATTTCTCAAAACCTATTAAAGGATAAGAAGTTGTTGATTGGTAAGCATTCCAACATGTCTTGCTCATGATCTTATTGATAATATTTTCTCAATGAGAATTATTACATATTTACTTTTTGTCCAGTTGGATAAATTTCTTTGATGGTCCTATATTTATGGATGGATTAGGGGTGAGAGTGAAATCGATACCACACTTTTGTGATAATTCAAAAATATTTTTGGTTAGATTTTCCTTGTAATGGTAATATAGCCGATACAAGATATTAATTGTGGTGTTACACACAACCATTTTCTTGAAAGTTAAATCTATTGATATACATGGCGATGCATAGTTAGTGGCCAGATAGATTATAATAATTATAAGACCAAAGATAATAGACGATCACACAATATCATGACTTGGCTATATAATTACTAGATTCTTTTGACTCATTTTCAATTGATATAATTTATCACAAGGACAATAGACATGCAAATACCACCTCACTTATGGGCATGGATGATGATAATCCTCACACTGCATGCTTATTCATTTGTTAGACTAACTAACTATATAGGTGACTTCTTTATTGGTTTGTGCTATAGAGACTAATGAAAAGTGATTTCAAGATATTTAAATTTATCTATATTTGAGGATATTTCCCTCTAATTATTCTTAAAATTTTCGTATTTGCATCTACATTTCAACTACTAAGTATTTGATTATTGTAGGGGTCCTTTACATGCATATTTTCAATGGTTTCTTATGTAGATGCCTTGACGATAATGAGAATCTATTGCCCTTAAATAAGCCCATGGGGTTAGATGTGGTTGTCATGTTAGTGCTAAGTTATTGGTTTAGAAGCTTTTATGCATAGGTTATTAGTGGATTAAAATGGAGAAAGATTCATGTGATTTTTTTAAAAGCATATGTCATGTGTTAAATGCATAGTAATCTAAAACATGAACCTACTCATGAGCTTCATCCCACCTTTCATTGGCCATTTTCTACACGAGGGTCAGCTAGAGTTGGTAATATTGCTCTAGCTTCATTAAAGGGACACAATTTTACTATCACCGCTACATATATTTTATTAAGTGATTTGAAGCTACCTTTTTTACCTAAAATAATTATTCATTATTATTATTTGTTTTTATTTTAGGTGACATTACTCTTTGGCATGACACATTTTCATTCACTCACATCTTATATGACTATTTTACATGTTGATACTTACATTGTTTATATTTGACATTACATGTCTTACTATGCTTACATGATTCATCTTTCTAGGTTATCGCTCATGTTGTCTCATTGTTTGGGGCATCTTCTAGCCCTATATATATTATAGTGCCATTAACATTCATTACATGCTCATTGTGCCTTATGCGATGTTATCCTTTGCCCCTACCTCTAATTCATTGCATCATTTGTATGTGACCAATTTGAGGGGGCATATATTATCACCTTCATGTGTTTAATTATAGTAATACATTTATGACAATATAATCATTTTTTGGTATTGGATAATGCCTTGTATCCAAATGGAGTATATTTTTTGCACTCTTGGCACCTTTATCACAATCTTTGCATAGTCAGATCCTTATCCACATGGTTAGATTTTTTTGGTACCTCATTAGTTTGGAAAAATTCCTTTTATATTTGTTTTCATAGGTGAATTCCTATCACTTTCTACACGAACACAATCTCTTACTCTTCTCCTTTTTATTTTTACTATTTTTGAGGATAGTTCTTTTTCAAACAAGTTGTAGTTAGTGCCTATTTTAAATGTGTGATATATGTTGCTCATTGCACATTTTTTCTATTGTGTAGCTTTTTAATGGAGAACTAATTGAAAGGGAAATTCAAGAATGATCTATATACTTTGAGATTTTGAAATTTAATATTTTCCATTTTGACTACTTATTTTAATTTGACATGCATCCACCTAGTAGTTAAAATGGACATCAAAGTGAGGGAAATATAATTGTGAAAATTATATACCATATCATTTTCCCTTATATTTTGGAGCCATTTTAATTAGATTGTCCTTAATATAATGACATGTTTATAATTGGTATACCTTTCATGAATATAAGTCATGACATCACCCTATCCACATGTCATCACCACTCATCCCAAAAGATTGATTATGATCCCTCACCACCTAAGATTAGATTCTTAGATGCAAATTTGATTAATGACATTTTTGTAGTCAATGATTTGTACCTTGAACTTTTAAAATTCAAATTCAAAATTAAATTTTATTGACTCTCTCTCACTATTTTTTGTAAGTCAACCCAAGGTACATTTGTGTTAGTTTGGTGGTATTTTGTTTAAAAAAAATCACTCATTCATTTAAAATCATCAAGGATATCTCAAAAGACTAGTGATAATCAACGAACATCCAGAGCATCGTAACAACATTATTAGAGCACTATATTAGCACACATCATCCTAGGCCCATTGAAAACTTGCTTGTTACCCTCAACCATTGCCCCAAATATATCGATTTGATCATCCTATGGGTTTTATTGAGGATAATGTCACCCTCACAATTCAATAGATTCCCTAAAGATATTTTTAAACATTGTTAGTGTTGGCATAATGTTGTTATTGATGTCAAAAGGGGATATCTATGTGATATCCTATGAGGGATATTGTTGGCATGATGTCATGGAGATCAAAGGATCGGAGTCTAGAAGATTTGGAGGAATATGATGGAAAGGTGAGCTTTTTTTGCAGAAGTTGTAAAGTTGCTCAAAATGTTGCAAAGTTATCATGACATTGTAAAGATTTCATTTAGATGTTAGGAGAGAAAATTAAGGCCATACTTGTTATGGTTTTTTCAAGAGGATTCAATTGACGTGGTCTGCATGATCATAGGAAGGAATAAGCTCATAAAAGATTTATTTATGCCTTCTGGTCAAATTAGGGTTTGACAGATAAACCCTAGGAGTTGCAATCATGGTGTTGATAGTATTTATAATTTGTCGTTGACTATGTATAGGTAGTTGCAGGTTGCTTAAGTTATCACTTAAGCCATTGGAGTCATCTATGCAACTAGCCCCTTTCCTAGCAATTGTCAACCTAGTAAATACTCAACAACTATAATATTTCCCAAGTTTCAAGGTAAATGTTTGCTCATGGCTTGATCAACGACTGTGATCAAGATTGGAAGATCAATGGCCTCCTTGTCATCTCACAGTATGTGTGGTGGGTCTCCGTCTTGCCCTGTGCTATTGCAGGCTGATGACAAGTGTACAGTGGGACTAGATGAAGTAAGAGGTGATGGAAGTGGATGATGATGCATGGTGATAGGTGGCATTGATCAATTATTCGATAAGTTAATTCACATTGGTGTTGTGAATTGACCGTGATGATGTGGGCAACATATGGCATTAGCCCACCAACTCACTGAGAGTTAGTGGGCACGTGTCTTTAGCTTGCGGGATTGCAGGCTTGTGATGTGTGTCTTGGTGGGACCCTACGTTGTGTATAGTGAATGAGATGAAGATTGACGATAATTATTAAAAGGACTTTTATCCAACGGTCGTGTTTTAAAGATGGGAAATGAATGAGGATCGACGGATCATGGCACAAAAATGATAGATCAACAACTCAAGTTTAAAATAGAAGATTCTCGATGACTACAATAGTGTGAACAAGGGTTTCGACCGTAAACCAACTTAGTGAATGAATTCAATTGGTCCAATCACTCCAGCTACCAGTTTTGATTGGTGATAGGATGATTAAATCGGCAACACGAATATGTAGGCGGTAGAAAATCAAATTCAGATCCGATACAGAGAATTATATTAAATGAAACTGAAACCCTAGTTTTTCTATGTGCTAAAAATAGAAAAAGCTCTGAATCTGGAAAAGTGTATGTGTGGCTTGATGGATTGGTGACTTGTGGAAGAAGATAAGTAATAAACCCTAGCAGAGGATCTATACGGTGTACAAATCTCAAGGCAATTGCTACAGGTCAGTGTTGGTACTCAAAAGTGGAAATCAAAATTTGGCTAAGTGGTTGTTGTTACAGTGTGAAGAGTATATGCAACAAAAGTGCATTCTGAGTCTCTTGAGGCAGATAGAGAATGCACTGAAAGAAAAAGGAGAGAGAACTATAGAGTATGTACATGGATTCTTGAGGTGAACAAATAATGTAATAAAAGATAAGGGTGCAACGATGTTGAGTACTATATTTGTGAGCTTTTGACGCGAACAAAGAATGTAGTAAAAAGAAAAAAGTGGAGTGCAAGAGTGCAACAGAAGAGTAGAACCCAAACAAAAAGCAAAAAATATTAATCAAGGTTTATATCCAGGTGAAGAACAAAGCAAGTGCAAGGTAGAGAACTGAGTTGCAGAGGCTGCAACAAGAAATTGAGTAGTTGCAAATTATGTTGCAACATTGAACTGAGTTCAATTGAAAAAATTGTAAATCTGATTGGTGGGTGTTGTTACACCCCGTTTTATAGTTACCAAGTTACTTTTACCATTACGAGTGAAAATGTTAATAAATGTAAACTATGACTTAATATGTTTGTTAGATGAATGAAATATGTGAATGCACAATAAGATGTTATTGATTTCAAAAGAATGAATATGTTTTGAATTAGTAGAATGCTATGTATTGCAATGTGACCATTCTAATGCTTTGATGATATAAATTTTTTATGATGCAAATGGATTTACTATGAACATCTAACTACGTTGGTGTTGAACTAAGTTGGATGCAAGGATAGATTCAATCCTTCTGAAGGGAGGGGAAGTATCACTCAAGAGAAGTGATTGGTTGAGTAACCCTAAACGAGTCTAATGAGCTTACACACACTCACTTTTAGTTGGTTAAGTCAAGTCAGTAGCTTGGGAATCGAGTAAGTGCCTTTGGTCATAGTCTCGACTTGTTGGAATAATTGGGAAGTCGTCCTTGATTAAGATAAGTCATTTTCTTAAATTGAACGACTTTGGTTTTATTCTATGGGTTCTTGTTTTTTTTTTGTGATTTGGTTAAGTCTCCTTGATATGTGTGAGCTCTTCCTTGTGTGTTCATATTTTTTGATGAAGTATATGCACTCCATATATACGTCCATCGATGAATATGTAGGATAGTAACATGATATGCATATGCATAATGTATATATATTAGAATGTATAAATATATACATATATCAATAATAAATACATACGTATAAACATATATAAAAATATATGTGTATATATGTATGTGTATATATATCACATTTATATAAATATAAATATATATATATATATTAATCATATAAACATATATAATTTTTTTGATTATATAAGCAACATTTACAAGGTTTTGCACCCTTTACACGATGAGCCCAAAGGGCCAAAAAGGAACTAAACCAAAAAACATCAAAAAGGGACTATAGTAATAGTAGGAGAAAGACATAGACACAACCTAGTAACAACAAATACACAACACAATTCAGACCCAACCACTAATTATCAACACTTTCTCATTTTTGGACGAGAAGGTTTAACACATCATCCCTGATCCAATTGGGGCCTTCATCAGTGGTATTCTTGTCCATTTCCTCCTTGACGACGTCTGAGAGAGTGACAATCGACCTGTGAATCATTTTGATAGTGAACCGGGCCAAGCAATTGAATTTACATTCTAGTTTAGTAACCAGCTCTTGCAGCACACTGCACTCGTCATCCTTACCTTTCTTGCTTTGGATCTCTGCTTCAGCACCAACCCTAGTATCCGAGGAATTGGTAGAGTCTTCCTTAAGATATTTGTTAAATCTGAAAAAATTACTAGGGTCTTCTATAGGGCCTTTATCCTTGTCCTTCTTAGTAACTTTAATGCCTTTAGTTATGTCGTCGGTCTTCTCTGAATCAGTGGAAATCTCATCCACAGGGGCCCCTTTCTTATGTTTCACTAACTTGTGGGATCTCCTCACACTCATTTGCTTCATCCCCACCTTAAAGCTAGCACCCACCACAATATCTCCTTTAAAATATTTTTCCTTCACACTTTTACTGTCCCTTTCGGTAATCGGAAGGACCCTTGGGAGCTTAAGCTCTTTTTTCCCCTTCTTCTTAGCAGCCAATCTATTGACCTTCTTGTTGGGATTGTGTTTCAACTCACAAAGCCCAACCGCAAAATTCGAATGGGCCAACCCAACCGAATTTTTCTTCTTCAAGGGAGAAGTGGTGAAAATCTCGATACCAGGATCATTTTCAGGAATGGGGGATTTTCTCTTCAAGCCCTCCAAAACAGTAGGGGATAAATTTTTAGGGTTAATTTTCAGGGGTTCCAAATCCTCCACACGCACAACTGAGATGGGTTTGGGAGGGCACAAAGCTAAATGGAATTGGTAGAGCCTATAGATAAGGCCTTGATGTAGCAATAAGGGAGGCAGAGAATCTGGGTTAAGAGCGACAGTCTCATGAGACTCTTTGATGGAAATTTCCAGAGAAGAATAATGTTACATGTATTTTATATCAAAGAATGTTTTCTTGAATATAAAAAATATATGTATATATATATATATATATATATATATATATATATGTAATATAATGGTAACATTATATTAAATACATATATTATTATATATAAATATAATGTGAAATGCATTTTAAAATATTTATAAAAAAAATCTTATGCACAATAGGTAGTGCGAGCCTCTTAAGGAAAATAGGCTTGGATAAAAGCCAAACACTTTTAATGAGTATGTGGCTATGCATTCAAGCACAAAGCCAACACACAAACTATATATTGGAGGTTGCATGAAATCAACATATACAATATTATATAACACTGTATTTATTACATGAGGCACAAAAATGAAGGAATGACACAACATGTATATGCATTGCATTACGCTAGCAATTAGAGATAGTGTATAGTGAGATTGCTTAAGATAATACTCCAGACTGCACATGAAACCAACACACAAGCTATTAAAAGACAATGCTTTGAATAGTAGTGCAATGGTCATTAAATGTGAGTCAACTGATCTACTATTACAATACATAATGTTTGAAGACTTGTCAAAAGTTTTAAGAGGTTTTGAATGACAATAAGTCGTTGACTTAGTCTTTAAACAACAACACCAAAAATGCATGATGGAAAGAACTAGGTTGTTACATCCCAAATTGTGAGGTTACTATTTACTATTACTATATAAGGTAAATATGAATGTAATGTGAAATCTAGAGATACTTGTACCTTGTTATCAATATGTATGTTATATCATTTGATGTTATTCATGGTGGAATATTGCATATATGGGAATAGATGGTTATTAAAGTATTGTTATTCTAACTTTAAAGATGTTTATATATATGTTGCTTATTGTTGTGAACAAAGGACTGCTAAGGTATGTGCTAGTGGTTGCAGGTAAATGTTCATTCTCCAGGGGGAGGGGAAGTATCACTCAAGAGAGGAGCTTGGTCGGTTAATCAATAAAGTAAACTATCTAAGCATACACACACACCATCTTAGATTGACTAAACTGAGTCAGTTTGTGTGGGTTTTAGGTAAGTCATCCATAGCTTGTATGATTGCAATATGAGTCTTGCTTACTTATGTATGCTGTTATAAGTGATGTTTGTCCTTGTACATGTCTTGTGAGATTACGATCATTATGATGGTAACGTGAATGGATGTAAGTAATCAGAAGTGAACATATATACATGTGTATATGTATATACACGTATCCATATGTATATACATATCGATACAAGTGTAAGTTGGCTAATGGATATGCCATATGGATGCATCGATATGATATACATACATATACATATACATAGAGGTATATACAAGTATATATGCAGACAACCTATAATATGTGGATATTAATATTATTATTATTGCCTCTTGAACTTGTATATATATGTATAAATATTTTTATATTGGAAGTATGCTAACTGGATCACGATATAAATATATATTTGTTAAATATATATATACATAATTATGTATTAAAAATTATATAAATATATTATAGTTATATTAAAATATATATATTAATACTTGGGTATTTAAATAAATAAATATATATATATGTTTAATATATTTAATAACTATAATTATATTTATATAATAAAATATATAATTATTTCCTAAATTAATTTAAATTTAATTTCTCTTATTTGGAAAAATCAAATTATTTCCATATTGATTTTATATTAATCTCTCACTTAGGAAATCGACTTATTTCCTATTTCATTAAATATTTATATTGCAAATTATGGAAATCGAATAGTTTCCAATCACTCAAGTGATTATTAATCACCAAACTATGGAAATTGAATAGTTTCCAGTTCATCAAAATAATTGCAATTTAACATTGGGAATCAAATGAAATATTTACCAGTCGACTATGTGAAAAGAATGAATTGAAATTTTATCTTTGGATTTGGGAAATATACGCCAACACTGGGAAAGGAGAAATATTTCATTAAACTACAGTTTTGAACTTTTGAAAACAAAATAAATTATATCGCAAAAATGAAGCACGCGCATATGCACGAGACTGTGACCAAGTCACAGGGGATGCAAACTCATCTGGTTTGATGTCGATTGAAGCCTGGATTATAGGCTATGTGGTTTGCAAACAACTATAGACTTTTTCCTATGATTAATTACCTGCCAAATTTCATGATTAGCGCCATATTTGGGAGATGCCTGTAGGTGTCGATCCTTCTCTTTTTATTATATGCAAGTTTGAAACATTCTTCAATCTATTGTCAAAGGATTAAAGTTGACTCACCTCCTTGAAACTGAGTCTTACAGAGAAACGGCGACACTTGGTAAGTTGAATTATTCTTGTTTTTGTGGTGGCATAACCCCTACCTTTTTAAGAGGAATGCGTTGGGGGTTGGGGTTGTATAAATAGCCGCCCCTTCCTCATTATTGAGAATCATCTCTCTTGTTTAATTATCTATTTGGAGAAAGGTTTATGTATCTTTTTGAAGAGCAATCATTTAGCCTTGAGAAGTCATCATAATTTTTGTAGACGCATTTTTCTTGAGAATTGAATTTGAGTCTCAATTACCATTCTCCATTATTGATTCATCTAAGCTCCATATATTTCACTAGCTACAACCATTATCAGCTTGTTTATCCATTTCTGAGAGTTTATTTCTATGTGAGGAAAGTAGAGTTTTGAGAGGGTATTATCTATCATCTGAAAGTGCTGGAAGTGTTATGAGTGCAGGTTGAGCCATCATCATTTGGGAGAAAGCTAAAAACCAGGCATGGGATATTCTTCTACAATGCAAATTTCATATTTTGATATGTTAATAGAATAAGGTGTTTTCTGTTTATGCATTGTTGTCTTTTGGGAAAGGAATGGAAGTATCATGGATTGCTTAAATCATATTTTCTATGATAAAAAAGGGATTTGCATGTTGTCTTTGAAATTAGGAAAAGTAGCATCTTTTATTGCTTCTATCTATCTCCAAAATAGGAGAATGTTGGTTGCTTATATATTATTCCATTAGGCTTGATTAAATGCAAGAGTCTTTTGAGACACTCTTATCTAAGTTATTTGTTTAACTAAGGAAGCTAATGTTTACTCTTAGGAGAGGTTACACAATATGGGAGAGGTTTAGTATACTTATGTGAATGTAGATTGTTTGAGGATAGGATATCTAGGATTTGGTTATCCAGTGAAGGATATACCTATCCTATGTACAAACTTAGTTGAGTAGGTTATCACCTAGTAGATTATATGGGGATAGGTTATCTAGGATGACTGACTATCCATGAAGGATATACCTATCTTGTGGAACTACTTAGTAGATTAGTATGTTGTAGGAAGTCTGGGACACAAATTATCTAGTGAAGGAAAAAACCTACATGTAGTGTAAGATAGCCCTAAGTCAAATTGGCCCTGAGTAGTGTATATGATAGATGACTTCATTCGAAGTACTGAAAGAGAATTCTTTGATCAAAGTAGTGAAATGTACGACATCCACTTAGATTGTGTGATGCTTGAGACTATATTGTTAGTTCATTGTGCCCCTTGTACTAGTTTGAGATTATGAAATAGCAAGGTTCTAGTTGTATGGGACACAACACTATGCTCAGTTGGTTTACAATATCGGTTACCCAACCAATCTCTTCGTCGAAGGGAGGGCCATCTATTGAATAATAGATGTGCAAGGGACCACATTATAAGTTTGTGGTTGGCGGAAAAGTGCCCGAGTGATGCTTCTCCTCCTCATAAAGCTACTGGCACACCAAGATTTGAAAGGACAAATTCTTGGACCTTCTTACTACTATTTTTTCTAAAGCTCATTGGAGCTATGTTATTTAAGGTACGTTTTCTCGTTACTTATACTTGTGAATTTATTGTAATGAAATGGAATATTTATTGTAATTTAAATATGATATCTTGTTCATATATGATCAATAAAGGAAAGAAACAAATTATATTGCAATGACTTGTTAGCACGTTTATCTACTCTTTTGATGTAAATTTGTAATTTTTTTTATTTTATCGAAGGATCGGGTCGTTACATAGGTGGTGCCAAAGTATGAATCTACATTATGTTTAGTATTCCAAATTACTGTGAATTATCTAGCGATGGAGGACTAGGTAAATGATAGAAGAAGTCATGGTTTTGCTGACATATTTGGAAGTCGACCTGTTTAATTTTCACCTTGCATTTTTGAGATAAACTCTTGTTGTCTCCATTTCAATCGATTTTCTATTCTATTATGATGACTATTGTTTTTAGAATTTTGCCACCAATTGTAGTTAAATTGTTGAGTCGTCCATATAGCTGAGAAGTGTCAATGTGCATAGCTTATTAATAGGAAAAGATGTATCATAATTCTATATAAATATAGGGGTGTAGGATACTTCATTTGGATGCATTATTTCACTTGCATTATGTTGTTTCATTATGAGTTATTCTTGAGTGAGCTGAGAGTTATTGTGAGGAGAGTTTAATGAGATTTAATGAGTATTATTGAGTGTGGTTTGGATAATTTCCATTGAAACTTGGAGTAGACTGAGCTTGGGAGTCAAATTATATATTTGGATTTAGCGTATAGCAGGCATGTTATTCTACCCTCTCATATTTTATATGTTTTTAAAAAGATCGAGTATTGTTGTTTTATGTGGAAATTAAAGCATTGATTTGCTAGATTAGGTAAATATTATGCTTTGAAAAAATCTTATTATATTTTACATGTTATGAACCTTACTTGAGTGTTTGTACATACTCCATATTAAGGAGTGGTCGTGTTACTAGTACAAAAGAAAGAGCTTATAAAGCTCATTAGTTATTTATTACTAAGTTATTTGTGTAGTTGAGCCATAAGAGCTTGATTAATCTTGAATGATCGCTTGATCATTGCTTTACTTGATTATTGATTAATACCATAGAACATTGGTTGTGATTAACCAACATGATCAGACTATTCATTGATTGATGATATTACCCAAAGATTAGGGTAAACTAAGGTTGAAATTTACCTTAGTGATTAAGTTGATCACTTGAACTTATAAATCACTATTTGATTGGAGCCATAGGTGGGAATTCCCTAATGAGCTGGATTGTTACTTGGTTGGTTGTTTTACACCCTTGACATGAAGTCTTTTTATTGATGAAAATCTACTTTTTGGATAGTCTTTTATTGATGAAGAATACACTCTTGAATAGAGTCTTTTATTGTTGAGACTATACTTTTGAATGAGTCATTTATTGATATGATTGTTCCTTTGATTAAGGTCATTTATTGACAAGATTATACTTTGAGTAAGTCATTCCTTGTGAAGGTTATACTTTTAGTTTGAGGTTATTTATTGAAACTTTTGAAGGGAACCATTTAATGTTGAGATAAACCATTGATTGGGGACTCTTATAGTTGGGATCATACCTTTGGTTCTAGAGTCACTCAACAATGAGATGTTATGTTATTTGGTTACTCGATAAGTAGGATTTACTTGAATTACTTAGTAGGAATGTTATAAGCATAAATTGTTCCTGGGGTTAACGATTACCCAATGGAGGGAATTGCCTATGTTTAGTTTATTATTAAAGAGATAGGTTGTTCCTGGGGTTAATGATTACCCAATGGAGGTAATTGCCTAAGCATAGTGCATGAATGGTCTTTAAAAAAATCAAGCTAGGATAGTGGGTGAATGGATGACTCTTTAAATATGAAACTTTGGCCAAAGTAGTGTAAGTAGCCACTATTTACACTGTTAGTTCATTGTGTCCAGTTTTAGACAATTTCTAGTTCAAGATTTTCATACTTGTAGTTATAGCTACTGTATGATTAGTTTCTAGAATTGTAGGGCACAACATGAAGCTCAAGAAGGTTATTTTTTATGGGGTTTACCAACCAATCTCTTCATCGAAGGGAAGGGCCATTTTGCCATATGTGGTAAATGTGCGAGGGATTGCATTTGAGTCAGTGGTTGGAAAAAAAAAGTGCTTGAGTGATGCTTCTCCTCATCAGTTGGCAGCCAAGATTTGCAGGGGATTTCCTAGACCATTTGTTACTACATGCAAATGAAGCTCAAGGAGCTATGTATGTTCTCTTGTATCAAATATTAATGAGAAATGAAGCCTACCTCCCCTCATCTCACGTAAACCAAAAGGTGAAGGAGTGAAGAGAATTGTGAACAAAATTAGAAGAAGGAATAGACAGACCATTAATCAACCATAGAACAATCAGAGCAACTACAAGAAAAGAGACAGAGGTGGCCCACATTCAAACATTTCCAGAATTTATTAGGTAGGATCTTGAAATTTATAAACAAATCATGAATAGAGTAAATTTGGATGAAATAGTTATTCATTCGGGTTGATTGTTAAAACTATTTATGTTATTTCGAATTCTGTTTGAATTCTTAAATGTTAGACTGTGTTTTTTTTTTCAGAAAACATTGAATTTGGAAACTAAAAATTTTAGGAAGAATTTGATTGAAAACATGAAATAAAAATAGCTGATTAAATTTAGAAAGAGATTCAAAATAGAAAAACATCATTTAGATTTAGATTTAAAAGAATCTTAAACAAAAACGTTAGTTTTAATTTGTTTTACAAACTCAGGAGAAACTCAGAATTTGATTGAAAAGAATTTTATTTTTAAACAAAAAACATTATTTACATATTTGAAAGAATTACAAACAGAAAGATTTTGTCTAAAATAACCTTTAAATATTAAACGTGATTTCAAGATAGAAGTTAAAGTTATCAAAAATTAAAAATAAAACTCAAAAAATCAAAACAGAAACAAAAATGTTTTATTTTAATTCTATTGGAAAAAGGAATTATTTATTTTTTGAAAGTAATCAAAACAGAAAATAAATCAATTAAGTTAAAATATGATTTACTTTGAAATCAAACGAACGTGAACAAGATTAAACTGAGGAGTAATAGAACGAAAGAACGTGTGCTGTTTTATGACTGTCTTTAAATATGTACTTAATTACATACTGGAAATCCACCTTATTTTATTTTTGATTATTTAATTTACTCAATTTAAATATTAATTTAATGTCATTTATGGATTTAAACGATGAAAAGAACAACTTTTTAATCTGTTTTCGCTCAAACAAGATTTATGTTTTATTGTTTTTGAAAGATTGTATTCGACTGATTGGAACCATGCATGCTTGAGAAGTGAATGTGCATGTTATGTTTTGGAAAGTTACCTTCCGGGACGGGTGCCGAATATGGGTTATTAAAGAGTGTAGTTTTGCTTTTCCAAAACTGCTTTATTTGTCGTGCATGACATTTTACTTGGCCAAGTAACTTAAGGACCATTGAAATAGATGGAATTATTGAACTCTCTACCATATCCTAGTATCGAACTTGCTTGTTTCTTAAATGAATTAAAAAAATGAAAATGCTTGTGATTTTACTAGTTATACTAGGTATTTCTTGAAAGACTAAGGAATTCTGGGGAAGCGTAAGCTTCGAGGTTGGGCGGAAAAAGTGCCTGATCCTTGTTCTCGTCTTCTTTATGAAGATATGCTATTGGATTGAAGATCAAAGGATGTCATCTTCTTTTATGTTTTATTTATTTTTGAAATATGTATTGTAGAGCTTAAGGCGTCTGAATGCCTAAGTCTCAAATTGTAACTTATTTTACAACATCTTATGTATGATTATCATTGCAGTGTATTATGACACACGTATCTATTTAAACTGGAATCATATATATTGAATCTATCTTATCGACTTAAGTCGTTGTGTTTTGGAATCGATTATCTTTTATGATGTCTAAATGAATGAATTGTCGACTTTATTTTGAATATAAATGAAATTATTTAAAGTTTTGTCGATGTTTGTTTTAAAAGAGTTCCGCTCTTCACACTCTTAATGCTATTTTATTTTTCAAGAGTAATTGCATTTCTCTCTTAGGAGAGTGACTTTGTTATACTATTTTGATTTCATAATCACTTGTATACATAGTTTCATAATTTTTATTCCTTACACTAGTTTCTAAATTATTCTCTATTTTGTAGATTCTAATAATCCACAAGTGTGAATCTAAACCAAAGTAATGTACAATAAGCTTAGAGATTTTAAAGCAATTATTTGTTCAAGCATTAAACTTTTAACATCTTAACAAATCAAAAATTGAAATCTTCCACAACATGTTGCTATCAATTAATGATATCAAGTTTCCACAATCCATAATATGGTTAAGTATCGCTTTTGGATTTGATTGTGTTCAAATTTTTGCATCAACGTTTCAGATCACACTTTGTGATCCATCATCAGGATGGTAGAGAGCAAGAGGAGAAGAAGCAAAACATTGATGAAAAACTTGAACACAATCAAATCCATAAGCGATACTTAACCATGTTGTTATCATCAAAATTTTAAACTAAAAATCACATTTAATTTTCACAAATTTAATTTAATGTTTATTACTTATAATCCAAATCTACCTTAATTGTTTGTAAAATTACTTAAGTTATTTAATTAGAATAAATATTTATGTAATCAATTTATTTTCCCTTACACCTTTACTCTATTTGTTTATCTAGTCCTATTTGACACATCTTATTTAGAGAATGACAAATTATGATTAAAAAAAGAGTACTTTATTAATTGTATAAATTGAGAAGTAGAACACATATATACATGTATACATTTGATAGAAAATTATACATCACATTTTTTTTGTAACTTGTTAGAATTAGAAGTATAAGGATATTTCTCTGGCTAAGAATTAAAGATTGAAAGATATCTATTATAAAAGAACTATTTTAGACACATCTCAATTCTATCTTTTAAATTGTGAAGAACCTTATATTCAACAATAATTGATTCCAAATAAATTCATTCAAAACTATTTAATTTCAGAGATAAACCAACCAAAAACCTTTTAAATTTTAGAGATAAACTAACCAAAAAGCTTTTGACTATTTCCACCCATTTAAATTATAATACCTTCCAGGAAGAACTTTATATGATGCTCCGTATATTTGCTTTGCAAAATAATAAAAACAAAAAGAGAATCCAAAAAATAACGATCTCCACACTTTTCCATGATATTTACACTAAGTTTAGAATGGTAGGTAGGATAGGTGAATAAGACAATTCCTCTTAATAAAATCTTTAAAAATTAGTAATGACAAGATTCGTTGGAAAGCGACGTTACGAAATCTACACAACGCGTTATATTTACTGACACGTGGACATGTACGTTAAAGAAAATTTAAAGCTCTTTTATCATGATTTTAATTGTGAAAAGGTAGTGATGGTGGAACAAGATAGTTGATCATAAATATACTCATTTTTAATTTTAATTTATTTTTATAACAACTTTCTTTAACAAAATTTAATAAAAAAATGTTTAGAGTGTTAAAATTTGACTAAGGCAAGACATAATTTCATATATTATAATTTTTTATGTTAATGGTGATGATATTCTAATGGGAACGGTCTTCTTAATAGCATAATAATTATTAGTTGAGGATGTATAGAGTTGTTGGCATGAATTTTCCACATTTCATTAGTAAGAATATTGTGTGATTTTGGTTTAAACTATGTATATTTTTAGCTTGACGTTTTGGATCACACCCAATGATCCACAATTGTTGGTATGAGTTTTCCACAATCCATCATAAGAATATTGTGTGGTTTTGGTTTAAATTGTGTATATTTTTAGCTTGACATTTCGGATCACACCCAATGATCCATCATCGAGAAGAGGAGAAAGATTATTGATGTGATTTGAAACGTCGAGCTAAAAATATATAGAGTTTAGACCAAAACCACACAATATTCTTAATGTATACACTTACTTGTGTTGAGAGATTAGTGAGGTTGAATGACTCATTAAGAACCCATCAAAGATCACATCTTGATAAATGTAAAGACCTCACATTCTAAAAAAATGAGGCTAAAATCACACCTTAAACGACTTTGATAGAATCATATCATGATAAATATAAAGATCTAATATTTTTAAAGGGATGAGGTCAAAATCACACCTTACAAATTTTGAGAAAATGTGTATCATTTGATTCTTAAGTCTAAAATAATAAAATGAATTTCACCTACACCTAAGACAATTAATCCCAATAACAATAAATTAAAAAAAAAAATTCAATAAAAAAATATTTCCTTACCCAGCCTCTCCTCTTCTTTGTGCAAAAACAATAACTCAATCCAGACTTAAAATATTTTTTAAATTATCACTTGTAGGTAGTGTGGGGTTATTTTTTGGCGGGTAAAAAAGGGAAGGGTTTTGAGTCCAGCATGCACAAGCTCTCGTAGATGGACCCAATTACATTATTGTGGAATCCCAGATTATCTTTGTACGCGGCTCGAAAGTCGAGAGAAAAAGCTGCCACAATTTGACTTTAAGTCTAGGGAAATAAAAAATTCCTCGGCGATTTGGCGTTGGAAATCGGAGACATGGACATCCTTTGCTCTTCCCAATCCCGGAAGGGCTTGGACGGCCACAGTTTAAAACGCCTTTAGGAACCGACCTTTTCTCGTTGAACATTTGTTTTGCCATGGAGCGCTACTAGTTCTAGTTTACCCTATAATCACGGTGTTGTTCTGTGATCAATTCAATATGCTTCTCTCAGGTATGATATATTAGAACATGTTTATTTGCTGTAAATTGCAATGCTCGAGGTCTTTACACTTTTGTCAGGATTTAGACCAGTGCTTTAAATTGGATGCTTAATGCCGGTGTAAGAAAAAAATGATTTGCTTGCTATAGTAGGCATAAATTTCCACAGTATTCGAAAGATTGCTTCTGCATTCAAATTGTGTATGTTTTTATATTTTGTGCTCTTTTTTTGAGATTAATGATTTTGCTAAGAGTGGTTTTTTCTTGTTTTAGGGTTTGTACTAGGGTTTGGGTTTGCGAATTTATTCCGTTGAAACTATCAACTGTGTTATGATTAATCATGTCATAAACGATGCAGGCAATATTATTACTACTCAAGCTATATTTGCGCTTCTACTTGTCTCGTTCTTCTGCCAATTGTCTCCTTATCATTTCCAGTGTGGGTTTTCTTGTGTTTTTTATGCCTTTAAAGTGGTGTGGGGTAATTTACGTTCCGCTGGGGTTATGTGCTGCCTTATTACGATGAGGTGGATTGAAATCTGAGTTACGCCCTTATGCAGTTGCATGGTATCAAGATTCTGATTCAACTTGGACTAGGCAGCCTTGCTTTGGGGTTGGTGGAAAACAGCTTGGACTCAGTGAACTTATTATGGGGTTAAGGTCTGTCGAAACTTTGACAGTAATACTCGTAGAATTAAATCTGTAAAAACTCTAGAAAAATCAGTCCAAAGTTTAGCATAATCAGTTAAAACTGTAAAATAATTCATGATGCAGTAAATACTCTCTCTTTCTTTTTTCTGGGGATGTTGTAAAGCATAAATTTAGATCTTAAAATGAAGGAGAGAGGGGCAGATTACCAGATTTAAGCTGTTCTTTCCTTTTCTATTCTTGTGTTTCATTAATGAATTATTAGTGCTGGACTCACTATGTCTCACTCAGCTTGGAACTTGCTGAATTTTCCCAAGATTTATAAAGTCTTGAAATCAGGCTTATGATCGTCTCCCATTTTTACTAGTGCACAAACTCTTGGACAACTTCTGTTGTGGCTTTAATTTTACCAGGGTCACCTGATTTGGTCACCCTAATGGGGTGTTAGGTAGCTTGGATTGAAATGTCAGACAAGTCTACCATTCAGCTTATGAAGAAAAGCTCTGAGAAATCCTTTTTTGGGATCGTATATTAATATATCCATTAAGCATATGGAAACTTTTGTGGTGTGTTAGGTTTTTAAAGTTATCACTGGTGGGATGCTTCGTTTGGTATGCATTTGTAATGCAATGCAACTTGCATATCCTTTGGCCTATTGAGCTGCAAGTTAGTGGTATGTTGGAGCATTCACTGTCATGATAGAGTTTTAAATGAAATGTGTTTTTTTTCTGTGTGAATGTTGCAGGAAAAGGCAGCGTATAAATTTGATGGTAATTTAATAAGTGGGTTACTTTTCAAAGATTATTATTTTTGTTTGGGATTGATGTGCAGTTATGCCATCTGTGGGGTTGAGCCCAATTGGTTGGTTCATAGGGCTCTCATGTTGGGGACCCAGGTTTAAATCTCGTAGGTGACATTGTAGTGCAGAAGTAAGTGGTATCACTGCAGTTGGAGTTGTATCCTTGCAGGTGGAGCCGATTCTCTGCAATTTGAAATTTTAAGTCCTGTAGTAGACATGTTGTAATGTGGTGTGGGGCCTGAAAACAAACCCTCACTAAATAATCTAAAAAAATATATGCAGTTTCAGCAAAGACTGTGAAAACCATGTGTACAATTCTTACATTTTCAAGCCTTCTAAGTTTATTGATTTTGCCATGAGAAATCTGTAATCCTTTGAGACAATTCAGTGTATTGAGATCGGCAGGTCATTTTTTTGTTGTTGTCTGAGTTACTCTTTTTCTTGTAAAGTTTTCTAATTTATGAGTTTTTTTTTCTTTTTTTTGCTTTGAGTGGTGTTTTGAAATGTGGATTCCGCAGTCAATTTTTGGGCTATTTGACTTCATAGCAAGTTTTTCTTGTTTATTGCTCTGCAAGTTGATAGGAGACGAGTATGATTTTTTTGTTTGTTGAAAACTCTGTAGTGATGATCAAGTAACAACACTGTCATGAACGATTTGAGGTCAAAGGACAATTTTATAGTGGAATTGAGATTGGGGGCAGTCAAAGTCACTTAAGGAAGCCACATTGGCAATCGACTGGAGGATGGGCTCAAATCTCCCCATATTTGTTCTGGATGATGACGATGACGACGATGATGAAGTTGTAATGTCAACTTCAGGGCCATTTAATTGGGTATGCTACTTTAAACATTTTTTAGTTGGTCCAAACTTTTTTTGTTTTATGATAAAAGAAAGCCTCATGGCATTATGTGTCTATTTTTTAATTGTTTTTATTTTGGATCTCTTTCTTTGTTGGATCTCTCCTGCTTCAATTCTTTCATATCTGATGATGAGAGTTCTCAGTTTGTATCTAATTTAGTTTTCTAACTTTGTAACAGACTACAGACATTAGCTGTAGCAAGTGGAAAACAGTTTGTATTGACTAAACTGTAACCATGTATTATCCTTATGCTAGGCAATCTTTAGAATCTGTTTTGACACTTATTAATCTGCTTGTTTCTGATATTTCTTGTGTCATGTCAATCTAGCATAAAAATCTTGTATGATTAGATTATGCAAAGTTGTTTTTACTTTTATTATATCTCAATCTGTTATTCACTCTGATTTATTGCGGACAGGCAAGGAATTCTATTTCTCTTCAAAGTGTTCGTGAACCAGTTTTAAAGGAAGAAGATTTGGAGCTCCGACTTGGCCTTGCAGGTACTTTTTTATTACTTGTTTCCTTGAAGTTCTTGAAGGCTTGTATGGTGTTGCAGATTGTCTAGGGTGTTTAAAGGAGTTTAGGTTTTGGCAAAAATGTACCATTACAGTAGTATATCTGCAGAATATTATGGTGCTGGTTTTATGCGGTTTTAGTATTTCCTTACCTTAGACAGAAATCAAGCTGATGTTGTCTAACATTTGTTCTTACACATCATGACTTTGATGTGACTTTTAACCTTAAGTTTTTGTGTCAACGTTTTGGGCAAGGTTTATTGCCATAAGGAAATTTTTTAGTATGCACTTGTAACATCATTAGACAATGGTTGATCTACTTTCTAAATGATTCACATGCCCTTAAAATATTTTTAACTTGGTCATTTGGGTTAAGTTATGGATTGCTTTTGACATGGTGTGGGGTGAGCTTGGACCACATTCTTAAGATTCCTGAACATGGCTTACATTCAAATGTTTCCTATAATTGTCACAACACAGATTTGCCGCATGTCTGCTGGAATTATAAACTTACAGGTTTCCATATTATGGCAAGAGGCATTTGTCAAGCTCTTGCAAGGGTTATCCATTACCATTGCATCACATTTCCTTGGACTGTACTCTTTAGCATTTTGTTATACATTTAAATTTTATAATTATCTTATTATAACCAGTTTAATTTCTTGGAGAAGTTTTTGCATTCTCCTTGTATGCAATGTTGTAATACAGTTGAAGTCCAATAGTATGATAGGGTTTTGTATTTTTTTTCAACCATATTTTGCTATAAGAAAGGTTGTATTCTTATGTGAGTATCATGCAATAGTTGTATTTAACGTCATAGTCTTTAGGTAGGTTTCAAGCTGGTTAGCATAGCTTTTTGCACTCAAAGGATATTGGCATGTGTTGCCATTGAGCTTGGGTAGCCAAGTGCTTCTAGAGCAATTTAGGGGATGTAGTACTTAGATTATTTTATATGCAACTTGGACCTTAGTTGCGCTATGCAGTCCTAGAATTGATCAGCTCTTTCAAGCAAATCATTTGAGATTGCTTCCAAGGAAATACTTAGATGCTCATATTGACTTTCTTGATGTCTCCAAATGCAGTGAACCTTTCCTCAGTTCAATCTTGTAAGAAGTGTCAAATTTGAATGATGTGACTATCATAAAATGAAAATTGTTTGAAGTTGCTTCCCAATCTTTAAATCAAAGTTACTGAATTGAAACTGGGGATTACTATGGATATGTATGCTAGTATGACAATTTTTTTGGGTTGGGTATGTTCTCTGTGCATTGGTACAAAAACATATAGAAATCATATATATCTGCAGCCTAAAAGAAAGGAACTAAATTTAGAATACCACATATCATGCATATGCTAAACAAAACTACTATAAATAATATGAATTTGAAATACATTATACTTATTCAATATTGCTACAGTAATGCACATTGGGGCCCAATGCGATGTGCCACTATTAGGGATCAAGCTTGTTTTCTGTCATTTATCTTTATTTTTTTCACTATTGCTAAATCTTTATATTAATTTGAAGCATTATCTAGGCCGGTAACCATTGTCCTTTGCTAGAAGTCATCTATTCATCTATCATCTTTGCTATAAGCTTTCCTAGCTGTAAGAAAGCCTGCAATAGAGAGTTTCTTGTGGTTTTGTTGTTTCTTCATTCCAAATGTGGTGCTATTTTGCTAGAAAGTGCTATGAATGTTAGTTTAGGGTTTAGGATGCATTTTTGATGGTCAAAAGCCAAACAAAACATGTTACAAATGATGTCTGCCACCTAGAATTGCTCATAATCACTTTGACACAGCTGGAATCACCCTAGTACTCATAGGTACAGTTCCACACAAATTTGAGTGAATAAATCCATGCCCTAGCTAAATCCAAAGGTGAATCAAACTTGTTTCCAATGCTTGCAGGTATGATTCATTTCAGAATCGGAAACAAGTTTGATTCACCTTTGGATTTAGCTAGGGCATAGATTTATTCACTCAAATTTGTGTGGAATTGTGCCTATGAGTACTAGGGTGATTCCAGCTGTGTCCTTTTGACCAATTTTGGTAACATAGTTTTAAATAAATACCAGGAGAAAAATGGTAATAGTATTTTTTGTTGATTGAAATGTTGAAATAAATTGAATTTCACTTACATATGCTATATGTAGATTGACAAAGAAAATAACAAATGATCGGTTTAACCTTTCATAAGTTTATGGGCAAGTCTCTCATTTAGTTTAAAGTTATGCTTAGAAAGTAGACCCTTATTAGAAAATCATATCTGTGCTTGTGTCTTTTGTTTTGTTATCTTCATTTTTAAAGATAAATGTATATGATGTGTATAAATGTATGTGTTTTGATTGTTAAATGTCCTCATTCTCTTTTGATGCCATTATAAAGGGATACTTATTTTATTTAAACCACAAAATGCTTGCTTTTGGGCTTAATAGTTGAGGTCTGTTTCACTCTTTGGCCATTTGGTGCAGCAAAGATTATAATCCATCCCTTAGGTTTAAACGTTAAATTAAAAGTAAATTCACAAAAGGTAGAATAAATCCCAAGTCAAAGGTTAAAGAGAACATAGGGGTGGGCTTAGTTATGCAATATTGTTATGTGGCATGCACAAGCATTTCTCTATATCGGTCCCCTTCCTTTGTATGCCCCCACCATCACTTCAGCTCCAACAAAGCTTGTTGGAATGGATCATTTTTATATGTGGGAAATATGTTGCTCCCTTTTGCTTCCATCTACCTTCTTGAGCATAAAATTTTGGGGCAATCCCTAGGGTAGAGCTCAAATAGAATACTTGTGTTTATTTTGTACATATGGATGCATGCAAACGGGCTATATATTTCTAAATGTCTTATAAATGTCATGACACAAAGTAAGTCTAACATTGGATAGTGATCATTATGTTGATTGAAAAAGCAAAATCTCATACGAGTAATTTTATTGACCTTGTTTATTCCTTAATGTTTTTGACATACAACAAAAAACTTGTTTGTAAAGTACAATAAAAAGCTATATAGCTGGAAATTTGAGTTATGCACCCCATTTAATTATGTAAAGTTCTTGGCTTTTTGACACTTGTACGAGTTGAAAGGATTGTAGTGTAAACTCTTGAAGTGATAGGATTTTTCTAGAAATGTTTTGGAAACAATGTAGGCAACTTTGAGTCATTTCCAAGGGTCACTCATTTCATTGCTGAAATCTACCTCATTATTGGTGTTGCAACTATCTCAAGGCTTACTATTGTTGTTGCCTTCTCATTGTAATGTTTCATTGTGATAATGAGAGTGATGCTAATTTACAATGTTGCGTTCTTAAGTTGACTTTGAACAATCTCAGATAGAGGAATATGATGTTAAGTTTGATTGGTTCTTGACCTTGATAGGATGGTTTTGTTTGCATAATTCATAATGTAATAATTTACAAATCTATAGATGTTATGCATCTTTTTCATTTATTTTTGTTAATGTGTTTTTCAACCTTTAGCCACTAAACTCGGATGATATTATATGTATCATGGTGTTTTTTGTTTGGGGATGATAGGAAACATGGGAATGTATTTCTGGGGCGGTATTGGATTGATTAGAGGCCTTTTTTTGGGGACACTAGAGAATGACAATTAGGAATTGGGAAAATTAAACATCATAGGAAATTTAAATTATTCATATTATAAAGCGTTCATCATATTCAGTATAGTATAATGTTAAATAACATTAGAGCTGAATTGAGAATTCACATGAGAGTTCACACAAAGTAACACAATTTCATTTTTTTCATTTTTGATGTGCATGCATAACAAGTAAAACAGCAAGCCCAAAAGGATGTAATGAAAAATGACACAATTGTAGCAGGGAAACTCGAGGATGCGTCCCCCTCCTAAAATGGGACGTCCCGGTCCTCGGGACGTCCCAAGTACGGGGGGACACCATTGACCAAATAGGGACGACTGACCATTCGCGGGGACGGCCAAGGGAAGCTTGAGCCGTCCCCCAAGAGTCCTCCACATCAAAGCATGTTTTAAAAATTATATATATATATATATATATAACAGTTTTCAATTTTTTGGTTTATGAGTTGTTCGTTTAAATTATTTTCATATATCTTTCACAATATTTGGAACACTCACAAGATAAATATTTGATGCTCTATTAGAGATATATAAAAATAACAAAAAATTATTCCAAAAGTGTGTAAACTTGAATTTATTTGCTTGCCGTTCACTAACAGGTTTTAGAGACAAAGACTTAGGATTTTGACATTTTTAAACAGTTCTTACTTCTTCACAATTGGAAATAGGCTGAATATTAAGGCTATTAGATGCCCAAAACTCCTTGAGTGCAGCAATTGTCCCCACATTTAACTGCTCAAATCCATATCAGACAATACACTAGCATTGAATTTACTTCTAGTAGTCCACACTCCTAGCAAACTACAATAATTCTACCTTCAAACGCCTTAGCTATTCGTTATTGTTCTATGCCAAGTAATCAATAATCTAGGTGAAACAATCTTCATTGTAATCACAAATGTTCTCCCAATTTGTGAGTTGAAAATAACCTTATGTAATTTGATATAAATTTATAAATTTTAACTTGGAGGTTGTATTATGATTCATGTATGTTAATTCTGAATTTTCAATGTGTGTTGAGTATTGACAAAGAATGTTGAACACAAATGTTATATGTTAAGGTTCTTTAATGTATATTATGTATGCTTTATCCATGTTTTCATATGAATATTTAAAATTTCCTTATATATTTAAAATTTTCCCTATATTTTATATAGTCGTCCCTTGCTGTCTCTAAATTTGGCCTCAAAAATTAGAAACTTGGGGACTTGTCCTGTCGTCCCCTGCTGTCCCCGTCTCAGAAACTTGGGGTAACTTTGAATTGTAGTAAAACAACATAGCAATAACAGCTCCTATTGTTGAGCTTAATCTATTTTTTGTAAATTTGGCATCAGAATCAAGGTCATAGTTTAAGTTGCACCCAATATGAGGGAATGGCTCATCTAAGAGTACCCTAGTCAATCCCTTGTATCCGTCATCATCAATCTTTTTGGCATCCTTGGGATCAACAATCCAAGTATGATTGGAGTTTGAGGATACTTAGGAGTCAATTGATCTTAAGGTCATGAGGCAATATGCATGATGACTACTAGCTTCATTGCATGTTGATAGGTAATCCCATTCCTCTTGCCAGATTTAATGAAGTTGTATTTGGATCAATCTATCTTCGGAATTGGCAACTTGTGAAAGGAGGTGGGTGAGTGGCAAGCATCCTCAAACCTATTGCATCCTTACCATACCATGCCCACCATTTGATGGGGTCAGTTTTAGCTAATGTAGCCCTACTTGTCATGGCCTTTGGTTTGTTGAATGTTGGACCTTGATGACTAACAAAAGTGATCCATTGTTCTCAAAGATTGGATGCCTTCATAGTGCTATACATATTTTGAGGTTCCTTCACAAAGTCTTCTTTAAACTCTTAATCTTCGAAAGGAACTCTCCCAACCCTTGATGCTAATCATTTGGGATTCAAAACATAGGCTTCTATATGAAGTAGGGTGTTCATAGTGCTCCACCATCATGTTAAAATGGGCAGGATATGCTCCATGTAAAAAATCCCATATTAGGGTCCCTAATATGAATTGCTTCTATCATTTGGCCAAGCATGCTATTATACTAAGTCACAGTATTCGCCGAACTTCAACCATCAAGTTCGAATTTTGGCGAATTTCAAATATTTATTTAAAATTTGTTAAAATTCGTCTTCCATTTGTACGGAAAACCCATCATTTTTCCTGCGTTGACTTTGAGTCATTTGTTCACCCAGGCTACAACCGGACTACTCTGCCCTGCATTGTTTATGGGGAAAATGAAATACCTAGGTGTGAAAACTTTTTCCAAGGCATTGCCATTTCATGACTTCCTTCTGCTGTGTTCGCTCCTCTGCGCGCTCGGCCATGAATTCTTTTCTCGGGCCGCCCTTTCTCTGAAGCAGCGATTTCGGGATTTCCTCCTGTGTTCACGGCTTGAAACGACAACCACGATTTCTTTTTGCATATCTGCGGTCTTTTTTCTTTCTTTCTTTTTTTAGGTTTTTTTTTTCTATAGACATAGTTTATATTTATTAATATAGGTTATAAACTATAAATTATATTATATTAATATATGTTTACATTTTTAATGATATAAATTTTAAAATGTTTTCATTTCTACTGTTAAATCATATAAATTAAACATATATTATTAAAAAAACATCATAGTCTAAGTATATGTTTAATTTTATTTTTCTTTTATATTATTAGACTAATAGTTTGATAATATTAAAAATATATTATTAAAAAATTAAATATATACAAATTAATATATTAATAAACATATAAATTATAATAAATTATAATAAGGCGAATTTAATCCAAATTTTTTCCTTGCCGAATTTCATCCGACTTTCAATGTTGCCGAATTCGAACCTTGTGACTTAGCTATTATATGTATCATAAATCTCTCTAAGAGTAGGAGAGTTAATATTATCATACCTAATCACTTGCACAATGAGTGGGATGAGAGAGCAAATGTATTTGCGAACAAAATTTCAAAAATAATTAAGACACAAATGCAATGAGTGAATGTTAAATTTTTGAAAATTTCAATTTTAAAATACAAAAAATTGAAGGACATTTAGACGAACTAGTTGGGAACTCATTTTCTTGAAATTGAACACTATCACCCACCAACATGAGTTCTCTCTTAAACATTTCCTCTAACCCTGAAATCAGAACAATCATATCACCAAACTGTCTAGGCAACAATAGGCAAAGTTTCCAAATCTTCTCATGTAGCATCTGAGATAGTTACCTGCCAATTTGGAGATGAAATCCTCCTGGATGGAGGCCATAGAGTGTGGCAACTCATTACCCCCAAACCATTATTGTACAGAACAGATATAAGAAACCTGAATGTTGTTGGGTTCTTGCAAGGAAAAGCAGAAAGCAGGCAAGTGTCTGAAACACAACCCTTCCTGTAAGGGTCTTGGGTCATATGTGAATTCTGCCTTCATGCCATGGAGCCAACCAGCCACCCCAATGAAGCACACAAATGCACAGTGAGACCATGTTACAAGACATCACCACCAATGCTATGCAGTAATCAAAAGTGGCCTCATAATGTGAATTTGACAAGGTTTTACATGTTAACAAGAGGGATATTGCATCAGCTCACATGGGTGTGAAATTTATACACCCTCATACAGCCTTGGGCAAATTGCCCACAATAAATTATTTCTGCTGTAATATAAAGGGACCAAATGCTACAGAGTGGGCAATGCAGCTGCAGAGTTTTTGGTCAATTATGGTTTTGACCGAGAATATTTATATAAAAGAGTTAAACTCATCCAACGAGGAAGGGAGACCACTGTAAAAGCTGATCTCTCTTGTATATAATAAAGATTATTGATCAAAGGGGCCAAACCATCTCATGAGGAGGGGAGACCATTGTAAAGAGCCAATAAGGGTTTTTGATCAACACTACAATTGTCCAAAGAAACCTGCAGCTGCATTGGCTGCTCTGCAGCAATGAGAGGAAAAAACCTCATTGAACTGTTTGCTAAGCACAAGAGCCTCTTCTAAAAACCCTTCTGAGCTGCCAATTGGGGCAGGATCCTTCATGGAGAAAAATGATTTCCACAAGAGAATCCCCTTCAACTATTGAATTCTGCGTACATACCCAAGCATAAGGAGGACCCTCTATGCACAAAACAACTATCTGCATTACGAATTATGTTGCTAGAACCAGCATTACTTGGATTGCCCCTGGAAACCCCATCAAAGTTTATTTTAGCAAAACCAGGAGGAGGCTTCCACATCATCTCATCTCCAGAAAAATTGATTCTTACATTTTGAAGAATCTTTGCAGATCTTTGCGAGATGTCTAAATGTTTAGTGTCAAGATTGTTAGCTAGGCAATTCATAATTTTCAAATCCACTTTAGTAGTGTCAGAAGATCCTTGTAGGAAATTTGAGATTCTCACTTTAATAGAGAATATTAAATGAAGTGCTTCATCAATTTTAAAAAAGTTGAGTATTCATATGGTGTCAATAGACCCTTGTAGGAAGTTCTAGATTTGAAATGACCAAGATTTGTGAATAACGTGTTCAACAGTTTCTAATTCACTTGAACACATCTACAGTTTTTAACATCCTCCAATCCATTTTTATCTTTAATTTCCATGTTTTTGCTTGCATCTCCATAGGTCTTTGTCCTAAATGATTTCTTTCACTGCAAAAAATTGAGCAAAGATTTAAATTGCAGAATCTACATACCCCTGATTGTCTCTTGTAAGAGACTCATAATAAATCTGTCATTATTATTTTTAGGGTATTTTTGTTGATTGATATCAAAATACTGCAATCATTTCCAAACTTAGATCTCTAGGAAATAATGTACCAATTTTTTTTGCAACAATCTCTAGCCTTAACACGCCTTGATATGCAATTTGGATTATGACTCTTTTAAATTCTTTTTTCTTTTGAGTGAAAATCAACATTGAATATTCTGCTTGGTGTGCTTGCTACGTATTTGTAAAATTTCTTTGTAAATTTCAATTTCCTCTCATCCAAATATCTGACAAGGACACATTCATTCAGAGTTTCAAAATCAACAATTACTTGACCAACTTTTGAATTCTTGGTAGACAAGTACTTGCCAAAAGCTAGCTGGCCACCAGATTTTTGCCTCATTTTTTCCTTCCAAATTCCTTTCTTCAAACATCTTTTCTTGTTGTAGATTTAAACATTTTCTCAACAATTTTTTGAGCTGTGTTATCCAAATTCATTTCCTATTCATTTTAACAATATTTTGAAAGTTATATAAATCTATTATATGAATTTATATATATTTTCAGTCTGCTGAGATTTGGAGAGTTTTTTTGTTTGTTTGTTTGTTTGTTTGTTTGTTGAGTTGTATGAGTCAAAATTTTGTGTTGTTGAGTCTAAGTTTCAAAATTACACTTCCGTTAGTGTCTTAAGAGTATAAGTGTCTTAAGAGTATTTTTTTTTATTGATATGAAATCGCCACATCTTTTTTCTAAACTTTAATCTTTAAGAATTGTTGCACGAACTAAATATTGCACTATCTCGAGGTCTTATCATATCTCAACATAGAAATTGCAACCCTTGAATTACCATTTCTTGAAATGATAATCAATCTTGGAGTACCATGCTTGGTGAACCTACTACATATTGTACAAATTTTTCTTGAGATTATATATTCAATTTTCCTTTGTTTGCTTCTTAGACAGGTGGCTTCTCAATCTAAAACTATTCATTCAAACATCTACTCCAAGATGCATTCTTAATGTGCATTTGGTGTTCATTATCCTGTTTGATTTGGTTGTGCCAACACTAATGGTTTGATCTCCATGCCAATTTTAACATTAATAATTGTTTCAATTTTTGAAAGTGCATTAGTGTTATTATAATTTGTTGCTTGAATTTGCCATTTTACAACTAATCGTGATTTGTAACTCTCTAGTAGTCCATTTTGCAACTTTCAAATTCATGTGTTTGAATCTTCATAGATGGTTTATAGTCTTCTTGCTTGGCATCTCTAAATTTGTTTGATTGGCTGCATCTTGATATGTCATGATATAACTACAATTAACTCACATTAGGGTTTCAAGTTGAGATGGAGAGAAAAAAGCAAAAGCAGGACACAAATCTTCTATATTACTTGATCGTAACTTATCCTAATGGATGTGACCTTTGATTTTAAGCTTAAAGGAGCATTGGATTCTTTTGAGATTGGAAGGACATGCAAATTTTCTTGTAGAACCTCATTAGGAGTAGTGGTCTTGTATCCTTAAATTTTCTATACAATTCCCAATTATCCATATATTCAATTCGGTTTTCATCAATATAATTTTCCAAGGCTTTCCTAAACATCTATTTAGCTTGCCAAAGGTAATGTTTTATTAAATGGTCAAGGAGTGATCAAGATTACAACAATAAATGCACAATGAACCCATTTTTAATTTCCATGTAGGGTTATCTACTTTTCAATTCCTTTCTAATGCGTGATGAAGCCACATATGTAAGACCCTTGATCTAGTTTGTTGTTAAGAAGATTGTGGTTTGGTTTTATATTGTTTATATGCTTTTTTTTTTCTTAATCCACTTAAATGTGAAAAGTACTTCCTTGAGGCTATCACCTATGCATGTATGGAAAAGACAACAAAGGTGAAGGAAGGTTTATTTGGATTG
This sequence comes from Sequoiadendron giganteum, assembly GCA_007115665.2. Classification (NCBI taxonomy): domain Eukaryota; kingdom Viridiplantae; phylum Streptophyta; class Pinopsida; order Cupressales; family Cupressaceae; genus Sequoiadendron; species Sequoiadendron giganteum. Next base: position 558,686,992 of record CM021101.1, on the reverse strand, counting down.
ACTAATGCCGTCATGACATTCTTGAGAATGATTAGTGATATTTTTGAGCCTTTCATTGATTCTTGCGTGGTTGGTTTTCTGGAGAGATGCTCTTTCTATTGGAGAATTGTCTAGAGCATGTGCATTAAGTGTCTGGAACCCACTATCAACACAAGCTATATGCCAACATGGAAAAATGTTTGTATGACATGCAAAGATCTAATATTGATGGGGTTGGTATGTATTTGTATTAAAATAAAATTTAATTAATTAGATATCAACTTGTACCAAGGCCTCACAATGCTTTGTATTGTAGTTTCTTAGGTGTGTTCATTCTTTATCACAAGACTATCTTGTAATTCTCCTCAATTGCACATCCCTTGAATAAGGTGATAAAAAAGTGACAGTAAAGTTCATGTGGACGAGGTCACAACATCACGGTTTTGACGAGTTGAAGTGTCAACTTTGCTTGACATATGTTCTTTTTACGAGACATTTATTGATATAGTTTGCATATACCCGACACATGACAGAGAGCTCTATGCCATGATTTAAGCATGTGAACAACAAAGTACTATATTTTGGCCAAAGTAGAGACAAACAATCACATAAATTAGAAGCCTTTCCAATTTGCTCAAACATAGAAGGATTGCAATTGAAAATGGTCATAAACTTGAAGTCATTCGATCTTAATATCAATAGAAGTAGAGGAAAGTGCCAATTAGGTTAGTTATTGTTTGGGTCAACCTCTATTTTTTTTTTAATCAAGGGGTAAACGCTTTTGACCTAGAGCTATGAACTGGTGAGGTCGCAAACGGGGGACCTCATCCCCAAATTAAACACTCACCAATTACACTCCAGTGGGGTTTGAACCTTGATGGCAAGAACAACACCACAACAACTTAACCATCATATTGTGCCACTGTTGGCAAGGTCAACCTCTAGTTGCAACACCAAATAATCCTTAATTCTTGCAGGCAGAAGACTTATGTTAGCCCAACAGTATGGTAGTGACCAACTTTGTTGATACATCAACCATCAATAGAAACATGTTTTTGACTTTCATTTGCAGGATGGGTTATGTGGGTCCTCTCTATATTTTCTAAGTAAAAGGATGGTATTGCAGAGAGGACAGAGGTGGTATCGCAAAATATTCTTCTAGTTAGAGATGTGGAATGAGCTCAATGGGCATATTAGTTTGTGCACCATGGTTGCCATTACAAAATCCACAATTAAAAAGTAATGGCAATACACACTATTGCTAGTGACAAACAAACATTGGGACTTAGTCTCATAGGACTTCATGTCAGGATCCCCACATGTGACTATGTGGTGGTTCACAAGTTCTTGATGTTGGAAATTTTGACATTGTGTAAAGAGGGCATTTTAATAGTGTTGGTTGACAGATTGGTCTTTTTAAAGATTAATTAAGTATGACTCCATATTGCCCAAAATAAAGATGAATCAACAACAAACAGTTGGAAAGATCACCATTTCATCAGTGATCTTCCTTTGAATTTTGATTGAGGTACAACTCCCTCATAAGATATATTATTTGATTTTTTGTTGAATTGAAAAGGCGAGTATACTTTTAACTAGAAAGTAGTAAAGGAAAACTAACACTTGCTCATAGCCATGATGCAAATGCAATTGAAATCATCTTCCAAAACATTAATTGCAACTTAAAAGATAAATGTTACTGACGCCGCAACTCAAAGATTGAGACACCAACAACAAGTGGACATACTAGACAAACCTCGATTTCACCCTTTTCTGAAGAAAAATGAATGTAACACCAGAGAATATAGCATCCACAAAGAGAAGTAATATTTACCATTTATCAAAGCTCAAAGACTCATTCATAAATATTGAGTATTGCATTCAAATTCGTATGCTCAAAGACAAAGAACTTCCTCAAAACAAGCAAAATTGCAAATTGATCCTTCTTTCAATTGCTTCTCACTCTTACATCAAAGTCCAATGGGGACAAAAAATTTGGACCCTTCAAATGTTCGTGAATAGCATCTTTATAGTTTTTACAACATAACAACCACCAAAATCTTGAAAAACCGATTCTTTCTTTTAAAGAATCGAACCATAAAGTTCATTACAACATAAACTTTTAAAACAAAAGCTAGAAAAATAAAAAGTGCTCATTTTTGAGGTGGTTGAGTGGATGGGTCCACAGATGCATCCTTTACTGTAGGCACTTGCTGAGTAGGCACCACACGTGCTTTATAATCTTTCATTGCTTGTGTGATGACCGAAATATTGGCATGCTAAGGAATTGTGATAGTTTTTGTCCTCAGCGTCCACAAGGCTTTGTTATTGCGGATGGTGTCCATCTTGGCAATAATACTGGCGGGAGAATTCTTGTGCCAAGACAACGTGAAATCAATTCTAGCGAGCTTCTTCATAGCTTCCTTATCAAAGACTTGCTCTCTAGATGGTGTATAGACCACCTTTAGGAATCCTTCTTTTAGTTCTTCAAATGTAGCTGCACCACTATTGTTATCTTTCATTAATTGACAACTGAAATTAGAGAAATTCTTAATAAATTCTTTGTGGAGGCGAGTACATTCTTTCATCAACTTGTTTTGCTCATGAAGGTTTGTCTTCAGGAAATTGAGTTTCCATTTTATTCTCTTTTTCCACATTATGATCTTGGGATCATTCTTGGATGGGATACTTTTTTTTGCTCCAGCCTTTTCCAAACTGATTTCCAAGATTTTAGAGTCTTTATCAGCTTGTGACCAGAGAGACTCCTCTTGCTTACAATTTGCTATTTCTGTTTTGATAGAATTTATAAATAATACAAAATCATCGTACATCCCCATTTCTTGATTAGGGGAGGGCCCTTCTCTCTAACATCAACCACCCATCCTTGAGCAACTCTCCCATCGTGGCTATCTTTTTGCACTTTACTCATCTTGGCTTTTCCATTTGCAGAATTCGGATCAAAAGAGGTGCTTGTTTGACTTAGAGGTTGAGGGGAAGGATCTGTTAGTGACTTAAGGAAATTGGAGAGTAGTTTCATTGCTCTCTTCAGTGCATCTTCATCTTGTTTGTCCTTTTCTGGCCTCTCTACCAATCTTGTGGCAGTTGGAAATTATGCACGTATCCATCCTTGTTAGGTGGGCCTAAATCCACCTTTAGTTATATTGTAGTCAGCTATGGTAGCTTGACTAGGATCTTTTTGTGCCCTTAGCTATCATCCTCCATCAACCTCAAGGTCGTTTTTAGCTTCTTAACCTTCGGGGATTTTTGCAAAAGCTGTCCCACCACATTATCATTTGGTAAATCTATGGGTACTGTTCTCCTCTTCCGGGACAAAGTATTCTCTAACCAAGAGGGGAAAGGGGTAGCAGCATCGAGGGTTTGGGAAGCCTCAGGTGTAGAAAACTGAAGGGCTTTCTTCAGAGGGGGAGTCCTTGCTACACTTTGCAAATTAAAGGGAAAGGAAGTTGGGGATTTACCTTTTTGTGCACTTCTCTCGGCCATATCTTGAGATCGGCTTGGTTGTTCTTCACGGGTATCAACTCTCACATTCTCAATTTCTTGTTCTTGTTCATTTTCCCTTCCTCCTACTTCTTTCTCCTCTATTTGATCTCCAGTATCAAAGTCATTTAGAGGTCGGGAAAGGTATATACTCTCAAATTGAAGAGAAATCTAAATCTTCTTTTTAGGTATTTTGAGACATTGAATTTATCCTCAATTTCATACCAAAGGAACACATTATTTTTCTGAAACATTTAACTTCTTTGAATTTTGTCATCATTTGCTTGTCAAAGAAATCACATTTGTTATATTAAATCCCCATCGAGTTTTTTAAGTTTATGCATGTTTTCTGATAAAGGATGTATATGGTTAGGCATGGTGCAAAATAAAATTTGACACAAATATAGTGCTCATGGTTAATTATTAATTTATTAATGTGAAGATCAAAGCCCAAAAATTTGATACTTAAATTGAAAAAAATTCTCAACTTAGTTGTTGGAGAGCAGCTCATGCACTGGCTATGCTGTTTTATTTCACATGATGCTCTTGTATGTTATTTTTTGGTCTCAATGTTGTCTGTTTGTGTGGCATTCTGGCGTAAACCTCTCAGGCAATATTGCTGCTTAGGCAGCGGATCATACTCTGACATCTTGTATCCTATTTCTGCTGTTTCATTTCCTTTGGTGACCATGTGGATTATTACTGGTGTGAATGTTGGCTGCTTGTGTGGCATTTTGACCGATTCCTTTGAGGCATTACTGTTTGTAGATCAGTGATTACCCCGCCCCCAACATTCTTTTGCTCTTCTTGCATTTAGATACCCTTTCCATAGAGGAAAATGTGGGGAATTAGAATGAGATTAAAATTTGATACGATAAAAAATGTGATTTTGTAGTCTTTTCCTGGCTGGATGAATGTTTTTTGGAAAAAGATGGTGAAAAAAATAATTGTCGGCTGAGGCTTTTAAAATTTTTTTTTTTTGGAAACATTAAATTCAACATTGATCACAAGTTTTGGTATGGAGACAAATGGTATTGGAATTCTGCGGAAAAGGAGGCATTATTATCCACTATGCTTTTCTCAAGTTGCACCAGAAACAACAAAATAACCTTCACAATTTTTAGATTGAAGGAGAGAGACAAGGTTGTTGCCCTTGATATCAATTATCATGCTAGAATAGTGTATACAACAGCAAAGCATAGATGAAGATAAAAAATGTACTCCCTATACAGCACTGTTCTTCATTTTCTGCATATGGGGCAGCTTATTCTGTGTCCTAATGCATGGCTCTTCTTGGTTACTATTTTGAGCTTAACTGTCTTGATTTATCTGTTGTTCTGTTTAAATTGTTGTATATTTTTTAGAAAAATATTATCATGTAATAATTCTTTTATGTTTGTGCATTACTCGATATGGTGTGATTCCTGTCAATGTATATTGTGTTTTATGCGATCACACAAAATGCAGGCACTACTGAGACAGGAAGGACATCAGCAGATCGTGGTCTGCATCACAAACATTTTAGAGTTCCTGCTAGCAACACAATAGATCTTTCTGAAGAAGTAGGACAAGACAATCAAAGTTGTTTCAAGGTAAATAATATTATTGTCTGTAAGTGTTTATTTTATTTTATATTTTGTAAATCCTACTGTTTTATATAGACAAACAGTTTAATATGTTCCAGTTAATCAACAGTAACTGAAAGAAAAATGAACTATTCTATGTGTTAAATTTGTCATTTAAATAATTTGTTCTGCTTGCTCTCAAATTTTACTAAGGAATAGATATATGTATTAATTGTATGTTATGCCAAAAAATTCAAATACATATATACTGTAGTCTGTCTATATGTTAGGAATATTACATGATTTATGTGTCTTTAGGATGCATATAATAATAATTTGTTAGTTTTGTTAGCATGGTTTGATTATCATGTCTATAGGATAATATAGTATTTTTTGGTTGTACCAGTGTTTGTAGGGATTGGAGTTGTTAAATTAACTCATCTATGTAAAGGGAGTTATTATAGGAGGGTTCCTTTAATATAGGAGATGAAACTCTTACAAATGTGTAATATCATTTTGAATGAAATGAGGAAATATAATATTATTTTGTGTAAAATTTGCTCCAGATTTCTCAATATGGTAAAAAGCGGGTTTAATGAAATGGGTTGGTGAGATTATCCTCCCACTGGATTATGTTGAATTCATCTATGGTGCTGTCACTATGTATCATTTATTTTATTGTATGTTTGATTTTGTTTTTTAGGGTCTTAGAAGTTTTCTTTATTCAAGAGTCGTTGGGAATGGGGGTCTCTTGTGGTGAGTTAGGCATGTGGAATGGGTTGTTACTCATGCCTGAGACAGTTGTGAGGCCTATGATTGTATTCATGATGTGGCTACCAAGGTTGTTGCTTAGATCAGTGATGGCCCTTGTGTGACCTATGTTGGCAGGGACGGTTCTAGTAACTTTGTCAAGCTGGTCCACAATAGCATCGAGTATGGCAACATGTAGCTCATCTCTGGCTTACGATGTGCTCAAGCATGTCGGGGGTTTGTCCAATCAGGAATTGGTTGAGACTTTTGCTGAGTGGAATTACAGCGAGCTAGAGAGGGTTATAGAAAAGAGTAATAATGAACGCTTACATGAGCATGAGGGAAGCTCCCGAGAGGCTTTCGGAGTACATGAATTTACTGAAGCCATCACATTCTGAGAATTCTTTTGCATTGAAGCCACTTGTTTATTCCAATTCACCCTATCATGCCTTTTGCCACCTCTGCGCTTCAAGTTTTCAAGGATGCAAGCAGATTGGTTAAGCAACTCAAAAAATATGCACAACCTGGTTGAATGCTTGATCAACACATGTGGTCTATGCAAATTTTTCAATATAGGCACTATATAGATGCTTATTATACTTTAGAAAAAGTCTGCAAATGCATTCTTACAGGAATTACCAAATTGTGAAAGTGCATGGGTAGTACAGAATTGTCTCTTAAATGTGGACAGTTGCAAGAAACAGCCTCAAAATGGTGAATTTTGAAGGAGTTCAGAAAATTGTGTATTGTTTTTATGCTCAAGTTGTTTTTTTGTTGAGATCTTTGTTAGGAGGCAGAAATCATTAATTTTTGCAGCCCTTGTAATGACATGCCGAAATGTGGGATGACTTGGAATATGAGGATTGACAGAGCTAGATGGCTTATGATGCATGATGAACCTCCTCAGGGAATCTAGCAAGAACATCCAAAACTAAAGGTAATACATAGTTTGTTTAGATTGCAGACCACAGTGTGGTTAAGAAAATAGGCCAAGAGGTAAAATCTAAGATTGAGAAGATTGAATGATAGCTTTAAGATTGAAGTTTAGTTTTTACCAGATTTATAGTGGTCAGTTGTAATTTATTGTCTTGTTAGTTCTTATGGAGATATTTTCTGTCATAAGAAGTGTAAAAAATTAGAAAAATTGCCTTAGTTGTAATTGGATGCACTATTGCCTGTACTTGACATCCATCTCGTGGGGGCACTTTAAAATTGAGCTTCAAAGCCAAATTTGCTAATTAGCAAATTAATTGGTGGATAGAGGCACAGGAGGTCGGAGGACATTCAACAGCCTCTCATCAATCACTAGCGATGGGGTTGTGAAATTGTATTAGTGACAAAACTATTTGTGCCAAAATGACTAAAGCCAAGATCAGTTTCCAGGTGGCAGTGGTAATTGTATCATATTGTTTGTGGTAAAGGTGGCAGTGATCTATAATGATGACTGCATACACATCAACGAGAACTTAGCTCTCAAAGTTTTATGTTGTGATTGGACGTGCATGTTCCCAATCACTTTTGTTGAATGATAGTAGTTGGATTTGTTTGTCCCCAATCACATTTGTTGAGTAATTATGATTAAATGTGTTTGTCTACAATCACAATTGTTGTGAGCATCTGTGTGTCCTTGTTCATAACTTTGATATTGGATAGATGTGTTTGTCCCTATCCAAATTTGTTGTATGATCTAGGATAGAAGTGTTAGTCCCTATCCGTGGTTCCATGGATTGATGCATTTGTCCCTATCCTTGTATTAAAGGTCAGTATGATCAATTCTATTGAAGAGGCCTAGTGAGGCTAGTTCTACTATTACTTGTCATGAGTAGATGTATATGTCCCTACTCTTACCTTTTGTTTTTTTTGAACTGCTGAATGTGGTCATCAAATATTGTTATTCCATCTATCCTCATTTGGAGAATGATGTAATATGGGGGGTGCTAGGAATATTACATCGTTAATCTGTCTTTAGGATGCATATAATTAATCATTTGTTAGGGTTGCTAGTATGTTTTAAGTATCATGTGTATAGGATAATATAATATTATTTGATTGTACGACTGTTTGTAGGAATTTTAGTTATTAGAACAACTCATTATGTAAAGGGAGTTGTTATGGGAAGTTTCCTATAATATAAGAGATGAAACTCCTATAAATGTGTAATATCATTTTGAATAAAATGAGAGGGAATATAATATTATTTTGTGGGTCAAATTTGCTCCAGATTTTTGTATAGATATACATGCATCTAAACATATTGAACCAAGCATAATCATGCTTATGTGTGCACTGCATTATTTGCTTATGCTTTATTAAAAGTAGGCATGCATGCACGCATTTATAGACATAAATCTAAATGTTGAAATGTATCTGAGTGTGAAATGAAACAGAAGGGAAGAATGCATAGGAACATAGTTGAATGTGTGCTACTTAAAATGAGAAATAGAGGAACCCTTTTATCTGTTTGTGTATTTCCACAGTGATTCAGCATTCTGAGAGACATTTTTCTTCAGCCAATAGTGATGCTTGGATTCCTTATATTTTACAGATCTTTTAATCATACAGATGCTTATAATTTACTCATTAAGGTCATTTCAAATTCTCTTTTAATCTGTGTTTAAGGACCACTCTCATATCCATGGTATTAGTGGGTATTGGGGTGTCATATTGACATCTAACATGATAGGTGTACAGAGGGATATAGATTAAAGTGTGTGAATCAAATAATATTTAAAATTTATATCTAAAATATTTTCATAGCAGAAGCTTAAATATAGTTTATTTTCAGACTTGGTCTGGAGGACTTGTTAGAATGCTGCCTGTAATTGTGCACATAAGTGGTCTTCATTTTTTTTTTCTGGGTATGCTTTCTAAAATTAAAAAAAAAATACTAAAATAACTTTTTTCTGCTCTTTTTGGTTCTGTGAGTTTCCTGGTTTCTGTAAGGATTTGATGTTCTATATCAACAACTTAAACTACAAATTGTTTACTTGGTTTCTCCCATGTTTGGATTCTTCAATCTCATGCATGTTTTGCTTTACTTATTTCTATTTATAGTTGGCCACTGTTGACCCTTTTAGTGATCTTTTTCACTGATAACTTTTTTATTTCTAGATGTTGTCTAAGTTACCGGTTCGGTTTTGGGTTCGGGTTCGGGTTCGAGAACCCAGTTCGGGAATTTTTTTTAGGATTTGGGTTCGTTTTGGGTTCGATAATACAAAAACATATAAAAATCAGAAATATATACATATTTGCAGCAGTAATTAAGTTCAGGATACACCACCATATTACTAGTCAAATAACATAGCAAAAATGAAAAATACACCACCACTTATACTCAAAATCCAAGACATGCAATCAACCTAACAAGAATCCATATCTGGATCTAATCTTAGAAAATATAATTCTTTGAAAAAAGAGCTCTACACAAGCTGACCAAATTCCATCAAGAACATAAAAATTTAGAGGCAAAGGTGTTATTTTCCAACTATTTGAAGCTGAATATGGATAAAAACAAAAGAGATCAAAATTGTAGAGCCAAATTGTGTTGTAAGCAAGCTGAATGAATAAGACATTAATGACATGTGACTGTATAATTGGATTTTTTGTTGACATGTAAGCGGCATGGGTCGTCCCATGCAAATTTTAAGGATGAAATAAATGTCTATGCCTGGTTCAAAACACTAAACTAGAATAGTTATTCTACAAGCCAGCCCATTGAAAACACTATCTCTTTACCTATTTCATGTTTTAGAGGCACATATTAGGGTTGAAAGGAAAAAAAAACCTATTTAAAAGTCAACAAAGATTGAAAAAAATATTAAAAAGGCGCTTTTACGTTTGCCTGAGCACGAAATTCTACCCAGGTTCAAACCGGGTTCAAAAAATTCAAATCCTGGTCGGACCCACAGTTTGGGTTCCAAACTTGGTTAGAACCCACAATCAGTTTTTCGAACCTTGGTCGAATTTGGGTGAATCGGACCTGAATTCCGAACTCAGATCGAACTCGAATCGAACCCGGTAACTTAGGATGTTGTCGATCATGTACAAGGATTTTGTATTTCTGAAGTCCTCATAACAGTGGTCCTCTTTGTGGGATGAGCGAGAATGTTGTCTCATATGTCTTTGTAGTTTATCATTGCATCCTATCTATTTTAAAGGGCTTTTATCTTTTACCATGATGTTAGGAATACAATCCTTGTGCACATCACATTAGATAAGCTTATTGTGGTTATACCATTAGACATTTCCTAGTGTTTTGATAGTTTGTAAACACCACCAAATATGCAATTTCTTTCTTTCTTCCCTTGTCAAATCCAACAAAATGTTTTCTAAAGTGCAAATTGTCACTATTTTGTAGTCATAAGTGCATAGCTGGGTCTATGTTTTTAGATTTAGTTCATTACATGTGAGATAGAGCAATATGTGTTGGAGAAAAAACAACTAAAAAATTGAATAATATTGCACTGTAGCTAATCATTTTAATCATAGTAGGAAAACTTGGCGAGTTTATGGGTGCCTCACTGCAACTTGCAAGTTTTCTGACTTGCTACTCCAAGTCAACCAAGCTTGAGTGCTAAGACAAGGGAGAATTAGGCCAAATACTTGACTAGTTTTTACTAAGTCTCACTCAAGTTTATCATTGAGACCCAAAAGTTTCTTGGGTGTGGACTAGCCTAACAATGGGATAAAATAGCACCCACATGATTTTCATTGTTTCACTTCATTTTTTGACATTTTATGGTCTTGTTTTGCCCTGTAGAAGACATCTTTCACATCCATGTGACAAAAAACACATTGAGAGAAGGGATTGGAAGAGTGAAGATTTGGTTAGATAATGGGGTACTTGGTGTTGGAGAAAAGTTGATAATTTTGTAATAAAATTATGAAAGATGGCATTCTCCATGAAGGCCAGTGTGATCTCAAATGCCTCAATTTGGTCTTGGTTGTGGGGGCTGCCATTAGATCCTTCAGTGTCATTGTTTCCATCATAGTTTGAGGAATTTGCGAGTCCTAGTACTTGTTGAGTCGACTCGCCAAGGACTCTCGAGTTGAGTCCTGGAGAGTCTAGGCTAGGACTCTTGAGTCTTGACAAGTGACTCGTGTAAGTCCTAGAGTCGGATTCTCGAGCCCCAACTTAGGGCTCTTGGCATCGCTTGGAAACAATGAGTATGCATGTTTAAAACTTGTTTTTTTTTTTTTCATTTTAAAGTTTAAAACTATGAGTATGAATGATGAAATTTCAAATATTGATTGTTTGAAGATCATAGAACATGTGTAATATTTGATTTATGAGAAATTAATAATCAAATTAGGCTCTTATGTTCTCTAATTGCATTAATTTATTTTTATTTTGTTTGGAAAACTGCAGTTTTTTTCTTTGTTGAGTCCTAGTCAAGTTTTTTTTTCCTAGTCCATGTTGAGTCTCAAGTCCGAGTCCTATTTTGGGCTATCAAGTATGCGTCGAGTCCAAGTTTTATAATTTTGTGGTCTCCATGTTGTCCCCAAATCCAAGCCCTTGGGTTGCCTCTCTTGACACTTCTTGGAGCTATGCCATTTTTTGATTTAAGGGTCATGTGGCATATGCAATATTTGAATTATAGTTGAAAAAGGACTCAACAATAACTGGATAGACCGAAAAAGTTTAAAAATTTGGGACTTGACAATTTTGAGGAAAAACTTGGAAATTTCATCGAATATTTTAAAATACATATTTAAAAAAAAATATTCTTCAAAAACACATATATTACTAATTTTGTAGAGCATATTGTTGATTTCCATCATATATAAACTAAGTAGCCGGTTCGGGTTCGGGTTTGGTTCGCCGGTTCGGCTAAATTTTTTGGGGGGTGGGTTCGGTTCGTTTTGGGTTCATTAGTACAAAAACTGAAAAACATGTAAAAATATATATATATATATATATATATATATATGCAGCCTAGAAGCATGAATTAGGATTAGAACATCACATAACATCATATAAACAACAAAACCACCATAAACTTGAATGATAACATGCATGATAAATATAAATATTCATCGTTCAAACTTCAAACTTCAAGTTCAATATTACAACATATTAAAGTTTTAATCATCAAATGGATCCTCTAAATCATCTATATCAAAGTCATTGTCAACATTGGCATTAGATGAAGTAGGAAGACTAGATGAATCACAAGTAGTGCCAATGGCACTGTCACTAGCACTAGTATTGTGCCCATGCTCATGTTGGATATCGGACTCCTCATATGCAACACGGTGGGAAGTGGAAGCATCCAAGTCAGTATCCTTTGGCCCTATATCCCACAACTTCGTCTCCCCTTCCTTGTAGTCACGTTGTTTGTGTGAAAGGAGACGCAAATTGGAATGCACATATACTAAGTTCTTTGCTCTTTTTGAGAGCAATTTATTGCACTTTACTGAGTGGATGAAAGAATATGTGCTCCAATTCCTCTCAGATGCGGATGAACTAGCAACTTATGAAGACAAAGTAAACAATTAAAAAATTTAAAATTATAAATGAAATTATGAAACTTCTAAATTTTAAAAGTAAAACTGAAATATGAAAATTTATTAGACTTACTTGTGATAAAACTTTGATTGCAAGGGGCTGCAAATTTTGGAAGTATTGTCCATGGAAGTACCACCAACTATGAGCATCCTTTAAGAACTTGTCACGAGAAGCATTAGCATCTAGATGATTTGAGTGCACAAAATCAGTGAACTCATTCGTGATTACAGATCGCAAATCTTGGTCAAGGAAGAGTCTCATAAATGTTGCCTTGTACCCTTCGGCCACTTCTAAATCTCTATATGGAGGAAGCCTTCCTGGCTGTGAAAGAAACTGACTACTGTAGCATTTTGGAGTCAATGCAAAGGCAAGGTGGTGTAATGGAATTGTCATTTTGTTCCATCTTTCTTCAACAATTGTTTGCACTTGTTTGAAGAAAGTCTCTTCAGGGTCTTGCTCTCTTGCATTTATGGTGCACTTGATCTTCTCAAGCATTGAGTCTATACCATCATATATTTCTCCAATGCATGGCTTGTCCATGTCAGTATAGCAAATCATACTCAAATTAGGGCTTAGCGAAGCTAAAGAGATACTCCGCACGATCCCACCATGAGTCATCTAATATCATGCTCTTAATTTTTGTTGCTCTTTCAGTGCCGCTTTGCCTCCATATAGACCAATTTTTGCTAATCACCATGCTAGCAAGTGCCTCTTTAACTTTCACAAGTCGTCTCAAGACGATAGTATTAGAGGCAAAGCGGGTCTCTGCAACCTATTGCAAATTAAAAAAAATAATTAGAATTTAAAATAAACTTTAAAGAAGAATTTAAATTAGAATGCACAATCAAATTATGAAAATCAGAAAATGACAAATGTAAATATTACTTCACTTACCTTCAATAGCTCCAATTTTGAAAATGATCTAAAGATGCTTTGAGACAAGTGGTGGTTGGTGACGAACATTTGAATGTCCTCAGCCTTAGCATACAATTTTTTGATCCATGCAATTTGATTTCCAATCTTTTGCATCATAAGATTGATTCGATGGACCGCACAAGGTGTCCAAAAGATATGTGAATATCTTTCCTCAACCAACAACCTTGCTGCTCTACAATTCTTAGTGTTGTCCGTTACAACTTGAACAACATTGTGGGCTCCCACTTGCGCAATGGCTGCAATGAGAATACTAGCAATAAATTCTCCATCTTTTACTTGGCCCTCACAATCCACGACTTTCAAAAACATTGCCCCTTTAGGGCACACCGCTATGACATTGATCAAAGGCCGATTTTTTGAGTCCTTCCAACCATCCGAAACAATGGACACACCTGTCTCAACCCATGAATCTCTTATAGGCTTCAATGCATCTTCAACCAACTCAACCTCCTTTTCCAATAAAGTGCTACGCACCTTCTCATAACCCGGGCCCTTGTACCCTTTTGGAGCTTCATTAACTGTTCTCAACATCTCTTTCCAATATGGAGAACGAACAACATTAAAAGCTAATCCATTGGCATATAGGCATCTTGCTACACATTGGTCGGCAAGGGCTCTACTCTCATTTTGAAATGCAAGTTCCAAAGGCCCCTTTGATCTCTTGTTTGCAATAGGTTGTGCACTTTGAGCTTGAAGATCCGGAATGACAATAAATGGGTGGTCTTCTACCACAATATTGCGATTGGATGGGGGCTGCATTCCCTTTGATATTTTTTTAAACAAAGGGTGATTTCCTTTTTGGGCTTCTCGTTGATCTGTTGTATCTTGCTCCATAATGTATTTTGCAACTGTCTTAGGTAGAATAGGTGCATCTTTTTTTCCAGGGCAAGGCGTGATGCCTTTTCCACTCATGCCACACAAATGTGCTTTCACCCTATGGTATGAACTAGTATATGTAACGCCACACCCATTGCATTTCCAAACATAACCACCATCACCTGGAACCTGTTTTATTATCTCAACATACTGCCATAGAGGAGAATTAGGATTTGTTTTGAACTTTGAGTTTGGTTTAGCTACGGAGCCGGAGGTAGAACCCATTGACATTGTGATTCCTATGGCAATTTGTTTTGCAAACAACACATTCAAAATTTGAATGAAGAGAAAATATTGATTTATAAAACCTAGCTCTTTTGAATCTTGCATACATTCATAGAAGAATGGAAAGGAAAAACATATATAAATCATAAAATGAAACAAAACAAAGTTTCTGGTTTGTAAAATGTAAAACAAAAAAATGGATGAAAAAACTCAAAAAAAGGTGAGAAAAACTTACCTCTTTGCAAAAATATCCCTCAACAATCTTTGTGGCAGCCAATAAACACTTGCAAATCTGTAGGAATGGCAATGCAATCGTTTGTAGAAGCTTCATTGATCAATCTTCAACTCCTTTTATCAACCCAGCAAGCAAAAATAAGAACTTAGCCTCTTGGAATGAAAATGCTTGTTTGCAAAACAAATCAATAAAAATGATGTAGTTTAGGTGTTTAAAGTGTTTTAGAGGTCACTTTTAGGGTTCCCTTGGGTGTGGGTCGAAGTCAAACTGCAGAAAAATATTAAAAAATGCAAAAAAAAAAAACGCTTTTCAGCGTCCAAACGCGTGGGTTCTTCTCGGGTTCGCCTTGGGTTCGCCCAGGTTCTTCTCAGGTTCTTCACCGGCGAACCAAGACTCCAAATACCGAACCTTGGTCGAACCCACAGAGGGACCGAACCAGGACCGGTACCCGGAGCGAACCCGGATCAAGGCCTTGAGCTAGGGAGCCGAACCCGGCTACTTAGTATATAAATCAAAATTAGAGTTTAATACATATCATAGACCAAAAGTTGAGTTCAATCTCTAAATGAGTTACAATGCCACTTCCACTAGCCTTGTTATACGTAGAAGTTGACTCATCTAAAGAAATTTTTGGCAAGTTGTGCAATAGTAATGTCTAAGTTAGCACACTCAATTTATTTTATCGAATTTATGCATGCTTACAAATTCGATTTCACTTATTTTTCCAGAAATATAATAAGGATTAATTTCGATCATATATAAATGATGATGATGCTATTTAGCAATCATCATTTATATCTGACCGAAGCTATATCTCATTAACACCCATAAATAATTGCACATGAATCAGGGTTAAAGACAAATGAGAAATATCTTATTTATTTGTGAACAGTTGAGTTGATACAATGAGTGCTATTATTTTTGAGTTGTTTCTTTGGAGGTTTGCCTGGGTAAATAATTGTGTTATTTTGTGAGTGCCATTATTTTTTATTTTATTGCAGTCAAGGTTCTATTAGCATTGCTCCTCTTGTATTGGTTTATTTAATATTAGTATTATTTCTTTTCATTTACTTAGTAATGAGCCTTGAGCATCAATCTGCAAAACAGCTCACATAAATAAACAACCATTTTGACACTATTCTGATTGGTAATAAGTATGGATATTCCATTACAATAATTTGCTTGCTATCTTAGTACGAAGTACTCAAGGAAAACAACATTTAGTGACCTTAATTGAGTTGTTTAAGTGCTGAAGTCACTCACATCACTAACCTCATACAAAGACAAAGTAAACAACCCTACCTGAGAAAGCAGAGAGCATGGGTGAAGCCCCTCCTCTCTAGAGGGGCTCACTTGGCTGCCTTGTGTTTAGGCTAGTTATTATATGGATATGCCAACCTCTTCCGCATAGTGTAACTGTGGGGGCTTATTTTCAATTGCACATGTTTCTGTTAAAACTATGCTTTCACAAAAGTAATTACTTTCACAAAAAATTACTTATACTCCTTTTTCTAAAAAGTAAAACAGAGTATGCTTTCTGTTAAAAATTAGAAAGAGTGCTTTAAAAATAACTTTCTTGTGAAAAAGTTACTCTTGAGTTTGAAGAGTTCTTCACAAAATGCTTTACACAAAACTCCATAACCTAGTTACTACACAATCATTCAAACATCAAAGTACACTACACAGTTTATTAAATTATGTGGAAATGAGGGCTTGATTAAACAAAATGTATTAAAAGTCACCCCACTAAGCAAAATTTGTTCTGGAAATATATATAAAGTGTTGTACAACAAAAAATTTAGGGAATAAATTCCAAATGCCCCAGAAGAAGCACTGCACAAAGAATTATTGAATAATTTGGAAAAATAAGTTTGAAGAATGTCATGCTTTGAAAAAATCAGCACTATACACACACATAGGTGTTGCATGATGCATGCTTGTCCCAAAATTGTAGAAAGATACTGCACAACCCTATTCAACATGCCATGCAATTTGCATACAGATGAGATGAATGGTGATTGACAAAGGTTACAATGTCTTGTGCTAGATTCCATATGATGAAGTTCTTGTCACTAGCAGAAAGCTGCAATCATATGATTCACATGATCATGTGCTTGGATGGGAAAAACAAATATACCTAAAAGATGCAATACATATGATAGAATGGTATCACTTGCAGCAAGAATATGCTAGAAGCAATTGTTTCTTTTTGTATGTTTGACATTGGATTGGAGAACCCTGGACTGAAATTCTCATGTTACACCCATTTGGAAGGAGTCCTGGATGGACTGGGAGGATATATTTGGTTGAAGGATGCAAAAACAGAACAATTTTTGTGACTTGACTTGCCAAAAACTTGCAGGCATAGATAAGACTTACAAGCTTGCAAAGAGAGGACGAAAAACAAAGATTCTGCTGCCTCATGGTCTTTCGTCCAACACCAAGTACTTTGATACCATATGTAGTAGGCATAGGCACAGGGATAAATGACCAGAAACTTTGCCTCATGCTTGGTGGGGTGAGTATTTTACTGATCTCAAAATGACAAATACATAGAGCATGTTTGTACACAATTTGCACTCTTTGTAAAATAATCATAGATTTAAATTTATCAATTGTTGATAGTTTCTTCCGACTATTGATGTTATTCCCAAGATGTCTTGTCCAGTGGAATTGTTACCAAGTCTTTAACTGCATGAGTAATATCAGATATGAGTACAAGTCCAACAATTACATTTGTTCAGTTTGTTCCATTTCCTTTTGCTCACTTTCAGTCTTCCCATCCTCCTCCATCCTTACAACATCTTGTGCAGAATTCTTTTCACAGCCTTGAGTCACCCAAGTCATGCCTCTGCTTTCCATTTGAATTTTTATGGTTGCTCAGCACGCCTTATTTAATACCTATGAAACTCAGAATTTATCTCAGCTTTTCACTTCTCCATTGCTGTCCTGAAAAGTAGGTTTCATTAAGGACGTTTCTCCTAGCAGACCTAATATACACAAGGCAACAATTTGTAGGGGAACCTGTGTTAGATTGTATCCATTTAAAGCTGGGAAGTTGAACCAACTTACAACTGTGAAGAAGAGGGTAGTTGGTAAATGGGGACTGGATTGTAGACGTTGGCAGTGCAGATATAGATGAAATTGCATCTGCCAATATTGAGCTAGTTCTGCAGCAGATGGTTAGTGAGTTACAAATAATTAACATGTAACAGCTGATTAAAAAATTACTAACACTCACTTTGGGGTTTGTATTTATTGCTTTTAAATTAGTGGGTTTCAAATAATTAATATTTGTAACGGCTTTACTTATTATTTTCCTATGATGAGCCCAATTGGCATCTGGTACATGACTAGGTTATTCATATTAGGAGCTGTCGTCTGCTTGTCCCTGTATTTTACTTGTCATTGTGATGATGGATCATGTGATATGATGCTATATTGATTTCAATTTTTTTATTTTTAAGTTTTTTTTTTCTAAATTAGTTCTCTTTACATTTGAGCTGAATCTGGAAGTTCTAAAATTGGCAAGGGCAATGAATTTGCAGTTCTTAATTGGATTTTGCTTTGGAAATAGTTGTCCAAGCTAAAACTATATAACTTTTGTAGAGAGGAAGCCCATTTCCTAACAAAAATACATTCATATAATTAGGATTTGTGAAATTAGTATTCTGAATTTTTTATTTTCATGGTGTGCGAAGTACATCTGAGTACTTATATCATCTCTATCTATCCAGATGAGTTTTCCATTGGTAAGTGACATTGTAATAGGGATGCATGTAGCCTTTGAAAACTTTTACAAAAAGATGCAGTTTCCTTGCTCACCCTCAAACCCAGCATAGAAGTCATGAGAGAAATGGGAAATCCTTTATTAAAGGAAAGAAGCAAATAAAATTCGGCCATCTTCTAGGTGAAGGTTTTATCATTATGCTGCTTCTGGACACAAATAGCCTTGGGACATATTATCTCCTACTTGTACTTCTCTGGTTTCAAATCTCAAATTTTGGATATTTTATTTTATTTTATTTTTAAATGAGAATATTGGTAACCATAAAAAATGTTCCTGCATATTGAGAATTCACATCTAACATATGAAATATTTTATCTACAGAAAAGTGATGCTTCATCCATCCGATCGAAAGAACCCAAGCTCACCTGTGCAATTTGCATGTCTGCAATGAAGGAGGAGACATCAACTGTTTGTGGTCATATTTTCTGTAAAAAGTGCATCACAAGTGCTATCCAATCTCAGAAGAAATGCCCAACATGCAGGACAAGACTTACAATCAATAAGATCCACCGCATTTATCTGTTTAGCAGCACCGATTGACATTCTTAGTTTATGTATTCTTTGCAATCCTGTGATGAAAATGGACATAGACAAAAAGAATGTCAACCAGTGCTACTATAAAGATGGATGAAATGTTTTGAGGCACATATGTGGCCTATCACTATCTCCACGGATTGATGATTTTAGGTAGTGTATCTGCCAAAGCAATGGAGATTGTTGTGCTTACGAAACAATGGCACAACCTCTTTGATATTTTTGTATGTTTTAATTTCTGTTATCTTGAACAGAGTCTACCAACTATGAAGGGCACAACCTATTTCATATATCTGAATGTTTTAATTCTTGTCATCTTGAACAAAGTCCAGCATTGATGATTTTGTTTCAGTTGTCTTACATTTAATTTCTTTGTGTAGTGAAAAAAACAGTTATGCTTTTATATCAGTAAACATATTTTTGAATACCAATACAGAAAGGGCTAACAAATTATGCAAAAGTTCACTTGGGCTTAATGAAACCATATTATTTGAATGTTGTATGCAAAAGAAAAGATCATTTCCTTATTGGAAGGAAGGAAATTATTCAATTAATTATTCTGTTAACTAAATAATTTGCACTGATAAAATTTCCTTATTGTAATCTTTTATGAAATTATTGCAGCAAAATTGTAGGTAGACCTTTCTGGAGCAAAAATGTTTTGTGATAAGAAGACACGTTCTCGTACTCCTATTGTAGTTTAGGGATAATCTAAGTCTGGAATTTATTTGTTGCTCACTCGTAGGCAATGTTCTATGTCGTTGTTCCTTACCTCAGGGAAGCTTGCGAGGCAATATTCTAAGCAAATGAATTCCTTTACTCAAAGGTGTAACAACCCAACTGGGCTACTAGAAAATAGACTGATTTCTTTTTTCCTTTATCATAACTCAACCCTTATCTGTAACATGGAAATGTGGTCCAATGATCACATCAATTTCCTCCGGTAAGTCATTCTGAGCCTCTTGCAGATTTAACTTTCCGGATATCACAAAGTGAGCAAAGAGGTCATAGCGGATTCATCCCAGTTAAGATTTTCAAGCCATGAAACATTGAGCTCATTGGTTTCATGGAACAGAAGGATTTGTGGGAATGCGAGCTGCTCATCTCATCAAGATTAACGATTGACACAAACTTATTTTGACACTGAAAGCTCACCTCGTAAATGTGTAGAGCACCTTGGACTGCCCAGCTCGCTGCAAGAGCATATACAATAGAGCTCACAGGTCTTGCCACTAAGATGTTATAACCAATAAAAACACAGGTAATTTAGGCCAATAACAAGCCAATGATTTGGGGTTCAGACCTATTACAAATGATCATATTGGAGTGCACAAAACGTAAGATGCTCCAGCATGTATTTTAATCACATTGTCGATGTAATCCTAAAACAACCAAGAGCTTTGACACCTTAGGAAGTTGCGGACCACAAGATCTTTCAACCGGTTCTATTGTTTGTTGACATCTATCATTACATACTGATTTCCTAGGATCACCATGGCACTTTGCTCTAAGGACATCTTTGATGCCCCTAAGTATTCACTAGTATAAAAGAATGGGTCCCACGACAAGGTGACATGGTTGTGAACTGACTAATAGCACATCAATAAGAACTTGGAAACTTTGATAACCTTTGGGGATTGGGCAAGTTGTTTGATCAAGATCTTAGTTTACAACTCTTACCTCTTCTTGTTTTTCCTAGTTTGGTTTGCCTCTTTTCTTTGCCTATCATCGTGCTATTCATGGCTTCTAAGAGGTATCTTGGTTTTAATGAAATTCCTTATCTTGTCCTTATTTTCTTTGCTAGGTTGTTTTGGATTTTCGTACGACCATTTATACCAATAATTCAAGCCTTTATACACCATCACTAGGCACTAGTTAAATCGCGGTTCATTCATATCAACACCCACATGGTCATTGTACTTTGTTAGAGAGACCGTATTTTGTTAAGAGTATTAGGTTTCTTATTGGAATTTGGGAGCACATAAAATAATGAGAAATCATGATCTAAACTGGAATCATTTATTAAGTTATTGCTATAGGGTTCACTCTAATCTATAATCACATTTGATTCAATGTTACACTAGACCCTTGAATATTGATGGGAGGCCACGTCTTCTCTAAAGTTAAGACAATATTAACCCAAAACATAAGTCTAGATGATTGTTCAAATATCAAATAGACATAAATGTTATTAAAATATTTATTAATATCAAGAGGAGTCATAATTTAGAAATACTAATTAATCTTATTCATATCATTTGCTATCAAAAGTCGTTACAATCCTATCGAGTTACTAGCCTTTTAAAATTTGGGAATGATGGGATATTACAATCTACCTCACCAACATAGAATAATTAAAACTTATTTATACTTAAAAAGATATGCAAAATAAATTGGGTTCAAACATAATTTTGTAATATGAACATGGAAACCCTTTTATATTCACTTCATATTTGTTGCCTTGAGTTTGGTTTTTGTCATTGTTTTTCCCATCCTT
Source organism: Sequoiadendron giganteum (assembly GCA_007115665.2). Lineage (NCBI taxonomy): Eukaryota > Viridiplantae > Streptophyta > Pinopsida > Cupressales > Cupressaceae > Sequoiadendron > Sequoiadendron giganteum. The sequence continues at coordinate 558,665,599 of CM021101.1, read as the reverse complement.
GAAATCATTTTTGTTTCTTTACCATGGGGTTTTCCTTTGAAAATTGTTAAGTGTTGACTTATCGCCAAATTTGATAGGTTGAGAAACTCGTGTCGACTTTTGAAGAAGTTTTCACAACCTCGTCGGCTTTTGATAAGGTCTTAACAACCTAGTTGAAGCTCAACAACCCTTTCACAACTTTTTATTTTTAAAAGAAAATGTTTGTGAGTCTTGCCTAGGTTCTATAAATAGTGTTGATTGTCGATGAAGTTTTCCAACTCTCTTCGAATGTGAAATAAATCACTCTAAAAGCTAGTGTTAGAGGTTGATAATGGTTTCAAAATCTTTGTCGATCCTCAACGAGGTTGTCACAAAAGGCTAAAGGGGTGTTAAATAAAATAAAAATAATATCAATATTGGTATGACCCCCACTTGGTGCCGCCCTAAACTTGGGGTTATGTAATAAAATTAAATATTTTTTTGAGGGCCTTCCAAAGTGGGATCAACCCCTAGAGTGGTGTGCCCACATTGGCAAAAGAAATTAAAAATATAATAAAATATATTATTATTAAATAATGCTAGGCTAACCCCCTTTGGAGAGTCACCCCTCTTGGGTGAAGAGTCATGAAGGCATGTATAAATAAAAGGTTGTGAAAGGATTCAAAAACAATCAAGGAATATTATTCATATGAAGAGCAAAAATAAAAATCTATTTGAATAGATTTATAACATTAGTTTTTTGAGAAGGAAAAGAAAAAAAACATGAAAGATCATGACATTTTTATGAGCATAATTATGAAAGACTATATTGCAGATTTATGAATGGATGTATGGCAAATTTGTGAGTAGTTGAGAGGGTAGATCTAAGAAGTTGCAAATAAAATAATTTTAGTGTTCTTGTGGAGGTTGGAGGCTCCTATTTGAGGAGATCAAGAGATTGTAGCCTCTTATTGGAAGAGATTGGAATCTCTTGCTTAGTTAGTGCTTAGTTGTGGGGATTAGAGTCATTATTGGGTTGGTTCCAATGAATTTTTTAAGAAGATATATACAAGCAATATTTTGTTGTGGTTTTCTCTCGTAAGCATTTCCACGTAAAATTATGTCTCTTATGTGTGTGCTTAATTGCTAGATCTTGCACGTATTGTATTGCTATGAATGATTAAGTTTTGAAGTGATACTATTGTGATTATTTAAGTCGTGAAAAGTAAAGTTTTGATCTATATTGATTCAACCACCCGTCTTAGTATGAGTACTATGGTTATTTAAGTTTTGAAAAGTAAACCTGTCAAGGGATTAAGAACAAGGACACAAAAGTGAGAAATGATGTAGAGAAAGGTTAGAGGCTTGCTAAGACCTTGTAGGAAAGATTTTTCTAGAGGATTCAAGGCCAAGAATTATTCTAAACCATAGACCACCACTTCATGATTAAAGAAAATAGGTATTAAGCCCTTAGAGGGAAGACAAATTTAGAGGCATAGTTAACAAAGTTATTCCTTTGTGAAGAAAAATATTGCTTCTAATAATAAAACCATATGAGTAATTTTTATTATGATGTATCCATGACAATTGCCATTATAATTGGTATCTATGATTCACATAAAAATAGAAGTAACGACTAGTGTTTGTATTTCTTCATGTGGAGTCTTGTAAGGCTCAATGCTAGTATATTTTGGTAGAAGGTAATCTATGTTAAAAAAACCACTTGTAATCACAAATCTTAGATACACTAGCTTTCTCTTCATTTAAGTGTATTTTTTGAGATTTATCAATAACTTCTCCTTTTAAATTATGTAAAACTTGCTTGATATGTTACAAGTGCATTTGATAATAATAATAATAGATTCATTAAGTAAGCAATATTTTTTTTCAAGCAAATACTTCAATTTCGTCTTCAATGTTTCATGAAACTACTAGGTGCATTTGTCAATCTAAATGGCATGGCAAGTAACTTATATACATCCTCATTATTCTTAAAAATAGTCTTTCATTGATCACCTTACCTTATCTTATTATTATGGTAGCCATTCTTTAGGTCTATCTTCATGAACTACGTGGCCTTGCTCAAGCAATCCATTGAGTTATCCATCTTATGTAAAGGAAACACACATTTGATGGCGATTTTGCTTATAACTCTAGTATTTGTGCACATGAACCATTCCCTTCCTTTCCTATATGCTAACACAAATCATACGATGCATGGACACAAACCGTCTTTAATGAACATTTTCTGTAGCAACTCTTAAACTTGTTAGTTCATTTCCTCATTCTTAATGGATGCCATTCTATAATCAAATTTGTTAAGAAAAGTAGCTCAAAGTATTAGACCAATGTGGTGATCTATGTGTATCCAGGGTGGAATACAATTAGAAACATCACTAGATGCCATATCCTTAAAGTCCTTAATCAACTTCTTCACTTCTTTAATTAGCTCATAATCTTCCTCTAATTTTATAATTCTAGCTTAGAAAAAAGTGTGAAGCCTACATATTTTTTAAGAATCCCACAAAGGAAATCCTTTTTGTTGATCATCACTCTAGAATATGAACAAACTTTTCATCACATTCCTTTACCATACTCTAGTGACACTTCTTTCCATAATCCACAAAGGTGTAGGCATTAATCCTACTATCATGTACAACTTATTTCTCATAATGTTGGATTTACAAAGTCCCAAATTTCCATTCTTGTTTTCTCTTACCTCTACCAAGGTTTTCATGACCTCTTAAGAAAATTCTTATCTCCCTTTGTTATGTCATCTCTTAGATAATTTTACCTTTGAATTACAAGAAAAACCAATTAATTTCTTTTATAGTATCGATCTTCAACATGTTCAACTTATCCTAGATATTGAGCCTCAACCCAAACATGTATTTCACCACCTTCTCTTGATCCATATCATGGTGGCCTAGTTGGATGATAAACCTATATAACTCTTTTGTATATTCTTTTATAGTAACTTTTTTTTGTATAGAGTTCTAGAGGAACTTTAACAATTCTAAATGATAGTGCCTAGGTAAGAAAATATCCCTTGATTACTATTTGGTTGTATATGGTGATCCTTAAGTGACCACTTTTGACTCTTTCATTCTACACTTCTCTCCATTGAGGGTACCATTCCTTTTCAAATTGGCATGTGCCATTCTTACCCTCTGGGGATCATGAACATTCTTATACTCGAATATTCCTTAATTCACTAATTCACCAAATTATATCCTTTAGATTCAACGTTCTATTAAAGTTAGGAAAATCAATCTTGGTTCCCCTTTTGATTTTGATAAGGGATTCCATGAACCAGTATCCACCTTCTTCAAATGGATGCTCATTTGTTACTTGCTCCTTTGCCTCTCTCTTCCTCTTCCTGCTTAGTGTCTTCCTCTTCTAGGTTAGATTCTCTTCGACATCTTAACTTAATGTAAGTGATTCTAACTTGGAGATATTGGAATAACTCTTCCATTCTTATTTCCAAAGTATTCAGTCCAACTTTCCTTGTATGAGGCATGGTGATATAAGCAAATCTTTACACTACAACCTAAAACACTATCCTAGATATTAGGATATAACATTCGCATACACACCATAATCTAAACAAATGATGACCTTCTCCTTGTAGCTTCACAAAATAAACTCTGTTGGCGTAAGAACTAACACCTATGGAGTGTAAGTTTGTATGAACAACTATGCACACTGCATAACGAGTTCTCTTCAAATTAGGAGGGGAAGCTCCCTCGTTGTGCTGGAATGCATGGAAAAGAAAAGTAAACTAAATTCTATCTTTTTGTTCTTAGCTGGTAGGGGCACAAGGTTAAGAAAACCTAGAACGTTGCAACTAAGGATTTTCTAGTTTCGCAGATCATTTAACTACAACTAAGCTAACTTCTTTAAATCTATCCAGTTTCCTCAAGAAAACTGAGTGTGAGGAAATGGAGCAGGAATGGTTTTATAAGATAAGTTGGGTACAAATTCACAACATGAAGGCAAGGTGGGCAAAACTATTTGCTCGGCTGAATAACCTTATTATCACACACATCATACAATAAGCTTTAAGTATAAATTCTCAACATGAAGGCAAGGTGGGCACAACTATTTGCTCAATTTGAATAGGCTTATTGATAACAAAACACAAAAGATAGCCAACTAGGACAACAAATTGCATAAGCGAGACACACATACAATCTATGATCAAACTAGCTACTATATCTAACTAAGGCAAGCATTCACCATAATAATTGAATGGAACCCGAGTGGCATAACAATTCATTATCAAAACAAATGGTCATGAACATATACAAAAATACAATATTATAGGCAAGGTGAGCACAACATATATTAATCTTTGATGCAAAAGTTCCTTTAACACATACAATAATAGCAATACTATAGACAAAGTAGGTGCAACACGTATGCTATCAAGCAAAAGTTAATTACAAATGAACTGAATGCTCTTATTTATGGACATCAAGGTGTAGGCAACCCTAAAATCACCTTGAGTCAACTACAGTTCTACAATACAAGGAAGATCTTATTTCTAAACCCTAATAATGGAAACTATATAGTTAACTGGCAAGCTACCATCAGTTAACTGAAATATCTAATCTAAATAGACAATGTGCAAGCATGCACATTCTTATTGAAAGCAAGTTAACTAGAATACTATCATCAGTTAACAAAAAAACCTAAAAGAAAATCCAAGTGTACGTAGATGTTTCCAAGATAGGCATGGCATGCAATGTGTAACAACGAGTTAACTCAGAAAGAGGCATCGAGCTTAACTCATGTGTCTAATATCTATCTTGGAAAAGGTGGGATGCCCTAAACTGAAGTTTACTGGCCCTAATCTCGAGCAATCAACCCATCCATGAGGTTATTGAATGCATCACCTTCTGGAGAACTGAAGCCCTAACGAAGAATCCCATGTCTATGCAACATGTCTTCTCCATTAGTTATCTGGCACTGAAACTCGCCTTTACTCCTGATTGCATCGTCAAACAATGTTGACATGAATGTAAGATGATTCATCTTATAGCCAATGGTCTCACCACTGAAAATACTATGAATAAGTGCTTGGAGCTCTGACTGAACATCAACAAGCTCAACATAGTCACCACCCACACGCTGATACAGGCATGGTAATTGAGACACAAAGTTCCTTACATAGCAGAGTGCACTAGTAACATGCTCTCTGCTCTCAACCAACTCAGATGCTATTGTTTCTTCTATCTTAGCCTTGAAGATTAACTGTTTTCTCCAAATGTAGACATCTTCCTTATCCTCTGCATCTGTGACTGAGTCAAATGACAACCCTAGGTTAGCAATCAGGATCTCATCCCTGGGTCTACTAATAGCCATGTCATGCTCCTCATCCTGAAGTTCAAGACGATGTTCACGTGCATTATACTGTAACTAATATAGCTCTAAAAGTACAAAGCAACCTCTAGCAACAAACTCCTCCTCCCACTCATCTAACCGCTTGCCATATGCAACCAAGTGATCAAGATGACCCTGTTCTGTTGGTGGTTCTAACATATGTGGAAGTGCGATAACAACATCCCCTGTCCTATGTACCAGGCTAGAAATATATTGGCGAAGCTACTGTATTTCAGCCTTGAGGGCTGATTTATCTTCTCCATCCTTCACCATTCTATCCCTTCCGCTCTTTGTAGCAACTTGTAGGAGGTCAATGTTCGTCTGACGAGTACTTCTACTGAATTTGACTGTGATCACTTTGAAGTCTTGAGCTTCCATTTCGTCCAGACTCTTATCCTCTAGAGGTCCAACAGTCTCAACAATGATCTCCCTACCTGCATTCCTCTCATTGTGGACTTGTTTCTTGATCCTCTTGTCACGCGCATCTTGATGGTCATAATTGAAATATGAATGATCAAGTACATAAGATGGTTGTCTCCTTTTTCTTCCTAGCTGACTCTCAAGCCAAGATGAATCCTGACTAATCCCATTGGAATGATCTGTGCTAGTCATAGGAGGATCTGACGAAAATGAATGTGTAGAGGGGTTACTGCGAGGAGGTGAATCCACGTCCAAATCAATGGGAATTGGAACTGGAGGCTGCTTTGGTGTCGATGACGGAAAATGTGGCTGAACCTCAAGCTGTGGTGAACTCTGAACAACTTCTTTGATAGGCTCTACATGTAGAATAGCAACAAGTGCTTTTCCCTTTGAGTTACTAGGCGTTGGATTCTTTCTAGGAGGATTACTCCTTTTCTTCTGCTTGGGTTTTGACGAGGAGGGTAGTACAACTTCTGGTGGTGGCTCTACTCTAGGCATGGATACCTTTATGATCCTTCTACTTTCTAGATAAAGCATACTATTATGGATAACCCTGCTCGACCTCTCCTTCACCGATGAGAATTCTTTAGCAATAAAAATTCACTAACGACAGTGGTTGTCCATCAATCTGTTCTCTGTAAAATCGAGGAAGTGCATCTCCCTCATCTTCTGACAATCCTTCCATATCTTCTGCCAAGAATACAAAAATTTGTGGAAGAGAGAACCTGCTATAGATGCGTTTGCATACCTCGAAGTCATCCTCGCAATTCACCCAGTAGTCCTCTAATGTAGGTTTGTGATAAGAGCGACTACCAAGGCGCGCTGCGTAATGACCCCAAGGATCATATGTGCGTGTGTCAACTAGGTAGTTGAGTTTTCAATTCTCCAATTCCTGTCCTGCAGCTTTGGCATCAACTGCTGTCTTGCACCAATATATCCCAAAATGCAAAGGAAAGTTGGCAGCTTGTTTACGCTTGTGGCGCAAATGTTTGTGAACCTCATATAACTACCTCAGGAACTCCATGAACATTGTCTTATCTGAAGGATAGCGTGGTAACATAGCTGGACTTCCTGTATATCCATAAATATGGATATAGGTGTATGTAGGGAACTAAATGTACTAGTCTGCCCAACCTTCCATTGCTGCTCTAACAACTGCTAAGATACAAATGTGCAACTCCAGGTCCAAGTTTCTCACTATATAAGTCAAGAAAGCCTCCTACACACGTTTGAAATGACTTTCAGCCTTCGTGAACTCAAGCTGATCATAATAACAATAGACTTTGTTTGCACTGAGGACACCCACCGCGTTCAACCCATTAAACTGACCCTGATAAGCGATCAAGTACACAAGATAGGAACACATATGAAACTGGTGTGCAACTAGGAAACCGGTGATTTGCTCGTGTATAGCATCGTTGATGAAGGATGCCTAGTCATAATGATCTTTCCCATAGATGATTCAACCAATGATATAGCACATCCATGGGTGAATTTTTTTTGCATCTGCATGAATTGAGACACGATTAAGCAGTGTAATCAGAATACCATACTCATCCTTGAACTCGCCATGACCTACGTTGTTTGGCAACTTGGTCTTTTTCTGTTTTAGCCACCTCTTCGTCATCTTACTCTGACACTTATCAAATTCAACATTGAATGCTTGCTCGCTCTGATTCATGGAAATGACCAACCCATCTGTATGTTGAGGAATACCCAGACCTCACTTGATGTCAATGGGTTTGAGACTGCATATGACACGCCCATCAACTGACTGTATCTCCCTGCAACAGAATTGTAATGCTTAATGCAAGACATTACAAACTCTACGCAATGAATTGAGATAGGTATGGAAGTGGCCTCAAGTAACCCAGACTGCTGAATGTTCTTGATTATTGAATCTCTGATCTTGAGTGGATCCAAAACTGCTTCTAGAAGCACCTTATGTAGATTCAAATAGACTGTTCCGATGAAGTCATGTGTCAAAACTAACTTGGTCTTAAAATCGAGCTGTGTGAACTGCATTTTGAAAAACTCGCCTGTTGACTGTGAACACGACTATATTTTGACAACTTTTTTGGAAAGCTAAAAATAGCTCGTTGGAAGTGAATTTTTACGAAAAATTCTGAGATATCAGTTTTTGTCTAGAAAGTGATTCTAAGACAACCTAGAACATTAGAAATGTAAAAACTCGACCTCTACTCAGCCATGCAAAGGAATTTCGGTTGAGAAAATTAAAGCTTGGAGAATTGATGTTCTGGAACAAATTTTCCTAAAAAATTCTAACACATGGGTTTTGCCAAGGAGATCGTTCTGAATCAACCTAGTTATCCTGTTTTTCCAAAATTTTCTTGTTCTTTGAACATGTGAGAGAATCTAGAGGATAAAATGGAAGAAATCTAGAAGAGAAAAAGACGTTTTTTATTATTTTTGTTTTCTTCTTTCAAAATTGCCACTCTGCCTTGAATCTGATGCTGAATCTGAATCTGTACTTGCAAAAGAATGTTTTTGTCGCGTTCGAACTCTTCTATCTGATGAAAATTCGCCAACCTCTTGAAGAAATTCAAATTCTATAAGCTGTGTGAATGAGAAAAGGTGTCGCACTTGTGTTAAATAGACAAAGTCATACCATTATGCATGCATGCTGAAACCCTAATTCTGAAAGAATTCGATTGGCCTCTCACTAGATGAACTGTCATTGACTCTGAGTCTCAGACTAAAAGTAACATTTAATTTAAAACATGCAAGTTAAAAAGAGGCGCCATATTTAGCTCTTTGAAGAAATTCATCACTTTTTAATGCTTTGCATGCAAAAATATTATTTTAATCATTTTGCTAAAAGTAGCATCTAGATGTGTTCACTAAAGTTTACTGATTCTAGAAAGTCAAAATTTGACCTTCTAGGTGTCCATTTGCAAGAGTTATGAGATTTTTGAGTATCTCCTACTTTATAGCTAACTACAAAGTTACATCTGACCATGTTCAACTCTGATTTCCGGGTGACTAAATGATCCTGCAATTGATATGAGAAATCCACTGCGAAGCTTGCATGACAAAGATGAAATGTCTGCTGGAAGCTGCAACTGCTAAAATCAACATCTGGCACCTTGGAAAATTAGGCGCCTTTGATTAGATTGATGCACTGATTCTAGACTTAGCCATTTCTCCGTATTGCCTTATGATGCTTCAAATTGTCGCTGACAGTGAATGATGAACCTTGCTAACTGAATAATAGATTCATTGTGTGACTGGAAGTACTCTACATCCAATGACTGTATGTAAGGTATCTGAAAACTGTATTAGGAACCCCAAAAGGATGGGCGCCCCTAGCCTATGAAAGCACAAATACCATTTTGACAAAAGTGTGACTTTCATCTGAACACCATTCTTTGACCCCTGATACCGGGAGTTGGAATGCTACGATTCGCGTGCCGTCTGTCTCTCCGCACAGTTGAGTCAACTTACAAGAGATGTCTTTGGAGACGATGAAGCTAGAAAACTGCTTCTAAGGCCTCAAAGAGAAGGGCACCTTTTTCAAGGAGATTGGTACTCACCATACTTATTCATTTTTTGGTTATCTTCAGTCACTCACTTTTTAGCATCACCATCTTGACCTCGCACGTACAAGCATTCACCAAATCCCAGAGGCTGATGGTTGAACTCATTGAATAGCTGGAGTAATTGCACACAAGTCTTGTGAAGATTGCGAAAGAAAATAACCCCATCTGGCAGGCTTAAAGGCTGGGCGCCCCTAGTCTACAGATGTGCAGCTGTGTGTAGCTACATTTCACCATCCTCTGTTTTATGTGCTCGGTGGAACCTCTGTCACGGTCACTTAGAATGTTGGATCATCTTGCGAACGAGTACACTGTAAAACTGGACTAAGCCGGAAAAGATCTCAAGATGACCTCAATTGTAATTTCATTCATCTGGGTAGTCATATTCAAGGGCACCCTTGAGCTATAGGGCCACTCAAACCATCAACTAGCAATTCCTTGTGACATGTATCATGCCTGCAGTCTCTGCGTCCAACACTGATAACCAGAGTTATGCACTATGTATGCCTTTGTTTGATAGCTTGTTGGAAAACAAGACTGATCCTGAAGAGACTAAATCCAATAGTGAGCACATGCATTCAGATCTTGGCCTTCAAAAAGAAGGGCGCCCCTAGGCTACAGGGCGCAAATCTGCATTCTTTGATTGTCTTCATGATATGTATCCTTGTCGTAACTTCTGCTTCCGCCTTCGTTTGCCGGAGTTTTGCATTTTAGATGAACTTGCTCCCTAGCTAGTCATAAAGCTGACTGAAAACATAAGAGAATGAGTGTATTCACAATCCAAAGCAACTGCATCTTAACCTTCAAATGGAAGGGCACCCTTGGGCTACAGGGGCACAGATTGGCTCAAAACTTCATATTTCCATCATTTCGTGCTTTGTGAACACTGTATTAAATGTTGAGGTTGACCATGTTAAAGTACTATGACTGTGGAGGTGCGTGTATAACTATACTTCATCATTCTCACATGTACAAACATTGTAAAGTTGATTTGCACGTTGATTGCGCAAGTGTCTACTACGTTACATAGTGAAAATGTTCCCAGACTTAGAATATTTTAGCATTTTTGCCAATCTAAAAATCCCCTTCATCAAAAAGCATATTTTTCAACATCTTTCATAATAGAACGTTCTTCTTTGAGTTTCAGGCTTAGATTTTGACACCTGGTATTGGCCAACTGCCATTGATGACCTCAGAGGTCCTAACTTTTCTCCTAAAAAAGTGAAAATTACTCACCGGGCTTAAACTGAATTTTAACTGAAACCGACTTCACCACTGTGATCATGATGTGAAATAAGCAAATCAAATTAATTTCAGCCAATTTTGACAAGTTCCTATTTTTTAGGGTTATGACCTAAAAATGGGGTCCGAAAACCTTAATTTTCAAAATTTCCAAATTTTGCCAGTATCTTCTTGGCATCACACTGACTAAAAGCCCATACTTGATTTGCCCAAAAATTGAGTTTTGACCCCACTTTTACAAGGTTTAGACCATTTTAAGAAAAATGCCTTAATGAAGCAATTTTTTTGGTTTGGGTACAACATTAGGCTCCGTCTGGTGACCATGTCGGATACTTACGACATAGAAGAATCTAAGAATCTCTGTGTTTCGTAGACCAGCGACTTTAACATTGGGCATTGGAGTTAGGACTTTTCCCTAATCACCTAATACACTTGGAATTTTCCTAAAAAATCACCTAAAACAAGACTACCTATTTTAATCACCTAAAACACGACAAAACATCACAGAACGAGGAAACACAATACAACATAATGATAAAGCATAAGAAATTATTTATAAAAATTTACAAAAATTACTTTTGCCCCAGAGGGTTGAAGTGCTTGAGATATTGTCCACTATAAGGCAATGGGAGAAGCCTTCCATCTTGATGTGAGAGAATATATGTGTTCTCTTCCCCTTGATTCATGTATCTGGAAGGGTCCTAACCATAAGGAATCAAATTTACCATGCATTCCTTTAGGTTCATGTCTTTTGTCCCATAATAGGACTTGGTCTTTGATCTTGAAGTCTCGCGGATGAGCTTTCTTATCAAAAATATTCTTCACTCGCTCTTGATGTTGAGTGATTCTATCGACGACCTCCACCCTTTCTTCCTCTAGCTTCATCAGGTACAAAATCCTTTTCTGGATTGGATCTTTAAACTCACCATCTTCCACTGTGGATGCCAACTGCAAGGTGGACAACTGCAGTATAATGGGTAATATTGCTTCTGTACCATACAAAAGTATAAAAGGTGAAGTGTCGATGGTTCATTTGGGAGTGATTCTATCAGTCCAAAAAGCATCATATATTTTTTTGTGCCAAGCTTTCCGATTTGCGTCAACTAGCTTACACACGATTGTGACAATGTTCTTGTTTGAAGATTCAGCTTGTCCATTATCTTGAGGGTAATAATCTGATGAATGTGATAGTGGGATGTCGTGATCAAAACAAAAACTAGGTATCTCCTCTGATGAGAAACTCGTTGCATTATCAGCCACAACTTTGTGAGGCACCCCAAAGCGCCAAATGATATTCTCCTTCAAAAATTCACAAACAACTTCTGAGGTAGCTCGCTTAGTAGGAACTACTTCAACCCATTTTGTAAAATAACATGTTGTTGTAAGGACATACACATGCCCTTTGTTGGAATGTGGGTTGATGGGACCTATGAAATCAATAAACCATAGTTGAAATGGAGCATCAATAATAACTGGCCTGAGTGGAGTAGTCGCCAATATGACTTTACCAACAAACTGCTGACAAGACTGACACCTATACACCCATTCATATGCGTCACAAAACATGGTAGTCCAATAGAAATGTGCTCGTAAGATCTTGAATGCAGTAACCCTCGATGAGAAGTGACCACCGCATGCTTGATTATGAAAAGCATCCAACAATCTTTGTTGCTGGTCTCTGCCGACGTATAAAAGGAAAGTTTCGTCAAGGCCACACTTGTACATAACGTCATTGACAAGCACAAAATTCTGTGCTTTCAGCTTCAAATTTCTCTTTTGTTGTTTGTCCATGTGACGTGGACATTCTTCATAAGTTGAATAATACCACAAGGTTGTGTACCATTCTTTTACAAAATCAACTAATAGGATCAAAGGAAGGTCCTCTTCTAGTTCAGGTTCAATTCAACCATTGATTTTCTTCTTTTGATCTCCATCATCTACCAATAATTGACAAAGACCTTGCCCGCGAACGAGCTTGGTCGGCTTGATCTCTAGATCATACTCTTGAACTCTTACGATCCAGTTTCCTCTTTTCGTGCCCATCTCTTGTTGAGTTAGCACACCTTTTACTACTGGATTGATGACAAACACCGTGGTATGTGAATTCAAGATACAAAACCTGAAATTCTTGACAGCTCTAATGACAACATACGCGTTCTTCTCAATTTGAGAATAGCGCGATTCACAATCTTTAAAACTAGTACTCATGAAAGTGATAGGAGATTCTCCTTCTTCACTGAGCTTCTGAGTCAATATGTCAGACAACGTGTGCTCCGACGCATAACAATAAAGGACAAAATCCTTCTGAAAGTCAGGACGAACCAACGTTGGTGCATTAGCAATAACTTCTTTGATTTTGATAAAGGCTTGTCTGCCTTCTTTTGTCCATATGAAAGTGGACGCCTTCTTCATCATAGCTGAGATTTCCTTCGTCAACTCCAAAAAGTCTAGTATAAACCTTCAGATAAATTTGACTTTACCGAAAAAGGAATGCACTTGTTTCTTACTTGTAGGAAGAGAGGCTCTTAATTGAATCCACCCGATTTGGGTCAATTTTAGTTCTCTCTTTGGAAACGATGTGGCCAAGTAACTTTCCCTCTGTCATCGCAAAGATGGTCTTCTTAGGATTCAATGAAATTTTGTGGTACCTGCATCTTTCAAAAACTTTCGCGAGGTGCGAAAAGTGATCGCTTCATTTATCTGAGAAAATGGTTAAGTCATCTAGATAAACAACTTTTATTTTATTTTTAAGATCCCCAAACGCCAAATCCATGGCTCTTTGAAAAGTAGCATCGACGTTGATAAGGCTGAAAGGTATCCTTTCATAAGAAAACGTCCCCCACGACATGGTGAAAGTTGTTTTGATCTACTCTTCCTTTGCCACTTGAATCTGATTGTAACTGGAAAAACCATCAAGAAGTGATAGCATCTTTGATTCGGTGATTATCTACAATGTATGCTCCATGATCGGTAAGGGGTAATTTTCCTTCAAGGAGGATAAATTCAAGTTCTTGAAATCCACGCAAATTTTGATTTCACCGTTCTTCTTGCGCACAAGAACAATGTTAGACACCCAGGTGGAATGATGAATCGGGTAAATTATCTTCAAGTCCACCATCTTCTGAATTTCCGCGTAGATAGTATCTTGAATCCACGAATTGTAATGTCTCTGCTTTTTCCTAAAAGGCTTGACATCAGACTTCAGAGGAATTGTATGTGACAATTCTACGAGTGTGAAGACCTTCAAGTCTTCGTTTGACTAGGCAAATACATCCTTGTATTGTTTGAACAAGGTGGTAAAATTCTCAGCTTCTTCTGTAGAACAACACTTGCCTAGATTCACAAATCGAGGTTTGTCTTCAGTGCCGATGTTCACTTGGAAATATTCAGCAAAAGTATTAACACTTGATATCTTTTGATTTTGGATGTAATGGTCATGCTGGTCAAAAATATCCTCTAAAGATATGAAACCCTTGGGAATCTGATTTCCTTTCAATTGTATGATCTCGGATTCCATAGCTTCAGAATCTTCAACAATTGACTCTTTGAAAGGAGTAGGACTGCCTTCAAAGAACAATTCTTTGTAGTTGTCTCCCATAATGAGAAACTCTTTGATGTCATCATCATCATCAAAGACTTGCCAACTGTCTGCATTATCTGGTACAATTGGCCTGTAGATTATCTCAATAGTAAAAGAATTCTGACGAAAGTCAAAATGCGGCATGAAAAGAACGACTGACACTGCAAAGGCATCAACTCTTCTATTGTGCATTCTTGGAATATATTGGATGTGGCAAGCATCAAACCATTCAATATCATTCCACACCCTCTATCTATAGGATTGAAGGCAATTCTTTTTGACTTGAAACTGCTCCCTGACTTGTTTGACAATGAGCTCTGCATCTCCTTCAACTCTAAGCAATTTGATTCCCATATCCTTCGTGTTCTTGAGACCCAGTAAAAGCGCCTCGTATTCTGCAGTATTATTGGTGCATTCAAATTGCAACCTATATGCGAATGGATATAAGCAACCTTTGGGAGAGATGATCACTACTCCTGCTCCTGATCTTGATGTTGAACAACTGCCATCGAACTCCATTCTCCACATTTTTGATTCTTCATGTGATGTAGTCATGGAAAGTGCAAAAATCTGACAATCTTCATTGACATCAAATATCATAGCATATGTCCCTGGTCCCGTGTCTTGATATAACACTTGTGCATGTGGAAACTAGGATTTTACCACTGTAAATTTTGATTTCACCTCAGGCTCCAGCTTGAAAGTACCCTTCTTCAATGGAATTGTTGCGAATGACCAATCCAACTGAATTTCTCCTCCCAAGATCCTTGCAGAAACTCCTATTGAGCAACATCGCGTAACTTGTAGGAATGTTAGTGATCAAGATAGTCATCATAATTTTCTTTTCAGGACAATACGCTAGTCTTACTTGCACATCTTTTAGTTGACCAACCAACGACACCGACTTTGATTCAAGTGAATAACACTTCTCTTTGGTTTCAGTGCACGAAAGTCCCAACGGATTCATGATTTGTAAAGGCATGACGTTGTCCGACGCTGCGCTATCTATGATGCAATTGCTGAGTTTAAAACCTCCTATATACAAAGATATATAGAACGACTCTGGCTTGTTTTCTACTAGTACAAATGATTCAAGTAATATAGGCTGAATTGCAACCTTCTTCTTTACCACCTCGAGGATTCTATCCAACTGATTTGGATGATCCTGAAGATACTCTAGTTGTGAAATTTGTACCTTCGTCTTCATCATGGAAGACACAATGTCTAAGTTTGTTGAGGTTGGATCCTGAGCAACTGGCATGATGTTTACTTGTGAAGACCTTTGATTGGAAGTGGAAGTCACTTCCTTTCCTTTTTCATCAGACTTCTGCTTTTCATCTTCTTCTTTCTGTGCTTTGAAGTGTTGTGCACGTGTAAACACAAGCGATGAGATGTTCTCATTATTTACTGCAAGAGAGTATCGACAATAGTCTTATTCTTCTTCTTCTTCTTGTTTATTAATAGGTTCTCTATCCAAGTATCCGTTGTGGAGTCGCCATCAAAGTTGTTTGTCTGTGGTGAGACAAAATTTGTAGTTGGTGAAGGTACAAAACTTGAACTAGGAGCAACATCAAAAAATCCCATGATTTGACTCATTCTTTGATTTTTCGGACATGTAGCTCCGGTGTGTTCAACTGTGTCATGGAAAATGCAATAAGTTGTAGGCTTCTCAACTTCAACATGCCTTAGTTGTCCTTGCGGAAACTTTGATTTGTAGTTGTTGAAAGGTTGGAAGTTAGTCCTCTTTGGCTGGTATGACTGTTGAGGTTGATATGACTATTGTGTAGGCAGTGCTTGTTGCCCTTGTGCGGGTGATTGTCTCTTGAGAATGGTCACCTCGTTCGCTACTTTATGAAGTAGTGGATCAACAGACGCTTGAACAAGAGGTCTGATTAAATCATTCCTCATCTTGCCCGTCGTAATCATGTTATCTTCAATTTTGATAGCTTCCTCCTGAGTGAGTTGTAGATTTACTCCTTCACTTCCCTTTAAGAGAAAGGCTATTTCTGACGGTAGTGCATTGATGAAGCTGCTCATCAAATTCTCATCAGATGGATTTAATGTATGGGAAAGATGTGTAACAAGGTTGTTGAACCTTGCTATGAATTCCCTCATTGGTTCTATAGGCTCCATATTTGAGTTTGAGAGCTGTGCAAATAGTTGATGATTATCCTCGATAGGCTTGAATCTTGCCAAGAATTTCTCACTTATGACTGCCCAACTTGTGATAAGACCAGGTTCAAGATTATGTAACTAGTCTGATGTGTTGTTCTCCAGGGTCTCAACAAAGAGACAAACAACTATGTCTTCATGTGGAACATGCAACACAGAACAAGCCGCTGTGAATGCTGAAATATATTCATCAGGATGTTTAGATCCATCGCCATGGAATCGAGGAAAGTGCCTTCATGATCCCTTAGGCAGCTCATGATGTCCTTGTAAGGCCAATGGTCCGATGTTGTTGCCCCAAGGTAGTGGGGTTGGACGTCTCATGTTCCTTCCATTTTGACCGTTGACATTGTTGTTGATGTTGTCGTTATCGCCCATTTTGATAGGTGGAACTGGAGATTCTTCTTCTAATCCATCTAGAAAATGCTTAGGAACTTCCTCAAAGCACGATTCTTCTTGGATAGGAGGATTGTGCCTCCGTCGATAGTAAACTTGGTAAGCCAAGTTGCTTTATTCCCACGTGGGTGGTGACAAAACTAGTCTACCTACTGCAAGATCCACCTTTTCTTCTTCTTTATCCAGAGTAGTAGCTACGTTTCTCCACTGAGTAGTAGATGCATGATTTTCAAAGATAAAAATTCACAAGCTACCGATGATGTCTAACTGCTCACCTTGAATTAGCACAAAATTTGGTTGTATGGCAGCCGGAGTAAGTCCTGGTTGTTGAACTGAAGCAGTAGGATGCCAAATGGTCATACCCGTGACATAAAGCATGAAGCTTTCTTGAATGTTTTCTTGCCGCGTGCCCCATCGTGGGCGCCAAAAAATTGTTGGCGTAAGAACTAATACCTCTAGAGTGTAAGTTTGTACGGGCAACTATGCACATTGCGTAATGAGTGCTCTTCAAATTACGAGGGGAAACTCCCTCGTTGTGCAGGAATGCATGGAAAATAAAAGTAAACTAAATCCTATCTTTTTGTTCTCAGCTGGTAGAGGCACAAGGTTAAGAAAACCTAGAACGTTGCAACTAAGGATTTGGGTTTCGTAGATCATTTAACTACAACTAAGCTAACTTCTTTAAATCTATCCAGTTTCCTCAAGAAAACAGAGCGTAAGGAAATGGAGCAGGAATGGTTTTATACGATAAGTTGGGTATAGATTCGTAACATGAAGGCAAGGTGGGAATAACTATTTGATCGATTGAATAAGCTTATTATCACACACATCATATGATAAGCTTTAAGTACAAATTCTCAACATGAAGGCAAGGTGGGCACAACTATTTGCTCAATTTGAATAGGCTTATTGATAAAAAAACACAAAAAATAGCCAACTAGGACAACAAATTACATAGGCGAGACACGTGTACAATCTATGATGAAACTAGCCACTATATCTAACTAAGGCAAGCATTCACCAAAATAATTGAATGGAGCCCGAGTGGCATAACAATTCATTATCAAAACAAATGCTCATGAACATATACAAAAAGACAATATTACAGGCAAGGTGGGCACAACATATATTAATCTCTCGTGCAAAAGTTCCTTGAACAGATACAATAATAGCAATACTACAAGCAAGGTAGGTGTAGCATGTATGCTATCAAGCAAAAGTTAATTACAAATGAGCTGAATGCTCTTATTTATAGACATCAAGGTGTAGGAAACCCTAAAATCACCTTGAGTCAACTACAGTTCTACAATACAAGGAAGATCTTATTTCTAAACCCTAATAATGGAAACTATATAGTTAACTGGCAAGCTACCATCAGTTAACTGAAATATCTAATCTAAATAGACAATGTGCAAGCATGCACATTCTTATTGAAAGCAAGTTAACTAGAATACTATCATCAGTTAACAAAAAAACCTAAAAGAAAATCCAAGTGTACGTAGATGTTTCCAAGATAGGCATGGCATGCAATGTGTAACAACGAGTTAACTTGGAAAGAGGCATCAAGCTTAAATCTTGTGTCTAACATCTATCTTGGAAAAGGTGGGATTCCTTGAACTGAAAGTTACTGGCCCTGATCTCGAGCAATCAACCCATCCATGAGGTTATTGACTGCATCACCTTCTGGGGAACTGAAGCTCTAACAAAGAATCCCATGTCTATGTAGCATGTCTTCTCCATTAGTTATCTAACACTAAAACTCACCTTTACTCCTGATTGCATCGTCAAACAATGTTGACATGACTGTAAGCTGATTCATCTTACAACCAATGGTCTCACCACTGAAAATACCATGAATAAGTGCTTGGAGCTCTGACTGAACATCAACAAGCTCAACATAGTCACCACCCACACGCTGATACATGCATGGTAATTGAGACACACATTTCCTTACATAGCGGAGGGCACTGGTAACATGCTCTTTGCTCTCAACTTACTCAAATGCTATCATTTCTTCTATCTTAGCCTTGAAGATTAATTGTGTTCTCCAAACGTAGACATGTTCCTTATCCTCTGCATCTGTGACTGAGTCAAATGACAACCCCAGGTTAGCAATCAGGATCTCATCCCTGGGTCTACTAATAGCCAAGTCAGACTCCTCATCCTGAAGTTCAAGACAATGTTCACGTGCATTATACTGTAACTGATATAGCTCTAAAAGTACAAAGCGATCTCTAGCAACAAAATCCTCCTCCCACTCATCTAACCGTTTGCCATATGCAACCAAGTGATCAAGCTGACCTTGTTCTGCTAGTGGTTCTAACATATGTGGAAGTGCGGTAACAACATCCCATGTCCTATGTACCAGGCTAGAAATATATTGGCGAAGCTGCTGTATTTTAGCCTTGAGGGTTGATTTATCTTCTCCATCCTTCACCATTCTATCCCTTGCGCTCTCTGTAGCAACCTGTAGGAGGTCAATGTCCGTCTGACAAGTACTTCTACCGAAGTTGACTGTGATCACTTCAAAGTCTTGAGCTTCCATCTCATCCAGACTTTTATCCTCTAGAGGTGCATCAGTCTCAACAATGATCTCCTTACCTGTATTCCTCTCAATGTGGACCTGTTTCTTGATCCTCTTGTCAGGCACATCTTGATGGTCATGATCAAAATTTGAATGATCAAGTACATAAGATAGTTGTCTCCTTTTTCTTCCCAGCTAACTCTCAAGCCAAGACAAATCCTGACTAATACCAGTGGAATGATCTGTACTAGTCATAGGAGGATCTGATGAAAATGAATGTGTAGAGGGGTTACTAAAAGGAGGTGAATCCACGTCCAAATCAATGTGAATTGGAACTGGAGGCTACTCTGGTGTCGGTGATGACAAATGTGGCTGAACCTCAGGCTGTGGTGAACTTTGAACAACTTCTTTGTTAGGCTCTACATGTGGAATAGCAACAGGTGCTTTTCCCTTAGAGTTACTAGGTGTTGGATTCTTTCTAGGAGGATTACTCATTTTGTTCTGCTTGGGTTTTGACGAGGAGGGTAGTACAAATTTTGGTGGTGGCTTTGCTCTAGGCATGGATACCTTTTTGATCCTTCTACTTTCTAGATAAAGCATACTATTTTGGATAACCCTGCTCAACCTCTCCTTCACCGATGAGAATTCTTTGGCATACCAATTCACTAACGAAAGTGGTTGTCCATCGATCTGTTCTCTATAAAATTGAGGAAGTGCATCTGCCTCATCTTCTCACAATCCTTCCACATCTTTTGCCAATAAGACATAAATCTACAGAAGAGAGAACCTTCTATAGCTACGTCAGTGTGCCTTGAAGTCATCCTCACAATTCACCCAGTAGTCCTCTAATGTAGGTTTGTGATAAGAGCGACTACCAAGGCGCGCTGCGTAATGACCCCAAGGATCATATGTGCGTGTGTCAACTAGGTACTTGAGTTTGCAATTCTCCAACTCATGTCCTGCAACTTTAGCATCAACTACTCTCTTTCACCAATATATCCTAAACTGCAAATGAAAGTTGGCAGCTTGCTTACGCTTGTGGCGCAAATTTTTGTGAATCTCATAGAGCTGCGTTAGGAACTCCATGAACATTGTCTTATTCGAAGAATAACGTGGTAACATAGCTAGACTTCTTCTATATCCACAGACACAAATACAGGTGTATGTAGGGTATTAAATGTACCATTCTGCCCAACCTTCCATTGCTGCTCTAGCAACTGCTGAGATACGAATGTGCAACTCCTGGTCCAGGTTTCTCACTGTATAAGTCAAGAAAGCCTCCTACACACGTTTGAAATGGCGTTTAGCCTTCGTGAACTCATGTTGATCTTAATTACGATAGACTTTATGTGCACTGAGGACGCCCACCGTGTTCAACCTGTTAAACTAATCCCGATAAGCGATCAAGTACATAAGATAGGAACACATATGAAACTGGTGTGCAACTAGGAAACCGATGATTTGCTCATGAATAGCATCGTTGATGAAGGATGCCCAATCATAATGCTCTTGCCCAAAGATGATTCGACCAATGATATAGTACATCCATGGGTGAATTCTTTTTGCATTTGCATGACCTGAGACACGATTAAGTAGTGTAATTTGAATACCATACTCATCCTCGTTGTAACTTCTGCTTCTGCCTTCGTTTGTCAGAGTTCTGCATTGTAGATGAACTTGCTCCCTAGCTAGTCAGAAAGGTGACTGAAAACATAAGAGAATGAGTGTATTCACAATCCAAAGCAGCTGCATCTTGACCTTCAAATGGAAGGGCGCCCTTGGGCTATAGGGGCGCAGATTGGCTTTGAACTTCATATTTTCCAACATTTCGTGCTCTGTGAACACTGTATTAATTGTTGAGGTTGACCATGTCAAAGTACTATGAATTTCGAGGTGCGTGTATAACTATAATTCATCATTCTCACATGTACAGACACTGTAAAGTTGATTTGCATGTTGATTGCGCAAGTGTCTACTACATTACATAGTGAAAATGTTCCCAAACTTTGGATATTTTAGCACTTTTGCCAATCTGAAAATCCCCTCTGTCAAAAAACATATTTTTCAACATCTTTCATCGTAGAACGTTCTGCTTTGAGTTCTAGGCTTAGATTTTGACACCTGGTACTCGGCAACTGCCATTGACGACCTCAGAGGTCCTAACTTTTCTCCTAAAAAAGTGAAAATTACCCACCAGGCTTAAACTGACTTTTAATTGAAACCAACTTCACCACTGTGATCGTGATGTGAAATAAGCCAATCAAAATTAATTTCAGCCAATTCTGACAAGTTCCTATTTTTTAGGGTTATAACCTAAATCGGTGTCCGAAAACCCTAATTTTCAAATTTTCAAAATTTTGCTAGTATCTTCCTGGCATAACACTGAGATAATGGATACAACAAAGGAGGGCGACCATTGATAGAGGAGCCACAAGGAAGCTTCAAATGAAGGGCCAAAGAGTAGCAGGTTTGAGTGAAGGACGATGGAAGGTAAGTTCGCCATGCCCTCCTGCATGATTTTGTACTATAAAATTGAATATGTTAACTGTTAATAGTGCATAAACCCTAGATCTACACAGTTCCATAAACCCTAGATATGCACTCCATAAATCCTACACACTAGAAATAATACACAATGAGCCAAGTTTCTATCTCACAAATGAATATGATACTAAATACAAACTTGCCAATTATGCATGAATTGAGGCAACAAAAAATGAAAAAACATACAAAATGTTATACTTGATTATAGCCATTATAACTCCACTAGATTGTGGAAAGATGTTGTTTGCTCAATTACCCAACATCATGCAAGGTAGTATGGACCAAGTATCTCAAATGGACCAACAAGGGAATTTCAACACCCTTACGTAAAATCAACCCTTAATGCAAACAGGGACATATTTATCCAACCACCCCATTGGTTCATCCATCCATTGGTTTCACGGAACACATTGATTTCATCCATCATCAAACCAAATCAAAATAAAACCTTGATTATGACCCCCATCAACCAAGGTAATGCTTTGATCCCACCTCAAATACAAGAAGCGAACCCCCTAACCATCACTCAAGGGAACCCTTTCAATCAATTGTACGGTTTGAATGTGTCATTACCATCACAATACCAAATGGCACCAACATCATCTTTCCCCTTCATCCCCCACATCATGCAAAATCAAATGGGACCTCAATCTTACACTCCTTCTCAATCCACTATCCTAGAAGGAATGTTGAACACAGGGAACCCCCAACCTCTCATCAACAACCTGCAACCCACTCAAACCATAAACACCCAAAACCCATTGCAGATGTCCCAACAACCAAATGATCCCACATTGCAAGCACATGCTCTAGCCTTACAACAAGCACAATAGGCTTATCAAAAAGTGTAACAACAAAAAGCACATCAAGTGGACCTAGTAGCACAATAGCAACAACAAACAACCTTAACAACACAACAACAACAACAATAACAAGCAACCCTAGCATAACAACAACAACAAGCAACCCTAACAACACAACAACAATAGAAAACAACCTTAGCAACACAACAAAAACATCAATCCCAATAGCAAGCCCTAGTGGCACAACAAAAACAACAATCCCAATAAGCAGCCTTAGCAACAACAACAAGCCCTAGTGGCCCAACAACAACAACAAGCACATCAAGCAACCTTAGCAACACAACAACAATAGCAAGCCCAACAAGCATCCCTCATGGCCCAATAATAGCAACAAGACAAACAACAAGCCCAATAGTATGCCCAACAACAACAAGTGCTTGCACAACAACAACAACAACAACAACATGGTTTATACTATAACCCTCAACAAAGCATCACTAATATAAACACATTAGGAGCATATGCGCCTCCACTACCATCACCTTCACAATATCCTACACCACCATACTCACCATACAACACCCCATCATATCAAAATCCCACATACAATCCATCTGCCATCCCACAATATGCAACATATGTTCCTCCACCAACCCCACAAGACGATGTAGCATCGCAACTCAGGTCACCAATGCAACAAATGCAAGACATGCAAATGGGTAAAAGGAAGAAGCCCCATACACAACAATACCTATGTTCATATCCATTCAATCAAAACATCACATGGTACCTTTCCCTCCCAGTTTTGAGGTTGTCAAATTTGATAAATACAAAGGGAGAGGAAATCATGTGGATCACGTCAAAGAATTCAACGTCATGTGTATGGAGGTGGCCTACAATGATTCCTATTTGATGTGCCTCTTTCCACGAAGCTTGATGGGCCCAACTATCGATTGATTTTCTCAATTATCTCTAGGAATCAAAACCTTCCAAGAAATCAACAATAAATTCATAGATCACTTCTCCTTTAATCTTGACGTGGACGTGATCTTAGAAGATTTGTATACTCTTAAGCAAAAAAAAAGGAGAATATTTCACCAATTTCTTGCAATGATGGAGGCAAAGAGCTAGCAAAAGCAAGTGGCCCATTCTCGATGAACAACAAGTGGGGATCATCATAGTGAATGTCAATTTCAATATATCTTTCCACTTAAAAATGTAGTTAATTACCATCTATGATGAGCTTGTCCCTAGAGCCTTCAACATCGAGCATGCTCTAATCTCATAGGGAAACATGAAAGAATACAAAGACAAGCCTTGTGTCTACATGAAGAACAAGAATGTAATGAATGATGGCATGATAGATGCTAAGGTGGTCCTAAGTGCTCCTATCCCAAACACAAATCAATTGAATGATGCTCAACCAATTATACAACAAGCCACATCATCACAAAACAATCAAATCAATAACACTGAAATGCCACAAAGACGAACCCCCAACAAGAACAACTATCCAAAACACAAATACACACAGTTGTCAGAACCTATTGAAACCATCATGAAGAAATTGGTGGATTCAAACTTAATAATGCTTCCCAATTTCAAAAACTATCAAGAACCATAGGTAAACCACCCTAGTACAACAAAAAGGATCTTTGTGACTTTCACAAAATCAAAAGATACAAAACATCAAACTGCATGAAACTGAAGAATTTTCTCCAAGATCTTATCAAGAATGGAGAAATATTTGTTGAAGTACAAGTTGGTGACCAAGATCTTAACATATACAATAACCCCATGACATATCATAGCAAAGGGAATGACAATAGAAAAGGGAAGACTTATAATAATGTGCAACATGTCTATTCCAATGTAGTCGCCTCCTGTGACATCGTCGTCACCGTTGTCACCATCAAACGACCTAGTACAAATTGTGGAGCCACCACGCGATGTGGAAAGGTCACCATCCAGGGAGTTTCATCTCAACCTAGAGCACAACCCTTTTTGCCAACATAAAACCCTAGCAAATACAGTCTCCTAGATTAGCTTAAGAAGACCCCCACACAAATCTCTATCTTGGAACTATTGAGGCTATCCCTAGCACATAAGAAAATCTTAGAGAAAGCTTTATTCTCATCATCCACCCCTGAGGATATGGATACACAACAATTTCAAGTTATGGTAGGGCATATCACTATCCCTCATCTTCTCTCCTTCTCAGAACAAGATATACCATCACAACCATCTCATAATCGTGCTTTACACCTTGAGGTCATTGTTCAAAAGAGCAAGGTTAAAAGAGTCTTAGTAGATGGAGGTTTTGGTATGAACATTTGCACCCTTCAATTAATCAAGAACTTGGGCTATTCAAAAAATTATTTTGAGAAATCAAAGAGCAACCATCAGAGCATATGACGATCAAGAGCGGTTATCACAAGGCATCATCACACTACCCATCCAAGTGGGACCCATCATTGTTAGACCAAATGCCAAGTGTTAGACCTTGCTCTGCCCTAAAACATCTTGCTTGGTTGATCATGGATTCATGCCCTAAAAGTTGTAGCTTCAACCTATCACCAATGTGTAAATTTTTCTTTTTGAGGACATAAAAGGTCACCATCCATGGAGATCCTAATCCTTTTTACTAATGCAAGAACCTTGAGGCCAAGTTTTACAAAATACCCCAAATCCCTAAAAATGATGAAGGGCATACACCCTCCTCCTCATTTTTTGACCCATCATCCCTTGCATCTACCTTAGAAACAAAAACACCCATTGTGCAGAACATTCTTGACATCAAAGCAGTGATCCAAGATTATGGTTGTGGAAATTATAAACTAACAAAGGACACTTTTGTGCTGGGAGATCTACCTCTTTCTCCCAAATCTCATGGGAAAACCACACCTATCAAAAAAGTGGCCAAAACATTAATGATGGCATCTACGAGCTTCACCAAGTGGGGGGATTTGGACAAAGAAGATGTCAATGAGGAGGATTTCTCTAAACTACTCTATCAAGATGACTGAGTTGTGCCCGTTCTTCCCATGGAAGATGAAAATAAAGGCTTGCAAATAATGAAGGGATGGGGGTATAACAAGAATGAGAAACTAGGACAAAATGACGACTTTCTAGAACCCATCATTCCTGAGATACGCCCAAAGAATCTTGGCCTAGGATGTACTACTACCAAGGTTACCCTTATTGGCAAAGGTACTTTTGCTAAACAAGCTGAAGCATCCTCTTGGTTACCAACATCACGTGATACTATCCTAGACAACTTCCCCCTTGACATTGTTGACCTATTTGAGAATAAATCTCTTCATATTATCCACAACATCTTTCACCCCATATGAACAAACTATTGGCATAAGCCTAGTATACCCACAACTCATTGACTGGGACGAACGAAGACCACCGATTCTAGATTTATTCGCAAATGATGAAGCAATCTCAGAATTCATGGGACTCCATAGCGACTTACCATGAGGAGATAACAAAGTTAGTTTTGATATAGAGTTAGACACACAGGCGTACTATGAGGAGACAATTGAACCCTTCAGTCACAAACTGACGACATGAAAATAACATGCAGATCTTTGAGTGAAAACCACACAGGGGCACTTTTTGATCCTAAAATAGTAAAATGAAAAGATGCATCTGAAGGTGAAAATATCTCTGAGGCACCCGAGGATGAGGGATTCAATATCCCCCTTAGTGAAATGCATCTAGAAAGGTCAGCAGTGCTAGAAGAAAAGGCCACCCAAGTGAATTTGGGAACAAAAGAAGCACCCAAGATAACTTTTTATGTCGAATCCTTGTTAGATGAAGAACACAAAAGCCTAGCAACATTCTTGAAAGAGCGAAGAGCCAAATTTGCATGGTCATTCACAGATATGCTATGGCTTGATCCAAAAGTGGTTGTGCATCATTTAGCAGTCTGTCTTGAAGCCAAACCAATGAAGCATAAATTAAGAAAGATGCACCCTCAAATAGAACTCTTGGTAAAACTTGAGTTACAAAAACTTCTTGGCATCGGATTTATTTGATCGATTGACTATCTTGTGTGGGTTTCCAACTTGGTACAAGTCTCCAAACCCATTGGGGGCATCAACATATGCACATATTTCAGAGACTTAAACAAAGCATGCTCGAAGGATGATTTCCCTCTTCCTAACATCAACATCATCATAGATTTAATAGTTGGACATGAAATGCTATCACTCATGGATGCTTTTTTTGGATATAATCAAATCATGATCTCTAAGGAGGATCAACACACAACTGCATTCACTTGTACATGGGAAAAATATTGTTGGAACATGGTGCCATTTGGGTTGAAGAACGTAGGAGCAACCTACCAAAGAGCAATGACCCTAATATTTCATGATATTATCCACAAAACAGTCAAAGACTATGTGGATGATATTTTGGCCAAGTCAATGAAAAGGAGTGAGCACATAGAGATATTGGGACCCATCTTTGGCGGGCTCAAAGAGTATAAGGTATGGCTGAACCCAAAAAAGTGTGTCTTTGGGGTTACATCAGGGAAGCTTCTTGGCTACATCGTGCCACAAAGAGGGATATAGATAGGTCCAACAAAAGTGAAAGCCATCCTAGACATGGAACCACCACAAATATTGAAGTATATGAGAGGGTTACAAGGAAGGTTGCAATCCATTAGAAGGTTCATAGTGCAGTTATCAGACAAAAATCACCCTTTCATGCATCTTCTCCATAAAGGAATAACTTATAAGTGGGATGAGAAGTATGATAAATCCTTCAAAAAAATCAAGGACTACCTATTGACACCTCCAGTTCTCATTCCGCCGATACCAAACAAGCCATTGATCCTGTATATCTCAACATCAACAACACTAGGTTCTCTTCTAGCACAACATGATGAAAACAAAAAGGAAAGAGCCATCTATTGCATCAATAGGACCTTGGTAGGCTATGAAATGAATTAATCATCCATTGAGAAAACATGTTTAGTGATGGTTTTTGCTTCACAAAAGTTTAGACATTACATGTCACATCAAATCAAGCTTATTGCTAAGATTGACCCATTGAAATAACTATTATCCGAAGCAACTCTCACTGGGTGAATGGCCAAATGGGTAATGATCTTGACTGAACTTGACATAGAGTATGCGGATTACAAGGAAATCAAAGGACAAGTGATCGCATACCAACTAGTAGAAGCACCTATCTATGTAGAGAACCTTTTGATATCTGAATTTCCTAATGAATTAGTGTTCCTTGTCAATATAGTAGGTCAATGGAAAATGTACTTTAATGGATCATTCACCCAACATGGATCACGGATGGGTATTCTCTTTATCACCCCTCAAGGTGATTGTATTCCAAAGTCATACCGGCTATCATTTCCACGTACTAACAATATCATTGAGTATGAAGTCCTAATAACAGGTCTAAGGATAGCAATTCAATGGTAGATACAAGAGTTAAAAGTTTGAGGAGACTTGCAACTGATTGTCAAGAAAGTCAACGACGACTACCAAACTAAGGATGATAAACTCACTCCTTACAAGAAGATGGTAGAAATTCTTAAGGAATTTTTCATTGACATAACTTTTGAGCAAATACCTTGCATGAACAATCGGGTAGTAGATGCTATGAAAACAATTGGATCATTGTTAAATATGCCACACAACGTCCTTCAATGCAAACTCTTGGTAAAACAACTTCTTGTACCATCTTTCAAAATGTCAAAATTTGAATTTGCGTGAGTAATTGTTGGTCTTGAATCCTCATGGTATCATGATATATTCACATACCTTAACAGAGGAACCCTCCCATCCAATATCATCTCTAATATTAAAACCTTTGTTAAAAAGGCATCTTGATTTATGATCCTAGGTGATACCCTTTACCACAAAATCATCAAAGGGACATTACTAGGATGTCTCAACCAAGAGGAAGCCTTGATCACTTTAATAGAAGTAAATGATGGAATATACGGTTCCCATTCTAGTGGTATGACTTTAGCTAAGAAACTGTTGAGGATGGGGTATTATTGGCCAACCATGGAAAGAGAAGCACATCAGTACGTGTAGAAGTGTGTCCAATGTAAATAGCATGGAGATCTTATTCATGCTCTATCCCAGGAGTTGCAACCAAAGATCATACCTTGGCCTTTCTCACAGTGGGGGCTTGACCTCACAAGAAATATTACTCCCACCTCATCTAATGGCCACAAGTTCATCATAATAGCCATTGAGTACTTTACCAAGTGGGTGGAAGATATTCCTATGACCTACATAATAGGGAAGGAAATTGCCAAGTTTATCCTAAATTTTCAGCATCAGTGATTGTTTTGCAAGCTCTTATTTCCAATAATGGAACACCCTTCAAGAATCAGGATGTGAAAGAGCTATGCCAACAATTTAACATCCAACATCTTTTCTCTACCTCGTATTACCCCCAGGGCAACGGTCAAGCTGAGGCTATGAAGAAGACCATTCTAAAAATCCTAAAGAAAATGGTCAATGAGGTTGTACATGATTGAAATTTATAGTTGAATCTCACCTTATGGGCTATCGGACCAGTATCCGCACACCTACAAGTGCAACTCCTTTGTCCTTGGTCTACAAATCAAAAGCCATCTTGCCTATTGAGGCCGAGCTTCCCTCACTACGAGTGTCACTATAGAATCTAATAACTAATGAAGAGTATAGAGTATCTCGACTAAATGAGCTAGAATTCTTGAATGAGTGTCATCTTGATGCCCTTAATCATTTGTAAGCATACCAAAACTGACTAAAACAAAGCTATAACAAAAATATCAAGAGTCGATCTTTCCAGGTAGGGGATTTTGTTCTAAAGAAAAATTAAAAAAACGTTCTAGATTAGGACAATAAAGGAAAGTTTGAATCTAACTGGTTAGGTCCATCTGTCATCACAATAAGCTATGGATCAAGAGCATACCAATTATCAATGTTTGAAGGTGAACCCTTGCAGGAACCAACCAATAGTTAGCATCTTAAAAAGTTGTATGCCTAGGCTTGAAGGGTGTAAGACTCAAAAAATCACAAAATGATAAAAAATACAAAAAAATTAAAAAAATGATTGAAGAAAGTAAAGAAAAAAAATCGTCCTCTAGTGAAAAACACTTCAGTGGCACTTTGGGCAAGTACCTTGGTGAAAACCTAGCAAACAAGTGCCTTGTGTAATTAAAGCATCTCCATCCATATTTGGATCTTTATCCTATCATTCTTTGCATCACATCATTCATCCTATTTATTCCCTCACCCATTCGAGTCTATATCATAACTTGATATTGTGAAGTATTGTATCCCCTTTAGTACTACTTGGCATTTTCTTAAGGTTAGCTTGTCCTGCTTATATCAAGGTAGTCTATTGCATAACACTAGGGGAAATTTGTTATGGATCGGACTGGGTTCTTGTATATCTTAAGTTTATTTGAAATCTCATCAAAAATCTCAAAAACATTCGTAAAACTTCATCAAAAATCATCAAAAGCCTGTACAACTAAAATCCAAAAACATTTGGAAAATTGTAAAGTCAAAATCCAAAACATCCAAAACACATCAAAATCCCTAAACATGTCAAAACATCAAAAATCCAAAAACAAAACCATATTGAACTACGAGTCTCTAAGCTTGAACGTAGGCAAGACCATCATTGATGTGCCCTCGAGACACCCTAGGTCATTCCTTTAAGAGTTCTTCATAATAAACTGACAATCCATCGAGTGTACATATCTCATCAACAATAAGTCAAGGCAGTTGAACTGCGAGGTCTTTGCATGCATAACGTTGGCAAGTCTCATCTTCGATAAGCCCCCGAGTCCCCTAAGATAGTCTGTTAGGTTAGGGTCATGGTTGGAAAAATTAGAAAACCCCAAAACATTCAAAAAGATCGAAAAACCCCAAATCATTTGAAAATTTAAAACTCAAAAACATTTGAAATCTCAAAAATTCCCAAAAACATTTGAAAAACTGGGAAAAACCCTAAATAGGCTCAAATAATAAAAAACCCCAAAACGTTCACATAAACTTTCAAAAAGACCAAAAATAGACTCAAAACATTTTCAAAATATCAAAAACATTAAAATATTCAAAAAATCCAAAACCATCCGTCCCATTTTGCTTTCACTCGCAATAAACCTTCATCCATAATAAATCAATTGTCATCTTCAACCTTTGGTAAACAAGTGTCACAAGTTGTAAAGTGAACACTAATTGTCAAAATTTAAAGTCTAGATCATAGGTTAATAAGTCACTATAGTTTGTATCAACGACTTATCAAACACCTAATCTTAGTCAAAACATCTGATAAACATGTTCTAGGATGTATCCTTTCGACAATGGGCATCAACATCAAAAATCACCTTAGCTATGTTAAATTGGTAAAAGATGTAGATAACACTGATTTTTTGTCTTTTATCTTTTCTTATGATTTATCTTATTGACCCATTTTGAGGATCTCTCGATGATGTCTCAACGATTTAGAGAGAAAGGAATGGGGCATCGATCATTATCTTTCGTTTTTTGTGCTTGTGGGTATCCTTGTAAAATAATCTTGGCACATACTTGCTTAGTTGTGTGTAAGAAGGTTGTTTGGAGTAGCTTATTGACTATTGCGTATGCTTTGGTATGAGATATTCTAAACTTCTAACCTACATTCCAACGAGGTTTTCGTATGTCAAGGTGTGAACAAGAATTATCCTATTTGTTTGTAGAGTCAAAATCCATATCACTAGATACAAGACCATCCTGGCTATCGATACCTTGATGCATCGTGTCTGTGTTATATCAAATATAAGGAATGATGGAACGTCCCAATCTTACATATGAGAAAAATAATCCATCTCATCACCATATCTAATAAAGGCTCAATGGATCATGGACTTGTTGGACTTTTGATTCAATCTTAAAATCAATGGTCAAATCATTTTATTCTTCTATCTTCTTTCCACACTAACCTAGTATCATGATAGTCAACAAAAAAATCATCATGCATCCATCCTACATCCACAAAATCATCAGCATGCATACATCTTGCATCATCACAGTACATCATAATAATGGAAAACTTAATCCTTTGCATCATCATCATTTAAGTTGTTTTAGATAATATAGATTTGTTATTCTAAGCATCTTAATCCATTGCATAAACATCCAATATCATAAACATAAACATGTGCATTATCCATACATCCTGTAAAAGCATATCATAACATGTCATAACATATCATAAAAATATACTGAAAAATATGGTAACACATCCATTGCATTGCATTGCGTCCATCTCATAAATATCACATATTATAAACATTACACATACCGCATAAATAAAGATGTGCATCCATAACATAAAATATAACATCACATTATAAAATTTGCATCCATACATCCATAAAGCATGAAATAAAGGCACATCACATCACAAATCAAAAGCATCTAATATATATATCAAAAATATGGTCATGATACAATATCCAAATCAATGACTATGACTATCATCAAAAATACATATACAAGAGGCTATCAAAAATGAGCCAATGAATGTATACATGTATACAAAATCAGGATGTATATCAAAAAGGTGTCTACAAAATTGAGGAGGGATCTATCCTTGGCTGCCTATGTCACCATCTCCTGGATACTTTGGTTTTCGGATAGAAGTAGGACTCGGTTGTACCTGGCTCCTATTATCAAAATCAAGTTGCTTATGGTGGGGAGGGACATCTTTGTAATACAGTGTTCGATAATAAGCAACCTCCTCCCTTGCTTGCCCAAAAAGATGGGCTGACACTGTCTACCTTACTAGGCCCTATGCTCGCTACTGAGAGACTGCCTCTAGTTGTTGTCGTCGACCGATCTTTTGTGCCAACTAAACATCAGAGGTCTACTGAAGTTGTCTCTCATGATCTCTTTGTTGTTGGGCCTAATCTCTCTTCGCCATCACTGCCAGAACTTGTTGCTAAGCCTGATCTCGCTCAGTTGTCACTACCTGCAGTTGTTGTCTCAACTGATGTATTTGTACACCTCGAGGATTTGGCCTCGGTGGTGACTGTTGGATGTGTGGTTGTTGTACTAGTGGTTGTTGATTTAGTGGGGGTGATGGTGGTGCACTAGGGACTTGTCCATCATGTTCTTGGCCATCCTGGCCATCCTATCCTTTGCCTTGTCCTCTACCCTACCCATCTTGTTGTTGGCCTCGTCCTCTGCCTTCTCCCCTCCCTCTTAGCCCCCCTCGAGGAGGAATTCCCGTTAGATCTGTAAGTCTAGGAGGGGGCACAAACCAAGAATCATATGCAAGCGTAGTCTGGGCATCGACTTGCCCCTGATCATAGGCCCATGGTTTGGCAACCAGTTGTCTAAAACCATCAACAACCTCATGGGGTTGTATCACTAGTCCCCAAGTCATCTCCTAAGCTAATGTAGCAAAAATGGCAGTATACTGATCATCGAGCATGTCCTACATCTTTCCAAACTGTCGGGCTACCCTGTCTGGCAGGTACCGCTCGATCATCATATGCTCACAACCCTACATGTAACGAGTCTAGTGAGTAAAGAAGAGCTCTTGAACGTCGTCATACCATGGTGGAATCTGTAGCCATGGCCTCCATATGAACACGATCATGTCATCAATCACTCTCCTCCAATAAGGAATACCAAGTTGGCCTATATGTTGTAGGGTAATGGCACCTTTGTACCTGTAAACAATTGGATCATCTGGCTCCATGTCCACCATGTGGACAATCGGTTGGAGCATGACAATGTGTTCCCATGCCCATATATGCAAGAGTGTGAATCCTACACTAATAGCTCTGCCATCATAGTACATAAACTGGTGCATATCATGACGCCAACATCACTGGCCCCCATGCATATTGAGTCCTAAAAATCATCTAGTGCCATGCCAACCTCCATCCATGACTAAACCCTCTGCTTCGTCGATTTGGGGCAACAATGCTTAAAATCATTGCATTGACTATCAACTTTAAAATTAGGGGACATCCTTTGTACATCTCGAGGTCGATCTGTGAGTTTGCCAGGACAACATTGTCCTAACGAAGAACCTCGTGGCAGGCATCATAACCTGCATCACTATCATAAATCACACGGTCCCCATGTATCGATAACCAAAGTATTTTCCATACGTCCTCTAGGGTGACTGTCGCCTCACTAGTGGGTAAGTGGAACGATGAGGTCTCGCTATGCCATCACTCGCATAGTGTTGTCATCTTCGCCAAATGGGTCATCACAATAGACATGTTTGCAACATATCACAATCTAATCTCACCAAGGTGATCTATCAAAGCTCATCCAAATCATCCAATGCAACAAGTAAAGTGGGTCAATGCTCGTGTGACATCAAGGGCTGAATGACCTCCTGCATCCACAAAGTGCACGAAATCAACATTTGACTCAAATCGATTGTGGAAGTTTTTTCCTCCAAAATGACAAAGGTGTCGCCATTTACGAAGGTTTTTCCATAATTCAAATTCCAAATAGCGACGCTTAGTACATACAAATTATAAATCATGACTAGCATCACTATTTACACTGGCATCACAATTTGAAATCTATAAACCCTAATTCTGAATTGCAAATCAAATGAAGCATCGCTCATTACATCCACATCACCAAAGCCAAATGGAAACCCTAATTTCAAATCATGAGGTGCGTTGTCATTCACAATGGCGTCGCTAAAAACATGAAAAGCGTCACCAAAAATATAAATAGCGTCGCCATATGGCATCATCGACCCAGACTGATTTTCAAATCCTAATAAATGCATCAAAAAGTCAAAGTACAAGGAAAGTTTTGAATTTGTACCATTGGTCCTAGGCTTGGAAGCCACCGGTACTCTCGAACCCAATAAAAAATATGTCGTGGGATCACGCGTTGTGCCATTTTGTCAGGAGGTCAAAGCTCAAAATGCAACAATTCTCTCAAGTGTGAATGGACAAATGAATTGAAAGCGACCCTTTGGCTCATATTTAAACCTACAAATTAGGGTTTTTTGCCCTAATTTGAGAGTGCATCTAGGGTTTTTCACCTATTTCATTGATTCTGGCCTAATGAAGCTTATTTTGCACCATTTTTTGTGTATTTTTCATCCCCAAAAAAATATTTTACCTTTGTCGAGAGATCAACCCAAAATTCAAGATTTTGCTCGATCTCTTAAGGGGGCAGGGTACCAACTTATTCCTTATGTTGGGGCAACAATGGGGCATCCAAAAAAAATATAAATTTTTATTTTTTTATTTGAGTAGCAGTTTTAATTTGAAAAGTGTAAGTCTTTGAATCAACGTAACAAGTACCTCGCTTCAAAGAGGGGCAAAATGTACACACTTAAAAATGTCTTGAATGGTATACACACTGAAATTTGATATACTAATATCATTTCATCATAAAATCCACCCTTTTTTTGCTTGTTTGATTAAATTAGCCTAGCTATTTAGTTAAATGCCTCATTTTTCATCTATTAATCTGATTAATCTAATTAGATTAATTCCTACCCCTTTCATGCTAACGTTTCGTCCTATTAAATTGGATAAATCAAAATATTTAATTTTAACACCCCAAGTCCTCTCATTCAATTAAATGTCATTTTGATATCTTTTTATTAATTAAATTAATTATTTAATGGATATCCTAAATTACCCTAATTTGCATAATTGAAGCTTTGTTTTAATTATCAAATTACAAATTAATTCTAACTCTCCCACTTGAAAGGGAATATTTCTTGAGAATATTCCTCCTTTGCACATTCCTCCAAAAGGGAATATTCTTTCCCTTTTCACTCATTTGAAAAAAGGAATATTCTTCCTTGTAACAAACTTTCAACAAACTTCTTGAACAAGTTTTGAAAGTGTGCTTCTTTGCATGACTGTGAGCCCTTGATTAAAAATTAACTTGCGTTCTCAACCCTTGATGGGAATCCATGATCCATGCCTCCATCTTCTTTCCATCCTAACCATTGATTGATTCCTTCAATCTTGACCATCGGTTTCTTTTTGCCTATTCTATAAATAGACCTTGCATCTATTGAATAGGGCTCCATCTTTTAATAGTATACTTATGTTGTTAAAATCACTCTCATTTGCATCCATATTTAGCATATATTTAGCTTTTTCCTAGTTTAAATCTTGATCATAGTAGCTTAAATCATACATTAATGGCTTCCATCTTAGTTTAGTTTGCATCATTTTAGTTTAAATTGAATCAATGGCTCTCATCTTTGAACTTCAACTCCATTTAGCATAGATTGCATATAGTTCATCAATCATCTTAGCATTTATAATGCATCACCATCATATTAAATTAGTTTTTTATCATGTTTTGTTCATCTATTATTGGTTTCGTCAATTTTGTTCAATAAAATTGATCGAAACAAGATCATTATCCAAGGGATTGGAAAATGGTCACCATTCCACATCAATGTGACACCACTCCTCCAATAGGATAAGTTTCAATGTCTTAGAATAGATGTTTGTCAAGATTTCATATTTTTAGCATGTTAGATTAATGGCTTCTTCGTTTTTATTAATATTGAATACCTTATTGGGATTGATGCTTAGTGGATTAAATATGCTTTGAATCCGTATGGATCAAGTGTAGTTAGCCTATACTATGGCATTGGTCACATGGCTCAAATATTACAGGGATGTGTGTTATGAGTTGTTTGGATCAAGCCAACCGAGCTTAGCTTGATTAGTGGTTGTTTCGACACTTTTTCGCAACCAAAATCTTCCATTTGGGCCCTCAAAGTCAGCTTTTATTATTGTTTTTTGGGTTTTTAGAAAGTTGTTTTCTTTAATAACTTGAACTCGTGTTTCCAATTTCAATTGTAAGTTGACAATTAGTGTCACCTTGGTGTTAGGAAGTTTTTAGGAAAAATTTAAGTTGAAAAGGATATATATGTAAAATTACCAAAACGTTAATTAAGGCAAATGTCAAAATTGCCAAAAATGGCAATTTTTAGATTTTTTATAGGTTGTTAAATATAAGGGTGTTCTCTTTCATTATATAGGTAGAGATGGATAATAGAACGATTTAGTTTGAAAAAAATACCTAAATTTTCTCAAATCGAACCACACTAGACTTACCCCATCCAAACCAATTAAATAAATATATATTATTTATTTAATCCATCATTTACCTTTATCCCTCACCCATAAGTAAATTTATATTTATTAAATTTCGTATAAACCTTACCCCTCAAATTCTCCAACTAAATCAATTAGTTGATACCTATTTAATTGATTGATTTAGGCTAATCAACCTTCATTAATATTTTTCCTAATAGTTAATTCCACCTCACTTTCAATCCTAACCATTGAATCTGTCTACATGGATCAAGATATAAATGTATCATCACTTGACAAATGTCCTAAACTACCTATCATGCCCATTGCTCACACATGTGAGAATATCTCATACATGTGAAGCCACCCTACCTCTCTCACTTGTATCTTTCATGAGCCTCCATTTGTGTGCTCACACACCTAGCCCTCTTCCCCATGCCACATCACTTTCCCAAGACTTTTCACAAGGCTAAACCATCAATTCTCTCACTCAATCTCAACCCTTGATCTCATATTGCATCTTGACCCTCCATTTTCACCATCAAAAATCTATAAATGAAGGTCTTTGCTCTCATTTTTATAATCTTCCATCATCCTGACTACATGTCCTATTTTATACCTAATCCACCTTCATCATAATATCATGTTGTTACCATAATCAACCACATTCCACCATTTTTTATTCATCCAAAGGATCAAATCAAGAGGAAGAGGGTGCATTCCACTTAGGCTCACTTGAAGGAGCAAGATGATAAAGGAATAAAATTTAGTTCACATTGATTTATTTTTTTATGTTTATTACCTTTTATCATTTCTTTGTCTTCAACTAGGATTAGGATGCTATGGATGGATGAAGGATCTAATATATGATTGACTATTGGGATTGATGGATGAGTAGATTGACTAAGATGCAAAAATTGTAAGGGATGTTTTAATGGATTATGATCTATATAGATAGATGTATGGTTAGGTGGACTAGGGTCAATGTGGGCAGATGGTGAACTCAATGGGTTTGATAGATGAGAGATAGCTATGTATGTTTATTGATTGAGAAGGCTTCCCTATGTGGGTGTTCAAAGTTATAGTTTTAGGGAGGCTTGGCCCCAATGCCTATAGGTACCTAATCATGGCATCATTGTATTGTCATAGGATATAATCTAGTGGATTGTGTTTACTTTGCTATGGAGATGAGTAATAGATTTTGGATGGGGTAGTAGAATAGCTTGTACAAAGATGTTATTATGCTAAAAGCTCTTAATTGTTCATGATTGGGAAATTAGGGCTTATGGGAAGCTTGCTTAAGATAATATTGTCTAGGGAGTCATATTTGTATTGATCCACAAGAATATCATCCTCATTGTATTCATCTTGATCGACAAGGTTTTCATTATCATCAAAGTCAAACTTATTTGATTGTTTGAAAAATGGGGTTATGAATTCTTGCTTTTTTTATTAGGTTGGATTTGTAAAGGTATGACTCAAGTTGTCATGTGAATTTAGCACAATCAAGAAGAAAAAAAAGGCACACAAATACCCTAGATAATCAAGTATGATTGTTTGATCTTATAGGCTTGCAAATATACTTTGACCCAAGCATAAATAGTATGACATATTTATCTCAAAGCATTGACCACTTTTGATCCTCAAGATTGCACAAGGGCATGAGAGGAGAGTATATGTGGCCAACTATTTTGTTTTGAGTATGGTGTCAATAACTCATTGTGGTTATTCACTTATTGGTGCACTAGAAAAACTAAATAGTTGAAAGGTTCACTAAACAAGGATTTTACAAGGTTTTGCTAAGGGGAGTCCTCAATCAAGGTGTATGTATAACAACCTAGTACAAGAGGGTATCCAACTATCCTCCTTCACTTGCAAGCTATAAAGTTTGTAGTGCCTCGAGCCTCACACCTAAAACATAAACCATGCGAACTTTTTTTTTAAGAGCACAATAATGACTCCATAAGACATTATGAGGATGGTGTGGCCACATTCCATGTCAAACATAACATGATTCATTGACACCATTGCATTAAGCATGGTGGATAGAAGTGGAAGACTTATAAGTTGTGTAATGAAGTCACCACAATGACAATCAAGTCCTAACTAATAATCACATTCTCTTGTGAACACAACACGTATAGGATGAGGGAATTATCTACCTCAAATGCATTGCCTAAAAACACCTAATAATGCTCACAAAACCAAGGGAAACATAAGCAAGAGGTGGGACAACTAAGAGACAACATACTTCAAATAGTCAAAGGATCGTTGATTTCCTATACACAAAATAAGATGAGGGTGACAAGTATTTGCAATCTAATTTGTGACATGAAAATGGCACCCAAACATAAAGGGGAGACCTGCGTAAGAGGCTACTCCACTATGAGTTACAAGTCCTCAACTAAGAGGACACCCAATGCAAAAGTGTGAATACCTTCCAATTAGGGACACCCATCAAGTAAGTGACAATATTTCACATACAAATTTGTCCCAACAAATGATTAGAAGTGACCATTTCCCAACAAACAAAGAATGATAGCATGTGGAAAGGACACTAGCACATGAGAGGAACACCAATTCACAACATTATAGTGCCAAAATTGTGTTATGGCCTTATCCTCACATTTTAGTCATATTTTAACACTGATTTTTAGAGGTAGGTGCTAACAAAAGGTTGCTCCAACACCCTCACTCAATACTTCATCTAACACACTCACTCAAGACCTCATCTCAGACACTAGAAGGTTTCTCTAACATGGGAAACACCTATAGACAACTAGAAACCAAGGTGAGCTATCGAGAGACCACACTTGATCTTTGAAACATGAGCAAATGGAAGAGATGCTTCCCAAAGTGCAAGGAGGGCAATGAATCCAAGGACATGAGAGAGGAGAGGAAATTCTCACAACACACCCCACTCACTCTCCCTTTACAAGGAGAACTAAAATGACTAGACAACACCACCCTATGATGGGTTCACACGCACAAACACAAAGATAAGAGAATGAATCTATCCAACATCCCAATGAAACCATAATTGCTCATTTTCTAACACATTCAATTCATTTTATCCCCAATTTCAAACACTCTACATTCATTCCACCAACATATCAAGAATGATGAAATGCCTAAGAAATGGCAAGTTTGGCATTAACATCAAGATGGCTATATCACCATTTATGTGGGTGGGATAGAATCCATCTAATAGGAGGCTCCAACATAAATGATGCAATTACATATGAGGACTCCAACGTCCTAAATTATTCACTTTACAACATTCTTGCAACTAAAATAATAAGGAAATGAAGCTCTTTCCATCTTATTTGTGACCTT
Source organism: Sequoiadendron giganteum (assembly GCA_007115665.2). Taxonomy (NCBI): domain Eukaryota; kingdom Viridiplantae; phylum Streptophyta; class Pinopsida; order Cupressales; family Cupressaceae; genus Sequoiadendron; species Sequoiadendron giganteum. The sequence goes on along the minus strand of CM021101.1, from coordinate 558,625,599 downwards.
TTGCTACTCCAACAAATTTGTTAGTCTCAAACAATGGTTGAGTGCCACCCAAAAATGTGGCACCCATAGATCCACCCTACTATGCTAGGAGATAGTCATATGGAAACAACATAGTCATGCGAAACAAGGAGAGTGTGACACATGCATGCCAAATACTTTGAATACAACATAAGTATGAACACATACAACTAAGATCTCAACCAATCACACATACATGATGAAAGTTAGGTCTCACGTTAGATACAAAATCCAACAAGGACAGGGATCTTACAAATTTGGCAAGTGTCATCACAATAGCTTGAAGTAATGGCTAAAGAGAAATGAGTACACATCCTAGTCAAAAGGTGAAGGTACCCAATGACATCCAATGGCATCGATATGTGGCATGTCCTTTATGCCCATATTGAGCTTTTACAAGCACTTATGGTATGTCGTAGGTTTAGCATCTTGGCTCATTTTATTTATCCAATCAAGTTTAATTATCACTTAATATCTACAGTATATACCTCAAATCATGTGTTCACACTCAATCACTATTTGAGCATGACATAAATCAATGCAATAAAAATATGATACCATCTTTTGACAGTCTCAAAATATTAAGGATTCATGTTCTCTCATTCTAAATCATTTCCATGTATTCCTAATTTGAACTTTCGTGAATATTTTTCAATGAAAAATCATAGAAATTCTCAATTTCACCTTTAATTTCAAAGACACGAAACTTTTAAAAGCTCCATAAAACTAAAAAACGATTTTGAAAAACTAAGAGCCTTTGGTTTCAAATGTGAAGAAAGCCATTCTTTTCAAACAAAATTTGCATTTCATGAATCCATAAAAAACGTCTATAATCATAACACAAAAATTAACTTTTCAAAAAACTAAAATAATCAACTTAACTCAAGATAAATTCAACAAACTCCATATACCATTGAAAACCATATGCATCCACTAGATTGGGCATGACAAGCATGAAATGAGAACTTCAAAATCTTAGAAAATAAAGAAAAATGCCTTCAACTCTTAGAGTTCAACCAATGCAAAATTCAAGCAACTCAATGAGAAATGAAGAGACCAACGATGCACAATTCAATTCACACTGCAATGCATTCCTTTCCAATTCGCCTCCCCCCCGCACTCCCCCTCTCCCTGCCCTCCTTGTTTTGAAGACTTTCATGATAATATTTCATGGACTGTTGTTAGAAAGGTCTACCTAGATCTATCTCCCAATCTCATACTAGAGTAAAGGGTGTGAGGTTAACCAAATTCAGGTCTGCATTATTTAAGTCGGGCCTTGGGGCCCATGCTATTTCTTTTATGGTAATGTTGTATGTGGTGGCCTAGCTACAGTTGTATCTCAAGTTGTTTTATCTTGTTGGGCTGTTTGGTTTGTCCCATATCTCATGGTACTTGTTCTATCTACTGTTTGGTTGTTATGTTGTACACAGGTTCAGACCCTTTCAATCCCACTTTTAACAATGTCAAAATTACCTTACCTATAATTCATGCAGGTGTAAAAGGGATGTCCCATAATGAAGAAGCATTTTTTGCTGGTTACATACTAGGCTCAAAAAAAACAATTTAAAACATATAGAAGAAAAAATGAACATATCCAACATTTCCAATAACAAATAAATGACCAATTAACAAAAAGAGCGACTTGAGAAAAAAAAAATCAAAATCAAATCTAGTGTTCCAAAATGTACACACTAAGATGTACAGCAAATAATAGAACAATGCACAATGCAAGCTTCTATTCTACACTTAGTTGCAATTCCATTGGAGCCAAAAAGTGCAATTTAAACAAGAGAAACACAATTCTCTTACCAACACCTCCTTGATGCCATAGATATGCTTAAGATTAGTTGATGGAGAGGATGAATGTAGTTGCTTAGGGATTCTAGCAGAATAACCTTGGTTGGCCTCCAATTTCCTTCCTTAAAAATGGCTTGGGGATGGTTTGATTTATAGACTTGATGAAGGTAAATGGATGGTTGAGATTGGTTTAGGATAAAAGAATGCTACCAAAGTGTTTATGTTAATGGGGCATGAAGTTAGGATGCTCGACTACTAGGTCCTCTCCCCTAACCAAATTGGCACTCCCAAACACATATATAGAAGGCTGGCAAAAAGTGTAATGGCTTATACATTAAAGTGATGTGTCCAACTTATCACTCCACATATGATCCTTAAATACAATTGCACCTTTGATAAATTGACAGAAGAAAATTTCTTTAAAATGGGTAAACATATATAATAACCATTCTAGATGACGTTGAGATGAGAAAGCCTCTTATGTTCATCTTTCAAATAACCATCTAATAAAAACTGCAATTGCATTATCCAAATAGAATATGCCCTTGAAAATGCACTGAACATAACTAACCTGTCACTCCTGCACACCTATCTAGCAAGGCCGCCAAAGATTGTTGTTTAAACATTAAAATGAAGTGGATGACTTTCTCCCTATATGATTCTTAAATACCAATGGACCAGAGATAACATAGGCAAAATCTCTTTAAAAAATGCCATTGGTTATTCACAACTGCCTAACCATGTATAACTTTTCTAGACAACATTGACAGGAGAACGCCTCTTACATTCATCCTTTGAATAACCCAGACTATTCAACTTCTGAATAAGTATTCTTTCTGCGTGTGCCTGCAAAATAATTCACAACATAAAATGCCATCAGTTTAAACAATGAACAACACATATGCAACACTTTCAAAGAGAGAAAGCAGAAGAAGTAGAATAATATATGATTAATTCATTAGCATAAAGCAAAGCGCTCTAAATACTGCTACTTAAGGACAAGACATTATCATTGGTTTAATCATGCGAAATACCTCAAGCATGGGACTGCTCTTTGGAATGTTGCACGCCAGTATGATATTTAGTCCTGTCCTCAATACTGCACACAAACACAAGCAAACCCATGCATTTACACAGATGCTTGTTGACTTCACCTACTACAAGTAAGGCAAGCATGTCATTGTTAAACAGTTTTAGCAAAATGTACCAAGCCTGCGAGCAATGCCTGCTCCTGTGCTATCAGCGCCTCCTCCTAGTAAAGATGCTACACTCGCTGCATTGTTCTGCACACGGATAATATTCAAGAAATATCCATTCTGAAAGTACTAAAAAAATCTGAGAATTCAAATTATAGAAATGTGATAAATCTTCAGCTGACATTATAGAGAACCTATTATATTACCCATAGTAAGACTGTATAGGAAATAACCTAGTGTTAATGCAGGCTATCAGACATGTCCCTTGTCTATCTACTCCATACTAAGTTACCAGGGTACAGGTGCAGATACAAGGATTTGCAGATTGTTTTGGGATACAGTTTTAGTACAGTTTGGGTATATACATACAATAAGCAACAAAAAGTAATACACATAATTAACCATAATATCAATGTTATATGCATGAAATAGACAAGAATAACATAACACGACTTACAATAGATAATTCAAATATTAAATGAGTCATAATATATGATATATCACATAGGTTTATAACTTTGTACTCTCTTAAAACAGGAAAAGGCAATGGTGATAATCAAACTCAAGAACTACATGGATTAACCATCATATTGCTATTCATCAAAGAGCATCAACATCAGTAATTCTTTCATCAGAACCAGATGCAGTAAGGCTGCTGGCAGTTTAGTTGTGTTTTCTATGTTTTTCATTGTGTTATTAGGTTCTTTTATATGTTTTTATTATGACGTGTATGTGGACTGATACTGTTTTCTTAATATGTTTTAGTTATTACAGGTAACTGGGATATTAGAACTTGAGATACCAGTACCAAAACTGTATTGTCCAAGTGCAGGGGCCTCCAGTCTGTAGCTGGTCATAAAGACAACATAGAATAATCAAATCAAACTTAATTATGACAAGAGTAAGCCACAGAACAATCTGGAAGCTTGCTAAATATGGCAAGAAGATAGAACGAAGCAGGAGGAATACAGGGATTTAAAAAATGCTTTTGATCATTTGACTTTATATAGAAATTTGAGTCATACATATAAAAGTGCCTGCAAGGATGAACTAGTTATACTGAAAGGAATTCTGTTCCCAGAAAGTGAAACCATGTCTTACATTTTTGCATGTAGCGTCCAGCATATTCCCAAATAAATGTGAGGATGACCAGGCAATAATCCAAATAAGCATCTCCAAAGATGATTTGTATAGAGGGATGAAATGATGAGAGTTTACAAATATATTAATACCACAGCAGAATGCCCCTTGTTAACAGGGTAATCAAGAGTAAGGAGAAACATAAAGTTTCTTGGAAGCTACATAATGTTGGTTTGTAAAGTTGAGCTGTGATGGAGCCTTGCAAGGCAATCCTGGTCCAGCAAGACAGGAGTAATGTTAGATCACCACCAAGGATCCTACTTGAAAGGCATTTCTTTCTAACTTGGAGTGAAGTCTAATAATGAGGTGGAGGTTCTAGCACTTCTAGAAGATTCCAAAATAGCTGCCTTTGTGAAATGCAATAATCTTGAAGTCGAGGGAGTGATTATTAGTGGGTGTATAAACAGATTGTTGAAAGATTGGAACTCAAGCATTGTGAATGAAATTTTAAAGGTTCATAGGCATTTTTAAAACGTTGTTTTGCCCATTACTTCAAGAAAAGTAATAAGGTGTCAGATTTGTCAGCTAATGAAGAAATTACTCAGATGCCTTCTGCGGCAAAAGTTAGCTTGGAATGCTCAGAATGAGGAACTGATAATTCTTGAGCCTGAGAGTGTATCCCTATTGAATGCTAGGAGTTTGATGCCTTGTTTCCCTCAGGGGAGTGTTCTTCAGATTTTCATTTCCTCCTAACTTTCTGCTCACCTCACTGATCTTTTGTTTTAGAAGCCATCACTGAATCCATATTGGGTTTGGTTTGCGCCATCACTTACCTGTTAATTATACACTTCCAACTGTGACAGGCACACAGATTAATCTTTGACTTGTGGGAAGCATATTAACTGACCTTTTTAAGGACAGAATTTCTGCAGTCTGATTTTTTTTAAGGATTGCAGGGTTCACTTTCCAGTATTTTTTCCACTGTTCTGTCCAGCTTAATGTAATGTCCCCTGTTGGGATATCTCTTATTTTTGCCCCAAAACCACAATTCCAGTTAAAATAAGAGATGCAATATATTTAAGAATGATGACAATACCAAGTAAATTGTCCTTTATATTATAAATCTTGGTTTAGGTCCTACACACAATATTAGTCATTAGAAATTGACATTAAATCATAAGCCATGATAATATATATATATATATATATATATATATATCACTAATCATTAGTAAACATCATAATATCCTTGTAAATTAGTCAAACCAAAATCTAATTAAGGCAATAGCCATTCCAATGTGGATTCCCATGATAATCTTATTAGGAATTCATTGAAATGCTTGCAAAACGCAGTCTCAAGGTTGGTCACCCTTGTACTGCGAGAGCATGGAAGGTTGGTCACCCTTCCATCCCTCAATTCACCTTGGAGGCTGGTCGTCCTCCTTGATGAAACCCAAGGGCGTGCAAGGCCAGTCTTCCATTCCACCCCCTGGCCCACGAGCATGGAAGGCTGGTCTTCTTTCACCTCTCGTGAACCTGGAAGGTTGATTGGCCTCCCTATTCGCAATCCATTTCTCTAAATTTGAAATAGATTATTTTACGAATCCCTTATCACATATAATAAAGAGAAGCATGCATATTATTCATAAAGATCATTAATTTTCTGCAAATGTCACAATGGTAGGAACACACACACACACGTCAATCATTCTACGTATTACTCAGATTTATCTTTAAAATAAATTTCTGCTAATATACTTCTTATTCTCATTTCCATTTCTCCTTTCTTTTTCTGCTTGGTTCCTTTTTCCAATTCATGTCTTTCACAAATGAATTGTTGTCCTTTTTATATCTCCCATGGGGAGGGTCACATCTATTCATTAGTGAAGGGACACACCCTTCTATAACCAAGCGCTGCCTTTTATTCTTCCTTAATTGTTAATGATCGCTGCTTTTAATTTAATTAAGGTCTGCTTTTAATTTAAAGTCCTCACTATGCTAGCGCTGCCTTATATTAATAGGGACTCACTGCTATTTAATATTTTCTTTAGTCGGCAATTATTATTAGTCTAGCACAGGCTGTGGGAGTTTGTGATTTATGGCGGGGCATGACACTTAAAGCTCTGCAATTATGAAAAAGGTTAAGGCACTGGAAGACTCTCCCTAAGTCAAGGCAGTCTCAGATAGGAAGGCTATGGAGGACATTTGCATAATTGATACAAATTCTTTGGAAATGATAAAGGATGTTCTTGGGAAGGAAGGCCTCTGCAACATAAGCACTGAGAAACAGAACGTCCATTGCGGAAAATTTTGAGAAGAACCTGTCTGTGCAAGTGCAGGATGTTGTGTTAGGGGATTGAATTATTAGTCAATTTCTCCCATCTAAGGAGGATTTCCTTCGTCTTGAGAGTTCTGATGATGAGATAAAAGGATATGGATTGTTGTCTATGTGTGAAGAAGGTAGAAAGTTTGAAGAATTCTGCTTTCACTATGGCCAAGAAGCAGACGGACTTGGTCCATTTCTGTTGAGATTTGGCCCTTTATGTGGATATTCTTCAGGTTATTTTTAGAAATAGGTCCTTGACACCTTGGAGATCTCTTGTCAGCTCACCATACCCTTCTTGTCCCTGACAGGTGTCATAAGGGTCACCAACAAACTTTCTTAGAGCCTTAGGTCTTGGTCTGATCTCAATGGATCATTAAAAACAAATTAATAGAAGATGCACAGACATGGATATTTATGTACAGTAAAATGGATCTAGAAAACTAAATGTGGTGATAGGCATTAAACAAGGTTATAGCAGAAAAACACACTGTACCATGATTGTGGGGGTGTTCTAGACTACTGCATTGGCAGCCACATCCACTGACAGTACATGTGCTAAAACTCAAAATCCAAACCAAACAGGTGTTTGTTTAGCTTTTGGTGATTGTAGAAATTCTTCTTGGGCCTGGGATAACTCTGCTGTCATGAGAATTCTATAAGTAAGGGCATGTATTGGTTTGTAAATCATGGGAGGAATTGTATAGATTAAAGAATATCCAATTGTTCATTGGCGTATTGAAAAAGGCTGGCTGATACAGTAGTATTGCCATTAGAAGCAAGGGGTGGCTTGCATCCAAGCATCCTATTGTATCTGATAAAACTGCTATTCTTTTTAAAGGTAGCATGACATTTTGTCACTACCAAACAGTCTGATTTTCTCTTTTTGGCGAGTTTCCAGGATACAATTTTCAAGTCTTTGAGGGATTCATTTTATTTGCAGCATGTATATTTCCCATTTGTTCAGCAGTTTCTTCTCTCTAACAACTATCATTTGAATTACAAGCGGCATATGATGTTAGCATATAATTCTTGATTTGTAGATTCTATATTCAAGAGTTTATAGATCATGGTCGATCTAAGGTGGTGGCAGATGGAGAACCAGAACTGTCTCATTGTTGATTATGCAACCCTCTATTTGGTTTGAGAGTTTGTTTCTATACTGTGTTTCCAGAGGGGTAATAGTTTGTAAGATTGATCTGTGTTAGCTATCTGTCTAGCTGGATCCTTTATTTGTTAGCTTATGTAAATTCTAGTATTGTCCTGGGTGTGTGTTGATGCGTGTTTTGTGAAACACCAAACATCAGAATAAAATGCCCAAAGACACCCTATCCTCTCTTGAAAACCACCGTGTATGCTAAGATTGCGAGAAGATCATATGGCGATTCCAAGGTTCCTTATGTCAAGTCTTGACATACAGATAAGCTCAATGGTCGTTGTGATATGCTGGTAACACAAAGGGACTTATGCTAGGCTCGTTCAATTCACAATGAAGCTCTAGACAATAAAGCTCTATTGTTTGGGTCCTGGATCAAACAAACTAAAAAACAGATAAGGGTTTAGAATTTCTAATCTACTTCCTTAGAATCCAAGAGACGGTATTAACTTGGTGAAACCAATAACCATGCTTTGCTTCGCCACGCTCAACGACAACTACACAAAGTGGGTGCAATCTTCAAGGGAGTGTGCTTATGATTTTCACGTCATGAATAACAACCATCAAATCGAACAATATTTATCCAGATAAAAGTTAAGCATCCACAAAGTAAGCTCGGGCTAACTTTACACATTGAACAAAAATCATCCATTCGAAGAAAGTATGAGCAAAAGTTACACCATAAATCAATACTTATCAGATCTTGCATTCGTCTAACATACATGAAATAAAATCTAAACTATGATGAGGGATAAGAACCATGCCAACACAAAATAAGAGAAATAATCACCATCAATTTCAACACAATAACCAACAAGACAAAATACATGAAGTATACAAAACCCTTTTTCCCAAGGCTTTCAACACACATGGAAATTCCACTCATGGATTTCTTAAGGGAGAGACAAGGTGCACTCGATCTTGGGGTTTATAGAAATATTCAATATCCATTCAATAACATATAATGGGGCTTTATTTCCCTTCTTCCTTCACACCCTTATACCATATATCACCAATCCAACCATCCAAAATCCTCCATCATTTTAGTGAGTACTCATACCCTATCCATAACCCCAACATTTTGATGGGTACTCATACCCTATCCATTTTTCCAAAGTGATAAGAAAACTCCCAAGAAGGTGCTACCTTTCTCTATCCCACACATGCATTGCTCACCCTCCTTGAAGAGGAGCTAATCCAAACACCCATCCCACCAAAACACAACAACACCCAACATACAACCAAGCATTCAAACAACCATTACATGAAACAAAAAGAAGAATTTGAAACCAACCTTTTTTTTTGTGCAAGCTTCCAAATATCAAGTTGAAGAAGAGCTTCCCAACTCCTCTTTTCTCCAAAACAAGCCAAAAACTAAAATTTCCCCCCAAAAGAAAAGGAACCCTTTCTTTGGCTTTCCAAAGGTTGGAAACCCTTGGAGGAGAGAGTGACACATGTCCATCTCCTATTGACTCATATGGACACACCTCCCCACAAACTCTTGGGGGAGTGAAAGGCCAAAGTGTGTTTCACACTCAACAAAGGCCTTCAAATCTCATAAATGAGATTTTGGAGCCAACACTCCAATCCCATCCCCAAAATCCGTCACCCTTCTTAGTGGCTAATTAAGAAGGGTCACAACTTGCAATTTTTAAAGGTTATGGACTTGATTTGACCCCTAACCCATAGGTATCCATCCTAGGGATTAAGTTAGGGTCAATAACCCATTCTAAGGACTAATTCAACATTTTTAAACTTTCAAAAAGAAATTGAAATTCAAACATAATAAAAGAATTTCCAAAATACCCCAAAACCCTCATCAAAAAATTAATTGACTTTAAAAGCATAGACACAAAATTCAGCATTAAATCTTTTTAATCACAAAATAAAATACAACACAAAGAGGCTATGGTCCATTCTCAAAATGGACTATAGTGGGTTTCACTTGGCTAACACAATTGGGTACCCTTGGTTACCTCCGATCCCATTGGCCATGGGTAAGTACTTGCACACTCAAGGCCACATGTCAATATATCCAATACATGATAATCAATTAATTAAATCAGCAATTCCACATATATCTAATTAACATAATCAAATCTTGAAATCAATGAATTAGAAGTATTGACACCCATAATTCATTCTTTCTCTTGCAAATAACATACTCTATAAATTCATAGCTAGTCATGGCATTGTTATAAATAAATCACATCATCACCTAATTCAAATTTAACATCTTATCAATTCTATATCATAGGCACTTATCCATTCTTACTATGATAACTAGATCAACATGAACATATCAAATAAAGAAGCATAATAGGCATACAATCACCATAACCATCATAAATAGGAAAACAACATAATATCCAATATCCATGATCATCCCAAAACAGTCTAAACCACATAAAGTATCAACATTCTCGAATCAAAATGCAGTCAAATGGGGTGTATCAAGTAGTAGGCCTCACAAGCAGCAATCCATTTATTAATTAACTCCCAGCAAATACATATTACAATAACTGCAACATGCAGCAATCGATTCAAACGATTTCCACTGCTCTGTATTTCTGTGAATGGTGCTACGTGCGCCCAATGCTTAACCTATGTTAAACTTTGTCACTTCTCACGACTTGCTCCACCTTCATGCACTTTGTAACACTTCCAATTCCACGCCACAATCCTTTTTCACGGGTTGTTCAACTCGTGACTGTTGGAATTCAAACCGCAACAATAAATTGTTATTCTTTCGGGTAGTTATACAACTGTTTTAACTAAAATACAAATGGGCAACTAATAATAAAATGCCTTTAGTAATATTACTCAATTTTTGCTTCGGAGGCGCTACTCCCAACAACCCCCATTGGAGGTGTTGCCCCCAAATCCCCATCGTGGGCTCCGCCCTTGGGCCCCTGCCAAGGGGATAATCCCCCAGACCCCGCAAGAGGGGCTCTACCCCCCTTGCATTCCCTTGTTATTGATTTGGGAGGAAAAAGCATCAGGTAAAGAGGGAAAAATATAAACATCAAGTCGGATCAGGCTCTACATACCAACAATCTCCCACTTGGAGACTAATCATACCACAACCCTTGTAGTTCCCACTGGAAATAGCACCCATGGACTCTGCTGTTCTGATTTTATTATTTTCAATCTTGAAGGCCAATCTTGAAGGCCAACCGAAGCTGAAGAGGAGCTCAACTTCTCCTGTGTAACTGCCTTCATAAACATTTTCGTTGGATTATCATTCATATGAATCTTTTCCAACTTTAACTATCCATCCTCCAACACCGATCGGATGAAGTGATATCCCAGCTATATTTGTTTGGTCTTTGAATGCAAGGCAGAATTCTTTGGAACATGAATGGCACTCTGGCTGCCCGTAACAAATAATTTTCAGCCTATTGTTTGCCCAACTCTTCCATGAAAAATTGCAGCCAAATCATCTCCTTGCTTGCCTCTGTTGCAGCTACATACTCTGCCTTCGTGGTTGATAAAGCAACAACCTTTTGCAACCTTGAAATCCAACTCACCATTGTCCCACCAAGAGTAAACACATAACCTTTAATGCTCCGCCTAGTATCAATATCACCTGCCAAATCTGAGTCAACATAGCCTTTTAAATCAGTATTAGATCCCCCAAAACATATATGTTTATTGGATGTACCTCTCAAATACCTAAGCATCCATTTTACTGCATTCCAATGCTCCATTTCGGGATTACTCATATACCTACTTACAACTCCCACAACATGTGCAATATCCAGCCTCGTGCATACCATCGCAACATTAAACTTCTGACAACTGAAAAGTATAGTACCTTGGACATTTTTTCTTCCTCCTCTTGCATCTTTGGACACATCTCCTTAGTGAATTTAAAAATGACTAGGCAAAGGTGTTCTGACATCTTTTGCATTCTCCATATAAAATCTTTGCAACACCTTTTCAACATAAACAGATTCAGATAGAATTAATTTCCTATTTTTCCTATCTCTAGAAATTCTCATACCAAGGACTTGTTTTGCTATCCCCAAATCCTTCATAGCAAAAGATTTTGCTAACTGTTGTTTTAACTCTCTTATGTGATCCATGTTAGACCCTGCTAGAAGCATGTCGTCAACATATAAACATAAAATAATGTAGCTATCATTATCCAACCTCTTAAAGTAAACACAATGGTCAAAATGACACCAGTTGTAGCCTTGCTCAGCCATAAAACTATCAAATTTCAAATACTATTGCTGAGGTGCCTATTTCAAGCCATATAAACTCTTTTTCAATCCACACACTAATTTCTCCTTACCTATGACCTCAAATCCTTGTGGTTGTTGCATATATATCTTCTCTTCCAAATCCCCATGAAGAAAGGTAGTTTTCACATCCAGTTGTTCAAGATGCAAGTCTTTAGCAGCCACAATACTTAAAACAGTAGGAATAGACATCATTTTAACAATCAGAGAAAATATTTCATCAAAATCAATGCCATTTTTTTTTGCAAATCCTTTTACAACAAGTCTAGCTTTAAATCTTTTCTTACCTCCTTCCTCTTTCAGCCTGTAAATCCATTTATTTGGTAAAGCCTTTTTACCTGCAGGCAATTGATTTGGGAGAAAACGTGCCGAGTTCAGAGGGAAAATATAAACATCAAGTTGGATCAAGCTCCACATACCAACACCCCTAAAGTATGGTAGAATACTGGATGGTATGGCCCATAGCCAATATCAGGACATGACTCAAAGAGCAAGCACTCCCCTGGGTCCTGAGAACATCCTATGAAAGCTAACTTTGAAGGCCACTTTCTCAGCAAATTCTTGAATCTAAAGATAACAATAGGAATGACATTGATAGTGTTGGCTAGTGAAAAATGAGAACCCTAAAACTAACAACAAAAGAAAACAGCATTTTGAGATTTTCAAATTCAAAACAAGATATCAGTTCTACAAACATTTCATAGAATTCTGATTTATGAGAGCCACCAAGCATTATCCCTAGTAAGGCCAATGCTTGTCCAAATAAGCTCTAGGCTCTAGGCTCTAGGTGAAAAAAGGATCTGAATGCATGCTTTCCAAGGAAGGGAATTGTTGATGCGTGTTTTGTGACACACACGAACACACTAGAATAAAGTGTCCAAAGACGCTCTATCCTCTCTTGATAAAAATCACCTTTCGTGCTAAGATTGCGAGATAGGTCACAAGGTAATTCCAATGTTTCAAAGATGGGGTATGGATAGGCTCTGTGGTAGTTGTGGTTTGCTAGTAACCCAAGGGGGCATTTTTGTTGATGTTATAGCAGCTAAGGGCTAAACTTCATTGCACACGCCTCAAGAAGGAAACATAAATTAAATGAATAGCCATTCGGCTATTTAATTTATGTTAATAATAATTATCAAAGATAAAGGGCCGACCCTAATGGATTCGCATTTACTACTTGTTGCATGGGCCGGCCTTATTTGTATTTATCATTTATTTTGTTTCCCTAAGAGGGCCGACCTAACTTGAAGAGGCGCCTCACTTGTATATATACAAGGTCTTGTATTATCATTATATCATCAAGTTAAGTTCGCATTTCTTCAAGCAAGTTCGCACTTAGGCAGCAGATTATTATCTTGTAGCAGCAGACCTATTTCAAGGTATTTCATATTTAGGAGAAGTGCTATTGTATCAAATTCGCCTATGTGCTAGGCCTGAGTTGTAAGCAGATTTCTGCTCTTGTTCTACTTTATATAAGAGAAATATTTGCTGGATTTTTCTCCCTCAAGAGGAGGGTTTTCCCAGGGTATCTTGTTGTGTTTATTGTCTTATGTGTTGCATTATTTTAAGTACTTTCAGTTGTATAATCTGATCTAAGAAACACTAACATGGTATAAGAGCCAGGTTTGAAAAAGATCGTGATCAGATTTAGTTTGCAACACTCACTTTATTCTTTTTCAGTCTATCATTTCTTCTTGTTTTTTTTAAAGTTCAAGATGGTGAATAGTCTGAAAATCGAGGATAGACTCGAAGGAGTTTCTAACTACACATCATGGAGATTCAGGATCATGCTCACATTGGAAGAGAATGATTTAGCTGAGTTTGTGAAAACAAAAGTTCCCAAACCTAAGGAGGAAGAAGAGAAGTTGCAGTGGAGGAAGAAAGATACTAGGGCAAAGAAAGTGTTGGTTGATTCCGTCAAGGATCATATTGTTCCGATTGTCTTCAAGTTGGATACTGCAAGGGAGATGTTCAAAACATTGGAAAAGATGTACGAAATCAACAACACCAGTCATGCCCTAACCTTGAAGCAACAACTACTTCACATTAAGATGGTGGAAGAAGAGTTTGTCATCACCTACTTCATTAGGATTTCAGAGATAAGAGATAAGCTCTCCACACTTGGTCACATGATTGATGACAAAGACTTGACTATTCTTGCTCTCAATGGTCTTCCGCTTTCATGGGAGTCGTTTATTCAAGGAATCAGTGCAAGATCTAAACTTCCCAAGTTTGATCGATTGAGGATTGACTGCATTCAAGAGGAGTCGAGACTAACGGCAAGGGGCATTGGTCAAAGTTCAAAGAATGAAGATTTGCATGTTCTCGCCTCTCATTCATCGAAGAAAGAAAAAGTTTGGAAGAAAGGATTCTTTAAGAGGAATCGAGATAATGGGTCAGATGGTGCTCCTGCATTCAAGAAGAAGTGGGACCTTTCTCGTGTTCAATGCTTTAGATGTGACAAATTTGGTCACTATGCGAAGGATTGTCCTACCAGGCCTAATCAACATGCTTCATTTGCGGATGTGATTGAGATCTCTCCCCAAAATGATTCTAGTGAATTTCTACTCTAGTCATGGGCCTATGTTCAAGCTGTGAAGGTTGTGTATTAAGCGCAAGAGCAGCGTATCATACCATGCCCACCCTTCAGAATATTTAAGAGATAAGTATTCTTTGTTTTTTATTACCATTCTAGGCTAAAATTCAGTTTGTTGAGTTGTGCAAATCTGACATTATTTACTTAGGATTATGTGTGACCAGTAAATAGTGATCTCTGTGATAAGATTCTTTAGATTTATTCATTGCAAGTTGTATCATACTAAATTGTGAAGATTGTCTTTTGAGATTAGCTCTTTTTGAGAAATTGAAAGAAAGAAATGTCATGATTAATGAATTAATTATCTATTACTCTCAAGTTTTTTGAAGTGTTGCATGGTTGAAAAAATGTTCATGAATTGTTTTATAGCCACTAATTCATGCTATTGAGATAGTCAATCATGTATGCTCCTAGTTATGGTATGTCTATTTGAGATAGTTGAGTTCCATGAACTATGAGTAATCTCTTGTTAATGATTTCAGGATAAATCAGAAGCGTAAGAGATTGCTTTCAAGAAGAGTGTGATGCATCCTATAGGTTGAAGGATGGAGACTCTACTTGCAGCCTTGAGACTAAATAATTAGCTGAAGTCATCTTTTGGAAAAAGAAGAATTAACCTTAAGAGGGAGTTCTATGACTCGTTGAGAATAAGTAAGGGTTGCAATGTTGCAAGGCCGGATGTTAAATTGTTGAAGTACCTCTTCAAGCAGTTGGGTTCTGGATTGCTCAAGTCGACCTGGATTGGTAGCTCCGCAAACCTATTCAGATTAGAGTGATCTGGAATGCGGTCGAAGAGGACAACCCTGAATCTCTACAGAGGTGTGCGTTGGAAACCATTTCTCTAAAGACAAGTGTTGCAGGCAATCTTGGACAATGAGGTCAAATGGTTGATGCAAGTGATTGAAGATTTAGAGGGAGCCTATTGAACCTAAAGATGATGGTTGTGTTGCTCTAGATGTTGTTTCAATTGAGGCCTGCGATGATATCCTAATATAGAAGGAAGCAGTCTTCTGTGGCACTGAGTACAGCTAAGGCCGAGTACATTACAGCATATGATATTGAGAAAAGATATTCAGTTGAGGTATATCAGCACTGATGAGCATATGGCAGTCATTCTCATCAAGCATCTCTTCAGGATAATGTTTGTGTACCTTCGAGACAAGCTTGATATGGTGGAGAATGAAGTCCTAGCTGAGAGGGAGTCTCAGTATCAATGATCTTCAAATTTGTTAATGCATTTCTCTATTGAGAGAGATTTGAGGTGTAAGCCCTTGATAATGCATCTCTCTATTGAGAGAGATTTGAGGTGTAAGCCCTTGTTAATGCATTTCTCTATTGAGAGAGATTTGAGGTATAAGCCCTTGATAATGCCTTGTTAATGCATTTCTCTATTGAGAGAGATTTGAGGTGTAAGCCCTTGATAATACATTTCTCTATTGAGAGAGATTTGAGGTGCAAGTCCTTGGTAGTGCATTTCACTTCGAGATTTGAGGTGAAAGCCCTTGTTTCCACCCTCTGGGAGAGCCATGGTGGATGTCATGTGTGTGACTCCATGACAACATCATGTGAGTGAATCCGTGATGATCTACTTGTGCTTGTGTATCAACCTCTGGAGGAGCCATGGTGAAAGTCACATTGAGGTGACAACATCACATTAAGTGATGAGCATTTGTTCATACCATCTATGGAGGTAGCAATGATGGTTGATATCACAATGAAGTGATATTCTATTTTGTTTTCATATTGATATGATGTGTCGTGTGCAGGTGGAAGTATCATCCCTAGTTGAGAGGAAGTGTTGATGTTATAGCAGCTAAGGGCTGAACTTCATTGCACACGCCTCAAGAAGGAAACATAAATTAAATGAATAGCCATTCGGCTATTTAATTTATGTTAATAATAATTATCAAAGATAAAGGGCCGACTCTAATGGATTCGCATTTACTACTTGTTGCATGGGCCGACCTTATTTGTATTTATCATTTATTTTGTTTCCCTAAGAGGGCCGACCTAACTTGAAGAGGCGTCTCACTTGTATATATACAAGGTCTTGTATTATCATTATATCATCAAGTTAAGTTCGCATTTCTTCAAGCAAGTTCGCACTTAGGCAGCAGATTATTATCTTGTAGCAGCAGACCTATTTCAAGGTATTTCATATTTAGGAGAAGTACTATTGTATCAAATTCGCCTATGTGCTAGGCCTGAGTTGTAAGCAGATTTCTGCTCTTGTTCTACTTTATATAAGAGAATTATTTGCTGGGTTTTTCTCCCTCAAGATGAGGGTTTTCCTAGGGTATCTTGATGTGTTCATTGTCTTATGTGTTGCATTATTTTAAGTACTTTTAGTTGTATAATCTGATCTAAGAAACACTAACAATTTTACTTCAGTAATTCTCTTGAAAGTAAGGGATTGAATGCAGTGTTTGTATTTTTGGGATTTTTTGATTTTGGATAAAAAATGAAAAAGGAAAGGGGTGAGAAATCTTATATTAATCCTAAGGAACTAGGAGACTGTAAAGATCAAATGCAACTTAAAGGAAACCATGCTTTGTTTCGTCTCGAAAAACGACAACTACACAAAAGCAGGTGCAATCTTCTGGGATTTGTGCTTGAGATTTTTTACTACAAATAACACCATCAATTTGAACAGTATTATTTAAAGTAAACGTTTAAAAGCATTCACATTAAGAGCTCAGTCTAACTTTACACATCAAATGAAAAACATCCATTTGAAAAAAGTATGAGCTAAGTTACTTCAATCTTCACTATCAATCTTTCGCTCCACTAACGAACAACTTTTAATCTAAAACAATCTTATGAGAAAGAGAAAATATGCAACCATGCACCCATTTGACAATAAAGATTTCAAAGCATCTCATGCAATTATGAATTTCATTATCACAATAGTTTTCGCAACAATTTCATACAACTCGTCTCTTACTTCTAAAAACTAATTCTAACTCAAAAAATTCTAATCTCTAATCCTCTGACAATAATTCCTCTGATTTTTTTTCGATCGTTCCAAATGAAAATGAAAGGGTACTTATAGAATCCCCAAATACATTGAATGGCCAAGATTAAAACAAGATCAAGGGCCCAGATTTGAATAAGAAAACCCTAATTAGGGTTGCCAAAACATCGACCAGTTGACAAGCAGATGAGTCATCCACTGAGAGTTGCGACCTTATCCGCTTCAGCAATGCTCCGTTCAACGAACCTGGACACAATGGCGCTAATCTCCTCAATGGTAATGTCTGGCAAGGTACTGACATTATATTCCAGTAGGTCCAAATTGTCCGCACAATCGGCAAAGACAACTACCCATTCTAATTCATGTTGCAAGAAAGTATTACCGACAGTCAAGAGGTCAAATGCCTTAGTCAGATTTTCTCCCAAGATTGGCATGATGGAGAAATCCTTTTGCACTTCCCTTTGCATATTACCTGGCCGTAAGTCATTTTCTCGGACAATGTCCGTGTTAAACACATCTGCCGCCATATGAAAGATACCATTTTGAATGCCCTTCACTTGCTCATCAATTTTGGCACTTTTTGCCTTAACCTTTTCAAGCACTTCTCTACGGGAGACCAATGCGCAATACCAATTGTTGAAGTCATAAGCCGCCCCAGCTGCAATAATTTCCTCGTCAACCAGCCTTTGCTTGGGGATTTTCCTTATATCACAGAGGCAAGGAATGATTCTGTCTTGTAGGTCCCACAGTCCGTCCCATGCTTCAGTCAAGTTTGCAACCCTTGTGAGTAGGGAAGAAGTTTGCCCATGAACATGCACCAACTTCTCCACAAATGCCATTACTTCTCCCTCTTTCCCTGCCATCCATTCCTTTGTTTCCTTGGCAGTAGTTAGTTCTTTCTCAAGATTCTCTGCCAATTCCTGTGATGCATTTGGGAGCAGAGGGGTTGATTGGTCACCTTGGTTGAGTGGCCTTGTCAAATGCCGGATATACTCCTTCAGGCGCTCCATCTTATATTCCTTTTTCTTCGTAGTCTCTTTCTCCAATCTGGACTTAATGGTGGAGACGAAATTTCTACTTCTTGCCCTTTGGTAGATGGACCGATATCAATTATAGTAATGGCATACTCGGCAGGAGTAATCTCATCCTGCGGCTTCTCAACCGTCGGAACTGCAATCTACACTATACGGTTACCAATCTCATCTCTCTGAATAGTAGAGAATTTCTTGGCAGGCTTTTTTGTATTCGCTTGCTCCAACCTTGCCAAGAAATCATCAATATCATCTGCTTCTGGTGCCTCAACTGGTACCTTGACCTTAATCCTTTCCTTTAGCCAATCTGGAATTGTTGGCTGCTCGACTCCATCATCCTCGTAGTCTGGAACGTCCTGCATGTCTTGGACTTCTTGAATTTCTTGCACTGATGGGACCTCGTGAATTCCTTTGAGGGCTGAAATCATCCCTTCTTGGAAGTCGTCCCTGACATTCAAGTCCTCATCCGACTCACAAATCTTTGTGCCAGTTAGAGAATGATGAAAGTCATCTTCAAGCTGCATGGGCTCCATGTCTCTTTCAAGCACTGGCGAAGGAATTCTGATATGTCCCCATGATTCTTCGTCCATAATCAACAATTGCTCCACATTCCTAGATGCGGCTGGATAAAGGGGTTTAGATTTCTTCAGGATTGGCTCTTCCCCTGTCGCCATTTCTTTACCCTTTCTTTTCTTCTGGTTGGTAGGCTCAATTAATTCATCTCCCTGAGAAGCGTCGGTGTTAGAAGAACAAGATTCAGCTTCGCCCATCAAATCGTAAGTGAATGGTATACCATGTTGCCTCAAAGTCTGTACCCGCTGATCTACCCACCATTGCGAGTACTTGACTACTAGTCTCATAAGAATTGTCAAATCACCTAACTTTGGCTCTGACCATTTGACAGGAGGAAGCGGCAATCCTTCATCATAGCCTGGCTGCATATATACTTCATCATCATTCAGCTAGTCAGGGACACGAAAGAGTTCCATCGTCCTAATCATGCCCAGAGGTAACCTTGACCAAAATCTTTTCCTTACTTCATATTCATCAGCAGCATTTGCCCAAAAGTCCTGAAGGTCAATCCTGTGCCTGTACTTCCTTCCGTTCACAGTTCCCATATGATTGAGTGGATCGAAGTCACCTCTAGATTTGTACGAAGTGAATGGATACAAATGTATCTCCACTCTGGCACTTTCTACTGCCTATGATGACGGACAAGATTCTACCATGTTTCCAATGAACAGAGGAAACGTGACAGGTGCTTTTTGCTTTGGTCTCTGGATACTTTGGAATGTTTCCAGTTGCCTCAGTACTTCCAGTAAAATCATTTTGTCAGTAGGATAAATCGGCAACTTGTAAGGAAAGTCTGTGAATCCCTGTATCCGGATATAAGTAAATCTAGGAAACTGGATAAACCAAGATCCGTATTTACTGACTAAGCTCTTCGCTTCACGGGTGAGCCTTTGATGGGTTCCACATTGAAGTATCTGGGTGATGTACATGAGAAAAGCATTGTGTACCCGGCGCCAATGTGACTTCTCGCTCAACTGCAATTGAGGATAGCAGTTATAGACCTTGAGCTCCCTCTCGCCGTTGCCGACTACACCTTTACAGATTAGACCGGCATATCAGTAGGTCCGAGCAAGCGAGTATATTATGTAGGAACCCATATGAAAGGATTTGGTCTTCTCCAAGTTGACCAATTGTTCGTGAATACTATCATTGATCATCCTTGACCAGTTGATCATTTTGGTTTTGGAAGATACCTCGTCAATGAAGTAGTACATCCAATTTTCAAAAGGCGCTCCTTGAGGATTGCCTACCAATCTGTTCAACAACAAGACTATGTCTTCGTACTCTTCCTTGAAAAATGGCCTAAGCAACTTCTTGGGCAATCTTTTGGTTGAGGCTCTAGGTTTTTCCAACCAGTTTTTGTTCATGTTTGCCATACAAAGAACTTGTTTATCTTCGTATATTTTATGTGCATCCTCTTTCGACCGGTAGTACGTTCATTGGTAAGCCGGAATGCCAAAAGTCTCATGTATAGCCAATTCGCCCAAATATGCCAGTACTCTGCCATCTGGTGCTTCAATCTATCTTTCCTCGGCATTGTAATGCAAAGCGCATTCTACAATCAACTCTGGACATTCAATCGCCGACAGAAACCCTGCAGCATGAACTATGCCGTTTCTCATCATTTTTTTGTGCAATTGGAATTGGCAAGAGTGTGTCACTTCCATACATCCTTTTCCGGAATTCGTCTAAGTCAATATGGCCAAGATCGGTGTCAACAACATTCTTCCATTTGGAGACAATTTTAGACTCCGACTGCGAACCTTTGTTGGCGAACTTCATTTTCTTTGATGATTCTCCATTGTCCAGCATAAATCTGCAAAAGAAATATTAAAATTCAGAAAATATTTACGCATAAAAATATTCTAGCAAACTCGATAAGTTAATTCGTGAAAATAATTATTGCCGGAAATGAAAGAATTAAATTGTTTTGCAAAGAGAAATCTTTGTCGGAATAGAGGAAGTAAAATCTGCCTGGCAATGAAAACTTGTTGTTGCTGAAGTAAATTCGCACTTTCAGCCTTTTACTTCGTAAGAAAAATATAAAACTTCACAAACTTCTCTTGCCTTAACGAATTTTCTTCACAACTTCGCTTTCGAATGAATGAAAATGAAATGCCAAACCAATTTAAGGTTGAAAGAATCGACCCATTTAGCAAATTTTAATTGTTTCCAATTAATTCAGTTTGAACTCGGCTGGCACTTCTCTTTCTAATAGTAATTTCCATCTTCAAAATAAGTCGGTAAGGAAAGTTTCTAATTTTGTCGCCAGTCGAGTGAGGTTCTTTTTCTTCTTTCTTTTCTCAACAATTTGCCTAGAGAAAATTCAAATTTTCTCATTAAATGGGTTTTGGAAAATAAAATATTAAAACAATATTTTATGTGTTGTTCCCAACCCGTTCGTTAAAATAATTAAATAATAATATTTAATTATTCTTTAATCCAAAGGCAAATTTATCTTTTCAAATTTCTCTGTGCCTCTGCCTAAGGCGAATTTTAATCTTGCCATGATTTTTTACTTCAGGTGAATTTACCTTTGCTAGACATACAATTTGATTTTTCAATTAATTTTTTACATGTCTGGACTTGGGCACATTTTAAATTTTATGATTTTTCCAAGGCGAACAATTAATCTTTACTTCTCTAAGTATTTTTCATGTTACTTATGGCCTAGGCGCACTTGCCTTGTGTAATTTTTTCATTTTACCAAGCTTGGGGCGGACTTGCACTTGCAATTTGTCATTTAATTTACCAAATGGCGAATTTTCCTTTGTAAATTTTCCACTTCCACACATCTTGGAGCGGACCTCTTCACACTTCCACCCTTCTCCAACCTTCTTGGGGTGGACTTCACATGCCTCTTGCCATTTTATACTTGGGCGGACTTCAACTTGCCTTTGCAATTTCTCCTTTATGCCGGGCGGACTTCATCATGCTCATGCCATTTAACATATGGCGGACTTTGTCATTGTCTTGCCATTTTACATTGCTGGGCGGACTTGCTAGCCTTCATGCCATCTCCCAACACCTTGGAGCGAACTTGCTAGCTTCTTTGACATCTTCCTTGGGGCGGACTTCCTCATGACTTAGCCATTTTTTCTTGCATGTTGCTGGGCGGACTTCCACCATGCCTTGCAATTTTTTGGGCGGACTTCCTTGCACCCTTGCAATTTTTTCCTTGCCAATGGCGGACTTGGCTTGCACTTTGTCAATTTTTTCCTTGCCAATGGCAGACTTGCTTGTTCCTCTGCCATTTTTATTTCTTCATGCTTGGGCGAATTTAGCACATGCATATCCATGCCTTAGGCAAATTTCCAGATTTTTTCAAAAATTTTACCCATTTTTCTCTTGTAACCTTCTGAAGTTGACGTTGACGAAGCCATGACCTGCACACTTTCCAAAAATAGAAACTTTCTAAAAATAGCCCCTAAAAAATAGGGATTCCAAAATGGGCTAAAAATGCCAAAAAAAAGTTCCTAAAAAATAGGGGCCCGGGGTGGAAACCCTAAAATTTAGGAAGTGACAGAATTGACTGAAATGATAGTCGATCTTCGTCCACAAGGCCCTCTAAGCACTTTGGCAACGTTCATGCATTGATTCTGGTTCACCATCATTTCTTGACTCGAATGACCTTCACAAATTCAAATTCTAAGTACCCCACCAGAAAGACCAAAACTCGAAAGCAAAACTATCAGAGGGAAAACTACTAGGGTCCCCATTTGCGATGGGGCGATGTGTGAAAAGGTCACAACAGGAACAAGACCACAAAAAATGCTTAAATATTTTGGGTTTGATACAAGCAAGACACTTAGGGTTGAAGCAATGCCTATGTGTTGACTTTGCTCCCCAGAGGCAAACTTTAATACACAAAGCACCATAGAAACGATGTTTTCTTGGGGCCCATTCAAGCATTCCAAATTCTATCCAATATTCTTAACCAAGTTCAAGGGGAAGATTGAAGATTATAACACCAATTAAGTTTGTCAAATGCCACTGGACAAGGATACAATTGAGTTTAGATCAGGCTAAGGTTATATCATCAGGTCTGAACCAAGTCAGGAAAATAATTCTTAAGAGGTGTTAAATGAAATAGCTATGGTCAGATATAAATCGCTAATACCAAGTATATTTCTTGTTGAATATTAAATGAATATAAATGGTATATATATTCAATTGCATATATATATAGAGAGAGATCTAAACATCTTTAATGATTCTTAAATAAACCAATTAACATTTCGGTTGTCTTAGTTAAGACGAAGGGATTCTATGACAAAAGATATGTCCCACTCATGGGACGTGTCTCCCTATCTATATACATATGGTGAATTCGATTCTCAAGAACAAATATTGAAATCAATAAATGTTTGTTCTTGCAGATTGAATATTAGATAGAATATTCAGACTTGTAGAATTATGATCTGGATTTAACAAGAGGAATGTATGCATTCCAAGATAAACCATTTTTTTCCAGCATAACATCAGGCATAAAGATTATGAATTTCCTGGAGAGAAAGAACTTCACAAGCAAGGAGCATGTATTGTTAAACAAAAAAGCCAAGGACTCCAGTCTCAATCAGAGACAAGATCTCTAATGTTGCAAATCCCTTCATGAACAATACACAGCTTTGATCACAAGCAGCTCTCTTCTTTTCCATACTAATCAGAAGAGTTGTCGTACTTCAATTTTATTTCGAGAGTAGTTCTTGCATCTTTGGTTGTTTTAAATTCTTCATTCTCTGATCACTTATTTTTGCTCTTGTGCAACACCAAATGGTGTTTGAGGAACATGGTCAAACCTTATCTCAAATGGCGAAAAACTAGAAATGCTAACAACCCTCTTATTATGAGTTTTGAAGGTAGAACAAACTTTCATTCCATATATTGTAAAGTTCCCTACCAATCTTCTTTCAAATAACGTGCAAAGATTTCAAATTTGACTAACAAGTATACTTCAAATCGTCCAGAATACTGCTACACCCTCAAATTACATGCAAAGAGATGTGACTGTGATGTGGCTGATAGCCAAAATATCTGCTGCAGAAATCTAGGGCAGAACTGATACAATTATGGAGACTGAAAATAATATAAAAGCTGCTGCAACATTAATGGAAGTGTCTCATATGGAGCGGCCAGCAAGAACATGTTGTTATCTCAGAAATCTGCAATGCACAAAACTGTCATATAAGATCATTTACTGCTGCAGCACTCTATACAGTTAACAGATTTCAATATGGCTGGTTATGCTGATAGTGACAGCCTGTAACAGGCATGGAAATAAGACTGTATGATCAGCAAAGTGTTGTATATTTGGTATTTTATTCGGTTTAGAACCTTGCTTTTCTGTTACAGATCTCCCAAGTGGCTGGATTGATCCTTATATAGTCTGAAATCTGGTATTTAATTATCAGTTTTGCTGTGTATTCATCCAAATACTCATCTGGCAGCTTTATCTTCTTTTTCTATCACTTTTCCCATTTACTAACCTGTATTTGTTAGTTTTATGATCAGATGTAATGCACAGAAAATTAATTCAAAAATTAGACAATAACACAGCAGATACCCTGGGAAAACCCTCCAACCTGAGGGAGAAAAACCCAGCCAATATATCTCTTATATATTGATTGAATAAGAGCAGAAATCTGCTTACAACTCAGGCACAATACAATGCCGATTTGATACAATGAATAATAGCACCTCTCTTAGATGCAAGATATGAATGAATATCTTTCTCCTTGAAATCGACTTGCTGCTACAGAATGATGATCTGCTGCTTGCATCTAAACTCCTTCTACAGAAATGTGAACTTGATAATGAACTTGACGATGGAGGAATGAGAAGGTTCTCATATATATACAAACCCAAGAGAGATCGCACCTTTTCAAGGAGAGAGGTCAGCCCCCTTAGAGAAACGTCTTTTGGTGGGGACGCGAATTTCAAGAAGAAGTCTGCCCTTAATTATTAATAATATAAATAATACATTATAATTGAGGTGCCTCCTCATTATTTAATAAATCGACTTAAAACAAATTAAAATAGCCAAAGGCTATATTTGAATTTGTCCTCACAAATCGTGGCTGGAAGTGATTCATCCAGACGTTGAACATCAACACTCCCTCTCAGCTAGGGAGGAATACTTCCAACTATATAGGTCATATTACCTCATCGTGATGACAAACATCATGGCTTCATCCATGTGTGAAAAGAAGCATATCACCTCATCGTGATATCAGCCATCATAGCTACACCCATGTATGGTATGCACAAGTGCTCATCACTCAACGTGATGTTGTCACCTCATCATGATGTTTCACCATGGCTCTCCCAGAGGGTGAAAACACAAGTACAAGAAAATCATCACGGACTCTCTCACGTGATGTCATGGAGTCACACACATGACATCCACCATGGCTCTCCCAGAGGATGGAAACAAGGGCTTTCACCTCAAATCTAAAAGACAAATGCATTAACAAGGGCTTGCACCTCAAATCTCTCTCAAAGAGAAATGCATTAAAGAAGATCAATGATATTGAGACTCCTTCTCAGCTAGGGCTTCATTCTCCACCATACCAAGCTTGTCTCGAAAATACACAAACTTTATTCTGGAGAGAGGCTTGGTGAGAATGCCTGTCGTCTGCTCATCGGTGCTAATATATCTCAACTGTATTGCTTTCCTCAATACCATATCTCTGATATAATGGTATTTGATCTCAACATGTTTAGTTATGTCATGAAACACAGGGTTGACAGAAAGCTTCACACAGCTTTGGTTATCACAATGAATGATAGTAGGCTCCATTGATTGTCCAAACAATCTTGCAAGGAGCTTTCGAAGCCACACTGCTTCTCGAGCTGCCACACAAGCTACAATATATTCGGCCTCTGTTGTACTCAATGCCACTGAAGACTACTTCCTGCTACACCAAGATATCTTCGCAGAGCCCAAACTGAAGCAACATCCAGAGGTACTCTTCTGATCAGTAACACACCCTGCCCAATCAAAATTAGTATAACCATGCAGCTTCAAATCCACACCTGAAGAATATCTCAACCCATATCCAACTGTGCCACGCAAGTATCTCAGGATATGTTTTGCTGCAACTAGATGTATTTGCCTTGGTTCACACATGAATTGAGTAAGTGCACTCACTGCATAGAAAATATCCGGTCTAGTATTGACTAGATACATCAAAAATCCAATCAACTGCCTGTACATCGTGGGATCCACCAGATCTGAACTAGCTGCAGCCTCTTTCAACTTATGCAAGTTGGTCTCCATAGGCATAAACATGGATTTGCAATCCATCATACCGAATCTTTTTAGAATATCAATACTATACTTTCCTTGACTTAGAATCATCTCATCTGGCTTCTGCCATACTTCTAAGCCAAGGAAGTAATGCATGAGACCAAGATTCTTCATTTCAAATTCAGAAGATAACTCCTTGCATTTGATAATGAGGTGTGTTCTTCTCCAGTAAGAATCAGATCATCAACATACAAAACCAAAACCAATGCTTCGCCATCAATTACCTTGAAGTAGAGGTTTGAATCAACATCATTCTTGGAGAAACCCAAGCTTAATAGGTAACGATCAATCCTTTCGTACCAAGCGCGAGGAGCCTGCTTAAGGCCATACAAAGCCTTCTTCAGCCTGCAAACATGAGACTCCTTCCCATGCACCTCAAAGCCATCAGGTTGCTCAATATACACCTCTTCCTCAATTACACCATTCAGAAATGTTGTCTTTACGTCCATCTGGTGAATCTTCCATCCTTTAGATGCAGCAATAGAAATGATGATCCTGACAAGGTATAACGAGCAACAGGAGCAAACGTTTTTTCATAGTCAACTCCCTCTTTCTGTGAGAATCCTCTAGCCACGAACCTAGCCTTGTATTTCTCAATGCTCCCATCAGCCGCATGCTTGATCTTGAAGAGCCATTTAGAAGATACCACAGATTTGCCTTCGGATCTAGGAACGATGTCCCAAACATCATTCTTGAGAATAGACTGATACTCATCAGACATAGCATCTCTCCAAACCCGTTGACTAGAAGCTTCCTCAACATTGGAAGGCTCAGACTCAATAATCTAACTCATCAAGGCTACATAACTAGAGAACTTATGAGGTCTCTTACTTTCTCTAAAAGTTCCTCTTGTGACTGCAAAAATTTCTACCTCCTGTATTGTTTTATTGGCCCGAAGAGGTCTTTTTCTTCCAATCACAATATTTGTAGGCCCATTAGTAGGTTCCAAGGGCTCAACTAGATCATCATCTTCTTTAGGTTCTAGAGCCTCCCTTTGATCCTCAAGAACATCGTCAACTTCCATATCTTGAGGAGACTCTTCATCATCGATCTCCATATGAGTGCCCTTGGATCTTCTGAATGCAACATCTTCTTCAAATGTGACATCTCTACCGATCTCAATTAATTTCTTATCTGGAATATAGATTCTATAGGCTTTTGATGTCTCACTATAACCTACAAATATCCTCTTCTTGCCAAAAGATTCCAACTTTGTCCTCTTGGCCTTTGGTACATGAACATACACTGGACATCCAAAGATCCTTAAGTGACTTACTACAGGCTTCACCCCTATGAATGCTTCTTTAGGAGTTATGTTCTCCAAGATCCGATGAGGACTTCTATTCTGAACATAAACAACTGTCCTGGATGCTTCAGCCCAAAGGAAGGTTTGCAGATCTTGGTCATGAATCATGGCTTTGACTGCTTCCACAGTAGATTTGTTCTTCCTTTCAACAACACCGTTTTGTTGAGGATTGTAGGGTACACTGAACTCCCTCTTAATCCCAACTTCAATGCAAAAGTTACGGAAGCTGCCAGAAGTGTACTCTCCTCCGTTATCGGATCTCAAAACTTTGATCCTTTTACCGGACAAGTTTTCCACCTGAGCTTTGAATTCTTTGAACCTCACTAATACCTCCTCAAATTCTTTAGATTTCAAGAAATAAATCCAAATCTTTCTAGAGTAGTCATCAATAAAAATAATGTAATACAAGAAACCACTCGAAGAGGCAACAAACATTGGACCACATAAATTAGAATGAATAAGATCTAGAATACATTTGGATCTACTTTCACTACTATGAAATGGACCTTTTGTATTCTTACCCAAAGCGTAGCCTTTGCAAGTACCTTCATGCTCCTGGTTGAATTTTTGAAGACCAGTGACGATCTTCTCCATGATAGGTAGAGCTCGAAAATGAAGGTGAGCCAATCTTCGATGCCAAAGATCACACAACCTTGAAGAATCATGCACTAGAGCCTGAAGTGGAAGAGTGCATAGTTTGTAAAGGCTCTCATGTCTAACTCCAATCACCCGAGCAGACTTGATGTTTGAGTTCTTTGCCCATACAAGAAAGTCCTTCTAAAAATGCAACTTGGTACCCCTTGTCCTCCAGGGCTGAAATAGAAACAAGGTTTCGTTTGATGCCTAGAACAAATAACACATCATTCAGCTGCAAAGAAATGCTGGAATCCAAGTGAAGAGAGGAGGTCCCAACTCCTTTCACAGAATAACTAGCATCATCTCCAATAATGACTTGTTCACTAGAATCTCTCTCCACTAAATCAGTTAGGTGTTCCCTGAATCCAGTGATGTGGTGAGAGGCACCACTATCAATCAACCAAGTGTTGGTGTCGATAGGTACATTGCTTGACAATGCCAAATAGAATAAGTATTCACAAGAATCCTTTTGCGAAGAGACTTCATCAACATCTGCAATGGTAGCCTGCTGCTTAGGCCTGGTTGGACAATCCTTTGCATAGTGACCATACTTGTCACATCTAAAACATTGGACTTTGGAGAGGTCCCTCTTCTTCTTGAATGCAGGGGCACCATCAGCTCCTTTATCTCTATTTCTCTTGAAATAACCTTTCTTCCCATCTTTCCCTTTCTTCTTCGAGGATTGAGTGGCGAGAACATGAATATCTTCATTAGAGGAACTTTGACCAATACCTCTCGTAGCCAATCTAGACTCTTCTTGAATGCAATCCGCCCTCAACCGATCAAACTTGGGAAGTTTCGATCTTGCACTGATTCCTTGAATATAAGACTCCCAAGATGAAGGAAGACCATTGAGAGTCAGCATGGTCAAAACCTTGTCATCAACAATATGACCAATAGGAGAGAGTTGATCTCTCAATTCAGAAATCTTCATGAAGTAAGCAATAACAGATTCTCCTTTCACCATCTTAACATGAAGGAGTTGTTGCTTCAGTGCAAGTGCCCGACTCGTGTTGTTGATTTTGTACATCTCCTCCAAAGTTTTAAGCATCTCTCTTGTTGTCTTCAACTTAGAGATGATTGGAACAATATGGTCCTTCACGGAATCAACTAACATCTTCTTTGCCTTAGTATCTTTCTTCTTCCATTGAATCTTCTCTTCCTCATCAGTAGGCTCGGGGACATTGCTCTCCACGAATTCAGCCAATTCATTTTCCTCCAAGGTGAGCATAAATCTGAATCTCCAAGATGTGAAATTTGTTGCTCCCTCAAGTATTTCCTCAATCTTGAGTTCGTGCACCATCTTGATAAAGAGATAGATGTGATAAAAAATGAGAAAGAGAATAAAGAGTATCGCTACTGGACTAAATCTGATCAAGATCTTCTTCAAACCCACTTTGATACCATGTTAGTTTTATGATCAAATGTAATGCATAGAAAATTAATTAAAAAATCAGACAATAACACAACAGATACCCTGGGAAAACCCTCCTAACTGAGGGAGAAAAACCCAACCAATATATCTCTTATATATTGATTGAATAAGAGCAGAAATCTGCTTACAACTCAAGCACAATACAATGTTGATTTGATACAATGAATAATAGCACCTCCCTTATATGCAAGATACAAATGAATATCTTTCTCTTTGAAATCGACTTGCTGCTACAGAATGATGATCTTCTGCTTGCGTCTAAACTCCTTCTAGAGAAATGTGAACTTGATAATAAACTTGATGATGGAGGAATGAGAAGGTTCTCATATATATACAAACCCAAGAGAGATTGCATTTTTTCAAGGAGAGAGGTCAACCCCCTTAGAGAAACGTCTTTTGGTGGAGACGCGAATTTCAAGAAGAAGTCGACCCTTAATTAATAATTAAATATTAATTATTAATAATATAAATAATACATTATAATTGAGGCGCCTCCTCATTATTTAATAAATCGACTTAAGACAAATTAAAATAGCTAAAGGCTATATTTGAATTTGTCTTCACAAATCGTGGCTGGAAGTGATTTGTCCAGATGCTGAACATCAACAGTATCTGCCTCCATTTGGTACAATTAGGATTTGGCTTCCCTAAACTTGGATGCCTAAGGTTTGGAACCCTAAACTACTGCAGCTAGGGTTTGTAAAACCCAAGACGGAGTGACCATGTCCACCAATACCGAATCTTCAATAAAGTATCTATAACCTTTATTTGCTTGCAATTATAAAAGATTTCTCTCTTTCAAGCACCTGCAAACAGAGATGTAACTTCTTCTATCAACTCACTGCGAACCCTAAATGAATCCACCTCTAAATGAATCGCATAGTATTGGCTAGGGAGGAATCTTTCACCACCAAAACCAATCTTACCTTAGGGTTTGTCTAAGGTGGAAGAGATGAACAACGTTCAACCTCACAAAGAAAATAGAGTAAAAATGAAATATTTTGAATAAGCTTCTTCTCTTCCAATTTCTCTTTTATAAATACTTTTGGAACTTTTTGGAAATTATAATTTAAAATCACCTTTCAATAATAATCCTTCAACTCGATAACAGTGACTTTATTTTATTATTTACTTTTTCAAGCACTTAAGTCACTTAAAGTTCACCTTTATCAGTAATTAATATAAGTTGTCTTCTAATTCACCCTTTGACAACTTAAATATTAATTATTCAATATTTTAAGTATTTTTTGTACATCTGCCCAAAGTTTAGGAAAATATAAAATAGTTCGAAAACAAATTCTGATTTTGCCAACATATTCTTAAGCTCACTGAAAATCCAACTTGATGCAAATTGATACTTTCCAAAGATAGAATACTTCTCCAAGAAGTGTGGAAAGCACCCAGAATGTCAAAACTGCTCTCAGAAAGAACCAACTGATTCAGCTTGATCTCTTGAACACAATGCCACTATTTCAAATTCATTCCAAAAAGGCTGGCACTCTCCAAGGAAGTTGGAGCTTCCAAAGATATTGGAAAGGCTATAAAAATGGGACATTACAATATCCCTGCATTCTTGAAGTCATACCCACTCGAAAGTTGCAACAATGTTGGGTTTGCAACATTTGTTTGCCTATTTATTCGTAGATTAAATGTAGTAGAATGCATTAACTTAGTGTCCACATTTCTCCACAAAGTGGTTCTAAACTTACCCAAGATTCTTGTATCTCTATAGTATTATGTGTACTAAAGATTTTGACAAAAACCAAAGTGCAAATATACATTAGTGAAGAACATTTGTAGAGCTTCCTCACCTAAATGGATTTCTTGCATGTAATAAACATGCATCTTGCTAAGATGATCCACCCCAACACACTTGCAGTCATCATATTGAGATCTATTAGGGAAAATGCCTTGAAAATCCATAAAAGTAAGTTCTTCCTATGGCTAACAATGCACCAGTAGTGGTGGATACAATCCCGATTTCTATATGCATCACTCACTAATGCTACATACTGTACACTAGAAAATGAAATTTACCACTTTCACTTGCATTTAGTGCCAATACAGATAACATTGCAATTTGGCAACTATTCCTCCAAACCCTTAGCAGCTGGCTAGTCTATAGGCATGTACCTCTTTCATGAGAAAAATCCAACTATCTCCTTGATGCACACACAATGTCCAAAATATACAAAAACCCATTCCTTGAGGTAAGTATTCATTTGTTCTACCTAAATTATGCTATCCCAAATAATATAATTGCTCAAATACTTCCTCAAAATGTGTAATTTATGTTACCTGCTCCTCATACACCTAATAGCTCAACAGTTCAAACAGCATAATGGTGCCCTTTTCTGCAATCTGTAGAATAGGACTAGACAACATGTGCTCTGTCATATTAATTGTTCCTTTCTCATGCTTAATCACCAAGCGGAATTATTAAAAAGAGACTATTCATATGAAATGACAAGATTGGCACACTCTGTTTCATGTAATCATTCAACTATCGCAACAGTTAATGATCAGTGTGCACCATGGTTTCCTTGTTCATCAAATAATGCTTCCACTTATTCAATACTTGTACCAATGAATACAAATCCTTGGTAGACATGGGATCTCAAGTTTTCCCTAGTAAATGTCCCAAAATGGTAGTAAAATTGCTTTCCACCTTGCTAAAATGATGCTCTGTTGGCATGCCCTGATGCATCAGACTCATTCTCAAATCAGTTGCTATAAGTCAGGTAGAGCCAAATCCTGAGCATTGCTGACTTTTTGCTTGAACTTACCAAATGAAATTTTCTGTTTCATACCCTAACTAAATGACTTATCACTTGTCCTCAAGGCATGTAAAGTTGATAAAGTTTTGGATAAAGATGCTACTATTTTGCTAAGATATTGTACAACACCTACAAAGCTTCTTACTTCAATCACATTGGAACATTTTGACCACTTTAAGATTATTTTTATCTATTTTGGGTCCGTCCACAAGTTATTTTGGCAACAACTGCCTCACATCATATTTTTCAAATGGAGCAGTAGCTTTTTTTTTCAGATTATTTAATACCTGTTACAAATATTGCATATGTTCTTTGCATATTCTACTGATAACTGGAATGCTACTCACCTACACTATCACAAAAGAAACAACGAATGGGAGGAGCACATCATTCATCACTCTCACATAAGTACAAAGAGCATTACACAACCCAAAAGGAGGTTCAAGCCACACATTTAAACACATCTGCTTCCTCTTGAATTAAATTCTACATATATCCTCCACAACTTGATGATAGCCAGATTTTAAATCCAGTTTTGTAAAGTATTTGGCATCCTCTAATTAATTGTGTAAATCAATAATACAAGTTAGAAGACCTCGATTATTAACAGTTAAATTATTGGGGCCTCTATAATTAATGCTATTCCTCCATAATCCATTCTTCTCGGGAACCAAGACTATATGTGGCCAACCTAGTGAATGTACATGTTATAATCACACTTTGGCCCACTAGCTCTTGCAACTCCTATTTCGCTTCAACAGATCATAAGTTAAATTTTTGCCTACTTCTATATGGGTTGAGCAGGAATGATTTTTATTTTTGTTTTCTTTTTAGAAAAATTGCATTCTCTATCCCAAGTTTAAGGGCTTCCAATTTCCAAACACCACCTGACACACATCAAGTGGTACCACATCACGTTTGATTTCATCAATGTAGCTAGTTGTTATGGCAAACTTGAACTTGCATTGCCAAGTGACCTGCAATTCCCTATTGTTATGCAACCAAACCAAGGGGTATGATTGTGGATGCTTATATGCCTTAATCCAAAGCACACCAACACTTTAGAAATCAATTTCTTTTCAAAAATGAGATCAGAAAGATAATTTATGTTATGGTCTTCACTTGGGCTTTAATGTGGAAAGGCTTCTCACAATCCTCATTGAGCCATAATGCATCATATTTTACCACCATCATTTGCATGGATGTGCATGCTAACTTCTCTTCCACATCTAAATTGCAGTCTACTTCACACCTATATCTTGGAGATCATATTCTTCTTTAACTTCTTTGTAATTTGATTGCAAGGTTTAAGTTTGGGATTTAATTTACAGCATTTGGCAAAAAATATGTCCATTCTTGCAGTATTTGCAATAATTTCTAGAAGTGGAACACTTTTTTTTTTAAGGCAAACATATTCTTTTTGTTTTTTTATCAGGCTCATCTTCCAATCCAATTCAACCAAGAGTACCTTGCCGTACATTAAAAAAAAAATGGCTCAATGGTGTAGATGATACCTTGGGTCCTAAGCCAAGGATTTAAATTTTTGTTATCAGCTCTAAGAAGGAAATTAATGATTATGAAATTAAGTTAAAAGCTTGGCAACAGAAAAAAAGACAACAACAATATCTCTAGAGCCCCTTGCTAAACATGCACCAAAGACAAGTGTTAGTGTCAACAGAGTATATTACCCAACTGGTTCACATCTAGGTCCTATTCACAATTAATTTACTTAGGGAACATTAGGTCATTTACTTTGTGTCTTGTGTCATATGATTGTGACACTTGTCATAATCCTATATTGTCCTATCTTTCGCATTGCCTATATAAACAAGATTCCTCTTGTAAATTATCTATCTTATATTCATTGTATACTCAAGCATTCATTTTTTACTACTCGCTTGTGAAAGGTAGTTTTTGGTTTTGTAGGCGATCCTGACGGCTTGAGTCTATTGTGTAACCTTTACAACAAGAAGATGCAAGTAAATACTAAATATCTACAAACAAGTATAAGATTAAGTTGGAAAGACAAATAATCAGTATAGATAAACTTCAAACCGACAGAGAACAAACCTTGAATCCCCCCTATACTGTATAAGCTTCTATCAATTATCTTTTCCTCAACAATTTTATTTTAATTCACGCAAATATTTTTACTAGCTGGATTCAAGGCTAGCAAAGACAAGTTTCTTACAAGCAAAGACAAGTTTCTTACAGGTCTCATAGGTTGTTTGGTCAAATCTTCCATTTCATTGATTCATTTCTCTATTTTTTTGAGATCATCAGGGTTTGTTATTTTAGTCTTTAGGGTTTGTCGTTTAGTTTAGTTTTTTTTTTAAATTCCTCAACAATTTTATTTTAATTCACACAAATATTTTAACTAGCTGGATTCAAGGCTAGCAAAGACAAGTTTCTTACAGGTCGAGTAGGTGCACCTGCGTATAAGTGACCAAGCTTTGCTGAATTACACCCAATCCAAATATATATCTGTACAATACAGTGAATCAAATATAAAATAGGCATGACAGTTCTAAAGAATATATCTACGAATTAAGTAAATAATATAGATTAAAAATACATATACTGCTAAAGTATTTAATACAACAACAACTAATTGCCACAGAAACTGAAAGGCAGAAGGTATATTTCTTCATTTCAAAAACTATGGTAGAAATGGATAAAACGGATTGAGCTTATATATTGTAACAGCCATACATAGCAAACTGAATAAATTTGAGCATGAGCAACGCCCAGTTATCTCCACTGCAATCATATCAACATATAGATTCATTATTTGTAGGTAGGGTTAGAAGATAAAGAAAAGCTATGTTTTTTAATGACAAATAAACTTCTGGCTGAATTAACTCTTAACTTCGTGTACGGAAGTTCCAAGCTATGTGGTAAGGTTACAGTTTGTACCTTAGACATGCAATGCATATGTTACAGTTCCAAATATATTTTATTATCATAATGGAAAAGACATAAGAGAAATCATGAATCAACTATGTAGTTGGTCACCAACACCCTAATCATCCAGAGCTGATAAATCTCATGAAGTACATTTGACTATGGTGCAGCCGATAATAGAGAAGAAAAAATCAACAAACAATTATTTCAGACTCCACTAGATAGGTCTAGGGTTCTGAATATGGAGGTAATGTGAATTTAATGGGGCATGTCTGTAGACCAAAGTAATATGAAGTGTTCCATTACGTAACCAAAGGCTTAAGCATTTTATATGTTGTTGGGATTCAATCTGACAATGCCGAATTTTACTTGAGTCCTGACTCCTTTGTGCATTTTGGCCTTATTTTTCCCACCATAAATAACCAATCTGAGATGCTTCCCTAATGAGTCACCCTTGATCAAAATTTGTATAAGCGTTGTTCTCCATCTTTTCCCATGTGCCTATCACGTGTTGGATGTTGCTAAAATCCCAAAAAAATATAATTGTACCTATGCCCTTTTCCCTTATGTTTTGGGCCCACTTGAATTAGAGTTTGCTTTGTACAAATAACAAGCCTGCAAGTATCATCTTCTTGCATGAATTTTGCCTTATGGCCTCACCATATACACATCATTACCCATCTCCAAAAATTGATCTTAATCCCTAAACCTCCCATTCATCTAAGTTCAATTTTTTGAGGATTGTATTCATGTTCAAGTTTCAGAGTTTCCCTTCCTAGTATAACTTTCCTCCCAACTCCACCTTTTCCTTTGTCCCTATTAGGATATCGAACTTTCCCGTCTGGCCATATCTTTCATTTATTCCCAGCCTTCATACCCTTTTCCTATCAAGATTTGAATTCTTTCTTCCCAGCATCCATTTCCTCCAACCTCCACTTTCCCTTGCCTTTGTTGGAGTATCGCATCTAGCATACCTTTCATTGGAACCTCAACTCTCCACTTCTTACACCAAGTTACCTTCCAAAGATAAAATGTTGCAACCATCCATTTACCCAAGCACTTTTTCCTTGGTATCCTCGGTCCCCAACACTTTTCACTATATATTTCATTGGGATCATAGGTTCAGACTAGTCCTTATTTGCATGCCTTAAGGGATGAATTCCTTGGTACCACCAATTTTGGAGTCAAAGAATTGAATATACCCTTATTTGTTTGATTTGAGCATGAAGTATGCCTTACTCCTAAAACCCGATTCCCCAACAATGGTATTGGTTATGAGGTATCTCTAACTCCTAATCCTTTTCGAAACTCAAAAAATCCCACATTTTGCACCGTTTACTTCCACCTACCTGCTTGTACATCCCAACTCACCATTAATGACCAAATTTGATGCTATAACTACTCCAAAGGTGTTTTCCCACCTAAAAATAAATGTCTCATCTCAGAAGTGCAAATTTACTGACATTTCAAACAATGGAGTATTGAAGCACCATTTTGCCATTAATATGGTGGTTATATCTCTAATGTGAATAGTTTTCACGCAACTTTGAGCGCCATTTTTGCAAATTTTGTAAAACCGCAACTCATTCCACATGCAACATTAATGACATCAAAATCCTAAGTCAATTTCCTAAGGATTGAGTGACCAAACAAATTGCTATATATATCAATTCATTTTCCAAAATGAGTGTTGATCATTTTCTCCATTTTTACACGACTATAACATCAAGCCAAATCTAGAGTTTCAATACTTGCATGTCTAGTTGCCATTGGAGCAACTCATTTTGCAAGTCACAAAGAGGTGGCTATTGTGTAGAAAATATTTGTAACTAGATGTCTCCTTGGCCAATTGTAAATCCTCAAGAAGATTTCTAGGCAAAGAAGAGTGACAAGTTCTTCCTAGTTTAGGGTTTTCTCTCACCACTTTTGGCTGGTGTGAATGTCATAAGAATTTAATAAGTATCACAACACTTGAATGGATTGCAAATCATCATTTGTAATAGTCTTTCCTTATTGCACGTGAATTTCTGTAAGTTTGGAGCGAGATTATTAAGCATGCCATGTTGTTAATATCATATCTCTTTTGTTAATTCTATGCTGTCTTCTAGTGATTGTGCCTCTATAACCCACTATAAGGCGTTGCTCTTAAAAGTGTTTGACCATCCATGCACCTTAAAATGAGCAATATCTTTAACCAATAGTGTAGGAGTAGAAAGTACAGTTGAATGCATTCAATGGTTTAGCATTGTAACCAAGAAAACATCTCCAATGAGCCTTGAAATATTGCACCTTATGGGAATCATGTCATATATACCCACATCTTGCAGCCTTGCAATGATGTTTTCATTAGCTTAATAGGGGTCAATGCAATAGGATAATCTTTGATATAGTGACAAAATTCGAGATCAAAATGGACATCTGGATACTACTGTAGTTTGTCCACATTGCATATCTTCAATTGTAATTAAATCTTGTTAAAGTTTATCCATAGGAACACTCTCTTGGGTTTAGATGAGCCCAAAGTGAAGAGACTTTATCCACTCTTAACAATTGACCTGTCGTCACTCACATTTCGTTGATGAGCTGGTTTATCCACCTTTAGGAATGACATATCCTTAGCCTTTAAATAAATTGATCCCTCTAGAAGTGTGAGCAGCGATTTTGGGACATTCTTAGCTGACAACAAGACAATATCCAAATTTTCTAATCAACAACTGATTGAAAAATTGATAGATACAACAATTGTAGGGTCAAAGCTCAAGGGACTTTAAAAGAAAAAAATAAGGTCCATGGAGACATATCTATCCATACCAGATTCATGGAGAACAAAACACTAGAAAACGAAGTTATACAAGTGCTTGCGCCCAGCCAAATATTAGCTACATTGGCCACACAACCACACCCAATACATGCACTATCCTCTAAAATACACCCAATTAGAAATTTTGCATCTAGGGCAGACTCCAAAACCTGGTTTGTGTTTCCCATTCATGAAGTGTGCACAACCTGCACACCCTTTTCAATAAAATGGTTTAGAATGTAATCCAAAACGTAAAAAAATAGTATTATAAGAGTTGTTTAAATCTAGCAAAAGTATCACTATGTTGTAGTTTGTAGTTTGATTTTTGACATTTCATATATGTAAGTTTGAGCGTTGATAAATATATACTTCTAATCGTAACAAGCATGTTTTAATCTATACTATTACTCCTCTGCTACTTCTCAACAACTAATACTCGATTCCCCTGTTTCCAATGCTCTTGTTTCCTCCTTCCTTGTTCTCTCCATTCCTTTCCCATTACCCAAGCCAACAACTTACCAAACCAACATAGACATGGCAGATCCTTTTGCACAAATGCATGTTGTCACAGATCTATTGTCACCTAAAAAATAGAATAAGACAAACTGTCAATGTATCAAGTTTAAAATGGTAGTTGAGCTAAGCTCAATGTTTATCCCACTTTAAAGTCACCAACCTAAAGTCTTGTTGACTAGCTTTTCCGTTGTCAAACCATCACTTGATCATCTAGTGCTCTGCAAGCTTCTTATGAACTTGCTCTCTTTGTTCTTTCACCCTTAGTAGTTCTACCAATCTCATTATCGTAGTGTCATTGCATTGGAGCTCTAATTGATGAATGATCTTGTAATGCCCAAAATCTAACTCAGGAAAAACACACAAAATGCAACCAAATTTCTTTTTTTTGAAACATAAAAACACTACTCAAAGGCAATGCAACAAGGGCACACATGTGACATCGCATGAAACCAACATTTCAAAGGAGGCAAGTGTTAATAATCTGCGAGGAATGAAGGGAGGACAGTGGAACAAGATGCACAATTGGGTGGGAATATTCACATGCGACACACCCTATGTGCTGATGGGAATGCTATGGAGATGATAGCATGTCAATGTATTTAGCACCATAAGGGAGTGGGATGGAAGAAGGCTATGCTTCACCCCAATATTAAAAAATACAAAGTGCTTGAATAATTAAATTGAACAATGATTAAGATGCACCATCTAACACTACCGTTCATTCTCTTAAACAATGACTTAATGCACATGCCTAGGCATTCCTCTATGTTCTATTTCCTTAACTTGCAATCAACATTAGCTTGAGCATTAAATTTTCGTCTTGCAATTCAAGCTACTTATAACTAATAAAAGCTAAATAAAAATGCATATTTTGCAATTAAAATAATGCTCTTTTCAATTTACTCTAGCTATAACAACAATATGGTTGCTTGTTTAATATGTCTAATATTTGTTTTGCAATGTTATGATGAATAGCATGACCACATTACTATATATAATAATTAAATTATAATGATATATTGGTCACCAAATATTTTATAATGAAAAAGGGGCACAATTTAATACTCTAATTGATATTATCAAATTACAATTTATTTTATATCGTACATGATAAAAATCATTATATATGATAACATATATACGCATGTACAACAAAACTATTTAACTAATTAAAATCCAAAACTCAAATTGTAATTAGCAACACAGTAGTAGTCGTACATAGTATCATCTATATAAAATCTTATACAACCCAAATCAAATTTTGGATTTAATTTTATATAAACCATTTATACTTTAAACCTTATTAATCTAGAACTTCAAATTTGTTATCTTCATTCAAAAGAAGAATATATATATAAGGGTCTTCTTATTGAGAAGCTTTGGAACCTAACTTATAAAAATCAATCATAATTTATATAAAACTATAACTCAAAATATTTGATGAATCATTACAAGATATATGTATATATCATAGCAACCTCGTATATGTATTATCTTATTAAGAAGTTCTACAAACTAACTTATAAAAACCAATCAAATTTATATAAAACTAGAACTCAAATATATTTAATAGACCATTACAAAATATATAAATATATTATAGCAACCTTATATATTAATAAGGAAAATACAAACCCAAAACTCAAAATCATTTTACATTTTTCTTGCAAGTCTAGGGGGAGATGACAACGAAAGGCATGGTGAGCCAATAAAATCATGGTGGGCAAGGTGAAATACGATAGCATGAGTGTTATGGCAGATTATTTATGTTGGGACTCGAATTCATATCGTCAAATTTTTCTTAAGTCCCTTCCTTTTGTGTGTGTTAATTAAATCCTTTTGACCCATTGTTTATAACCAATCTAAGATATATCCTAATTGGGTCCCTTGTTTGCTAGAAGATGCAATAATCCATTAAAATGCCTAAGTTTGGGTGTTTCTAGATGTTTTCTATGTGTTCTTGGCCTTAGGAAAGATTTCTCCTTCCTACTACAGTTCACTTAACTTTAGTTCACTTGCAAATCCCCACCTAAGTCCACTTCAGCACCATTTTCCCACCTACTTCACTTCCAACCCATTTTTCCACCTACTGCACCTAGCAAAACTTTGACCCTCAACCAAACTTCACTCTGAGCTTCACTTCCAATGCATTTTTTTGCCTTGACCAACAATTCAATTTCCTA
Organism: Sequoiadendron giganteum; assembly: GCA_007115665.2. Lineage (NCBI taxonomy): Eukaryota > Viridiplantae > Streptophyta > Pinopsida > Cupressales > Cupressaceae > Sequoiadendron > Sequoiadendron giganteum. Next base: position 558,584,742 of record CM021101.1, on the reverse strand, counting down.
AATCTTCACACTTGCACTTCACTTGGCAAAAACCCAACCCCCTACCACATTTCCATTCAAATTCAAATTTGTTTTCCTATCTAAGTTGCAAAAGCACTTTGGTAGCCCATGATAAGCCATTTAACCTACCCAATGCCATTGGAAAAGCTTTTCACCTACCAAGAATTAATGGTGTCCACTGTAATCACTTTTTCGACCTTATCCAACACTCCAACTCGTCAAAGGGAGCAACATTATTATTGCAAAAGGATGAGTTCTTGGATAGAGGAGACCCCACCCATGCTTTTGAGGACACATTGGAAGAGTTGGCCATCCCCAAGATGTCATTTTCCAACAGATTTTGCAGATCTAAGCTTGAATAACATGTTGCATTAATTGCCCATGCTCATGAGTTGATTTCCCGCTCATTTTTGGTTGCCAAAAGATGTTTCTATAAATATATGTGCATTTGATATATTACAAGTTAGTCACTCATTTTTGGTTGCCAGAAAAGGTTTCTATAAATATATGTACATTTGATTCATCTGGTTGGGGAACTTGGGGAGCTTCTTGAGTTTTGTGAAAGAAAATAGGCTCGTGAAGGGGCTGCTCTTGAGAAACAACAAGCTCAGCTTGTGCCAACATAGGCTCTTGCAATGGTAAAGGATTTCTAAAACTTGGAATCTTGACTTTAGGAGGGTTAAGAAGCTCACTTTGCTTGAAACTCGAAAACTTATACTTACGAACCTCCTCTAGAACATGCTGATTTGGAAAGAAAGGAGTTGCTTGGACTTCATGCCTTTGTGTTTGAACAAGCAACAACCTCATCTGCTCCTCCTTTGCAGCTCTCTCCCTTTTAAGATTCTCTTCAAATTGGACCCTTTGTGTCTCCAACTCCTACTCGTGAACATAGACTTGATAAGCCGACTCTTCCTCCTACAAATCAAACTCTTGCTGCCTCTTGATGTCATTCAACAACTTATCCATGGATAGCAACACACCTTTTATCTCGCTAATCCCCATTTTGCCAAGATTTTGGATCTGATAAAAAAGATGCTAGTAATGGTTTGACATAAAAGGGGCTTCTCGAGGCTGATTAGGTGAATAACTATGCTGGTTGGCAACAAAATATTCTTGTTGGGACTGATTTTGGGCATATGTAGGCTGATATGAAGGTTGAGCAGGGGTGGGCGGGTGGTGATCATATCGAACATGCTGGTTTTCTTGATAAACCAGGGAATTTGAACTAAAACCAGCAGCATGATTGGCTTGATATGGGTGATGAGGGGGTGGACAAGCAACATTCTCATGATATGATGGATGATAGAACATATCTTCATGAAATGAAGACATGATGTAGAATCAAACTGGCTAGGAACTCATGAAAAAGGATTAAAACCAGAAAATGAAGACTATTTTCTTGTAAAAATGAAAACATAGCAGAACTTAGCCTTCTCGAAACCAAAAAATGAACTCGGAGTCGCCAAGTGTGTGAAAATTTCGCCTCTAGAGGTAGAGATCACTGACATACACACCAGATATCAACAATATATGAACAAATTTTGGACTGAAATAGTCCAATGAGTCCCACCAGCCGTGCCAAAAACTGTTGCCATTTTTATGCCATCTTGATGACCCACCATTGAAAACCGATCTGAGAAGTCTCATATGGGTCACCTTGCATAAATTCCTTGAGAAAATCCCAAAAAATGGCTAAGTATAGGAGTTTCGGATCGTTGAAGTTGTCTTTCCCCTTTTCCACCTTTCTTCTTCTAAGTCTTTCAGCCATCAGCCTTCAGCCTTCCTCTTTGAGCCTTACCGCTTCTCATTTGTAAGCCATAAGCCTCCCTCTCGATCCCTGAAGTCCGACCAAGTTCTTTAAAATTTGTCTAAGTCTTGCCTTTCGAACTTCGGACATTAGGATTACCTCTTATCACTTTCCTTTTCCTTCCTTTCGCCTTTGCCTCAAGCCTTTCCGACAAGTAGCAGCTTTCGGGCTTTCACCTTACCTACTACCATTACTTGGTAAGAGGTATCATCCTCCCCCGATCTTCAATCCCTGATCTCACTTTTCGGATGTCGGAGATCGAGCTTCCCACTTCCGAATTTCCTTCATTCTCTCTTTCCTTCCACCCATCCCCAACCATGCCTTAGAGATTTTAGACAACTCTTTATCTTTCAGATGTCGAATGTCAGTCTTCCACCTTATGCCTTGCCTTTTAATCAGTAAACGGTAACCTATCCTATCCTCCCGAAGCCCGACCCTCGACAGGTAGTAGCTTTCAAACTTCGTGGTTTCAGCCTTCCTTCTTCCAGTCTTGGTTATGTAAGCCTGACGTCCGACCCCCAATTAGTTCCATTGTTCGCAGTTCTCTACTTCGACCTTCTTTCTTCGCTTCTTCAACAAATGGTATGAGGTATCTCCAACTCCCGACCCCCGACTTTCGATGACTTTGGCATTTTTTTTCATGGTGGTGCCATTAATGCTAGAGCGACCTTCTCACTTGCCCGTTCAACTTTTGGGGCTCGAGGACATCATTTATTGCTCTTCATGACTGTTGTGGGTAGATTTCATGGGCGTCAATGCCCATGTGTTGTCCTTTTTTGATGAATCCATACTCAGATCGCGATTTCACGGGGCCCCTCCATTCTTTCACGCACAAGCACAATAGGCATTCGTTGCTAGGGTTTGGGTGTTGAGTGGGTAGGCAATCTTCCTAGGCAAGTTTTCTAAGTTATGCCTAAACTATAAAGGTAATACTTGTATATTTTTGGGGGGGGATTAATATAGTTCTTGCTTCTTTGGCCTAGCAAAAAGTTGTCTTGTAACTCTTTTCAGGAGAATCATTGTAGCAACAAGCTCCTTTCAGACAAATAGCGATTGCAATATTCCTTCTTCAACAGTTGTGTCTCTCTTTGCATTGAATGATTTCATGTTGTAATTGTGATTTCATGTTTTGAATCCTTTTTTATGTATCATTCATGCATCTTGGAGCAAGGATTTCATGTAATGCAGGTTATATGTTGTGTTGAACAGTTTCAATAGGTTGTAGTTGTGAGGAACCTCTGTTTTTCCTTCAAGCAAGCTTTGAATCCAAGCCTTCATATAAATTACTTATGTATTGCATGTGTGAGCTAAGGTTGTGAGAACAAAAGGTCTCTTATTGATGTTGATTGTAAGTTGGAGCAGCAATTAAACCTACATTTCTAGTGTATCACCTCTTTAGTTTTAGGGTTTTCATTTCAAGCATCCTTCTTCCCTTTCCCTTGAAGATTTTAGTAGTTTTAGGTGATCCATCAGAGGAAGTCGGCCTTCTCCGAAGATTTGACCTCACTACGCAAGGCCCCACACCTTGAGGTCGTTTCCATGTTTCATGAGATGGCTAAGTGTCCTACTTAGCTAGGGTGCAATCCTAATTGACAACAGTTACATTTAGGCTAAAGGCTCAGATCTTACACAAAGAAAATGTTGAATCTAATGCTATCATTATCAAGCCAAAAGATCCCTAACATAGAACACAAGGCTCTTCTTTATTACAATAAGTGTACAGTTGAGGCACCAAAACATGACATGTATCAAAAGATGGATCTATTAACTTACTAGTGGCATCAAAATCCTAAGGCTAAACAATACAGATGATCAACAGATGCCCTAATCATATGGCCAGATAATCATCTTTGTTTTTGGAAGAGAACCTAGTGATAACTTATTGCTTGCAAAACACGCAATTCTTCTTTAGGCAGCTTTTGGGGGCCTTAATTATTAATGATTATTTGAAAGCAACAATGAAGCATATTTTTTGTCAACGACTTAATCTGCAGATAAGTCAGGCATATTGAAGACTCAAACAACTGGTTTGTCTTTTCCTTCCCACCAACAACTTAGCTTGATATTCCATGATTGTGCATAGCTTGAGGGAAGATTCTCCTAGGAAGCCCTTTTTGAATTGGATGGCATTAGCAAACATTCAAAATGGTGTTCAGAAATTTGAGAGCTCATGACCATTGATAAGATTTTTTAATTTTCTCTCAAATGCCATGTGTAAAGTGCTTTTGTGGTTCGCACTAGCATCATAAAGCTATATAGCTTTGGAGTTCAACTAGCCTTAGAATGTAAGATAGCTTTGAAGAACAATGACAATCATAAGTTTTGGATCTTGTCAGTGCAAAGGCCCTTCCAAAATCCTGCAATTGCGACATATTACTGTTAAACAATCAATAGCTTGCAGAAGTTCAAAAGAGTCTAAGCGGAAAAATATGTTGAAGACTTCCACCTTGCAACTATTCAATTATTCTAAGGCATATATCTTAGCTTACACATGGAGACAAAGCTCCACAAAGCTTTAAAAAAGCATGTAGAATTATTAGATAATATGAGACAACCATACCTTGGGAAAATTGGCAGATTCATTTGTGATATTGATGCGGAATGATACATTAAGAAAATACTACTATATCAACATGTGATTATCTGAGACAATCATACCTTGGGAAAATTGGTGGTTTCATATGTGATATTGATGCAAAATGATAAAATGACATTAACAACATTCTACTATATAAAAATGTAGCGTGTGAGGTAATATAATTAGTGCCAATATCCTGTGTAATATAAATGATATGCAATCAAGAAGATATATATGCTATAAATATGTAATGAGGCAATATAATTTAACAGTGTCAATATCCTATGTCATACAACTGATATACAATCAAGAAGAGAACTATAAACTACTATCTGATATTCTACATACTAACACGACGTGAGGAATGTGATAGACATATTACAACACTCAAGAGTCAGAGGTAAATATTTTAACTAAGAGACTATTCAAATCCCATGGTGATCGAATGAGAAGGCTGATTCAAGCGCATAAGGGTAGAAACAGATGGAAGGACAAGCCAATACCATACAAGGCCAAACAAATATATAAACATCTCCCTTGCAATCAATTACATGATGATAAGGACCACAATGGTTCAGATAGTGTGTCCACTAATGTTCTTTGCCCTTATGCAAACAATATCACAAAAGACAATGCTGATCAGTAGGTGTTGCCAGGGGATATTTTTCAAGATTCATGTTTAAGGCACTAGGATTACCTTAGTTTCGAGACAATGTTTCCGAAACATCTGATCATAGACATAGATTGTTGAGGCAAGAGAGCAATGTTTTATAAACTCTAATAAGCAGTCATCTTTTATTTGCTGGACTCTGCCTCCATTACTGTTACATTGGACTAATTATTTTAAAGATGGTTCCTTAAAATACATATGTACCATTAAAGTAATTTAGCACTTTTATCTTCTCCTTCTTTTCTTTTTATTTGATTTATAACTTCATAAAGCTTGAACCTGAAACACTTTAGGCATTAAACATTTGTAATACTATAACATGTTTGCTTGTACTGATCACATAGATCATTGCTCGTCATAGTTGCACATTGGCATAATCATTATCTCTTTCATCTTATACTGTGTTTTCCCTATATATGCAGCCATTCGCATGACTTCAAACAAACATAGTAGCATGACACTTGCAAAGCAATGGCACCGCATGGCCATGGTGTGAGTGGTCTTCAAATATTCAGGTTAAAGTAGGAAAAAGCAACCACAAGGCAAAAGATAATTACTAAAGAATTGCAGAAAAAGGATTTTGTTTTTCAACAACTTGTGTTTTATTCATATGTTTTTCCATTTTATTTAACAACTTGTGTTTTATTCTCATTTTTAATTGAACATTGTTTTTCCACTCAAATGTGAGTTTGACTAGTGTGTCAAATGACATGTCTAAACAGAAGTTTTAAATGCATTCTAAAGAAAATTTGCTTCTCTGATTTCCAATTTAAAGCAAAATTATAACACAAATCCATTTTTCCATGATGCAATAAATTGATGCTAGGTAGTAGGCAGGAAGGATCCTTGCCAACAATAGGATGAGAAAAAACATAACAAGCCCTGCTTCTAAAATTTGATTCAGGATGGAAGAAAATACCTGTTTAGAAAGGCTTATGATCTGAAAATGTAGGGTAGCATCATGAGCCTCCTCAGTAAAACAGGTGAGCTGTAGATTCACATTATTAGACCGGTCTCCTGCAGACACATTTTGACTTGAGCCTTGTTTGTTCAAACTGAAAGAAGTTTGTTCGTCACTGCTACTGTTAATCACACCATCATCTAGCATAGGCCTTGAAAAGGACTGACTCTCTAAACCACCATCCAGACACGAATTGCTCTCTGCCATAGATATCTATCAGCTTTGGTTACTACTGGGAAGCTGAGTCATCTATAATTAGCTCCTAAAGATGCCAAGGAAATCAAGTGAGATAATAATTGCATATGGGATTGTAACCAGCAACATCAGTTAAAAATAACAGCATCTTACATGTGCATAATTATCTTATTCCATTTATAAACACGTAATTGACTCAAAGGATCAAGCTTTGTAACTTCCACTAACTATTGAACACAAGCAAAATAGTATTAATATGCATAATCGATGCTTCCTTCCTACTTCTGTCATCAAAAGTGATGGCTTACATGTAACCTCATCCATGCTACTCTTTTATCAACAAAGAGAAAAATTAATATTATTGATAAAATGATGTCAACCTTCCATAAAGTTATTAGGAATATACAGACATTGTAATGTCCCCTAATTAGGAATGCCCTAAATTTGCCCTAAATCCTCAATTTTAATAAACAAAGGGGTTAGAGAATATCTTTCACCTGATTGAAGCCCTGCAGACAGATTAGAACCATTTACCACAATCATACTGATTAGCAAATTATAATCATTTACCACAGTAATACTAATTAGCAGATTGTCGTAATTAAATGTTAGTAAATCCATGGCCAATCATTAATTCAATCACAAAGTATTTTAATATCCTTGGAGGGTTCAACCATAGGAGAGTATGGGAGAACGTGACCCAATGGAGTGCCTAGGACCCATCTTGCCAACCATCACCCTCTCTCTATGATTTGACCTCTTGTGCTGATTCACCATGATGGAGGGGTGAGATTACAACAAGTGCCCCGGAAATGCCACCTCTCCTAGGCCCAAGGCGCTGTACCATTGGTACCCCAAATGGATACCCCCTTGGCCTCCTTGGGACTACTTGGTCCCCCATTATAGGACTACTTGGTCCTCCATTATGAGGTGGTGTACCTAGGAGAGTGCCCATCATTGTTCCCCTCTTGTAATCCTGCCTCCTCTACCATGGCTAAAACATTCAAGACATATGACAAGTGACAACAAATATTAATTATATTTACTGGCATAAGGTAGCGGTCATAATCAGCAATGCATCATTAGTATCTTGACATCTAATCAAACCATCATGATCACTTATACTAAATTGTGCTACAACTATGTTATAGTCAATCAGATTTCATATCACTGATTCAGGAAATCAGTCTGCTGCCAAATTATCAATTATTTCCAATTGAAAGGATGGCAGACCTCTCTTTTCTTTTTATTGATTTTCCCTGTAGATGATTGCTGGTCTGAATATTCTTCTTCTTCAATTGATTCTGTGCAAATCTGTATGTCTGCAATCTTTATATTAAATCTGATCCCTTTTATATACTCAAAGAATATTTATTCTATTCTGCCCCCCTCCTCCTTTTTCAAAGTACTCTTTATATCCTTATACTCAAACGATGGGACACATCTCTTTGAAAGGAGGCATCCTTTGAAATGGATATGTCCCTTGCCTTATACCAATCGCTTCCTTTAGTGTTGAATTACTACTAATAAATCCTTCCTTTAATCATATTAATCACTGCTTTTAGGAGATTCATTTACTGTGGTTCATCAATTACTGCCTGATGCTCCATCGCTACTTATATTAATCCTTTCCTATTTCTAATCTGGGCGCTAGTTATTTGAGATGCCACCTTTAATAAATGCTCTTTAATATTAGTTGTTCCTTAATGTTATTATCCAAAAGGGGGTGATCGGCTCATCTTATGTTGCTAAGAAAAAGAGGTCAGATGTTCTTATGAAGTCTAATTGCCTATGTCGGCTGGGGTTTATATTAATTAAGGGCTGATAACTCTATTTTAGCAGGGCCATGACAGTCATCCCCTCCCAAATTCGCTTGTCCTCAAGCAATCACACAATATTAGCTTCAGTTATAGGAATTGGAAATTCTAAACCAAGTGATGGTTGTTTCGGTTATGTTTGACCCTATGTTCTTGGAGAGTAATTGTTAGTATTTTTTTTTGCCTCAATTTACTACCGATAAGGTTAATACCATCCTTTAACATATGAGGGCAATTTATTGTCTTATGTACTGTTATTTCCCAATATCTCTCAACAACAAAACCAAGATTTTGGAAATTGGAAAACTTTGTTACTTAAGACAAGTTTTCTCTCATTTCATCACCGCAAAGATACAAACTCTTCATTTCCCTTTGTTGAAATCTAAAATCATGATGGATTGCGTGAAAATTAAGATCTTACTCCTTTGTGTCAAATCACCTTTGCTTTGAATGATAAATTCCCTTAGATAAGGTATGTTTTATTCAAACAAGGTTTGAGGCAAGCTTGTTTATAATGAGGAGCTTATAGCATTTTAGTCAAACATCTGTCATTCCCATAAGTTATTAATACTTAAGTGCAAATTTATGGGATTGATCAAGTCAATCAAAAAGATGTACAATAGTTTAGCATTCCTAGCAAGCAATAGAAAGATTTTACCATAATATCCAATTCTTGTCCCACCTTCCAAACCAATTGGAGGTTATCACACCTCTTTGACATATCCCCATGTTTGGTACTAATTTTTTTTTCATATCTTGGAAAAGTATTGTTTATTTCACCTAATTCCTTTTAAACAATATCAATTTATTCCAAAGTTTGAAAGGCGAGAATGATCCTAGGATTTGTGGGTTATGGGCCCATAATTTAACTTGATTTGTATTAAACTTATATTGATATTCTTAATCATGGATGTAGAGCTCCTTAATAAAAAAGAATGACTTAGGAGAAGAAGAGCCTTGGATGAAGTAATCTTGACATATTTTTTTATATCCCTAGTTCCACATTTACTAGATTTATGTTGTAGGTTACAAGGTCGATCCATGCATCGCTATTGTTTCTATGAGTGTAGGATAGATTATAGGTTTTATGGATTTGATCAGGTATTATGATCTTGTCCAAGATGAATAGAGCCAATGTGTTACTACCCCAATGGGGTTTGATGGTTTAATGTTCATAAGAAGCTTTGGTATAGTGGCAAATTATGTGCCCTTATGTTATGTACTTAAATTTTAATACTTGGTTCAATGTTGGTGGTGGGGTGGATCCATTGGAGAGATTTATTCCTTTATGTCCATTTCTTAAAGGAGACACCCCCTTCCTCACTTTCTTCCTCGTATCTTATTCTTTTGTTTGGGCCTTCTTTATCTTCATTTCTTGTCACTTGATAAGATGTTGCTTCAATGTTGTGGGTTTGGCTTCTTTTCCGTCCGCATCTATGTCCAAGTTCCCAGACTTCCTTGCACTTGTAACACAAGTTTTCCCTTGTAAGGCCTTTTCGGCCCCACTTGTGCCCTAGTTTCCATACATCCTTGCAATCAAAGCAAAGCCCCTTCCTCCTTAGTTCCTCTTGGTCATGGTAAGAAAGGTAAGGTTCCTTGCGTCCTTCCTCCCCATGAAAGTGCTTAACCTTTGAGGTCATCTTCTTGGAGTGATCCTTTTCCTTTGCTTGGGCGGAGTTAAGTCTAGTGGCTTTAAGAATTGCCTCTTGGAGTGTAGTTGGATCCAAGGCACTTACTAGACCTCAGGTGGCTTTTGACGGTCCTATAAACAACTAGATGACCTCCTTTCCATTATTTTGGGTACCATGATGGATAGTCTTTGAAACTCAGCCACATAATCTTCAATGGGACCTTCTTGCTTAATTATTTATGAAGTATTTATGGCAGATTTATGAAGAAGTATTTATGCAGATTTGTGAAGAGGGTTTCATGCAAAGATAAAGAAGATTTTGGAGCAGAATTACGAAGCATATTGGAGAAAGTTTTATGAGAGGTATGTAAGTGGAAAGAATATGCAAGCATATGTAATCATACAAGTACATTTAAGTTATGAGAAAGAAGGGAATAATGGAGTGAAAGAATGAAGATCGTAATGTCCACCATCCATTGAAGAAGCAACTTAGAGGGTGTACTTTGCTTTGGAAGTTGGTGCTTCCTAAAGGAGATATTGGTATCTCTCTAGTAGGTTGGTGCCTACGAATTTCGTTGTGCGAGTTGGTGCTTCCAATGAGTTGGTGCTCACAAATTGAATGAGGGGTTGGTGCCTCTAGTGGGTTGGTGCTCACAAATTGAATGAGAAGTTGGTGCCTACAAAATTTGTAAAAATATCAATAAAAGCAATATTTTTGCCATGGTTTTCTCCCGCAAAGGTTTCCACGTAAATCTTGTGTTTCTTTGAGTTATGTAATTATTGCATCTTATGTTGTTATTATGCAATTAATATGCTTATGATATTAAGGTTGAAAAAGAAAAAGATTGTTGTTATACTGATTCACCCCCCCTCTCTCAATACAACCATGTGCTCATCATTGGTCAAGTAACAAGTTAAGGGGAAAGCTGAAAGTCCGACCCCCAAAAGACTTTGGAAAATTCTCAAAAAAAGGGGGCAAGGAAGTGTCAAGGATCCGGGACTGGGGATAACTAATACCACATGCTAAGGTGGTATCAAGGGAAGATCTCTGAAACTCCAATGGGTTGAAGACTTAGGCATTTTTACAAAGACCCTAACAAGGTTTTGAGGATCAAAAAAATGGAGGGAGGCATGCCAAAAAAGAATGAAGGTATGGTAGACACCGATGGCTCAAAAGACCAAAAGACTTAGGAGTTAGGCAATGTCACAAAGCAGACTTTGAGCATTTGGGAGACATTGGAATAGATACCAAAAGAGGTATGAGGGCAAGAAAAGCGTCAACAACCCAAATGTCTGACAAGAGCTTAGGCATTTTAGGCTTCAAACTTCAAAGATCGGAGAGGGAATAAGGAGATGGTTGAGAGGCAAAGGAAACCTCAACGGCCCGAAAGGCCAACAACATTGACACTTAGCCACTTTTACAAGGATACGAGCAAGGAATCGAAGCCAATAGAAAAAGCATGCAAGCATGAGGAACACCAAAAGCTCAACAAATCAAAAATCTCCATACTTAGCCAATTTTGGATTTTAATTGGGGTATTTGACCAAGACATGAATATGAGGGCATTAATACAACATCCAAACGCACCATAAAAAGTAAGACAACCCATTCAAACTTGCTCAAATCGGTTATCCATAATGGGTCACACACTACTAAGACACAAAAAATGAAGGGACTCAAGCAAAATAGGATAGGACAAAATTGAGTCCTAATAGGTTCTTTCATTTGTACATGAATAATGCATTGTACCATTTTGTACACATCTAATCAATTCTATGGCTTCATAGCATTTCATTGTTTCTCTCTTGTGTGGAAAGTTGTTTTCATTGTAAGTGATTCTTGGCCATTGTGGATAGCTTCAAAATTCTCACACTACTTCTACTGCTTTCATAGTATTGAACGATAATTTTGAATAAAGCATCAATTTCCATTTTCTCATGCAATCATTTTTTGTATGAATGGTTGTTCTATCATTTACTTGTAGTACAACTTATGGCTCTTGTAGTGTAATTTTAGTACCTAACATTGTGAAATTGGGGACTGCATGATCTACATTAACAGTAGCCGAATGCAAAAAATTCCTCTCCTCTTTATTCAAATTTCTCATTCTCTAACAAACATAAACATTTTTAATCTTCTTAAACAAAAAGAAAACGCTAACAACAAAACCCCCAACAAAATATGCCAATAGATAATTGGAAAATGAAATGAGATGGAGACAAAATGATCATAAGGTGATCAAATCTAACAACCACAAAACACACAAGTTTGCGCCCTATTGACCACGAGGTATTGAAATTCCCTTCACCTCAACAAAGTAGCCCATAACTCAACTAAAAATATCGGTACATGTATTTTCTAAAGATTATAGAATGAGTATAAATAAATTTAAAATCCCTAATAGCAAAGAATTCCTATGTTTTTTTAAACAAATTTTTAGCAGTTGCAAAAGTAATTAAAGTGATCATTTACCCTAAAAATACAGACTCTCATAGTAATTGGACCAGCCCTAGATATCCCACATAAGATCACTCAAAACAAATGCAAATTCTTTACAAAACACAAAAAAGAAAAAAAATAGAATACCATTTTATGGATAGTGATTCATGATAGACGTTTTACCAACCATGCAAACAACAAATCAAAACCGAAGTGTCAAATTCAAGTCCAAAAGTAAAACCTAATATCGATCCACAAATTTGATAAGAGAAAAATATTAAAATTATAGAATAGAATTACCAGGAAAAACAATTGCCTGTAATATGGCGATGTAGGGGTTGACGAAAATAAATGGGATTGCACCAAAATAATGGGCGTGCTAAAATAGAATGAGAAAATAATGAAACACCTTACCTGTTGTCGCCAAGGATGATTAGCTTAAAAAGGATTCGCCTTCTCACGGACATGGTTAAATTTCGCTCTATTTTTTCCTCTGAGAGAATTAAAGGAAGAGATCTAAGCTTGAATTAGCAAAGATTGAACTCTGCAACTTTGCAATAAATCAAATATAGCAACATCTTGACCTATAACAAATGTACTAAGGCAAACCCTCGATTTTGCAACAACAAAAAATCACATTGAAACCCCATCCACCATTTTTATTCGTGTTGATATGTAACTGCATGATAGCACCATATGCAACAGTTAACAATTATGATTTTAGTACACTCGAGATTTATGCAAATGATTTTGTTTACACAAGTGAATGACCTCCATAATGTGACTGTAGAATGCCTCTTGGTGTAATTTTGTTTACACAAGTGAATGGCCTCCATAATGTGACTGTAGAATGCCTCTTGGCGTAATTTTGTTTACACGGGTGGATGACCTTCATAATGTGACTGTAGAATGCCTCTTGGTGTAATAACAACCTATGCTCCATGGGGACGCATCCCCTAGCTTTTTACCCTCGTTCCTGTACCGAGGATGGTACGGGGACACGGGGACGGCCAGGAAAGGTCCCCTGCCCATCCCCTTTCTCTACAAAATTTAGGAAACGTCCTCGAAATGTCCCAAAAAGGTAGGGGACGACTAGCAGTCCCCGAAACAGTTAGGGGACTTCTAGAAGTCCCTTAATTGTCCCAGTGACTGCTAGCCATCTCGAGGACTGCTAGTCGTCCCCTATGGCCCAGCAAAATCTTATTTTAGTTTTTTGTAAGAAGGCATATTTTTAAATTAGGGGAAAGGGGATGGAATGGACGAGCCCACAAGGACCCCCCCACCCCTTTAAATAAAACCCAAACCTAATTGACTTATCAAAAAAACAAAAGAAAAAAACATTCTCATTTTGACATTTGCAAACTTGAGGTGAAGAGCAATAAGTGAAAGAGGAGAGAACGGCAATTGAAAGGGGAGACTAGGGCATCGAATCTACTTCATTACAGGTAAGTTCTTCATTTTACATTTGTTTTCCATTTTTTCAAAAAAAAATCAACTTTTTTACCATATAGGAAGGGCATTGTGAGTTTATTTTTTCCTCTATTTGAACTTGCAGCTCTCTTTTCAATTCTTAACCAAAAAAAATCAAGAGCAGCAGTGAGATTACTAGTAATGATAGTGAGGAGCTTGAGGTTCAAATGCATGAAAGAAGTAGACCTAGAAGTAGAACACATATAAGTATGGCAGCCACTGAGGGTTCTTCACGCAGTGGGCGTGTAGCAAGGCCAACAACTTCAAACCCATTTGAATGTCATTCCGAAATCCTCAAAACCTATGCAAAAGGCCCATTTAACTTGGAGTCATATATTTTCTATGTTTTTGTCATTTAATAGTTGAAACTTGAAGCCTTTGGGCATTTTTTTATAATTCTTATATAATATGTATGTACATTCACAATGAAAGCATTTGAATTTCTTTAATTTGTTTGTCAATTCTCATGTGAAATCTCAATTCAAGTCTAATGTTATGTATTAATCTTCTACAATGTCTATGATGAATGCTTACCGATGTTATGCTATGAACATTTGACATTTTTCTATATTTTTAAAATTTCCCTATTTTTTTTTATCAGCCATCCCCTGCTGTCCCCCAAAAAATGGCCCAAAAGTACCCGTACCGAAAACTTGTCCCGCCATCCCCGTCCCCGAATCTCCGTGGAGCATAGATAACAACTAAACTAGATTAGCTAGTCCCTGAAAACCCTAAATTAAATAATTATTGTGCATTTGTTCGTTTGGAAATCCTCAGATGCTAAAATATCATCGAGCTACAAAATGTAAAACCAGTAATGGTTCAAGCAGATACGACTGTAGATGGTGCCTTGTCTGCAGATTACGGCTTGATATACTTATGTTAGCTAGCTTTGACGTGCGGAATAACTTCAACTTGAAAGACTGGGGAAACTACGGTGAAGAAGAAATGATTGTGACTATAAAGATAATAACAAAATCCATGCGTGTACCATATACTCCTTATATGTTAGCAAGACCTAGCTTTTAACATTACACTTTGACAGCTCGGATCGATGCGCCGTGGGCCCATGCCTGCGTTCTAACTGGCTAAAGGATTCTACGGACCTTACATAAATTAAGATTGAAGTGGAGCAAAACACTAAGAGAGGGGTAGATTCCAATTAAATGACTCAAAATGAAGATATGAAACTGATCCACAGAAAATACAACGACTAAAAGTAGTCCAGAAAAACATAATAGATTCCAAATTGTTCAACAAAATGCGTACCTGTATCTGTTTTTGTATATCCTTCCTTCTGTGACATTTTTTCTTTCTTTCTTCCTGCTCCGCTTTAGCCCACGCCTCACTGTCTATACTCTCTTCCCCTTAAAAGAAAAATGATATATAGAGAGAGAAGCGAACTCGCACTATTGTCGGCTATTCCACTCAAATACATGCCGAGAGGAAACTTTCTTTCCATGAAGGAAAAATGAATGATAAAATGGAAATTTCCAAAAATACTTGTTGAAATAATTAAATAATAGAATTAAAACAAATTCATGATGGTCATAGTCACATCTAAGACACACTAAATAATTTCATTAATTACATAGAATTTATTTAATTAGCATATAAATTGTGTAATAGGATAAATTTTCTAATTGTGTTCATCTATAATATATAATATCATTATTCATTAATCATAAAGAAATTTGTGAATACTTAAACATCATTATATAAATTTACTAGTTCTTATAATCATGAAATTCAATCAAGATCTAACCTCAAAACATGTTATAGAAGATAACAAATTGGAACATCATCAAATGTTATATACCTATTCATATAATAATGTCAACAAGAAAAAGAGTAAATTGATGAACTTTAAGAGATAGTCTTGATGCAATTGGTTAAAACAAGGGCATTGACAACTAAATGTCCTTTAGGAGAATATAATAAAGGATTATGAAATAGTATGCCAATGCTTAGATGTTTTTTTTCTACTTGCCACCATTTTTCTTTTTGAGTGCCTCCTCCATCATCTTCAGTTGTTCAAGAATTGGAAGCACCTCCCATAGTGACATATTGATTGTGGATTTCTTTAGATGGTGTACTATATTGAAAGAGATTTCAAGTTGTGGTTGTCATGCTATATTCGATGCCTAGTGTACTCTTGGTCTCTTTGTCGTGGGGTGGATTGCTCTATTTTATCTCTAGTGTGCTTCTAGTTCTCTACATGGTTCCAAGATCATTGGGATTTACACCAATTAGGGTTGTGGGTGTGGAAGTGAAGATTTTTGGCAAATAGTAGGGGCTCTTCATTTCTTTTCTTTGTAGGTGTTAGTTGTGTGGTTTGCATTTAAGCCTCTAGCACCTTCTTCCTAGCTCTTATTTGTTACTCAAAATGAGCTTACTACTTTTCAATGGACATAGAAGGTTCACTCACCACACAAGATTCACAATCCTCTCATGTTGGTTGTTTTGGGTAAGTTTCTATCATAGGTAATTGAATGCTTTAATTTCTATTTGAATTGTGATTGGAACAAAGGCAAGCTAGGACTAGAAGTTGTTAGGCAATGCGGTAGGAGTATGGGGTACAAAGTAAGATGTGACACCAAGAATTTTCTTCTTATGTGTAATCATTTTGAGCCACTTTTAGTTCTCTATTAGGATGATAAGCAATCTATTGGAGAGGTTATTCAATTGGAACTAGTTGATTATGAGGTTTACTAGGGACCTTATTTGGCTAATAAGTTGGGTTTTGTTAGAAATTTTGACCATTTTTTAAACTCTTATGGCCTTGATTAGCTTGATGGTTAAATTGTTTTATTTGGGGGTATTAAATTTTTAGGATATAGTGGTCTTTACACACTATTTTATTATCGCTTGAGGTCAATGAACTCATTACACATGTTTCTCAATAAAGTCATCATCTCATCCAACTCGTTAGGAGTTGATGATTCAATAAAGTGGTACTACATGGTATTAGGTTTGTGGGCATCAGATTCATGGTGGGGATGTTTGCAAGTCATTTTGTAGGTATAGTTTGATATGGGGGCTAGATGTTGAAGCAATGCCATGGGAGGGTCAAGTGATCATTCTCAATAACATTGGCAATGGTGCATGCATCTAAAAGAGAGTTTTTCCTTTTTTATTTTACCATCATGACAATCTCATAATCAATATACTTCAAATGAGAAATGTGGGCCCTACTTTATGGAGGGTAAGCCTCTAGGAATCTATTGTCATGCTTCTAAAATATACTATTGAAATAATTCAACATCTTCATTTGCTCTCTCTTTGTGGTAGTAAGTTGATCTGTTAGTGAAGTAGCATCGCCCTTTGCTTTGAACATTTTAAGTAGTACTTGAACCTACTAGTCCCAATCATCTTTTAATAATGGAGCTAAGGATTAGTACCATTCAAGATCCTTACCTTTGAATGAAGAGGATAATAGTAGTCTAAGTTCAATACTTTCCTTTCTAATGTTGTGAACCACACAATTATTCATGTTATATCATGCAATTTTTTGGTAGGAATGGTTAGGTATTTTGTTGTAAAGTATGGGAGAAAGTACAAAATAATATATAAGATATCTCCCCACACAATAGGTGGTGTAGGTGAAATAAGTAGACATTTGGTTTTTTGGGGCAGTCATGGTAGGATTAGCTTGTTGTGCTTGGGATTGTGGATATTGTGTAGCTTGAGGTCTTTTATTAGGATTAGCAAAAAGGGTTGTACTAAGATATGTGGGTTATCTCTAGTTGTAGTTAGTGTAGTAGTTCCAAGGGTCATATGCATTCTTGTTTGATCTCAAATGGATTCACCATAGATAGAGTCATGGGGTGATGATGAAATTTGATGGCTAAGAACTCACCTCCAAGCATGGGTTCAATCCTTAGAATGAGGCCAAAGCTTTGAAATAGTTCAAGCACCACTAGGCATGCCAAAATAATTGATGATAGATCTTAGGACCAATGTACCATGCATGACCTCCAACACATGGAAATATCAATTGGTATGTGGTGCAACCAATGAGCCGATATATAGGATTAGAAAGTTAGCTCCTTAGATATCATATACTAAGCCTAAAGTAATGTGAGGAAAAGGGAGATAAATCACAAAAAGAAAATGACACAAATTAAAGGATCATGTCAAATAAATATATCCTCACAGTGAAAGTAGATCTTAGTAGCTCTAGTGAATTGTTCACTACATTAAGATTTTCATCACAATGATTTTTTGGGTGCTTATAATAACCTTTATGGGCTTGTGTATAAATGTATATTTATTTTTATCAAATTTTATCATTGTAAGAGTGCAAAATTGCTTTAAGTTGCATATTAATCATTTTCACTAATGAATGTGAATAGTAGCTTAGTTAATTTTATTATATTTTGTTATTAAACTCAAATCATACCTCCTAGTTTGAATGAAAGAATTCATAATTGAACTCATATTAATAAATGGGAGAAAATATTCCCATGCCTTCTTATAATATCACTTGGGTTTTCTTGGAAACCATTCCTTCAACTTATTTATCTTCTCTTCCCACCTTGGTATTATCATATTCTTTAATAAAATATATTTAATTACAACTCCACTTGATTAAGAGCAAGGTATTCAATGGAATAAAATAAATACCTTCATCATCAACCATTGAAGGATGTTCAACAAATATAATTTTTTCACATTCACAATAAAGTATAAATTCATATAAAGAGGCACATCTATTTTGATTTTATTGTTTCCCATTTGTAAAGAGTATAAAGTGAACCATACCTAAGAATTTTGAACTTGTTTTATTTACCTTGGAGTCTTTCTTTCCTCAATTACAATCATACCTTTTTGTAAAATTGGAATATTTTTTTCTCAACTCTATGTTGATCATGTCTTGTGTTGTACTTATCTTGAGACTTTGGAAACCTTTCTTGTGACTTTGGAAACCTTTTTTATAGTTAGAGGTGAATATGCCATATCTTCTTAATAAATATTTTAAATTTGTGTTAAAAAATCTTCCCTTACTTCCTTTGACATAGTCTCATAACAACATAAAAAGGACTATGAGGTAAGTAACCAAAACATCTCAAGTGTAGATCTACTACAGAGGAATGAGTTTCCCTACTAGAAAATGTTGTATATATATCAAATTTTCATCCTAGGTATAATGAAGCTTCCTCTTATACATCCTCAAGATCTACACTAATTTACATTCATTACTTTCTATGAACATCAATTTTCCAATAAAATTTAATATACATCTTTAACCTAGCATTCCTTTTCTTTGACAACATGGTCCAAACATTTCCCATTAACCTTGTATCCATGTATAATATTATAGTGTTGGGATAAGGTGTCTCAACCTTGCTAGCCTAATTTTCATGCCTTAATAATATTTATATGTATCAAGTTATTTCATCTTTTGTGCCTTTTGTCTTCACTTACAAAAGTTGCATCCCATATTGGAGTCACGTAGATTTCATATTTTAGTAGATTTTTTCTCACATGAGGATTTATGCATCCAATTGTATCTCGACTTATTTGGTCATGTTTTGGCATCTTAGGAGATGTGTTAGAGCATCTTCACTAGTCTTCATGAGGGTTACATATGAGATTCTTATGACATGTAAGAGAATGTGAGAAGGGAGGATACATTGGAATCTTGAAGAGCCTTATGATAGTATTGAAAACTTTTTATGAAGCATCTAATACATGGAAGAAAAAGGAGAAATCAAATGCCCAAGTTTGGGTAGTCGAATATTTTATGTTATGACACTATGACAACATGTTAAGGAATATGTTATTAATATTTGGGGACATCTTAAACCAATGAAGCATTTGGATTTGAGCCCAACCAATTTCGGTGTCTACCTCCTTTGGGCTTATAAATAGTTTCTAAAATCATCCAATGGTTTCACTTTGTAATTTGTCTATAAATTGGAGCTTGGACTAGAAATTTGGATAAGTTGTTTTACAAGTTGTAGAGGTAATGAAGTGCTCCAAGAACTCAAAGAGAGAAGTTATATTGGTGTAAATAATTTTAAGGATTAATACAAGCTTTGGATCTCTTTGGGTGTGAATTTTTTTCCTACAAGGGTTTCTGAACACATATTTTGCATTATGGTTTACATTTTGTTTGTGGTTATTTCCATTTTTATCTATAATTTATCATGATTATGGAACTTGAACACTTTAATTTTTCAATATTATTTCACTATTTAGTATAAATATAGTGTTTCTATAGATAAATCTAAGAACACCAAAGTGAACCCAAATATTAATTAAAAATAACTTAGCTAAACAATTATTTTTAAATAATTTTTTTATGGAATCGAAATGAATAATTTGGTCTAATGTACAATCCTAGGAGTAGTAGAATATTTTTTTATTTTTTATTTTCTAGCTACACTAGAAGCTAAACAACCATCTAAAAGATGAACTAGATAGTCATTTTCATATTTTTAAATGTGTACATTGTATCATATTTTTTTATCTACGAATACATTAATGGATGAATTGTATGAATTTTATTGAATAATGTTTTTTTTATTATAGATGTCAATATTTTTTGTATTTCATTCTTAGGCTAGAAATTTGTATCAAATAAAGATGAAGAGATTTGGTTGAAGGAGAAGCATGAAGATAGGAAATGCATATGAAATAAGTCAAGTGATAGTGAAACTTTGACCTGTCATTTAATAGAGGAGACCAAGTGTTTTGTGTATTATGAAGAGTGTAATATTGTTCTAGAGAAGAAAAATGAGCTACTAAGAATTTAGCATTCTTGCTAAAGCCCCCTCTGAATAAATCACTAACAACATTAAGCCAATACCAAATGTGATGAAGAGTCAATTTACTCATAGAAGCACCTAGTAAATCTAATTCTCCTAGCCCTTGTATGCTTGGTATCAACTTTTCTAATTAACTTATGTTTTTACTAGATATAAATTTAATTTTCTCTAATGACTTCTTTGTAAATACCAATATCTAAGGTGGTACCCTTAGAATTTCATGTTACCTATAAAAACCATCAACATGTGCATTAAATCTTTATTAGTGATCTAAATTTATGTTTTAAGCTACTCTTTTATACCATAAACAATAATTGTGTTATGCTTGAAAGCCATGACCAAATCTATCAACATTCAATTTATAAATATTTTTGTATTCCAGTCTTTGACCCATTTCCTACCTAAAATTCATGTGCTCATATGTGATTTCCCACATGCCTAGTTTTAAAATCACATGTCTACAGGAAAAACAAACATGACCTTTACATCTCCCAACTCACAAACCTACATCGTTGGAAAATTTCCTTTAAATATATTAAACAGTAAATCAATTTTTCAACCAAAAGTCCAAAATTGAAACAAATTTTGTAATCCTAAAATAGTTGTACCATTCAATAATTGAGGTACTTTAGGTTCACATTTATGAGTTAAGTCATCATGATTGAACTACTATTCATGACACCAATATAGCTACAGTAATGGCATGTGTGGCTTCATCCCTATGATTTGTCAAGGATAAACAAGGACATTGTCATTATCATTTCAATATTTTCCTCTATCACCCATTCATCCCGATCATAAGATAAATTTTGAATGAAATAAGTTTTAATTTCTTTCTAAGTAGGTTTCATTAATAAAATTAATCATTTTCACATGTTACTTATGTGCCATATACCTCTCCAATCTCACATCATTTAAATTACTTTTGTGTATTGGTGTGTATATTAAAAAGATGAGCTTCTTCTACCTACTGAAAAGGTGAAAAATAGGGTGAGGCTAAAAATGTGTGATTGATGACAAGAGGGTTATGATGGGCCTATTTCTCACTATTTCATTAGGAAATGAGATCCCCACAATGAAATGGCTAACAACCCTTAGGTGAATCAACTCAATGTGAGAATCTACAAATTTCCTTATGCTAGAAGGACGAGAGTCAACGATCAAACAACACTTTTGGGAGAAACATTAAAAATAGAAAATCAACTCCAAAATGTAATCTAACACTTGAAATAACAATATTAAACTCAATATTAGCAGAACTAGAAAAAAAAATGCATATTTGAGAAGGGAAGAAAGGTGTTTACCAATCACCAAAAGTGAGTTTTTAAAGGTTGATTGGAACTCATTCACCTATGGGTGAATGGGTATTTTGTCAAGGGTTTTTTACAACTTTTGGGAGCCTTTGATGTTGATATGAAACTTTTGATTTGTCTAGGTTTTAGTGCCAAAAAGTTGGAAATCAGATCTGTAGGTTAGATTTTGTGATTTGACAACTTTTCCAATCTTGCACTTCAAAAGGTCTTCAATCCTTCTTCAACCTAAATCTGCAATCACAAACACAAGAGAGAAAAATGTTTTTTTTGGGTGAATGGGGGTTTTCCTTGGTCAAACCCCATTTTGGTAATCAAACCTTGAATTGAAATAATGCATGGAAGACGGAATGGAGAATGAACAATGCTATGTTACCACTCAACAAACCGTTATAGAAACCTTGATAATGGAGATATTAGAAGGTCTGAAACTTGCATGAAATGGTTGAATTGGATGTGGACCTTGACACTTGAATAATGCTCTGAAAGCTTGAACTTGATCTTGAAACCTACATCACAATGTTAGCTCCAAAAACATGCATGATGCAAGAAGACTTTGACATGATGAATAGATCTTGATTGTTGCAATAAATCTCTAATATATCTACTCTTGAATGCTCTTGATCATCAACTTTGCTCTTGTGAAATTTATCTTGTAAATCTCTTATAAATGCTAGGTGAAAGTTAGTGAAATAACCTTGTATTTATAGGTATGTATCCTTAATTTCCCAAAATTAAAATATCAGAAGCTGAAATTGAAATATGGATTTGGAGATGTTAAAATACGACCAAAAACATAGTTTAAATTTAATTCCAAAGGTCTAGGGAGGACATGGGCGAATGGGTCCTAGGTCCCAATACCTAGAACACACATTGCTCGAGGTAAAGTGTTGTGTATTGGCATTAATTATTGTTGGGTTTCCCCTTCGGAAAATGTAATTTATCAGGCTTGTAAATGAAAAAAAAGGGCTCATTATAGCCTAATTAAGCTCAATTTAATTAAGAGGTCCCAAATAAGTGTGAAAATGTAAAGGGATACATTTATCAACACTAAATTAAGGCATTATTAAGTCCGTTTTTAAATAGGAGAGCCCAAAAAAGTGTGAAAATGTAAAGGGATATATTTTTCTACACTACATTTAGCCCCCACTTTAGTGAGAGGATGACCCTGCATCAAACTCGCACTAAAGTAGACAATCAAGAGAGGTCTAATTGTATAATTGTTGGAAATATTCAACGACAAATATCAAGGAGGATGATCAAGCCCCCAAGATCTAAGATCTCATGGAAAAACCAACAAAGGCACAAGGAGAGACATGCCTATGTTACACATATATATGCATCAATGACAAGATACTCTTGATCATACAATGCCAAAGACTAAAAGAAAGAAAATGAAAGAAAAGGAAAAGGATGTATCAAGCCTCAGTTGTTTATCCAACTCAATGTGGATATGCCTCAACTATTTGTCCAAAAACCTTTTACAAGTGGAACTCAATGTGCACTATGCAAACAAACAATGTACACTCACAAGGGCTAGTGAAATCCGTGGTCCACTAGGTGAGCCCCCAAGAGTGGAAAATGAGAGAATATTATTAGGATCTCATACCATACCAAATTTATACCTTTGATAACTTTAATAAGGCACCACACAATACGAACTTCAAGCTTCATAAGGCTTAGCAAGCTACATTATGCTAAACGCTTATGAACAAACAAGACTTCACATGCAAGCAAAGTGTGTTATGCTTGGTGGCTATTAAAAAGGTTGTGACTTCGAACTTCACAAGGTTAACAAGCTACATTATGCTAAACAAATGAAAAAAATGAAAACAGGATAAGACATATTCAAAGGGGTTTTCTTAGTTCATGTAAGGTCTCCTCTTAGGGAACATCATGCCCAATGTCTCCAAGAGAAGACAAGTCTAGGATAAAAGATTCACAACTTAGGGTGTGTAATGTGTAGCATCACCACTAAGAGGAATGTAGTATGCCAAGAAAGGTCACACTCTTGAAGGACATAAAACCCAATGACACCACCAAGAAGAAGACACATCATGTAAAGTAAGAAGACTGCACAATGAAACATAAGATACAATCAAAGATCTCCATAATGATAATGCCAATGTATGCCTCCACTTTAAAGAAATTTATAAACACCATGCTATTAGAAATTACTTTAAAGTTTCCAATGATAAATGCTAAACAAGACGGGAGCTTATTTGGAAAGTCCTATGTCAAACATGTGTTTCCAAATGAAGCTACATCATGAAAAAGGGTTTCACCCAAAATGAAATCTCGAACACATAAGGGATCCACGAATTCAGGGTCAACGTATGTATTTGCTACAATGATATTATAGAGCTCAAAAACATCATCATTCCCCAAATAACTCATGGAAAAGGAATAATGACACATAAAGAGTGAAAACAAAGAAAATATTTTGAGTCAACATGGAAGAGACCTAAATGTCCTGACACCTTGTGTCACCCCCAAAACGAAAACACAAGACAAAAGAAAAGATAAAATTTTATGACATATAGAAGAATGTAGATACAAATAGAGGAATGAACATGAAGACACATCAAATAAAATGATACAGGGATCACATTATGCACATGCAATCACATAAAGAACATGAAAAGAAAATAAAGATAAATACTAGTAAGGCACATGTGAGTCAACCTATAGCAAGTCATTTGCATCCCAATCTTGTTCATCATATGCAAAAAGTGAACAACTAGCCAAAGGGACAATGTCAAGTGCCAAACTAAGACAATCATCAAGTTCAACATGTGGTGAATCACTCTTTGTAGGAGGATCATCATAGTTGTTATCATTTAAGTTCATGGAAGAGGAAAACAATAAATTTAACACTTTATGCACTTCCTCATCAATTTTTGCAATTTCATTACCATCATCTAAATTTATCACAACAAAAGGTCTAATGATAATATCCATTGAAGATGCTCGTTCTTGTTGTGTTCAAGATATAGGATTTTCTTATTTTGGTGAAGTTGGAGAATCATCATGCATTTCTTGAGGTAAGTTTTGATTTTTCTTTTCTTCTTTTAATTATAACAAACGAGCAATAACACAATGTTTATGCCTATTCTCTCTAGTATTTTGATTCATTTTTGTATGATATTCAAGTTGTGATTGTGTAGGAGCGGGTTTATCAACCATAGGTTTATTTTCTTCCCTTAAGGGAGGAATGGAAGGAACCATGGGAGGTTGTTCAACCACTTTATCCTTAACTTTGTATACTTGTTTAATTTTAAGAGGCACAACGATATTTATTTGGTTATCTCATGGTCTCTTATAGGAAATAGGTGAAGGATTTGCTATGTTTTGGTCTTGGTTACTTGGAAGGGCTTTTGTTTCAATCATGGTTTCATCAAGGATAGAAGGCTCAATCGTGGGTCGAGGCATATTGCTAAGGGATAAGTTTGTTATGTACTTTTCCTTAAAATTTTGATAGGATTTGAAAAGGAAGTCCTCACGAGGCCTAATAGGTTCCAAAGGTTTGGGCCAAAATAAGTCCAATGAGAAATTTTCATGGGAAGACACGAGATTAAATCCACTATGGTGCACAATAAAGATCTCATTGTCAAATGGAAAATTTAAGCATTTATGCACTACCGACGGGATGAATTTCATGGAGCGAAGCCATGGGTAGCCTAAATTCACACGAAACTGGTCTGATGATGGGATGATGAAGAATGAGACACTTAATGTTTTTGGTCCAACTTTTAAAGGAAGAGTTACCAAACCTATCATAGGGAAAGAAAAACCATTATGCATTTTGATCCATGTCTTTAGTTTTTCATAAGTATCTTGATAATGCTCATGCATAAATAAGAATTCTTTAGTGATCACATTCTCTACACAACGGGATCAATTAATATCCCATTAGTAGGCTTTTCATTGATTCTTCCAACTATGTAAAGAGGACCATCAGGTGCATGTTTAATTATGTCATTTTGTGAGAGAGCAATGTCAAGGTGCATTTTGGTTAGGCCCTTATGAGGTTGAACTTCAATGAAGTTGATCAAGGGTTTATAATATTATTCTCATTAGTTCTTATGTGATGTTGCATGATGTGATCAAGGCTACACACCATTTTTATTCCTTGCTTAGTTTTAATTTTCTTATGTTTTGTATCATGGGAATTACATTATCAACGATGGATTCAGAACTTACAAAGTTTTGCAACCTCTCTAACTCTTCATCCATTCTTCTAAGGTTCTCATGAGGGACATTAGCAATCATTGTATCAACATTAGTCACATTGGTTGTGGGTAGGGAAGTCATAGGAAATGAAGTGTTAAGGGTATGGTCCATAGTGGGTTGACTAGTGTCAACACACTGAGTGAAAGAGTTAGAAAACCCAAAATCCATAATGAGCGATGTATCACAAGATGGCACGAGTCTCAAACTACGTCTCACGACAAGGTGATCCCACAATAGTGGGTTACACTTTTTGGCCAAACTTGACATTGAACTGATTTTTTTTAACTAAATCTTCACTTTCAGACACCTATAGCTGCTAAACCAAGAGGAATTTAAAGATGATGTAAACTAGTAATTTGTGACATTTTTTTCTTCTGTAGATTCTAAATATATTTTAAAAAAAAAATTGGAAACAAATTACATTTATTTTTCCATCTCCTTCGAAAACTAGTTTTTAACATTAAACAACATTTTTAAAGAGTGATGTGTACTTGCTAACACAACATATTTTCTATGAAGGATAAAATTCTTATTTTTTAAAATTTAGATTTGTAACTACAATATCTAGGGCATGCATTTGGTTTCATAGTATTTTATTGAATATTTTTTTCTTAATTAAGTTTTGAAGTCAAACCAATCACAATTTAGACATAGGTTTACTTGCTAACACATAACTTTTTTGTATGTATTGAAATTCATTTTTTTTGTTGGATCAAGGACATCAATATCAAGGGCATAGATATTTTTCAGAATATTTCTTGATAATATACTATTTTTCTACATGTGTAGAACAAAGAGCTTGATTTTCGATGAAAAACCTACATTCACAAGAAATTAAAATATAAATATAATAATTAAATTAAATATATTTAAAGTTATATTTTTGGGAAGCTTATAATAAGGACTACATACTTACAAAATATAAATTTTAAATAAATTCATTTGATCCCCCAATTTAAGGTAAATCAAAAGTGGTTTTTTATCAACATTTTGGTAGGTGTAGAGGAGACTCCATTATAGATATGGTTTAACACTAGTGAGTGTAAGATGGGGGAAAACACTCTAGCCTAGATAAAAGTGACAACCACAAAACTTCTAAGCTAAAAAACTCATCTAAAACAAGAGAATATAAACAAAGAGAGAAATCAAAATGAGAACAAACAAAATAAAACACTCCCCATTGCAATTGATTCTTTCTCTTGTCTCTCCTATTTCTCCTTTTGCAAATATTGCCCTCAGATTTATTGTTGAATTTGTGCAAATAAACTCCAAATAGTAAGTAGAAAGTTGGAGACAAAACAGTTGTTAAATAAAAAATGGGAGAGAATGGCCTCTTTTATAGACAACCATTCGAATGGATGGACGATATTGATCTTCTAGAAATATTCCAAGATCGACAAATGAGGATTCATGAGAGGGAGGTTACGAAACAGACAGTAAAGATCGAGCTTCTAGAAAGATTCCAAGATCAATGGTGGAGGATTGATGCATTAAAAAGAGGTGGGCTATTGATTGCTATGATGTTGACGACTATGACATAGATTAATGAGCAAGTGGAGAAAAAGGGATGAATTAAAAATTGCAAAATCGTTCATTCATGAGAAAGAAATATTTGACCAAGAGGAAAATAAATAATTCATTTGAATTATTTATTTGAGAAAAAGAGGAAATGGACAAGTGGAGATTCAATTAAAATAATTTGCATAATTATTTTAATTAAATGAGATAAAATGTGAAAAGAGGCATTAAATAATTAAATTGATTAAATTATTTAATATAAGAGACACATGGACAATTAAATAATTCTGACAATTATTTAACAATGGAAGAATTAAAAGGGGGAATGAATAGTTAAATAATTAATAATTATTATTTAACCATAGACGAAAGGCAATAAGAAAATAATTAAATAAATTATTATTTATTTAATTATTTGAAGAAAGGGGGATATTAGCGACACAATTGATAAATTTAATTGATTGGGATATAATAAAATTTAGAAAGTGAATTATCTTAGGAGAACAACCAAGAAAAAAATGATGCTTACAAACTTAGGAAATTTTTTAGTGTGTACATTTTTCCCCTCTTTGACATAATGTAGTTCATCACATTGTGTCAAAAAAATTCAGTCAAAGGATACCCTAGTGAAGCCAGGGTATAGGTATATGCCCTCTTGAGAAAATTTTGCAAATTTTCAAAAATGGTGAAGACAGAATTGAGTTTCAAGATCAATAAAGGGGTCAAATTCATGGTCGAAATCAACAACAGGTTCCTCCAACAGACAAGGTAAGCAAAAACCCTAATTTTGAACCTATAAATAACAACTTGATTGGAAAATAAGGTCATTTATGCATTGCCAATTTAAAAATTCTTAGAGTTTTGAGTGATTTTCCAGCAAATATGTCATCTGTTCTAGAGGCTTCCCACTGCGCATACCGCATTTGGAGATATCGTCGACTTGAGGGACTGCCTCCCCAGTTCGTACTACTAGCCCGCTCTTTTGATTTTTCATTTTTCACACATTTAGATAGGGAAAAAATTTAGTAGGAAATTGCGTCGTAGAATTTTGTGACACAATTGTGTGCATGTTCGATGCAAATGATAAGCGGTTTTCTGTAATCGTCATGTCGCAAAACAATTGCATTAGGACTAGGGCAGGGGTGTTCGTGGTGCGACACACAAAATTGTGTGACACAATTGACTTTTCAAGTTGCATTTATAGATGAGAATGACACAATCAAAAGGTTGTGACACAAGCATTGTACGATATAACACATTTGAAATGTGAGCAACGTAATTGTAGTTGTGAGCCAGTGAAAACTATATGTGATGCATTTGACAAAACTGCGACGTAATTGCCTGGTAAAAGATTTACCCTAGATTAGGAAATTTTGAATTTGTCAATTTAGGTTTGATAGGTCAACTGAAGGTCTTGGATTGAAATAATGGTTTGCTTGATGATTTCAAGAGCATCTACCTCCTATTTATACACGAGAGTCAAGACCAGATGTTTTTCGATTATGAGACCAGTTGGGGGAGGAGGAGAGACAAGCATTACTTGACCTAGGGTTGTTCTATCTTACTTATATGCCCGTGATTAGGGTGAACAAAGAGATGTTGATAGTATTGGCAGAGTGGCGGCACTCTGAGATGAGCAACGTCCATTTGTCGATAGGGGAGGCGACTGTCACTGATGAGCCCAATTTTTGGCACATCTAGATCATACTTTTACAAACTTTTTTATGCTTTTTCATTATGCTAACACAAACATTTGGTGCTGATTATGGGATAAAACACAAACTTTTATGCTTAAAGTAATGAGTATATTACACTAAGTCTTCCATGGTTATTACTTTAAATGTTTTAGTAGTTTGATGAATGCCTTAGTAAACCTTATGTGATGACAAACCCCCTGTAACCTCTACTATTGAACTTCCTGCAGCCACGCCTGGAATAATGTTTGCTTTAGATTAATGCTTAAATAGATGTATAAATAAAATGATGAATCATCTTAAATGTTGAATGTGTTGAGCTAACTCTCTACCTTAGGAATAGTCGACATGATATTTTGCAGGTACCACGATTGGAGGAAGGAATTCAATTCCCTCTCGCGGGTGAAGACTAGATCAATGAAGACCGGTTCTACTGCTGAAGAATATGGAGTCAGTTTCAACTCATCTGCCATTCAAGAGAAGTGTTTCAAAAATCTAGCTCAGGCGTCTTGATGGCGCATGAATCCAGGATGATGGCACTTTAAGACTGAAACTGATTTGACTCGGTCCTTTCATTTCTATCCATCACTTTTCTAAATTAGTTGAATGTAATAAAGACCTCCCGATTTATAAGGGAAGGTTAGTTAGTAGTTAGATTTAGCTTTTCAATAAATAGCTCACTCTCCTTCAGAGAAGGGGCTGAACCGTTGTTGTACAAACATATTTTCAGTTTCAGAAATACAGTCAAGAGAGATTGCATGCTATGTATTGTTTTGCCTTGAATCAATAAAGTTTATGAAGTTTTTCGCCTAATCTATTGTCTACTTTTGGCATGACCTAAGGGGGCCCACTTAGGGAATTGTCTGTACTTTCATTCTGTAGGCTAGGATAGTTGTACTTGATTTTGTAGAAGTTAATGTGTCTGTTCCTGTAGCTGACAGAAACACATAACTATCAACTGTTCCTGTAGCCACTAGAAACAGAGTAGTTTCATCTTTCAGTTTTCATTTCCAAAGAAATTTATTCAGTAAAGTAATTATATTAATTAGAGTTCTAGCATTTTAAGAGATCATGCATGTCTGTAAAGGTGATTAGTGCATATATTGTGCTAACCCATTTCAAGTTTATGTCCTCGGGTTGATGATTAAATGAGGTTCTTTAGTAGATTATGGTTGCTGGTTGTGATGTCCAATCCCTAAGTAGAGGAATTGATATTCCTAGTTATTGAGCTGATTAAAGAACACTACATTTTTGGCACCGTTGTCAGGGATGGTGTCAAACTAAGGACCTATTGCAGGCATGCTAGTAGGTAGCTTGAAGCTTATTCCTAGATTTTAGATCAAAATTCACTATTTCAACATTTTTCCATAGTTAGATTTACTTCATACTATATGCTTAGAAGAAGAGACCAATTTGGAAGATTCCTTCCTAAAAGTTTATATACCCAAGAAAACGACCTAGAAATTGACCCATAAATTGTCCCAGAGGAACCATATTTGGATGCTGGTCAGGACCTAGTCACTTCATCTTCTTCTTCCTCGGAGATCAGTTTGAACTTGTTTGATGAGCCTGGAAATCTTGATTTACTCATAGCACAATTGAATAACCTGCACACTTTCAATAACCAACACCCCCATAATAATCCACTTGCCCTTGTTGTCTACCAGCCAGGGGCTAACCCAAGACCACCACCAAGAATGTCAAGGCCTACTTTTCCATCTCCGCTCCCTGACTTGCATGACAATAATAATCTCAAAAATATCCCTGCCTCATTGCTTCCAAAATTCTATGGCCTTATTATAGAGGACCCTCATACCTTCTTGTTTGAGTTTGACATCCTATGTAGGAGTTATGATTATACTACTGAAGCCCATAAAATGAAATTATTTCCTTCTACTCTAAAGGAGTTAGCCTTAAAATGGTTCATGGGATTAGGGGGCAATGCAACAACCACTTGGGATGAATTGAAGGAGTTGTTCTTAGGAAATTATAAGGAATATTTTAGGGGAAATGATATGAGAGGAGATGACATCTTTAAAATGTCACAAAAGGAGGATGAAACCTTGGAGGACTATGTATCCAGGTTTTTGTTCAGTGTGTAGAAAAACACTCAGCACCAGCTAAATGAGGAGTCTAAAAAACTTCTCTTTCTAAGGGGAGTCAATGATACTTGCATGGAAGCACTAGACCTCATGGCTAGAGGAGATATCACCCAAAGTAATTGGGATGACATTAAGAAGATCTGCCTCAATTACTCTAGGGCGAATGTGAAGAAAGGCAGGGGGTTCTGACCCTCTATTGCAAAAGGAAGTGGTTCAGGCATATCAAAAGGGGAACTCTCTAATCTTTTGTGTGACTTCAAGCAAGATATTATAAATGATGTAGCTACTCAGCTGGACACCATGCAAGCTAGAAGGAAGAAAGAAGAATTTGATGTGATGTTAGTTGAATATTGCCCTCACTGCAAATAGAGAAAGAAGGACTACAGATGCAAAGCAGTGGCTAATTTGGAGATGCAACAAATTCCCACTAAGTTCAAAGCCATTGAAGGAGAGGAAGAAGTGTTCTTTGTTGCTCAATGTAGGCCATGGGCCCCAAGACAAGGTATGCCTCAGGACCCCTTACAAAATTTTGGTTCATATAATAATCAGTGGCAAAACCAGTACCCTCCAAGTTATGGACCGTATTCTCAACCTCAATGGAATAAGCCTTGGCCAAATGCTCAACAAAACCATTGGCAACCCCCGCAAGGAAACTGGTAGTCACCACAACAAAATTAGTGGCAACCTTCACAGGGGAATTGGCAATAGTCTAACCAGTGGAGAGGAGGCCAACAATGGTCAAATCCACCCACTGGTTTCCTACAGCAACCCCAATAGCAGTAAATTATGCCACCTCCTGTAGCCAATCAAAGCTTGAATCCAAAGCCAACCCAATTGCCTGCTCAAGCAACACCTAATCCAAATAACCAGCCTCAACAACAGCAACAACAAGTTTATTTTGCCGATCCTAATAATCAGCCTGCCTATGCTCTCAACCTGAATAATATTAACTTATGTTCAGGAACTGTGTTGCCCACACCATCTCCTCCCATAATCTCAGAATTTCCATCTGAGGAGATTGAGCAAGAAGAAGATGCCAATGGCCTAGTCCAACCCAATGAGCCAATACAGACTCCATCATTACCTAAGGTATCTAATACACCATCACCTCCTTTCCCACAAAGGCTGGAAGGTGAAATTGTGAAAAAGCAGGAAGAGCCCACCTTTGATATTCTTGACCAACTAAAGCACATATGTGTCAAAATTCCTTTGTTCCAAGCAATTAAGGAAGTACCTATTTACAACAAGGCCATCAAAGAAGCATGTATAAAGAAGCCAGGTAGGAAGAAGAAGGACCCTCAGACTGTTCATGTGTTAGGCCAACTCTCTGATTTGATGCTAGGGAAACTTACCATCCCAAAATATTCAGACCCTGGCAACCCTGTTGTTGAAATTAATATTAGTGGGGTTCAAATTAAGAATGCTTTAGTAGACCTTGGAGCTGCTATCAATGTCATGACCAAAGAACTTGTGCTAAAGCTGAGTATTTTTGACCTAAGACCTACACCTACAGTCTTGCAACTTGCTGACAGTTCAACTGTTAAACTTGATGGAGTAGTGGAAGACTTAGTTGTCACCCTAGATTCATGGGAATATCATGTTGATTTTATGATTTTGTCTCCAAAGGCATCATTAGGAGGTTATCCTATAATTCTAGGAAGGCCATGGTTAGCCACTATAGATGCTTATATAGGATGTAGAACTGGTAACATGACAATATCTGATGGGTATAACACAAAGAAACTTACCCTCTATTCTCTAGCCCAGCCTCAACTTGAGTCTGGATAGGTCGTTTGACCTGATTTGGGAGAAGAAGAGGAAGTGAACTCAGTGGCTAGTCTCATGATGATTACTAGAGAGCCTTCATTGCATAACAAGAAGAGGAAGATATACTGTCCAATATCCTGCTGAATAAATATGGAACCGAATACCCTCATTGTGATAAAATCCATGCTCTTTGCAGACCATTCTTCCTCCGCCTACATCAGCTCATTATCCTGCAACAACTAACTGTTTGCACACATTATTGCCCCATGAAGTAGACATGCCCTTTCTGCCTGAAATATCCATGCTTGAACTAACTTCCCAAGTAGAAGTAGCTGCAGGGAAAATCTTGAATATCAACAATAAACTTACCAGCAAGCAACAAGAATCAATGGTCAAAATGCTTACTACCCATAAACCTGCTTTCGCCTAGGATTATAGTGACATGAAAGGACTAGATCCAAAGCTATGTACACACCGAATTTTCATCAATAGTGAGTTCAAACCTATTAGACAGCCCCAGAGGAGAATTAACCCAACCTTGAGAGAAATTGTTAAAGAAGAATTGCAGAAGATGTTGAATGCTGGCTTTATCTACCCAATCTTGGATAGCCAATGGGTCTCTCCACTGGTTATCATTCCTAAGAAAGGAGGAAAATGGAGAGTGTGTGTAGATTATAGGGAGCTCAACTCTGCAACAAAGAAGGATTACTTTTCTCTTCCCTTCATTGATCAAGTACTGGATAATTTATCAGGGAAAAAGTATTTCTCTTTCCTTGATGGCTTCAGTGGATATAATCAAGTCAAGATTGCTCCAGAGGATCAAGAAAAGACTAATTTTACATGCCCTTGGGGGAAAATTTCCTACTCTATCTTACCTTTCGGTCTCTACAATGCACCTGCAACTTTCCAGAGAGCTGTAATAAGTATTTTCTCAGATATTTCATATGACTGCATGGAGATATATATGGATGATTTTACTGTTTATGGTGCAACATTTGAGGAAGCGCAGGACAACCTGAAGAAGGTGCTACAGAGGTGTGAAGATCATAACCTATCACTAAATAGTCAGAAGTGCTTCATGATGATGCAAGAGGGAATAGTGCTTGGTCACTATATTTCTGCTGCAGGGATACAGGTTGACCCTTCTAAGATTGAAGTCATCTCTAATCTTCCCTTTCCTACCAAGCAAAAGGAACTGAGAAGCTTTTTGGGGCATGCTAGATACTATAGAAGATTCATCAAATATTTCAGTCAATCAGCAACCCCTCTATACAGTTTGTTGAAGAAAGATGAAAATTTTGCCTAGATAGAGGAATGTGAAAGAGCATTCCTTGATCTGAAAATTGCCCTTACACAAGCACCTATTTTGAAGGGACCTAATCGGTCACTTCCATTTCACATTCATACTGATGCATCAGATTCTGCTATTGGTGTTGTCTTAGGACAAAAGAGTGGTTCAACTGAACATGCACTATATTACAGCAGCAAGAACTTATATGGAGCTGAGGTCAACAACACTGTTACAGAAAAATAAATGTTAGCAATCATTTATGCCCTCAACAAATTCAGGCATTATATAACAGGCTATCAAATATTTGTCCACACCGATCATGCAAAAATCAGGTATCTTATGAACAAAAGCTCAATAACAGGAAGACTAGCAAGGTGGTTGTTGCTCATGTAGGAGTTTGACATTACAATTATGGACAAGCCAAGTAAAGCTAATGTGGTTGTTGATTTCCTATCTTAGATTCAAAGGAAAGATGACTCTACACTTATCAAGGATTCCTTTCCTGATGAGCGTTTATTTGTAATCAAGGTTATTCACCCATGGTATGCAGATATAGAAAATTATCTTGCTGCAGGAAGAAATCCTCCTCAATTCTCCCTTAAGGAAAAGCGATTATTGGTAGAGAAAAGTTTTAAATTTTCCTGGATTGTAGATTGCATGTTTTATACAGGGCCATATCAAGTTATGAGGAGATGTGTACACGAGGAAGATACTCATGATATACTGCATGCAAGTCATGATGAGCGGTGTGGTGGGCATTTTGCTACAAAAAGGACAACAACGAAAATCTTAAATACCGGCTATTATTGGCCAACTCTTCATAGAGATGCAGCCAGATATACCAGGAGATGTGACATATGCCAAAGGATGGGAAGGCCAACCAAATCAGACGAGATGTCTCTATTTCCACAAGTAATTGTTACCCCCTTTGACAAATGGGGGCTGGATTTTGT
The DNA here is from genome assembly GCA_007115665.2 of Sequoiadendron giganteum. Lineage (NCBI taxonomy): Eukaryota > Viridiplantae > Streptophyta > Pinopsida > Cupressales > Cupressaceae > Sequoiadendron > Sequoiadendron giganteum. The sequence continues at coordinate 558,549,533 of CM021101.1, read as the reverse complement.
AGGACCAATTGACCCGCCTTCAAATGGTAAGTCTTATATCCTTGTATGTACAGATTGTGTGACAAAGTGGGTAGAAGCTAAACCTATGAAGCATGCTAGGGATAATAAAGTAGCAGAATTCCTCTATGAGGAAATATTCACTAGATTTGGTGTCCCTAGGAAAATAGTAACAGATCAAGGGGCACAGTTTACCTCTACTCTAATTAAAGCCTTAGTCAATAAATATAACATAAGGCATTAGGAAATCAACTCCTTATCATCCACAGGCTAATGGCCAAGTGGAGATCACCAATAGGGATATAGAGACTATTCGGACTAAGACTGTAGATTTGCATAGGAAGGACTGGGCTACAAGATTACTTGAAGCTATATGGGCCTACCGAACTACATGGAAATCTGCTATAGGATACACACCTTTTGAAATGGTGTATGGTAAAAAAATTGTGATGCCGATAGAGTTTGAACATAAAACTCTAAGAACAACATTGGAAATGGACATGGACTTAACAACTGCACAAAAGGAAATAGTCATGCAACTCAATGCCTTGGATGAGCTCCAAAAGAATGCCCTGCACCACACTAATATAATACAAAATCAGAGAATAAAATGACATGATAAATACATTAAAGAAAAGAAATTCAAAGTAGGAGATTGGGCTCTATTATATGACTAACGGTATAAGGACAATCAAGGCAAACTGCAAACTAGATGGTTGGGTCCGTATCAGATAGAAGAAGTATTCACACATGGTGTTGTACAATTGAGGACCATTGATGAGGTCCAATTTAAGCTACTAGTCAATGGGCATCGTCTCAAACTCTACTATAAGCCCATTGACAAGGAAGAATTTCTGAGCCAGTTCGAGTTTGTGTAGGAAATAGTTGATCCTGTAGCCAAAGGGATAGAGTTATCACTCGATTCCTTAGGCCATGCATAAAAGTACATAAAACTGTCATAATAAAGGGGTCATCCACTTGGATCCCCATTCCATTCACTCACTCCATCCGTAATCCATCCACTCATACTCTTTCTGCCACCTCATCCACCTGTCATTCTCCATACCATCCATGTTTCTACGGCTCACATTTTTCAATGAAGAAGTGAAGTCACATCAGGTAATTACGACAACTCCATCCAGGTGAGTTCCACTTCACTTTAAGATTGCTTAGTTATTTTATTTATTACATTTGTTTCAGTATTAATTAATGCAAACTACATTCCTATATGGTTGTCATCCCTTTCAGCCTTTTCGCACACTTGGGCACGCTTTTCCATTTTACATCTTTATGCCACATCATTGTTTCCGCTGCTTTAAAGCCTTGTCACTGACTTTTCGGCATGAGCTCCGGATATTTGAAAAATTTCCAATTAATGAGCTGAACACAATACCTCCTGCAATAATGAACCTAAACATATTTTCCTCATCTATGATTACATTCTCCTTCACTGAAAATTGAATGTTTGAATTCCTTTTTCTATATTTTCTGTATCTTTTGAAAAGGAGTTCAAAAGTTTCGGTTGAGGGGAGGAAAGTGCTGAGAGTGGGGTTGGAGGAAGTTTTGGTTGTGTGAATTTGAAAAAAACCAGGTGATCATTACCTAAAGGGGTTTAATTGCAGAAAAAACATTGAAAATGAGGGGTCAGCCGATTCGACATGAGCTTGCAGATCATAACATTTTGCTGCAAGATGTGCTTCATGTGCCACCATTCAAGCAATATGGGTGGCTTAATTACTTCCTGAAGCTTGAAAAATTTGATGTGGACATTATAGAGGAATTTACCAGAACATTTCAAGAAGGAAAAGAAAAATTTAGAGGAATTACAGTGAATGTTTCAGTTGATAGAATTGTTGACATTATAGGGTTACCTCAAGTCGGAGAAACATTTCCTCGAGGTAGGGATGCAAAGAGCACCAGGGCAGAGTTTACTCGAACAAATGACCAAATGACCCTCCTCTACGGGTAGACAAACAAGGTGCGCAAAGGATGAGTTTGCCTCAGGACTGGGTGCCACGAGCAGGGTATATAATCAAATACATAACCTGTGAAGGTAGATTCTCAGTCCTATATTCTCATCACTTTAAGATTTTGTCTCATTTATGCCATGGATTATTGATGAATGTTCCCGAATTCCTTTACAACTTGTTATCCAATAGGGCTGTTGAATATAGAAAAGGTAGGGTTAACTCTGTGTCCCACCACTGCCTTATTAAATTGCTTGTTGAAAAATCTATCAAGATACATTAGGGATGACCTGGGAGGAGTTTATTGTCAATTTTGATTCCAAAATTCAAAATGTTGGACCTAGAGGGGAACCTCTTACCTTCAAGCGTCGAACCTCCTAGTCCATAGGCCAGACCTCTGCCACTATGTTCCTTACACACAAGTCATCCGATACACAAGATGACGTACCTCTTTCTGAAAGAACCCCTATCAAAAATCCCGAGTCTTCTTCCAATGTTAGGAAAGGGAAGTCGCCTATTGTGACAACCCCTAAGTCTGCAAAAAGGAAACAAAAAGAAAACCCCTCTGTTCCTGCGACAAAGCCCTCAAAGAGGCATCAAACAATTCCTACTCCCATAAGAAGAAGTTCTAGACTCTAGAACCTAGAAGCTCGACAGTCACTTAATGCTACTCCTACCGCACCACCAACCTCAGAACCTTCTAGTCCTATACTAGAAATGGAGGAACCTGTTGTTGTGGAAATCATAGGTACACCTGAAGGAGCAGGCCTAGATGAATTGGTCACCATTGCAGAGTAGATGCAGGAAGGTATGACAAGAATGCTATAGGAAGAAGGAGGATATGTTGAGAAGGAAAAGGTATCAGTTGTGACTCCATTGGAAAAAGAGAGAGACAACATTGGTATGACTGATGAGATTCCTGCTACTTAGGAAGATCTGGAAGATTGGCAACAGGAAGGCAATTCGGGACAGGGAAACTCTGAATCATCAGATAAAACAGAGGTAGTTGGAGAAGAGGAACAAAGAAAGGTGAATGCAACTGAAGAAATATAGAGATCACCTGCATTAGGCTATAATCATAGACCTCCACTCCATGTCACAAACTTTGTTGCAGGGATGGCATGTTTTGAAGAACTCCAGCATCAACAAACTACTGTTGCACTTGAAATTTCGAGATTACAAAGAATAATCCAGAACAAGAATATGGAAATTGCTAATTTAAATGACACTCTCAACCAGGTGGTAGAGCTTGTTTCATGTCTGATGTAGTGTCGAGCACCTTCGCCTATTTATGCAATTGATTAGAATTTGGAAAGGTAAAAATCCTTCATTAGATACCCTAGAAGAATTTTATGAGGTATATAGGGATTCACCTCTGCACATCAGGAATCTTCTGTGTGAATTTTATCTGTATAATTTAGCTGTACCTCAGGATAAAGATTGGAACCCTTTATGTTATGTTGGCGATATTCATATCAGCGCCTTGATCTCCTGGATCACTAATGAAATAAGCAGAGGGGAACAATTTGATAGTCATCAACATAATGAGGTTAATATGTCGTTATTAGTAAGGAATGAATCAAAGAATGGAATGGGTATCTATTTCGATTGGAAGAAATTATGGAGAGATGAAAGGGCCAGGCCATTGATTGAGCCTTTAAGGCAAAAAATATTTTCTCAGTATTCTTAGGTAATAAACAATGATCTTGGGGCTGCAAACCTGCACATTCAAGCAAGATGGGAACATCTTCCATTCCAGTTAAAGAAAGCAAAACCACACACTCCCAATACCTTGTATGCAACAACCAGAAGGGTAGAGAGATATATGAGGAATGCCAGGACAAAAAGGGAGAATTGGTTACCTTTGGTTATGCAACCACCTATTCTCCTATGGCCATTACTTTCTATGCAGGGGGATGGCAGCGTATAAACTAGGAGTTCTGAGGATAACAGATGGCAAAGGCTAGAGGCGATGCAAGCTCACTTCTGGAGTTTCCAGCATGGAGAGTATGGACAATAGTAGAATGCTGACTTAAGAGAATTTGCCAAGAGGAGAAATGCCAGATTTGTTGAAGGGTCCAACAAATAGTCAGTTGAGGGGAATGATGAGCCCAGTTTTTGGCACATCTAGATCATACTTTTACAAACATTTTCATGCTTTTCATTATGGTAACACAAACATTTGGTGTTGATTATGGGATAAAACACAAACTTTTTATGCTTAAAGTAATGAGTATATTACACTAAGTCTTCCATGGTTATTACTTTAAATGTTTTAGTAGTTTGATGAATGCCTTAGTAAACCTTGTGTGATGACAAACCTCCTGCAACCTCTATTGTTGAACTTCCTGCAGCCATGCCTGGAATAATGTTTGCTTTAGATTAATGCTTAAATAGATGTATAAATAAAATGATGAATCATCTTAAATGTTGAACGTGTTGAGCTAACTCTCTACCTCAGGAATAGCCGACATGATATTTTGCAGGTACCACGATTGGAGGAAGGAATTCAATTCCCTCTCACGGGTGAAGACCAGATCAATGAAGACCGGTTCTGCTGCTGAAGAATAGGGAGTCAGTTTCAACTCATCTGCCATTCAAGAGAAGTGTTTCAAAAATCTAGCTCAGGCGTCTTGATGGCACATGAATCTAGGATGATGGCAATTTGAGACTGAAACTGATTTGACTCAGTCCTTTCATTTCTATCCATTGCTTTTCTAAATTAGTTGAATGTAATAAAGACCTCCCGATTTATAAGGGAAGGTTAGTTAGTAGTTAGATTTAGCTTTTCAATAAATAGATCACTCTCCTTCAGAGAAGGGGCTAAACCGTTGCTGTTGTAAAAACACATTTTCAGTTTCAGAAATACAGTCAAGAGAGATTACATGCTATGTATTATTTTGCCTTGAATCAATAAAGTTTATGAAGTTTTTCGACTAATCTATTGTCTACTTTTGGCGTGACCTAAGGGGGCCCACTTAGGGAATTGTCTGTACTTTCATTCTGTAGGCTAGGATAGTTGTACTTGCTTTTGTAGAAGTTAATGTGCCTGTTCCTGCAGCTGACAGAAACACATAACTGTCAATTGTTCATGCAGCCACTAGAAACAAAGTAGTTTCATCTTTTAGTTATCATTTCCAAAGCAAGTTATTTTGTAAAGTAATTCCAGTAATTAGAGTTCTAGCATTTTAGGAGATCATGCATGTCTAGAAAGATGATTAGTGCATATATTATGCTGACCCGTTTCAAGTTTACATCCTCAGGTTGATGATTAAATAAGGTTCTTTAGCAAATTATGGCTGTTGGTTGTGATGTCCAATCCCTAAGTGGAGGAATTCACATTCCTAGTTATTGAGCTGATTAAAGAACACTACAGTCACCCTAGAGGATGTATACAAGATCCTACAACTATCGATTTGTGCGGAGTGGGTACGATATGACCCCGCTCAAGGACTGTAGGCATTGTATGAGTACTATCAGTGTGATGATGATGCAAAGATTGAGATCCAGGGGTATGAGATCAGATGGGAGACCCTGGCAGAGACATATGACATATATGATTGTGTTCTATTCACATTGATATTATGAGTGATGATTCCTGATCATAGGGGGCATGGTTTCTTGGTAGGCTGGGGAGAGGTGCTCAGATTGATGGTTTTCTTTGGAACATTATATGTGTGGGGGCCATGTCTATTGGTGATGCTTTATTTCCAACTCCATGATATGGCATACAAGGGAGGACAAAGTTTGAGTTGCGGGGTGACTTTGCTGACAATATGGGCTTGGGAGCACATAACAATGTTCTGACCTCTGGTGATACAACAACTAGTGACCAACGCTTCATATTCATATATGTATGTGGGAGCTTTGACATAGACACATGCTGGTGATGTGGGGTATAGGAGGAACAAATTAGATACATTGGCCAGTTTTATTTGGAGGCCATACATGAAATGTGACTTATGGATTGATGAGGGTGATCATATGCCATGGTGTTGACAACTGAGATATATTATCGGGCACATACTGCAATCACAATGTATCATTGAGATGTATCTCTTGGAGAGGATTCAAAGACATTTCGGGGAGAGATAAGGTGTTCCAGTTGGGATTGAAAAGTATGGACAGTCCTCATGGGAGGTGCATCCATGGGGACCTCAAATTGTGATCACTAAAACAGAGCAGGAGATTGATGCCATGCAAGCATTGGATTGGGAGTGGAGGGGAGGGGATGTCAATGCAGGTACCAAACCATAGTACGATTCCTAGTGGTTGATACATGGACTAGTACCTTTGACAAATCCATAGTAGCCAGTGTTGATAGAGCGCAGAGGTAGGGGCCTGAGAGGCTAGCAAGGTGACATGGGTCGAAGGGGTGGAGGGAGAGGAGATGGTTGACGATGGGACAAAGGAGGATGGGGAGGTGATGGAGGAGATAGATGGGGAGGAGGAGGAGGAGGAGACCGTCACAGGAGGAGGAGGGATGGGATGAAATTTGATGAGGTAGTTACCGCTAATCAAAGAGGAGGTAGAGATGGAGGAGGACCAGTCTTAGGTGAAGGTAGTGGCAGAGGTGGCAGTTCAGGAGGGGGAGAAACATGTTGAGATGCCTGCTCCAAAGGTAACTAGAGGCAATGGAGGTTGAGGCATAGGGAGAGGGGGGATAGGAGGATATGGTAGAGGAGCATGGAGAGGAGGAGGAAAAGATGGACAAGGCAGAGAGAGTCCTCCATGAGAGGATTATCATGGGGGTCAAGTAAGTGGGATTAGAGGAGGGTCGAGTAGATGAGGGCACTGAAGATTAGAGGATAGTCACCCTACAAGCATGTGTGTAGGCACTAGAGGTCGAGTTGAGGATTGTTACTATAGAGAGGGACAACCTTAAGGTCGAGAGGGATGCCTTCTAAACTAAGAGGGATCTAGTTATCATCAGCCGATAGCAGAAAAACTCGAGGATGATATATTTTACTGCCTCCTATAGTGGATCTATCGTGGTGGCTGTGAGGGAGTATGCCTAGGCTAGCAGGTCCATGTTGCACTATAGATATTTGTATGAGAGAGTGGTGCCACTAGAGAGGAGGGAGCCCTCCTTTTTAGAGATTGATAGTGGTTCTCAAGGTAGGTCTCATAGTAGGACATACAACAGGTGGTCTCATAGCAAGTTATAGGGTGAGACATTAGATGCCAGACGAGCTACCCCATATGATAGGCCTCCTTCCACAAAGCACAAGTCCAGAGAGTCACCACGCTGGGAGGACAGGGATGTACCAGAGATAGGGGATTAGGATAGCTCGAGATAGAGCATCCTTTTATTTATGCATTTTTTTATATGGACACTTATATTTTCTATTATCAAGCCTATGAGCTCCATCTTTATTGGACACGACACATCTTGACATTGTACCCATGACACTTATTATTTTGAGCAATATATGACATGATATGATTTTGGCGATGGTTAATGATATGCATTGTTATATGTTTATGTTTTTATGTTTATGATAATTCTATGTTATATTATGGATGTTTATGTTGTGCTTATGATGCATTTTATATGATGATGTGATAATTTAATATACTTTATAATAATGTTTTTATGTGTGGATAATAAATGCAGCATGGATGACCTAATTTGATAGATGCAATATGTCATGATGATGTGATGCATCTATGATTATGGATGTTTTATATTATTATGATATGTATGGATGATGAATGTAATGCAAATGACCTAATATTACGAATGTGATGTAATATGTAGATGCAATTAATTGTAATGTAATGAAATGCTTGTATGATAATGCAAAATGTCATGATTGAAAATGTTTAATATGAATGCAAAATGTGATGTCATTAATGTGATGTAATATGTATGAAATGCAATTTGATGTGAAATGCAACACAATATGATATAGAATGTAATGCTATGTGATATGGAATATAATGTTATGAAATGTGATGGATGAACTATGATGCAATCTACAATGCAATAAAGTACTAATGGGATGATGCTAATATGGTGATAAAATTTTAAGTCTATATAGATGATCTCTATATTTTTGTGTTTTTCTTATGCAAATATATGTAACTTAGTCTGATAATGCTACCTATGATGATAATGCTTCTATGATGCTTTCTAACATGATTATGCATGCAATTTGTTTTTGTGTGTCATAGGACTTTGAAAAGATGCAGACGAAAGAAATGTTAGCATGGAAGAAATGTTAGCACGAGAGAGAGATGGATGTTAGCATAAAAAGGGTCAAAGCAGATGCAATGTTAGATGGGAAATGACAAGAGACCAAATTTCATTCTTTTGTAGTTATCATCATCGGGAGTGAAAATTATCACAAATGGAGCACAAACACCATGGCATGACATAGACCAAGGTGTGCAAGGTGACCATTTGTGAGAGACAAGCAGTCAAAAGACAAGGAATGCTTCAACTCATACTAAGGACCCAATTATCCTAGTATTTTTGCCAAGGCAAACCATAAGAAACAAGCAAAGAAAAGAGGTCATGATCCATCATCATCCCTCTAAATCCGTTAATAGGACATCCTTGAGGTAACTAGTAACATGACCTAGAACCAATCAAAAAGATAAGACAAACCCAGACCAACAAAGTGTTTGCCAAAGAGATAGTGTTTGTCAATAATGTTGGTAAGATTGTTTGATATGATTGATTAGGTTGATCAAGAGGATTGAATTGGATTGATAGGTTGAAAAGGACTTATTGATAAGTTTGACAAGGATTGATGATAGGTTGAAAAAGGTTGACCAATTGATTTGATTGATTATACCTGATTTCAGGAAGCACACATCCTGATTAAGGCAAGATTGATTGACCGAGATTGATTAATTTTGACAAAGATTGATTGATAAGATTAACAAGGTTGACTAATAATGATAACGCCTCATTTCAAGAAGGACACATCCTAATTAAGGCAAGATTGATTTACCGATATGATAAGATTGATCGATTGTTTGACAAAGATTGATTGATAGGGTTGACAAAGTGATGTGATGATACCTAATTTTAGGAAAGACATATCTTGTTTAAGGCAAGGGACACATCTAATAAATTTGACCAAGTGACAAGTGTTGACAAGGCACCTAACTGCAAGAAAGACACATCTAGCTTAAGGTGAATGACCAAATTGACAAAGTCTAATCTCAGGAAGGATGCATCCTGATAAAAGACAAGTGATAAGACCGAATGAGACAAATGACATAATGCCCCATTCATATATAATACCAATGGCCTACTCAATTGATTGAAAATAAGATGATTGATTGATTAAAGATGAAAGATTTGTTGGTTATGTTTGTTTGTTGATTCATGATTTGGTTTGAATGATGATTGCTTGGGGACCAAGAACAAGACTAGACTTGAAAAAACCTAAAGGAATGACCTAGGGCCTCAAGGGCTCATCGATTGATGGCCTTGCCTATGTTATAAACACAGAGACCTCATAGTTTGACATGACTTGACTTTGTTTTATTTGACAAAAGACTGTCATGATTTTATTTGGACAAACCTAAAAGGACTGACCTAATGTCTTGGGGGCCCATTTAAGATGAGCCTTGCCTACGTAGAAAATGTGCAAAGACAACTTAGTTCAACCACTCTAGCAAAGACTGTCCCAAACTAAGACTCAGACTCTTTTTTGGAATCTTATGAAGTTTTATGATGTTTTTAGATTTTGATGTTATATGATTTTTTGGATTTTGACATTTTATGATTTTTTTGGATTTGGGTTTTTGATGATTTAAAAAGGTTGATACCACGTGTTATTTCCCATGAAGATGTAAGTCAAGGAATTTCCCCTAGTCAGGTATAGGACCAATTTATTATGCATGAGGGGTAGCGACGAATGCAAAAGGATGGTCATGAAGGCAAAGGGATGCTAAATGTCAGTGGTTCTTAAGCCATGGAAAGGATGACAAAGCTTTATTATGGATGATATGATCAAATGGATGAGCAGTGGATGGGAGACCAGGTAGAGTGACAGTAGACGAAGGAGCATAGACTAACTACACATGGCGCTTGTTTTCCAAGTTTTCACCATGGTACTTATCCAAAGCGCCACCGAAGTGGTTTTCACTTTTGGATGAATTATTTATCTTTACTTCTTTTTTTGTCACCAAGATGCATGTTTGCTAGGTTTTCATCAGGGTGACCATTTTTTTATTTTTTTTTGTATTTTTTGAATTTTTAAAGGGGATACTCTGAGAATCAAGTCTAGTACTTGTGAAGGTGCATGTTGTTGATAGGTTCAGGAAATGGTTCTCCCTCAGGGGTAGAAAGATAATAAGCACCAAATCCATATGTTGTTGTGACAATATATGGGCCCAATCAACTAGGCTCGAACTTTCCATTTTTTTCTCATTTTGCTTCATTATTTGTATTTGTTTTAGGACTAAGTCATCAATGTCAAAGCTTCTAGGTCATAATTTCTTATTGAAGCTACATCGAAGGTGATTTTGATATGCTTGCAAATGTGTCAAAGCATTATGTCTCTTTTCATCCAATAACTCTAGCTCATGTAGATGAGATACACAATATTCTTCTTGATCAATCAAGCCTTGCATAGAGACTTGTAGGAATGATAACTCAACCTCTATAGGAAGTATTGATTTAGATCCATAGACAAGGGAATATGATGTGGCTCTTGTGGGGATGTGAATATTGGTGTGATAGGCCCATAAAACAGGATTAAGTTGTAGGTGCCAGTCATGACTAGTGGTCTTCTTTAAGATTTTTAGGATAGTCTTATTAGATGCCTCAACTTGGCCATTACCTTGGGGGTAATATGGGGTAAAAAAGTGGTTTTGGATATAAAATTTGTCACAAAGCTCACAAACATCTTAGTTCTTAAAAGGGCGATCATTATCTGTAATGATGGACTGTGGGATACCATAACGACAAATGATGTAATTCAAGATGAATTTGGCTATCTTCTTTCTAATGATGTAAGTTAGTGGGATGACTTCAATCCATTTTGTAAAGTATTAAGTAGCAACAAGGACAAACTTATGTCCATTAGAAAACATGGGATGGATCTTTCCTACGAGGTCAAGACCCCATTGAGAAAATGGCCATGGTGAAGTAAGCGACTGCAAATCCTAAGCTAGTGCATGTATAAGATCTCCATGAATTTGACATTGGTTCCATTTATTCACAAAATGATAGGCATTACATTCCATTGTAGGCCAATAATATCCTGTCCTCATGAGATTTTTGGCTAAGGCCAGACTAGCAGAGTGAGCTCCACATATATCGTGATGTACCTCTTATACTTGGTTATTTGTGCTTCATTTGAGTCAAGACATCGAAGGAGGGTTCTATATATATTGTCATGGTAAAGGGTGTCTTTGATGATGGTGTATTTAGATTCTTTTCAAATAAAGGTTTTGCGTTGGTTGAGGGACAAGTCAGGAGGGATAATTTGGTCATGTAAGTAAGCATAAATGTCTTTATACCAGGGAGATTCGAGACCAACAAGTTCACACACAAGTTTGGTTTCGAGGACATTGAATGCTGGGACCAATAATTGTTCTACCAAGAAATCATATTGTGATGCATTGTTGGGAATGCCCAAGAGAGATCCAATTGTAGCCATTGCATCACCTGCTTTGTTTTGGATTCTCAAGATTTATTCAATAGAGATGGCATCAAAGTACAATCTAAAACTATCCACCATGCACTTTTAGGGCATCAATTTCTCATCCTTGGTGTCATAATCATCATTAACTTGCTTAATCACTAACTTAGAATCACCATAGACTTGAAGATCCTTGATTTTCTATTTTATTGCTATGTGGAGTCCTGTCAACAATGCTCTGTACTCTACTATGTATTAGTGCATGGAAATGGTATTTGAAATGACTTGGGAATGGAATCTCCTTGAGGTGTGATGAATAAAATTCTAGCTCCTGAACCATGACTTGTGTAAGATCCATTGAAGTGTACTTTCCATGTTGTGAGTGTTTCTATGGAAAATATTGATTCATCTAGGAAGTCGAATATCGAATGATGATTTTCTTTTAGGGGTGCGTTTGCAAGTTGATCAGCTATTACTTGTCCTTTTATTACTTTTCGTTCAACATAATCAATGCCATACTCACTTAAGATCATGAACCACTTAGTTAACCTTCCTATAAGAGCTTCTTTGCTAAGAATATATTTCAAAGGATCAATTTTGGCAATCAATTTTGTCTTGTGATTCAACATGAAATATCTCAATTTTTGCACTGCAAATACCACTGCTAAATATGCTTGCTCAACAGGGCTATAGTTCAATGCATATCTGACCAAGGTGTGAATGATGTAGTAGATTGTAGGTTTTTTTCCATCATTGTCATTCTGAGCTAGCAATGCCCCTAGTGCTAATGTAGTTGTTGTCACATATAATATCAAATGTCTTCCATCAATTGGAGGCATAAGAATTGGTGGGGTTAGTAGATAATTCTTGATATGATTAAATTCTTCTTAACACTTTTATGTCCAATTAAAGAGAATGCCTTTCCTTAAAATATGTTGAAATGGATGGATCTTGTCAGCTAGCTGAGCAATGAACCTGCGAATTGATTGTAGTCTTCCTTGTAATGTCCTTAATTGACTGATGTTGGTTGGTAGTGGATTTCCAAAATACCTTTGAATTTTGTGGGATCAACTTCTATTCCTCCGTGTGAGACAATGTACCCAAGAAGCTTGCTTGATTGGACCCCAAAAGCACATTTCTTTGGATTTAGTCTGAGTTGGTACTTTTCTATTCATGTGAAAATATTGCCCAATACTGCTAAGTTTCCACTTCGTTCTAGAGATTTAGAGAGAAGGTCATCAACATAATCTTCCATAAGCACATGCATGTAGTTATAAAAAATAGTAGTCATGTATCTCTGATATATAGCTCCAACATTTTTCAGTCCAAATGGCATCACATTCCAAGAGAGTTCCCCAAGCGCATGTGAAGGTTGTCTTCAATTGATCTTCAGTAGAAATTCTTATTTGGTTATAACCTAAGAATTTGTCCATCATTGCCCCAAGCGCATGTGAAGGTTGTCTTCGGTTGATCTTCAGTAGAAATTCTTATTTGGTTATAACCTAAGAATTTGTCCATCAGTGATAGCATTTCATAACCAATAGTAAGATCTACTATGTTTTCAATGTTTGGTAGAGGAAAATCATCTTTAAGACAAGCTTTGTTGAGATCTCTAAAATCTATGTAGACTCTTATTTGACCATTTGGCTTGGTGACGGGGACAAGGTTCGATATCCAATCTGCATAATCAATAGAGTGAATAAACCCAATGTCCAAGAGTTTATTCAATTCCACTTTAACCAAGAGTACAATCTATGGGTGCCTTTTCCTTAGCTTTTGTTTGTATGGTTTGGCATTTTGTAGTAGTGGTAAGTGATGTAGAACCACTTTAGGATCCAATCTAGGCATATCAGCATATGACCAAGAAAAATTGACTTGTCTTTCTAAAAATAATGTTGTGAACTCAAAATTTTCCTTGATGGTCAAAGATATTGTCAATTGTATGATTCTATAATTGTCTTGTGTTCCAATATTCACTTTCTCTATTTCTTCTATAAGCAATGGTGATATCTCTTGGTCTATAGGGACACTATCTATTCCTCCATTCTCGAGCACCTCAAAGAGGTTTTCACCTTCGGATACATCCTTTATTTTTACTTTTTCATGGTCAACAGGTGCCTTTTGAATTTCACCTGAAGACCTATTATTTTTATTTTTATTTTTACCTTTTTCATTTTCACTTTTGTGACTAGAGGATAGGGTAGCCTCACCAATGTATGCTACATAATCAAGTTCTATGGAAAATCCACCCTTATGATCCCCACTTGGTATTCCTTCATGAAGTCCCATGAACTCAACAATCACTTCATCGTTCTTGAAAGTGTCCAAACTTGGTGGTTCTTGTTGATCCCAATCTATGAGTTGTGGGTAGACAAAGGTAAGCCATCATTGGTAATGTCAAGAGTCATTATGTAGGAAGATAGGGTAAAGACAAAGGTAGAGTCATCAAGTTCTCAAGAGGCAGAATCAATGTTTTCCCAAAAGTGTTTGATCCATTCTTCTTTGTTCAAAGGGAATTTTGGATGGGGACTTGGCAGGCTTGGCAATGCATCAATTGTAAGCATTTGGCTGAATTATTTTTTAAGGGGAGGCTCATCGAATATTCCAAATTTTTTATCAAGGTCCATGAAGGTAGTGGAGGATAGGGAATCCCATTCATATTCATTGAAATTAGCATCATAATCCCAAGGGTCCTCATATGTCTCGATCTCATCTAGAGCATTAGCAACCACACTCAAAGGTAATACAATACCCCATATAGTCACTTTAACTGGTACAAACCCTAACCCTTGGTGTTTTATTAACTTAGGAGGTTGTAAGGGTTCCATAATTCCTTATTTATTTAGGCCAAGATCACTGTTTCCATCATATCCTTGTCACTTCATTATTTGGAACCCTTTTGGATACTATTCAATTGGCAATTTCTTAGTTTCAGTGTCCTCTTATTTATACAACCATGTGAGAATGTGGTCATCTAGAGATTCTTTGGCAAGTTCCCCCCATTTAGTGAAGGTGGTAGGGGGATTATGGATGATAAATTTGGGTTGCATGTGATGCAGTTTACCATATGACTTTAGTGATTTAGATAACTTTTCGATGAAAAAGAGACTCTTCATGTTATATTCTCTGCATCCTTTGTCTTGGATTTGGATCTTGGGCATGGAAGGTGTGATGAATGGGGTTGATGATTTCACAAGGGTAGATGGGTCAGTGTAGTGAGATGGAGTGGTGGATGAAGTGGAAGGTGAGGCCTCTTGATTGATGGGCACTTGATGTTCAACAATTCGTTTTAGGTTTGAACAATACTGAAAAGGATTAGGGTTGCCTAGAATAGTAATTTTAGTGCCATTGTGTGGGAACTTGAGGCATTGATGGTAAGTGGATGGAATAGCCCTCATGGCATGAATCCATGGGTGGCTAAGAATAAGATTGTAATGCAAATCCAGATCCAAGACATGAAACATATGTCCTATATTGTTGGGCCAACTCTCACGGGAAGTGAAACTATGCCTTCAAACGAAAGCTCGCCATCATCAAAAGCTTTGATAATAATTTTCTTGGTTTGGTCTATACAATTCTCAGAGTATCCCAAGGATTTCACCAATTTTAGTGAGAAAATATTCAAACCTACTCCACTGTCTACTAGGACTTGTCTGATCTTGTGTTTATTAACACATACTTCAAGGTGTAGGGGGGTGTTATGATCAAATTTTGGTGTAGAAAAGTCTTGCTCAAAGAAGGTGACATGGTGCGACATAGCTAGGTATCCAACCATGGCCTGAAATTCATTGACATCTAGGTTAGTGGGGACAAATGATTCTTATAATTATTTATCAAGGATGGCTCTATGTTGTGGGGATATGCAAAGGAGCTCCAAGATAGAAATTTGTGCAAGAGTTTTCCCAAGTTGGTATAGGAGATTATATTGAGTTTTTGGCTGTGAATTAGATGGAGGTCTTGGAATAATTATCTTCGTTTGATGAGTGGTAATAGCACATTATGAACTTGGCTTGTTTATGGTAATAGTGGCAATGTAGTCATAAAAGGGTCTCACATTAAGGATGATAGTGTTCTAATCGTGTTTAACTGCAGCATAATTGACATTATTGTTGTTCCCTAAACTGGAGGCTTTTCCTTTATCACAATCTTGCAAGGGAGTCTTGAGTATGGTATGATCAATATTGGTTTTGCCTTGTGATTCTCCTATCGATATGGTTCCATTTTCAATGAGGTCTTGAATAATGTTCTTGAGTGTCCAACATCTAGTTGTTTTGTGTCCTTTCCATGGTGATATTCATAGTATTGATCTTCTTTCCACCTATCAGGTTTGATAAAGGAAGGTTCATAGTTTTTGGTGTCTGGTAATGTGATGACATTAGATTGCAAAATTTGTTTGAGGACTGATTCAATGGGTTCCCCCAAAGGGGTGTATGTTCTTTTGGCATGGGGAGGACCTTTGCGTTGTTGATTGTTTTGGATAACATTTAGCATTTGGTTTTGACCTTGGGTCTATGTTTGATATGTTTGGTGTATTTGATGAGAAGGGACCTTTAAGTTGAATGTTTGGACCTTTTTTTTTATCAATTTGGCATAAAAAAATCCATCATTTGTGAGATTTTTGTTTTGGGACCAGTATTTGCTCTTGTCATTGTTTGGTTTCAGATTTTCTTTGTTTACCTTGACTAGTCCTTTTACGATAAGAATTTTCTCGATAAGGACACCTTTCTCAGTAATTTTATCAAAGGTGGTGCAACATTGGATTTGAATTCGACTCATCAATTATCCATTAAGGTTTTCCACAAACATGGTGACCAATTGTTTTTCAGGGATGTGACAAGGGAATTTGCTAACCAAACCTCACCAACTTTGGTAAAATAAGGTGAGTGATTCCAATTATTCTTTTTTGCTTGTGCTCAATGTTGCAAGGGTGACATCATTTTTAATGTTGGAGGACAAATGATTGATGAATTTTTCAGCTAGTTCACCCCATGTTCTAATTCCTAGAGGAAGGTGTGCAAACCAATCTAGAGTTAGTCTCATAAGGCTTTGCGAGAATAGTCTCATCAAATAGGTAGGATCATATGAGACTTCCATACATGATGTGTTGAATTCTTGAATGTTCTCTATCAGATCCCATGTCCCCTTGTACTTAGGAAAAGGTGGTGTTGTGAAATGAGGGGGAAAGGGTGGCATGTATAATTTTTTGTCAAATGGAAAGGGACAGTTCCTCCACAGAATAGGTATTCTTGTTGGCCCCCAATTGTATGTTTGTAATCTATTGTTGGAGGGTTTTCACTTGTTGTATCAAGATATCTACAAGAGAAGGTGTTTTTTTTTTTTGGTTTGGTGTCATGATGTTGGTATTAAGGTCATATGCTGGATTTGAATTAGGATTGATGCTTTGTGATGTGAGAACTTGGTTTCCATATTGATTTGTGTTGTTCTGGTTTGGGACGAAATTGGCATTTAGGTTTGTTCTGAAGTTCATGCTTGCATGTGGTAAGGTGTTTTGGAATTGAGGTGTAGACCCTTGATTTTGAAAATTTGGTCCTTGACTTGCAAATGGAGGTGTAGGTCCTTGGTTGATGTTTTGACATGAAAGTGCAGGCCCTTGATTGATGTTTTAACATGAAGGAAAGGTCCATTGATTGGTAAAAGGTGTAGGTTCTTGATTGATGTTTTGTGATGAAGGTATAGGCCCTTGATTGGTATTTTGAAATAAAGGTGTAGGTCCTTGATTGGCATTTTATGATGAAGGAATGGTTCCTTGAGTAGAATTTTGGAATGATGGAAGGGACCCTTGATTAGTGTTTTGGAGTGATGGAATAGATCCTTGATTATTGTTTTGATTTGGGATCCTTCATGAGATAATGCGAACCTTTCTAGGTTTATTTGGTGGAGGTTGACTTGATGAGTGTATGCTTTGAAATTGGAATAAGGATCCTTGATTTTTGTTTTGGAGTGTAGGTATAGGACCTTGGTTTGTATTTTGGATCAAAGGTGTAGGACCTTATGATGTGGAACCTTGATTTTTGTTTTATAATGTAGGTATAGGACCTTGTTTTGCATTTTGGATCAAAGGTGTAGGACCTTGTGATGTGGAACCTTGATTTGTGTTTTGAAAAAGGGGGTTTGTAAAGGTCTTACCCATGGAATTGGAGGAACTTCCAAGTGTAACACTCCATTCTTGTGTAGTGGTATAGGTTACCCTGTTTCCAAATGTTGAGATGCTTGGAATGTGTGTGGTAGTGGTAGTCATGTGCATAGTTGTCCCAAGGGGTATGTTTGATATTTGTTGTAATGAGGACATTTCCAAGTGCAAATAGATTTTTGATTTCTTCTTCTTCTACAATAGTTGAGATGTGAAAGCTTTGAGGTAATTTGACACCATTTTTAGCTAGTGCATAAAAGAATCTATTAGGGTTAGCACTAACAAGTTGATCAACCATGCTTAAAATTCTTGGGTCTTAATAAGCTCTTTCAATTTCTTGAGGAGTCAATTGTTTGTTGAATTATTCTAGGCTTAGGTTTTCCCATGTGTCGGTTTGGTCTCTTTGTGTGTGTCTCTTGGAGGTGTAGGATGATTTGAATCTATTCCAAGGGTAGTGTCATGAAAAGGGTCACTTGAAAAATCCATGCCCTTTCTTTTGGTTTGTGATCTTGTTTCAACCATGTGAGACTTTTACAAGTTGAGGGATAATGCAAGGTAGTGATAAAACTAAACTATGTTTTTGGATTTTCTTGAATATAAGGATGCAAATGCAAGGTTGATAATGAAACTAAGCTATATATTTTTGGATTTTATTGAGTATAAGGATGCAAAGATAATGAGACTAATGGATGTAAAAGGTTATGAATTGTTGGAAAATTTGTATTTTAAGGAAAAAATGATATGATGCTAAGACTAAGGTGAAAATGAACGATGTTTTTTTGTATTTTTGGGATAAAGGTGCAAAGTGAAATCTAGTAAGATGATGATAAAATTTATGTCCAAAGGGATGCAATATAAGTCTTAATGGAGGTCAAGTTAATGCAAAGGAATCCTTAAATTTTAAACAAAGAATGACAATCAATCTAAAGGTAACAATTCTGAGTGTCATTGACCTTTGTGGTAATCAAGAGGATAATTTTTACAAGGTTGAGTCAAGGCTAGGACACAACCTTAAGATTAAAATTTTATAAAGGTGATAATGAAAAAGGTTGATAATATGAATGATGATGGTCAATGAAAAATAGAATATGAAACCAAGGATTTTCCAAAAGCTTAATGGTCTTCCTATGTTCAAAATCTAAAGGTCTAAATGCAACTTAAGGATCTAAACTTAATCTATGCAATGCAAAGGATGGAGGAAGGCAACCTATAATGCAATGTTTCCCTAAATGAACTAGTAAAGCTTTCAAGTCTATGGTTTGACAGTCAAAGGTCACTGTAAAATGAGTTGATCATATTTTGGACAAATATTTTGAAATTTTCTGGTTATTAGACAATTGTGGTACTATATTTTGTAAATGCGTTGTTTCAATTGCAGGTTTCTAGAGCTCAGTTGCGATTCAAAATGATAGTTATGGCTCTATTTTTTGCAAGTGTGGTTCAGGATGGCAATTGTGGTTTTCTAGTTTTTAGTTGCAGTGTAATTTATCAGTTGTGACTCTATTCTTGACAGTTGTGGTTAACAACAAGTTTATTTTGACAGTTTGATGATTTCTGATCTAGGTTTGAATGAATTTTGTCTGGTTTTTGATGAAATCTGATTGGCAAACATAGAATACAATATCAAGTACTTATTTTTGGTCTAGTTTTTTATGTGAAAATATTTCATTTCAAAATAAAACACACATAGACAACAATGCACAAGCCCTATGATTGGCAAGGAAACCATTGGTTGATATCCCCACTTGGATTTTTGCAGTCACTTGAACAAGGTAGACAACTAGAGACTTGGTGGCACTGGCTCCCCTCCATGACACTCACTTCTCAGGCTCATCAAGTCTCATTCCCCCAATGGTGAAATTCCTATCTCTACACAAGCTCAATGAAGATGTGGGGCACCTTTAGAGATCTGACCTCCTGTGATCAACGAGCGTATAAAAGGATTTTTGGCAACTATCACAAATTGGCTATTAGTAGGGGAATCCATTCAAAGTGGCCATACATGCAGCAAGATTAGTTCAAGACTATAGCAAGTTAAGAGGCCTCCTAGTCTTTCCCTAAGGAAATATTTTCACATAGCTCATGGGGCTACTAAGGGAAACACTTTTCCATATGATACATCTGCACTCATTGCTAACTGACTTTCATTAGGAAGCACATTTATTTATAGTGGCTTGGAAGAGCTTGGCCTTAGCTTTGTTACCACTTGGGTCATTCCCACCTTTCAAAGCTATTTGGTAGGTCCTTTAATAAAAGGTAAACAATAGCAAGGAAGTACACTTATTTTTTATCATCCCAAATCACACAAAGTGCAAGGAGAGAGCATACTTAGTGCCTTTGCCTCACACTCACATGGTGTTCTTTTTAAGCCCAAAATTTAAATGTGTGTTGTGATTGTAAAAATTTCAAAGAGGTGATTTTGGTCACTCAAGATCATCGAACATCGCGAGAGGAGAGCATACACACTCTATGACAGTTGCAAATCACCAAACATGAAAGACAATGATTAATTTTATCCTTTTCTTATGATTTGAAGACACTTGGATTCATTTTATGCCCATGATGTGAAATACAAATTCATTTTAATACTCATGAGTGTAAGAATGAAGATTGTTGTTATTTTTAAATCTTATGAGTGAAAAATGCAGATTGTTTTTAACCTTATGATCTTGATGCAAGTTGTAGAATACAAACAAAATGAAATTTTTCTTAAAACTAAACTAAAGTAAAGCTCTTTTGTTTTTGTTTGTTTCAAAAAAATAAAAAAAATTGGGAGCTCCAATCCAAATCCACATGCTAAAATAGAAAGTTAGCACACAAAAACCTAACCTACTAAAAAAAACCCAAAAGGAAAATTGAAAACAAACTAAAAACTAAAAGTTTATACTCGACAAACAATTTCGTTGTTATTTTTAACAAATGCGTCGTTGCATCACTTCACACTAGAACAGTTGCGTTGTGAATTTTGCCTATCGTTGCCTTCCATATATGCATCATTATTTTTGGCAAATGTGTCGTTCCTCATCAAATGTGTCGCTACTTTGAGAAAATGCATCGTTTCGTACCTAAAATCTACAAAAACACACAAAAAGTTGTACTAAATCTTGCAAATTTTTGTGTTCACATCAGGTTCACCAATGTAAGATGGGGGAAAACACTCTAGCCTAGATAAAAGTGACAAACACAACACTTCTAAGCTAAAAACCTCATCTAAAACAAGAGAATACAAATAAAGAGAGCAATCAAAATGAAAGAAAACAAAATAAAGCACTCCCCATTTCAATTGATTCTTTCTCTTGTCTCTCCTATTTCTCCTTTTGCAAATATTTCCCTCAGATTTTTTGTTGAAGTTGTGCAAATAACCTGCAAATAGTAAGTAGAAAGTTGGAGACAAAATGACTATTAAAGAAAAAATGGTAGAGAATTGCCACTTTTATAGACTACCATTCGAATGGACAGACGAGATTGATCTTCTAGAAAGATTCCAAGATTGATGGATGAGGATTCATGAGAAGGAGGTTACGAAATGGACAATCAAGATTGAGCTTCTAGAAAGATGCCAAGATCAATGGTGGAATATTGATGCACCAAAAATGATGAATGAGAGAGTGTTCTCTTTTATTGACAACCATTCGAACGAACAAATGAGATTGATCTTCTAGAAAGATTCCAAGATCGATGGATGAGGATTCATGAGAGGGAGGTTACGAAATGGACAGTCAAGATCGAGCTTCTAGAAAGATGCCAAGATCAATGGAGGATGGTGGGCTATTGATTGCTATGTCGCCAATGACTATGACATAGATTAATGAGTAAGTGGAGAAAAAATGATTAATTAAAATTTTAGAAAATCATTAATTCATGAGAAAGGAATATTTGACCAAGTGGAAAATATAATTCATTCAAATTATATATTCGAGAAAAAGAGGAAATGGACAAGTGGAGATTCAATTAAAATAATTTGCTTAATTATTTTAATTAAATGAGAGGAAATATGAAAAGAGGCATTAAATAATTAAATTGATTTAATTATTTAATACAAGAGACACATGGACAATTAAATAATTTTGACAATTATTTAACAATGGAAAAATTAAAAGGGGGACCAAATAGTTAAATAATTAATAATTATTATTTAACCATAGATGAAAGGTGATAAGTAAATAATTAAATAAATAATTATTTATTTAATTATTTGAAGAAAGGGGGATATTAGTGATGCAATTAATTAATTCAATTGATCAGGATAGAATAAAGATTAGAAAGTGAATTAATTAAATAATTAAAAAATATTTAATTAATAGAGGAATATGACCAAGAATAATTAAATAATTGAAATTATTTAATTATCGGAGGACGACGACCAAGAAAAAATGACACTCACAAACTTAGGAAAAAATTTAGTGTCTACAACGAGGTTCTATCCAAGGGGGTTTGATCAAACCCTCTTCAGTTAGAATCATTTAAATGAAACCTTTCAATGCTTAAATCATTATAATTTTTAAAAATATGCGATTTCAGCAAAAAATAGGATGCCCTAGAAAGTGTAACCCACTATTGTGGGATCACCTGACAATATTGACAATTGGACACCAAGTTGTGAAGCTCATACAAGTTTCACAAACCCACTTGATGCACCCAAAATGGATAATAGGTAAAATGCAATCAAATACCCTAGAATGTAAAGTGCAATGCAAGTATGTAAAAACAATTTTTAGATTTAAAACTGTTGGTGCAATTAATTATTTAATTACACTTACATAGGTTACTTATCCATTTAATTATATTCCTAGGTATCATTTACTAGGTGATAGGTTCACATGCTTGCTTAGGATATAAGAATCTTTCTAGAAGGATGAGTTGTCTTTTCTAGAAGTCTTATCTTATCTAGCATCATTTACTAGGTAGTTAGTTAGTTGTCACATGTCAACATCATATTACATATTACATCTCAACCTTGCCTATATAAGCAAGGCTTCATATGTACTTTGTCGTATTTAGTTTGGAATTTTTGCATCTTAGTGATAGCATGATATTTCTACCATTTCTCTCTTGTGGAAGTTATTTTATCTTACAGGTCATCTTGGGATGTTTGAGGAGTTCACCATAAACTCCTACATGGTATCATAGCTTTAGTGTTGTAGAATTCTTCCCATATCTAAGAGACCAATCTTGGTGTGAAAGTATTTTTGGATGCGAGTTAAGGTCTTGAGAGCATTGAATCCAAGACGTAAGAGAAAGTCAAGATCGACTTTTGTTTTGTCAAAATTTGGCATATTTTATCAAATATGCAAGGGTTTGATCTAGTTATTTTTATTGGAGTCATTTTCATTTTTGCTTCAGAAATCCAACTTCCACTCATTTGTAGGAAGAACGATTTCTGGGTTTTGTAGCCAAGGTCAAAATCTAAACTAGGTTTTCTCTTTTCTCCATTTGTGAGATATTTCATTTGCATTTGTACATGGGTACCTAACATGGCCTAGTAGTCAGGACCCATCATTGCATCTTTACACCATTTGCATAATAATTTCATTTCTAAGTTGCACTTATGGGGGGTGTTGGTGTAATTAATTATTTAATTGCACAATGCTATTACCAGCATAAAATGAATCACATCTCTCTCTAAATTGTCACCTTAGTCTCTATGCCACTGTATCTGACTGTTACAAGTCTTACATCACATTCATTCCTTACCAATCAACCGTGTGTCTTAATTATACACCTCTATTTGACACGCAAAATGGATCCCTAACCAATTGCCCTGCAATCATACATCAAGCTACCCAACAATTACTTCTATTTTCCATAATCGGATTTTGCCAACCATCGAATTGAAGTTTGCAGTTAATGCACATATCACTTTCAAAGATTTAAATATTCGACCAATGACAGTTGATTTACAACAACAATGTAAAATCAATGAATGAGATTGCACCACATGTCGTCATGCCATTCTCCATCGCTTTGACTATCGAATCAATCAACTGTGCCTCGAGAAACACCTACTGAGCTACCGAGGTATGGCCTAACGACCACCACGGTATGGTGATAACTGTTTGATCACTCGATCGTCGTCATAGACGGGGCCCACCATGACACGTGTATGCTGCTAGTTCTCTTTTGGGGAATCTAAAACTGCATCCACAATATTCCAATAAATTTCTTTGAAACGTTGACACATGTCTGGAGCCGACAACACCCTGCAGTAATAACTCAAGACCCACCATGCGAGGTACGAGACAAGCGATCACTGCTGATCAAACTGTCATGCATCAATCGCTCAAAAAATTCTGCCCAACTCACAAAGTCTTGTCGGATCTTGCCTCAAAAGGGTACGTAATAGAACGAGCACCGTCGGATTAAAAAACATCGCAGTTGTAGATGCAAGTGTCGACATATCGGCGAGGCACTACATTGCCTCCCATTGATAAGCGTTTGTTTCGATGATGAAGGCGAGGTAATTGCACTGGCACATCGGTGAGACAATGCATTGTCTCCCACTGATATGCAAACATTCCTCTGATGAAGCCGAGGTAAACTGACATAATATTCTGCCAACTCCAAGCTCATCAGCCCATCGCTGTAACACCCATTGGATTCTCGCCGACCAGACAAAGTCTCAATGACCATAGACCAAAATGACCACATGAGAACTCTACGGTGTAGCGATAAAGGCATAAATTTGTCAAGCCTTTGACAGAGGTCCAAGCTAGTAAATTGAAACACATTTTCCAACAAGCTCCCACTTGACAAAGACTTACTGGCTTCCTCCAGACTTCAAATTTATTGACGATCATAGGCCCCAAGGCCCATCAAACTTGCACACCATATGAACTTGTCCATGCTCATTGGCTTTGTCAAAGCATCAACAACATTCTTTAGAGTATCCACCTTTTCTAAACAGACCTTTCCATCCTCCACCATATCTCAAACAAAATGATATTGGACATTGATATGTTTCGTCCTGGCATGGAAAGTAGGATTCTTTGCCAAACAAATGGCACAACTGTCACAAAAAAATGTAATTTTCCCTGCATTAAAACCAATATCAGAACACAAACAACTGAGCCAAAAAAATTCTTTGCATGTGTGTGTTGCTGTCATGTATTCTTCCTCTGTAGTGGATAAAGCAACTATAGCCTGTCGCTTGCTCATCCAACTGACTGCACCAGCATTTAACATGAAAGTGTATCCACTGGTGGATCTCTTGCTGTCAATATCCCTTGCCCAATCAGAATCCACATATCCACAAATTTTGAGTGTTCTCTATGATGCAACCAAATTTTCATGGTAATAAAGAGCATATTCTAAAGTCCCCTTTAAATATTTGAAGACTCTCTTCACAACATCCCTTCTTGGATTTTCCATAAAATAGCTAAGAACTCACACTACTTGGGAAATGTTTGGCCTTGTACAAACCATTGCATACATTAGACTACCAACAACACTTGCATAAGGCACCCTAGTCATGTCCTCCATCTCGGTGGCAGATTTTGGAGAGTCTTCAATAGATAGCTTCGTTCCCTACAAGACTGGAATAACTAGCTGCTTGCAATCATTCATACCAAATCTCTCTAGAACAGTGTTAACATACTTACTTTGGCTAACCCAAAAATTTCTACTTGTTCTGTCCCCAGTTATTTCCATCCCCAGAATATACCTTTTTGCACCTAGATCTTTCATTTCGAACTTTGCAGACAACTGAGATTTAAGATCAGAAATCATAGTCTTACTATTTCCTATGAACAAAATTTCATCCATATACAGGGTAATAATAAGCACATGATCATTCTCAGATTTATAATACACACAATGATCAAATTTTGATCTCACAAATCCCATAGATAACACAAAAGTGTCAAATTTTTGGTACCACATTCTAGCAGATTGCTTCAAACCAAACAAAGATTTCTTTAATTTGCAAAACAAACTTTCTTTACCTTTTTCAACAAAGTTCTCAGACTGAGACATATAAATTTGTTCTTCCAGCTCTCCATGGAGAAACGTTGTCTTCACATCCATCTGCTCGATCTCTAAATCATACACTACTTCCAATGACAAAAGAAATCAGATAGATGCCAACTTTTTTATAGGGAAAATATTTCTCCATAATCAATTCCCTCAATCTGGGAAAATCCCTTTGCAACCAACCTTGCCTTATATTTTTCAACACTGCCATCTAGACTAGTCTTCTTCTTAAATACCCATTTACAACCAACATGCTTTCACCCTTCAATCAAAGGTACCAAATTTCAGGTTTCATTTTCCTTCAATGATTCCATTTCTTCATTCATGGCTTCCAACCAGAAATCTAAATCAGACATGCTAATAGCATCTTTCACAGTCCTAGGCTCATCGGTGCTAGTAATCAAGGCATAGGCACAATTCAAATCTAATATAGAGAAACCATACCTATTAGGTTGTCATTTTTCATGTGTAGACCTACTTACTGGATGAGATTGTGGTGCTTCCTCGGTTTCAGGTACACCATGTAGTTCCTCTTTTTATGGAGTATGAGGAATTTCAACTACACCATTCTTTTTTTCTCGTTGATCTGTCTCTAACTGTGGATCAACTATTGAAGGTTTCAGCTCACAAAATATTACACTTCTGTTGTAGAAAACCTTCTCAATATCTAGATTCTAAAGTTTTTATCCCTTCACACCAACACCATAGCCGATGAAGATACATTTAACAACCTTGTTCTCCAACTTTGATTTTTTCTCATTTGGCACATATATATGCCTTACAACCAAATACACAAATATGTCTCAGAGAGGGCTTCTTACCAGACCATGCTTCCAAAGGTTCTTTGTCAACAAGAGTAGAACAAGATGAATGATTTACTAGTTAACATGTTGTAGCCATAGCCTCAGCCCAAAACTTGTGCTCCAGACCAACACTGCTCAACATAATTCTCACTCTCTCCATTATCGTTTTGTTCAACCTTTTGGCAACTCCATTCTGTTGTGGAGTTTAAGGCATAGTTTTATGCCTTTTAATCCCATGGTTTTTACAATACCTTTCAAAATCTGCATAACAAAACTCACCGCCATTATCCATCCTTAAACATTTAATTTTACTTCTAGTCTGATTTTCTACCAAAGTTTTGAATTCTTTAAACCGACTGAACACATTTGATTTACTCTTAAGAAAGTATATAAATGCCCTTCTCGAATAGTCATCAATAAAAGAAACATAATATCTAGACTTCGATAATGAAGGAACATTAACCAAACCAAACACATCCTGATATGAACATAATCCAATACACCAAAAGATTTATGAGGACTCAAATAAAATGAAACACGGTGTTGCTTTCCATATATGCAATGTTCACTAAAATTGAACTCAAGGTTACAATCAACAAGCCCTTCAACAAGATTTTTATTTTTCAAGGTTTTTAAACCTTTATCACCTATGTGATCGAGTTTATGATGCCACGAAATGGTCTTCTCAGCTGGAAGTTTCACCTCCAAGGCATTTTCACCCAGAGGAGTTTCATCATCCTTTTCTACAGGAACAAATTTGCTTGACTTTACAAAGACGTTACATTGAATAGGACGTGCATCCAGCTTGTACAGAGTGCTAGTACGTACACCCTTAGCCAACACCATACTGCCTCTAGCCATATTACATCCTTTACTCAAGAAAGAAACTTCCACACCAACATCATTTAGCTTACTGACAAAAAGTAAGTTACAAGCCAAACCTGGTATGTGCAGTACATCACCAATCCCTTTGATTCTTCCATCGGGGAATTTTATTTTGACTCTTCCATGACCAACAATCTCCAGTGTTGAATAAATTTCCAAGTACACCTTTCCACCATCATACTTTTTGTACTTAGTGAACCACTCTCTATGAGACGTCATGTGAAAAGATGCACTTGAGTCAACAAGCCAGAAATCATCTGATGCCTAAGTTTCCAAGGTTGCAATGAAGGCATCTATATCACTTTGGAAGAGTCATTGTCTGAAGCATTCTTCTTCTTCTTCTTCTCCTTACAATCCTTTTGAATATATCCAGGCTGCCCACAATTCCAACATTTCACCTTGGACTTTTTACCATGAGACTTTAATCTCCCTCTAGATTTAGATTTAGACTTCTTATCCTTCTTCTTGCCTATCTCCTTTGATCTACCTCGAACAACAAGGGCCTCTTTGGCCATCTCTAAAGACTTCCTCTGCATCTCTTCAGACATCAATGAGGCAACAACGTCGTCCATATTGAAAGTAGTGGTCGTACTTCCAATAGCCATTACAAGATGATCCCAAGTGTCAGGTAACGAACATAACAGGAGCATGCAACAATACTCCTCCTCTATCTTCACACCCATAGACACTAACTGAGCAACACTCATATTAAATGAGTTCAGATGGTCTACAATAGATGCACCTTCTTCCATCTTCAAGGGCTACAACTTCTTCCTCAGGAATAACTTATTTACCAGAGACTTTCCTTGATAAATACCACCAAGCTTCTTCCATAATGAAGCTGTAGAATTCTCCTCATGGATGTTCAGGAGTACAAAATCATCCAGACTAAGTCTTATCAGACCTCTCACTTTTCTATCTGCAAGGTCTCAATCTTCTTATTTCATACCATCTCCAATGTTGAATCACTTTCCAAGTACACCTTTCCACCATCATACTTTTTGTACTTAGTGAACCACTCTCTATGAGACATCATGTGAAAAGATGCACCCGAGTCAACAAGCCAAACATCATCTGATGCTTGAGTTTCCAAGACTGCAATGAAAGCATCTATATCACTCTAAGAAGAGTCATTGTCTTAAGTTTTATTCTTCTTCTTCTTCTCCTTACAATCCTTTCAGATATGGCCAGGCTGCCCACAATTCCAACATTTCACCTTGGAATTTTTATTAGGAGACTTTGATCTCTCTCCAGATTTAGATTTAGAATTCTTATCCTTCTTCTTACCTTTCTCCTTCGATATACCTCGAACAACAAGGGCCTCTTTGCCCATCTTTGAAGACTTTCTCTGCATCTCTTTAGACAATAGTGAGGCAACAACGTCTTCCATCTTGAAAGTAGTGGTCGTACTTCCAATAGCCAGTACAAGATGATCCCAAGTGTCAAGTAACAAACATAACAGGAGTATGCAACGATCCTCCTCCTCTATCTTCGCACCCATAGATGCCAACTAAGCAACACTCATATTAAATGAGTTCAGATGGTTTGCAACAGATTCACCTTCTTCCATCTTAAAGGAGTACAACTTCTTCCTTAGGAATAATTTATTTACCAGAGACTTTCCTTGATATATATCACCAAGCTTCTTCCATAATGAAGCTGCAAACTTCTCCTCATGGACGTTCAGGAGTACAAAATTAGCCAGACTAAGTCTTATCAGACCTCTCACTTTTCTATCTGTAAGGTCCCAATCTTCTTGTTTCATACCATGTGGCATAGTTCCAGACACAACAACCCAGAGGTTCTTTCCACAAGCAAGTCTTCCATTTTGAGTTTCCACAACTCAAAGTTTTCGCCATTGAATTTTTCAATCTCTACTCTACCTGATGTACTCACCATCTCAAACATAACTAGGTTCTAACTTTGCAAGACTACCAGTGGAACAATATTAGCACAAAAATCCATCCTTACTAACAAGGATAACACAACTGGTCAAGCTTTGATACCACTTCAAAGGAAAACAGACAATGCAAAAATGATTTCCTAATGCTAAAACCACAAAGGAGAAGTGCAAAGACCAGTTTTAAAACTTTAAAACACTCAATATGAACACATACATGATAACAAGAGTAACAAAAATAAACGATCACAGAGATAACACCAGATTTAGGTGGGAAAACCCTTACGGGAGAAAAACCCACCGCACCAAGCTAAATCACTTTGTATTACAGTAAAAATAGTTTACATAAAAAGTTATAGACTTTACTTGAAGATGTTATCTCTCAACAACAGACTTTAGTCAACCTCTTCACTGTTACAATGCTATTACCAGCATACAATGAATCACAACTTTCTCTAAATCATCACCTTAGTCTCTATGCCACTGTATCCAACTATTACAAGTCTTACATCACATTCATTCCTTACCAATCAACTAGGTGTCTTAATTATACACCTTTGTCTGACATGCAAAACTGATCCTTGACCAACCGCCCTGCAATCACGCATTGCGTCACCCAAAAATTACTTTTGTTTGCCATAATCGGATTCTGTCAACTTCCAAATCGAACTTTGCAGTTAATGCACATATCGCTTTCACAGATTTAAAAATTTGACCAATGACAATTGATTTACAACAATGATGTAAAATCAACAAATGAGATCACGCCACATGTCATCATGCCATTCATTCACCACTTTAACTATCAAAGCGATCAACTGTGCCCCAAGCAATACCTACTGAGGTATGGCCTAATGGCCACCACGGTATGGTGATAACTGTCCGATCACCTGATCGTCGTCATAGTCTAGACCCACCATGACATGTGTATGCTACTAGTTCTCTTTCAGGGAATCTAAAACCGCATTTGTAATATTCCAATAAATTTCTTTGAAACATTGACGCGTTTCTGGAGCCGACAACACCTTGCAGTAATAACTCGGGACCCACCATGCAAGGTACGGGACAAGTGATCACCGTTGATCAAACTGCCATACGTCAATGCTTAGACAATTCCACCCGACTCACAAAGTCTCATCGATACTTGCCTCAAAAGGGCACGGAACAGAACGAGCACCATCAGATTAAAAAACATCATAGCCGTAGATGCAGGTGTCACCATATCATCGAGGCACTGTATTGCCTCCAACCAATAAGCGTTTGTTTTGGCGATGAAGGTGAGGTAACTACACTAGCACATCGATGAGACAACGCATTGTCTCCCATCGATATGCAAACGTTCCACCGATGAAGCCAACGTAAACCGACATAACATTCCACCAACTCCAAGCCTGTTGGCCCATCGTTGTAACACCTATGGAGTCTCGTCGACCAGACAAAGTCTCACCGACCAGAGACCAAAATGACCACATGAGAACTCCGCGGTGTAGCGATAAAGGCATAAAATCGTCAAGCCTTTAACATAGGTCCAAGCCAGTAAATTGAGGCACATTTTCTAACAAGCTCCCACTTGATGAAGACTTACTATCTTCCTCCAGACTTCAAATTTATTGACGATCATAGGCCCCAAGGCCCAATGAACTTGCACACCATCTGAAATTTTTCGTGCTTACTGGCTTTGTCAAAGCATCAACAACATTCTTCAGAGTATCCACATTTTCTAAACAGACCTTTCCATCCTCCACCATATCTCGAACAAAGTGATACGACAGATTGATATGTTTCGTCTTGGCATGGAAAGTAGGATTCTTTGCCAAACAAATGGCACTTTGACTGTCACAAAAATTTGTAATCTACCCTGCATTAAAACCAATATCAAAACACAAATGACTGAGCCAAAAAAATTCTTTGTAGGCATGTGTTTCTTCCATGTATTCTTCCTCTGTAGTGGATAAAGTGACTACAGCCTGTCGCTTGCTCATCCAACTGACTGCATCACCGTTTAACATGAAAGTGTATCCACTAGTGGATCTCTTGCTGTCAATGTCTCCTGCCCAATCAAAATCCACATATCCACGAATGTTGAGTGTTCTCTATGATGCAACCAAATTGTCATGGTAATAAAGAGCATATTCTAAAGTCCCCTTTAAATATTTGAAGACTCTCTTCACAACATCCCAATACGTCCTTCCTGGATTTCTATAAAAAATCTAAGAACTCCCACTACTTGGGCAATGTTTGGCCTTGTACAGACCATTTCATACATTAGACTACCAACAACACTTGCATAAGGCACCCTGGTCATGTCCTCCATCTCAGTGGAAGACTTTTGAGAGTCTTCAATAGATAGCTTCGTTCCCTACAAGACTGGAACAACTAGCTGCTTGCAATCATTCATACCAAATCTCTTTAGAACAGTGTTAACATACTTACTCTGGCTAACCCAAAACTTTCTACTTGTTCAGTCCCTGGTTATTTTCATCCCCAGAATATACCTTGGTGCACCCAGATCTTTCATTTCAAACTTTGCAGACAACTAAGATTTAAGATCAAAAATCATAGTCTTACTTTTTCCTATGAACAACATTTCATCCACATACAGGGTAATAATAAACACATGATCATTTTTCAGATTTATAATACACACAATGATCAAATTTTGATCTCACAAATCCCATAGATAACACAAAAGTGTCAAATTTCTGGTACCACATTCTAGGAGACTGCTTCAAACCATACAAAGATTTCTTTAATTTTCAAACCAAACTTTCTTTAGCTTTTTCAACGAAGTGCTCAGGCTGGGACATATAAATCTGTTCTTCCAACTCTCCATGGAGAAATGTTGCCTTCACATCCATCTGCTCGATCTCTAAGTCATACACTACTTCCAATGACAAAAGAAATCAGATAGATGCCAACTTTTCTACAGGGGAAAATATTTCTCCATAATCAATTCCCTCAATCTGGGAAAATCCCTTTGCAAGCAACCTTGCCTTTATTTTTCAACACTGCCATCTAGACCAGTCTTCTTCTTAAATACCCATTTACAACCAACATGCTTTCACCCTTCAGGAAAAGGTACCAAATCTCAGGTTTCATTTTTCTTCAATGATTCCATTTCTTCATTCATGGCTTCCAACCAAGAATTTGAATCAGACATGCTAATAGGATCTTTCACAATCCTAGGCTCATCAGTGTTAGTAATCAAGGCATAGGCACAGTTTGAATCTAACATAGAGAAACCATACCTATCAGGTTGTCATTTTTCAAAAGTAAACTTTCTTACTGGCTAAGGTTGTGGTTCTTCATCTTCAGAACTCTCAGAGCTGCTTGAACTCTCCTCAATTTCAGGTACACCATGTAGTTCCTCTTTTTATGGAGTTTGAGGAATTTCAACTACATAATTCTTCTTTTCTCGTTGATCTGTCTTTTACTATGGATTAGCTACTGAAGGTTTCAACTCACAAAATATTACACTTCTATTGTACAAAATCTTCTCAGTATCAAAATTCCAAACCTTGTATCCCTTCACACCGACACCATAGCCGATGAAGATACATTTAACAACCTTGTTCTCCAACTTTGATTTTTTCTCATTTGGCACATATACATATGCCTCACAGCCAAAGACATGAATATGTCTCAGAGAGGGCTTCTTACCAGACCACACTTCCAAAGGTGTTTTGTCAACAAGAGCATAACAAGGTGAATGATTTACTAGGTAACATGTTGTAGCCACAACCTCAACCCAAAAATTTTGCTCCAGACCAACACTGCTCAACATACTTCTCGCTCTCTCCATGAACGTTTTGTTCAACCTTTTAGAAACTCCATTCTGTTGTGGAGTATAAGGCGCAGTTTTATGCATTTTAATCCCATGGTCTTTATAATACCTTTCGAAATCTGCAGAATAGAACTCACCACCATTATTTGTCCTTAAAAAAATATTTTTCCTTCGAGTCTGATTTTCTACCAAAGTTGTTAATTCTTTAAACCGATTGAACACTTTCGATTTACTCTTAAGAAAGTATATAAATTCCCTTCTTGAATAGTCATCAATAAAAGAAACATAATATCTAGACTTCGATAACGAAGGAACATTAACTGGACCAAACACATCAGAATGAACATAATCCAGTACACCAGAAGATTTATGAGGACTCGAATAAAATGAAACACGGTGTTGCTTTCCATATATGCAATGTTCACAAAAATAGAAGTTACAATCAACAAGCCCTTCAACAAGATTTTTATTTTTCAAGGTTTTAAAACCTTTATCACCTATATGACCGAGTCTATGGTGCCACAACATGGATTTCTCAGCTAGGAGTTTCACCTCCTAGGCATTTGCACCCGTAGGAGTTTCATCATCCTTTTCTATAGATGCAACTTTGCTTGACTTTACAAAGACGTTACATTGAACAGGACGTGCATCCAACTTGTACAGAGTGCCAATATGTACACCCTTAGCCAACACCATAACACCTCTAGGCATCTTACATCCTTTACTCGAGAAAGAAACATATACACCAACATCATTTAGCTTACTGACAAAAATTAAGTTACGAGCCAAACCTGGTATGTGCAGTACATCACCAATCCCTTTCATTCTTCCATTAGGGAATTGTATTTTGACTCTTCCATGACCAACAATCTCCAGTGTTGAATCACTTTCCAAGTGTAGACACATAAAAATGACCAAAGCTTGCAAGCAATATTTTACCACCTTTCGTCCTAGCATAATTATGACATTTTAATTATGTTTCTAACCCACATTAACTATTAATTAAATAATTCATAATTATTTAATTAATTCATGATTCTTCTGTTCTTCATGATTATTAAATAAATAAATCTTACTTATTTATTTAATGTGTCACTAATTATCAAAGTCGTCTCATAATTAAATAGAGTCTCATTTATTTAGTTAATCCTTATCATTAATGTCCTTCTGATTATTTAATAAATATATTTATTTAATATGTCACGAATTCTTAAATCCTCTCTTAATTAAATAGATTCATTAATTTATTTAATTAATTAACTACTTCTAAATTAAATAATTATTTTTTAATTATTTAATTCTTGTATGTGACACTTCCTTATTTTTAAATAAAATAATTTATTTAAATATGTCACATGGTTAACTGATTCTTCTTTTAGTAATTAATTTCAAAAATCAATTACTTGTTATCTCACAAAATCCATATTTTGAATTCATTTAATTCAAAATGGAAAGATTCTTCTACAAATCAAGTAATTTCTAAAATTACTGATTTGCTAAAATCTCAACTCCTTATCTTCTAATTTTTACTAATTTCATCTCAATGTCACATTTATTCTCCACCATCGATTTAATTTCTTAAATTAAATCTTGTCCACACATTTGGGGATTTTTACCCTAACCCTAATTGAGAGTTGTCATTTTGAATCTTAACCATTGATTCTAGGGAATTTTTCAATCTCTCACCTCATCCGTTCGTTCAAGATTATATTTTCTATAAAATGACAATCTTGATCTCATTTTCGACATCTCTTAATAACCTCTTAATCTCTTATTATCTCAAAATCTTGTCATTTTTAATTGAATTTTATCATCTCAGCTTCTTGCATTCTAGAATTAAATTTCTTGTGCAATATCATATTTTACAAATCCTTCAAAGTCTTGTTTAAGTCTAGACATTTTAGAGTTTTTCTCACACACAATCTGAGGGCACTCTTCATCACAACAAGCCAAGGAGGTGCAATGGAAATCAACCATGGAGGAGAGAAATGGGTGAGACTGTTCTAGTTTCATTCATTTTCTCATTATTTCTCCTTTGCATTCAATTGTTTGAGGATTTTATTAATATGCATGTGTTACTAACCCAGTTTTGACCTTGCAGAAAATATCCATCATTACACCAAGTACAACTTTCCACCATCATACTTTTTGTACTTAGTGAACCACTCTCTATGAGACGTCCTGTGAAAAGACGCACCTGAGTCAACAAGCCAAACATCATCTGATGCTTGAGTTTCCAAGGCTACAATGAAGGCATCTATATCACTCTGAGAAGAGTCATTTTCTGAAGCATTATTATTCTTCTTCTTCTCCTTACAATCCTTTCGGATATGGCCAGGCTGCCCAAAATTCCAACACTTCACCTTGGAATTTTTACCATGAGAATTTGATCTCCCTCCAAATTTAGATTTAGACTTCTTATCCTTCTTCTTTCCTATCTCCTTCGATATACCTCGAACAATAAGGGCCTCTTTGGCCATCTCTAAAGAATTCCTCTACATCTCTTCAGACATCAATGAGGCAACAACGTCTTCCATCTTGAGAGTAGTGGTATTATTTCCAATAGCCATTACAAGATGATCCCAAGTGTTATGTAACAAACATAACTGGAGTATGCAATGATCCTACTCCTCTATCTTCACACCCATAGACGCTAACTGAGCAACACTCATAATAAATGAGTTCAGATGGTCTGCAATAGATGCACCTTCTTCCATCTTCAAGGAGTACAAATTCTTCCTTAGGAATAACTTAATTACCAAAGACTTTCCCTAATAAATATCACCAAACTTCTTCCATAATGAAGCTGCAGACTTCTCCTCATGGACGTTTAGGAGTATAGAATTGGCCAGACTAAGTCTTATCAGACCTCTCGCTTTTTTATCTGCAAGGTCCCAATCTTCTTATTTCATACCTTGTGGTATAGTTCTAGACACAACAACCTAGAGGTTTCTATCCACAAGCAAGTCTTCCATTTTGAGTTTCCACGACTCAAAGTTTGCCACCATTGATTTTTTCAATCTCTACTCTACCTGATGTACTCCCCATCTCAAAGAGAACTAGGTTCTAAATTTGCAAGACTCCCACTGGAATAGTATTAGCACAAAAAACCAACCTTACTAACAAGGATAACCCAACTAGCTTGGCTCTGATACCACTTGAAAGGAAAACAAACAATGTGGAAACACTTTCCTAACACTAAAACCATAGAGGAGAAGTGCAAAGACCAGTTTTAAAACTTTAAAACACTGAATATGAACACATATAGGATAACAAGAGTAACATAAATAAATGATCACAGAGATAACACCATATTTACGTGGGAAAACCCTTACAGGAGAAAAACCCACTACACTAAGCTAAATCACTTTATATTACAGTAAAAATAGTTTACATACAAAGTTACAAACTTTACTTGAAGATGTGAGCTCTCAACAACAGACTTCAGTCAACCTCTTCACTGTTACAATGCTATTACCAACATACAATGAATCACAACTCTCTCTAAACCGTCACCTTAGTCTCTATGCCACTATATCCAACTATTACAAGTCTTACATCACATTCGTTCCTTACCAATCAACTGGGTGTCTTAATTATACACCTCTATCTCACATGTAAAATTGATCCCTGACCAACCGCCCTGCAATCATGCATTGGGCCGCCCAAAAATTACTTCTATTTTCAATAATCGGATTTTGTCAACCACTGAATCAAACTTTGCAGTTAATGTACATATTGCTTTCACAGATTTAAACATTCGACCAATGACACTTGATTTAAAACAGCGATGTAAAATCAATAAATGAGATCATGCCACATGTAATCATACCATTCATCCATCACTTTGACTATCGAATTGGTCAACTGTGTCCCGAGCAACACCTACTAAGCTACCATGGTATGGCCTAACGACCACCACAGTATGGCGATAATTGTGCAATCGCCTGACCATCGTCATAGCTGGGGCCCACCATGACACGTGTACGTTGCTAGTTCTCTTTTGAGGAATCTAAAACCACATCGGTAATATTCCAATAAATATCTCTGAAACGTTGACATGTGTCTGGAGCTGGCAACACCCTACAGTAATAAATTGGGACCCACCATGCGAGGTACGGGACAAGCGATCACTGTTGATCAAACTGCTACTTGTAAATTGCTCAGACAATTCTGCTCAACTCACAAAGTCTCGTCGGTACTTGCCTCAAAAGGGTGTGGAACATAACGAACACCATCAGATTAAAAAACATCGCAATCGTAGATGCAAGTGTCGACATATCAACGAGGCACTGCATTGCCTCCCACCAATAAACGTTCGTTCTAGTGATGAAGGCAAGGTAACTGCATCAACACATTGGTGAGACAACACATTGTCTCCCACCAATATACGAATGTTCCACCGATGAAGCCAAGGTAAACTGACATAACATTCTGCCAACTCCAAGCCCATCGGCCCATCGCTATAACACCTGTTGGAGTCTCACCGACTAGACAAAGTCTCGACGACCAGAGACCACAATGACCACATGATAACTCCATAGTGTAGCGATAAAGGCATAAAATCGTCAAGCCTTTAACAAAGGTCCAAGCTAGTAAATTGAGGCGCATTTTCCAACAAAAAATATGTTTACCAGTCACCAAAAGTGAGTTTTTGAAGGTTAATTGGGACTCATTCGCCCATGGGTGAATGGGTCTTTTGTCAAGGTTTTTTTGAAACTTTTGGGAGCCTCTATTGCTAATCTATAACTTCTAATTTGTCCATTGTTTAGTGTCAAAAAGTCAAAAATAATATTTGTAGGTTAGATTTCATGATTTGACAACTTTGACAACTTTTCCAATCTTTCACTTGAAAAGGTCTTCAATCCTTCTTCAACCTAAATCTGTAATCACAAGCATAAGAGAGAAAACCATTTTTTTTTGGGTGAATGGGGGTTTGCCTTGGTCAAACCCCATTTTGGTAATCAAACCTTGAATTGAAATAATGCATGAAAGAGGGAATGAAGAATGAACAAAGCTATGTTACCACTCAATAAACCCTTGTATAAATATTGATAATGGAGATCTTAGAAGGTCTACAACTTGCATGAAATGGTTGAATTGGACGTGGATCTTTACACTTGAATAATGCTTTGAATGCTTGAACTTGATCTTGAAACCTACATCACAATGTTAGCTCCAAAAACATGCATGATGGAAGAAGACTTTGACATGATGAATAGATATTGATTGTTGCAATTAATCTTTGATATATCTTCTCTTGAATTCTCTTGATTATCAACTTTTCTCTTGTGAAATTTCTCTTGTAAATCTCTTGTTAGGTGAAATTTAGTGAAATAACCTTGTATTTATAGGTATGTATCCTTAATTTCCCAAAATTTAAATATCACAAGTCGGCATTGAAATATGGATTTGGAGATGATCAAATAATACCAAAACCATAATTTAAATCTAGGTCCAAATTTATAGGGAGGATGTCCCAAGTCCTTATATATAGAATACACATTGCTCAAGGTAAAGAGTTATGTATTGGCGTTAATTAGTCAAGTTTCCCCTTCAAAAAATGTAATTTATTAGGATTGTAAATGAAAAAAAGGGCTTATTAAGGCCTAATTAAGAGGGACCAAATAAGTGTGAAAATGTAAATGGATACATTTATCAACACTAAATTAAGGCATTATTAAGTCCATTTTTAAATAGGAGAGCCCAAACAAGTGTGAAAATGTAAAGGGATATATTTTTCTACACTAAACCTACCAATAGATATATAGGATAGCATATCAAAAGGTTACCTATATATAAGTCTTGTGGTATATAGAAAAGACAACCTTTTGGAGTGATAGGAACAAATCCATCTCCATTTGCTAGTAAAATTCATTAGGTTTTATGACTTGTATTGTCTCTAATCATTATCAGTGGAATC
This sequence comes from Sequoiadendron giganteum, assembly GCA_007115665.2. Lineage (NCBI taxonomy): Eukaryota > Viridiplantae > Streptophyta > Pinopsida > Cupressales > Cupressaceae > Sequoiadendron > Sequoiadendron giganteum. The sequence continues at coordinate 558,510,547 of CM021101.1, read as the reverse complement.
TAAATTGAAAGTGTGTATAATATTTGTTATCATGTCTACAATAAACACCAATGACATGTTATCTTTACAAATTAATGTCAACAAAAATAACTAGATATAATATCAAAAAGTTAAAGTTAATACAAGCCTTTTTATGTATTTTTGCAACCAATACAAGATGTTATAGCAAGAAATCAATAGGCTATTAAATCAATTACAATATTGAACACCCAAAACCAACTAGACAAGAGAGGTGTTGTCAATAGTGTTGTTCCTTCTTCAAGCAATTCAATTGAAAAGGTTGGTAAAGATAAAAATCCCTAGAAGAAAAATGTTAAGTGCCCTCCTATTTCACATAATAGTATTGTTGAGAAGAAAGACGTTGATGTTCCTTCTTTAAGAACTACAAATAAGAAATAAAAAATGGACAAAAAGTATTTGAAGAATTTTTTTAAGCTCATTTCTATTTCCTAGAACAATGTTGTTATTTCTAAGTCAAAAATGATGTTGTCCTCCCATTGTTGAATCTCCACTTATTGCGTGAATCTTGGAGATAATAAAATCCAAAAAAATATTATATTGGTTTTCAGGGTATATATGTGTTATGTTGTCATGTACTATAATATTCCAAACATATCAAATTTGAGTCTTCACCTATTGGTCAACCATGTGAAACTAGCAAGTTGTAATGTCAATCAAAATCAACTTGCACAAAAAATTATCAAGTTCAACCATTTTTTCACCATGGATGTTGAGGATATACCTATAGTGACTAATTTGATCTACATCCTTGTATATCATGTGTTCAACACACAAATTTTATAAAAAAATAATATTATGTTAGAGATTCGCCTACCAAATCAATAAAGCATATACATTTTGAATGGTTAGATAATTCCAAATGTCAAATTGAGTCTCACCTTCGTTTAAAGTACTATAGGAGATTCCAATCTACCATTTAAAATTATAGATCATCTACTCTTTTTGTAGACGATGTATAATTTTCAAAACAATAGTTGAGTCTTCACCTATTGGTCAACCATGTGAAACTAACAAGTTGTAATGTCAATCAAAATCAACTTGCACTAAAATATATCAAGTTCAACCAATTTTTTACCATGGATGTTGAGGACATTACCTAGATTGACTAATTTGATCTACATCCTTATATATCATGTGTTCAACACACAAATTTTATAAAACTTTAATGTTATTTTAGAGATTCACCCACCAAATCAATAGAGTGCATATATATTTTGAATGGTTAGATAATTCCAAATTTCAAATTGAGGCTCACCTTTTTTTTAAATACTATAGGAGATTCCAATCTACCATTTCAAATTATAAATAATCTACTCTTTTTGTAGATTATGTTGCTCCAATTGATAATAACCTAAGCATTATATATATTGTTAAGCATTAACACAAATTTATTGAGATTTTTCTACTCATTTGTAGATATTTGTCTCAATTCAATTGATGATGATATTAGCATTGTAGATACTTGTACTTCAAGAAAAAACCTACTAAAAAACTATATATTTGCACTCAATTCCCATAGAGGATAATTATGCTCCCAATCTCTTTGACATTGATAGGAGCAATGACTTTTTATATCTATGATTTCACATTTTGATTAGGATATAATGAGCAGACTAAGACCACCAAATATGTATGTTGGTACAAATTATTTATCTATGGTTATTACCTCTTGTTGATCATACTTCCAAACTTGAGTTGTAGGTTGAAAAATTGAAAATAAAACTTAAAATCTCTTCTCATTAAGTTGAAAACCTAAAAGGGTGTCTTAATGGATACTAGTGACAAAAATTCAGCCTCATTGAGTTGTGAATGTTCATAATACAGGTTCATGTATGTTATATCTTTCCAGGGGAGCCTTGTAACATCTCTCCACTCTCGTCTTATACATAAAACATTAAGATTTAGATTTTGAGTTCTTTGAGCTTATACTTAGAGATTTGTCATATTATCCATTGTGAAATTTTCATTGTAGCATATTGTCACTTATCACTATAGTGTCTTAGCAAGTAATGTTCATCTCAACATCTAAACACTTGAGATTGCACTCTTTATATTGGTTTTTTGATGATTATGCATGGAGTGAGATCATCATATGCCTTCATGTTTAACATAATTTTTCTTTCCATATGAGCATATTTTTAATGTATTCTTCAACACATTTTGGTTTATACATGGGCACAATCATCTTGGGCTATCTAGTTTTTAGGTCACATGGAGTAATTAGCATAATTTTAGACTACTCATGGGTCTAATTAATCTAGGTTCTCCAAATTTCACTCATAAAAAGGGATAAAGATAGAAGTTGAACTACCATCTTCTATAAAAGTCATCACTCATTATAAACTGATGGTAAAAAATTACACAACAAATAGGTGTAGTATTCTCTCAAAATAGGATATAGCATTGTAGAAAGTTGGCTCGACTTAAGAAAATAAGGCCAAGCCTTTACCAAGTCTACATCATAGTTATTGAAAAACTATAGAACGAAAAAATTATCACTTGGGTAAAACCTTTTGTAGAATATTTGAGCTTTGTATCAAGTAAATGAGGTGTCATAAATAATTTTCCCAATGTGCAACAAAAATAGTGGTTTTTACACTATCCCTATGGATCAAGGGGGGATATAACACTAATTTACATAATCCTAGGGGTAGTAGGATAATATTTTAGATTTTGCATTTCCTAGCTACACTAGAAGGTGAACAATCATCTAGAAGATGAACTAAATATATATTTTTTGAAAGAATCTGTGATTGGGATTCCACAAGCTTTGGATGATATTCTAAAGAGAAACCTCTCACACACGAATGATAAATTACACAGCAAAATATGTGAAACAATAATGATTATTAATTATTGAATGAATAAAAAGATGGATTGAATATCCATATGTAGACTAAAATGAACTCAACATCAGATCCCTGAATGGTGGAGTTCAACTCAACATGTGATGGAGTTTTGACTGAGAGATGAGTGAGATAACAAAATGCATGAATCAGTTAAGTCACTTAAGTGATTGAAATGCATGATTAATGGAATAACACTCAAGATCAGAACTAGATGATCTCTTCCTAAGTTTGCATTAAGCACTAGAGTAAATTATTGATGATTAATTTACTCCAACACCCCCCTTGAATGAAAAATGAGGAGAAGAAAAAATTGATGAAGGAAAAGAATGCAATGATGGAAGCCTCTAAAAATTGCTCACGTGTCCACATGTTAGAAAGTGATGATGCAGATCCAAGATCTTGTGAAGACGGATAGAGAACAAGCTACACAAGCGATGAAGATGGTGGGCCAACAACGACGATGTGGTTGTCAACAATTTATCCAAACTAAAGAAGAAAAATGCAACTGTTGAAGAACTGCAAAGATACCCTTCGTTAGGGATGATGCCATTGTTTATCCAATGCTCCATATTGTCCCACTAGAAAGAAACTCTGGAAGCACACGAGGATGTGACTCTAGAAGCTCATGTAGTCAGGAACCCTGTTAGAAATAAACTCTGGAAGCACACAAGGATGCGAATCTAGAAGCTCATGTAGTCAAGAACCCTGTTAGAAAGAAAATTTGGAAGCATACGAGGATGCAAATCTGAAAGCTCATGTAGACAAGAATTTAGAACCAAAAAAAATTTTTGGCTGCCAATTGGAGGAGCAATACAAATCTTAATAGATAATTAGCAAATTTAATATTCTATGTTTGTTTATTCAAAAGAAAAATGAAAGAAACCTATACTAGATGCTTAAAGAAAAACACCCATATGGATTTTTACAAAACCCCAAATGTTCCCAGATCTTTATCATGTGGTGCTTGCAAAGCACACACAATAAAAAAGAATCAATTCTAGGAAGAAATCAAGTAGCTTGCAAAAATAAAATAGGAGACATACATGCATCTACAAAATTACATCTACCTCCATGGCCGACTATGCAAGAGCACACCTTCCACAAGCGAAAACAGGGTCACAACCTACCCTTCAAAGATCCACCTGATTTCTGTTTTCAATCACTGCCACATAATAGGTCACGCTCTAGAGCACTCTAATTGGGAAAATTTAGCGCAACCTCCAAATGGCTGTGTGGGGAATAATCATGGCCTCAATGGAAAATGATTCTTCACATTGCCTTCAAATTGTGTGCCACACTCCCTACCCAATCTCCCCTTTATGCGAGTAACTGAAGGCTCTGATGGATCACAAAATGTATGAAGGTGCTATGTGCGGCCCATGTGGGTTTTATCAAGGCCTGCACAATATAAAATAGACCTATGAAGCTCACATAATATCTTTAATAACGCCTTAAAAACTATCTCACCGAGCCAACAATAAACAATAACGCCTAAGTTGGCAATAAGAAGACGCCTCACACTGCATGTGAGTCTGGTAAAATCCTGTGCAAAATCTAGGTTGGAAGGGTTGGGTAAGATACCTCTTCGCTGTGAAATAAATACCTCAGTAGTTAGGATCTTTGTGAATTGAGAGATCACAGATGAGATGGATCTATAGACACTCAATCACAGGAAACACTCTAGATTTGATGGACACCCTTCGCTTTGGAGAAAACTCAACCGTAATGATTTCTACAAAGAGGACACACCACAAAAACATATGGATTGAGCCTATGTGAGTTTTCAATTGGCCAAGGAAACCAAAAATTGCACCAAGCTCCTCAATTTAAATCTATGCCTTTCACACATGGTGGATAAGGCACCAGATCTAACCAAAAAACACCAAGATATCACACCCCAATGTGGGTAGGGCTAGCGCAAGGGAATTACTGTATGAGAGGCACACCTTCCTTTGGAAAGAATGCATACTCTCTCATGGCATCAATAGGTCGATTCACCTCCCAGGCTAATCGAGATGCAAATGAAAACAACACTCAACAATGGAATCTCACGAAATGCAATGCCTCCTTTCCTCAAACAAATGAACAAGGATCTTCAAATCTGGAGCTTTGATACCATGAAAGAATCCATGATTGGGATTCCACAAGATTTGGATGATATTCTGAAGAGAAACCTATCACACACAAATGAGAAGTTATACAACAAAATATGTGAAACAATAATGATTATTGATTATTGAATGAATACAAAGAAGGATTGAATATCCTTATGTAGACTAAAATGAACTCAAAATTAGATCCTTGAATGGTGGAGTTCAACTCAACATGTGATATATTTTGACTGAGAGATGAGTGGGATAACAAAATGCATGAATCAGTTAAGTCACTTAATTGATTGAAATGCATGATTAATGGAATAACACTTGAGATCAGAACTAGATGATCTCTTCCTAAGTTTGTATTAAGCACTAGAGTAAATTATTGATGATTAATTTACTCCAACATTTTTATATTGTTAAAAATGTACATTGTATCACATTTTTCATCTATGAATATAACGAATGCATTAATGGATGAATGTTATGGATTTCATTGGATGTTTCTCATCAATTATATTTATCAATATTTTCTTCATTTTATTCTAAAACCTAATATATTTGACATGAAAGGAATACCTCTTACAAAATCAATGGAGATTATCTTCTATGGTCCAAGATAATGGTCTCATATACAGTTCCCTCTTTTTATTATGAGGCTTATTAGTGGTAAACAAAACACATCCCTTTGTGAAATAAATATATATTTAAAAATAAAATAAAAACGATAATCATGTTAAAGTGGAAAAGGTGAAAATTATATGTAACATCACTTTGATTGAAATGATCCACTAATAATATTGATTGGTAGGATTTCGACAACAAAGTTTCATGGAAATTATCAATTGTTACAATGTGGATTATAGAGTTTTATGTTTTTGAGCAAGATAATAGTTTCAAACTAAGATTATTGTGAGGAGAGACAAGTCATATCTAATCTTTGACAATGATGGCATGTATTTCAGACAAGTTGTGAATGTTGCAATACATGTGCATTATTATAATAATTTATGACTTGGCTTAGTAATAGAAGCAAGCTCATTGTGACCAAAATGTGCAAAATATATATGTAAAAGAAGGAATGATATTGTAATACCCCTCTGTTTTGCCTTCTGGTTGGACAGTGTGTCCTTGTGTGGGTATGTTGTTGTGATGTGATGATATTGTATTCAAATGTTATCTTTATTCCATGTTTTGGATTAGCATTATGGATATTCAAATTAATGATGTTATGCTTTGGATTATAATAGTATGTTAGAATTGTCAGTTATTTGCATTGTATTGGTGAAGGGGATAGTATCGCATCACTCGCTTGCAACGCCCTGTGATCCCGTGATTTCCTCTTCACGGTGTGTATTTTATGTTGTTCATATTATATGTTGTTTACTTGAATTGTAGGTTGACAGGTACAGGACATCGACTCCACCTGGTTTCACAGGTTGGAGCGTGTTCAATACCCAATGGTATTCGATTGGGAGATAGTAGCTAGATTTCCATGCCAAGTCGTCACCCTAGTCCTTGTATGTCATCAATTGGTTGTCGGGTTGTGTTGCTTTGAATATTGTGCCCTCTTCGTTATTTAATTGCAAGTTAAAAAAAATGAATTAAATGGGTTTTAGTATTTAAGTTGTTGATTGAATTAATTTGGTTATTATGTGAAAAATGTTATTTATAGTTATTAAATTAATTTAATTTAATTAATAAAATAATTTAATCTTGGATTAGATTTATTTTATTGAATTAATTAAACAAATTCATTTTGGAAATTATGGGATATTTGTTGAAATTGAAAAAAATTAAAAAAATTGATTTAAAAGTCAATTTGAAAGTTTGAAATCAAAACTTGAAGAAAATGAGATATTTTGCATTTTCTGTTTTCAAGAATTTATGAGGGTGGTTGAAGGTTTTTAGGGTTGAATCCTTATGTTTGAATTTGGCTTCACAATTTTGGATATGGGAGTTTTTTGGAAAAGATGGAATTTGTGTGAAAAAGAATCTTTCAATTTTGTGGGTTTTGTATTGGAGTTGTGAAATTTGTTGATCTGAGGAGGAAATCAAAGGAAGGAGTTGGGCATCATTTGGATCTTCTCAAACACAAGTTTACTAGGCTCATTTCTTTAGTTTTAATGGTTTGTAAATTCATTTATAAATGGTTTTAGGTTTGGGATGCATGATGGAAATTCAAAACCTGTTTTTGTTGGAACCTCCATGTTGAAAATTTTATCAAATCTTAAACCTATGTTTTTGTTTTTGTTTTGTTCAAAGAAAGAAAAGAAAAATCCCTCTTGAAAATAAATTTCTTCATGAAAAGAAAATGGTGTTCTTGCTTTTTAAAAATGGTCTTTTAATTTTGTTTCCTCAATTAATTGTGTAGATTCCTTGAAATTATATAAATAGATATATATACATATGTATATGTACATATATATACATATATTTAATTTTGTTATGTGGGTTGGAATGGAGATTAAAACTCTGGTTTTATTATTTACAAATTGGTTTAAAAATAAATAAAAATTTGCAGGTCTATATTAAAAATAAAAAAATAAAATTTTTGTGTGGGTTGTGGGGGCTGGGGGCTCAACCCACAGTCGCCATGGGAGGCGTTGTGGGGAGCCGCGCCCAGCGCGGCCCACGCGCTCCCCACCTCCTCCCTGTCCACGGCCCGCGTAGACTATGTAGGTTGCGCCACCACTATGGGTGGTCGGCGCTACCAGTTCTGCTGTCGGCGTCCCCACTTCCGACTGTGCCCTGCGCGGTGGCCACCATCGCCCGCGCCGCTATAGCGGCCGACACCACTTTTGCCACCCACCTCCTCCGCTCCGATCGGCGCCCTTCGGCCGCTCCTCCAAACCCCCGCCGCCGCCAACCTCCAACTAGCGCCGCCACTGTTAGGAATCCACCGTGGCCAAAGGAAAATCACGACTAAGGGAAACCACGACTGCCCAACCCTAATATCGGTGCGCGGCCCGAGGTCCATGTGGGTTTTTCATTTGGGTTTATTTTATTCTAATATGTATAAATAATATTTTATATATTATAAATTAGAATATTAAAATATTAGAATAATATTAAAATATTAATATATATTGTTAATAAAATATGTATAATATCTTGGATATTATAGATTGTAATATTAAAATATTTATTTAAAAATATTTTTAAATAATATTTTATATTATAATTTATAATATTAAAATATTATTATATGTGATGTTAAGGCTGATGGCTATTGTTGTGGTTAAAAAAATTAATTTGTATAGGAAATTGGTGATTTATTTAAATAATGGCATGATTTAATTGTAAAAATGAAAATATTGTAATTTTAGTCATGGTATTGACTTTATTTTAAAATAATATATAATTGGAAAGATCAAAAATTTGATTTACAGATATATGTTTAATTAGAGAAATTAAATGATTTTAAATGATTTATATTTGCAAGGACGTGTTTAAAATTGCAATTAATTGATGGTTCATTTTGCCAAGGAAATATTGTTATCTTAAAATGATTTATTTGAATTGAAGGGTAAATGTTAATTTATTGTTCAATTAGGAAGTTAAATATTGAGTCTTAATTTAAAAGACGTGTTTTAATTCAGATTACTAAATTCAATAGATTACAGAACGTTAATGAGGGATGGATTTAGAATATCCATAGGTAGTTTATTTCATGTGCCCTCAGTGAATATTTCCTTCGTGCTCTTGTTTGGGAAATGGGTTGAAGGAGTGTTTTATTTGTAAGTCTTCCAGATTGGGTTTTCAGTTATGTGGATTGTTGTGTCATGGTTGTTAGCCTAAGTGTGAGATCCTTAGGTAGTGCATGGAGTCTAATCAGTGTTTAACCTGGTCTCCACGAACAAGAATGTTTTGTGCCTCCTGAGAAAGGAATGGATTTTGTAATGTGTGCCTCCTTGTCAGGAGCGGTTATGTTATTGTTGTTACCTCCAGTGTTTGGAGACGATTATATCTTATGTTGCCTCCTAAGAAAGGGGAGGTCATGGTATCTTGTTTGTTGCACCTTGGTTCCATTGATGTTTGGTTGGTGTGTGTGTGTTGTCAAGTAGAGGAGTGGCTTGTAACGAGGGCCGACACACGAAGTGGTGCCAAGATAACTCGTAAGTTAGTTAATCAAGTGATAACTAAAACAATACTTAGAAGATTAGGACTAACTTCTCACTAATCAAGATATTAATGCCTCACTCATGGACCCAAGTGCTCGGTTAGGCTTGGGATGGGTGGGAAGGCTTGGAATGGCAAGGTCATCTATCTTGTCTGTACGAAAGGTATTTGGCTCCGCATGAGTGAGTATGGGGGTCGGGATTCGGTAAAGGTCACCAAGATAACCTTTTCTTGTGGGGGCCAGAGCCTAGAAAGAATCCCAAGGATAACCCATGACGAGTTGTGTGATGACACTCTATCTAGGACAACAGTCGGTTTTGTTTTGTGGGTATGGTTTCCATAACATACATGATGTGACCATAGTTGGTATTCGATTATTATATGTATGGTTCTCTTAACATACTTGTTCTTCTTTATTTCTAGAAGCAATGTGACCAGGTAGAGTTGTACTTGTGATGTGCTTATGTGGTACTTGATTTGTACTTGTGTTTTACTCGTGATGCTCTTGAGATGTACTTGTGAGTTCATGTGATTGGTTGTTTCAGTTTGGTTCAGTTATATTAGCCCGTGTCTAGAGGTAGATTGTCTTCACTAGGATTCCTGGTTACTATCTCCTAGCACGGGGGGTGGGCCTTTGGGTTCCACTTGGTTGGGTGGTGTGCACCTAAACCCGTTGGGTTCTATCTTCATGTTCATGTGGACAAGACTTCCAGTTGGAGAGCTCATTGGATTCAGTTTTAGTTCTTGCTTTATTTCATTTCAGTTGATCTTGCATTATTTTACCCCTCATTGTTATCGAGGTGGAAGTTGTATATATAAGCTTATTTATTGGATTTGCCTCATTCGGGGAATGAGAGATGTAATCTTATTAATTAATTTGGTTAAATTGAATTGGAAGTTGTCTTTATGCTTTGATGTAATTCATCTTATTGGAATGTATGTGTTTTTATAATTGTGTAATGAATGTCAAGGATTAAGTTCATGTTTTTTTGTTGAGGTTCTATATAACCTCTGTCTCATAACCTTAGAGGTTGTTGGCATTAGTTAGCGAACTTGCTTATTAATTATACTTTAAAAAAATAAAATTATTCTGTTTAAGTAGTTAAATGCAACTTCCTCTAGGGTTGCGTGGCGGGGCGTTACAGATATGGGAAATGATGATATCTTAATTGAGAAACAATTTTTTAATACAGATTTCATTAGAGTTTCCTCTATTTTGAGACTAGTTTCTCTTATCATCATTTGTCTTTACAAGTTTTCCCTATAATGTTAAGTAGATTTGATTAATATTATAATTTTTTATTTAGTGTGATTTACTTTAATTATTTGCATATTTTAGTATGAAATATACATATTATTAAATACTATTGTGATGATAATTTTTTATGGTTTCATTAAATGGTTAAGATAGGTTACAGTGTTAGTCTAACTCTATGAGGAAAAAATAATAGGGATAACAACAACTAACTTTTCATGCATATAAGAGTCCATATGGGACCTATTAGAACTATCAAAATTTGTATAAACTTAGCCCTAAAAATCCAAAAAAAATATTGGATCCTATTACGAGCTATATCGAAGAGACTACACCATATTAGTAGGACTTGTTTCAACGTCCCTTCAGTAATCCAAATAAAAAATCATTGAAGACACATTGACATATCGAGAGGAGACAATTTTGAGTCCCTTCAATGAAATGATTTGCATTGAAAACATAAAATTTATTGCTCCAGATTTGACAATATAAAAGGAAAAGACTTCAGCTGCCGAAATAAAAAAATATGATTTAATATAAATGGGCCTGTAAATATATCGAAGTGACAACGGATATTTGAAGAGACAACTTGCAATAAAAATTTCGAAGAGACTTTTGGATATCAGAGTGAGTAATTTTAAGTCTCTTTGATATCTCGAAAAAAAAGAAGCATATAAATGATTTAAGGATTCTATCAGAGGGGGAAGTGAATATCAGAAGGAACAACAAATTAGTCCCTTTGAAATCTTGAAAGACAAAGAAAAGCTCACACTATTGAGGAAGCTATCGAGGAGAGAGATAAATATTGGTAAGAGTGAAATATCGGTCCCTTTGATATAGTGAAAGTACGTACTCGCCTTATTGACAAGACAATGATATTTCGAGGAGAGAATTGGTAGCGATGATAAACAAATCAACAGTTGATATTCAAAAATTTGATGATGACATGAAATTTTCCATCAAACGACATTTATGAACCAAATTCAAGTGAATTATAGACCAAATTTTGGTTTATTTGGTCCTAAAATTTCTTGAGCATCCAGAAAAGAGGGAGATGGGGAACGAAGCAGTGGATCAATGATTAATGAAATAGAGAAGGAATTATTGGTTCAAGTAAGTAATTGAGCCTAAATTGAAGTTTTTTTTCATTATCCAAACTAGTTGAAATAGCAAGTACAAAGTAGGGTTTGGTTTATTTCTATGAATCAATATTATGGTGAGCACTTACGAAACACCTAAAGCTAAGAGACAAAAATTAGAAACTCGACACTTGAATCAAGACCTGGTAGATCAATGCCCTGGTTCTAGACCAAGGTCTAGAGGAACTGCACAATTAAATCTCGGAGTTGAGAAGTTAGAAGATAGACACAGTGAATTAGGTGATACATGGACTGCAACAAGAGGTTACGACTTGTTCATATATCATTACAAGAAAATGCATAAGCACCAACCAATATCCAATCCATGGAGACTCAATATAGGAAGGCTAGTAGTACCCAATATGTTCTTCAATGTGGAATTGATCAAGGCACTTGTAGAAAAATATGACCCACAAACACATATGATATACTTCGTAGATGGGTCTTCCTTTGTTTCTTTCATGAAGAATTATATTTCCACGATGTTTCAGTTGGACACCAGTACAAACATGAAATTCAGAACTAGAGATCTTCTAGAGGAGTATCACAACATGGATACCATTTACAAGAGATGGAGCTTTCCATTACACATACCATGTGTTGAAGGAACGCGACTTAAAGTGTTTTTAGATGAATAACACCCTTCGTTCTCTGTGATTTTGTTTGAAGAATATTTCCAGTACACTTATTACTTTGCTTGTCAAGTACTAGGCCTGGATGCTCCTGCATTGATGGCCACAACCACAATGGTCTTAGCAATTGATACACAAAACCAAGATGTCGGGTCATTTGAATATGTTGAATACATAGAAAATGATCTCAACAACGCCCTCACTGCTATCAAGAGAAACAATGGGGGTATCTGTTTCAAGCATTACTAATTATTCATGCATCTCATCTTGCACGAAGGGTAGAAAATGGGAATATGGAGTGATCATCTGAAGATAAGAGATATAGATGATAATGAAACCATCAAGCCTGTGTAAATGTGGACCGCAATATGGGATAGTAAGTGTGTGAGGTCACATTACTTGTACTTTGAAGAGTATTTTGTAAAGCCACTATACAGAATTTTGGGCCATCCTTGTGACTATAATTTGTCACTATAAGTACAGAAATTTATCTGACCTAAAGACAAGGATGAAAGAAGGAAGGTCAACCATAATTGGGGAGACTGGTATGCATATGATGACTGCACAAAGATTCGAGTGTATGGTTTTGAGGGAGCCCCATTTCTCCTACGAAAAACTTGTCCAGATAGGATTGCATATTTGGAAATTGTCAGGCAATTGGCCTACTCATATTTCATGCATCTTAAGTGTTATAACAAACAATCACTTATGCTTGGCACACTTTGCTTTGGAGAATTTTCTATTATTTCTGAAAAGGGATATGAATTGATTGACAAAAATCTAGAACATTATAATCGACCGAAAGGAAATGAGAGGAAGGATTTTGATCCTGAATAATTTATAAATAATGTCAAGGTGAAACAAAGGTTGAAAGGATATCCACACATGCTTCTTGTAGAAGATGATCTAATTAGGAATGTTGATGAACATCATGCAACTAGGAGAAGAAATATGTACAATAGAGTAATGACATCTGAGGCCTGTAAAATGTATAATAATTCCTTATACACAAGTTCTTTTTCTAAATTTGAGGATCCTATAGAAAGGTTGGATAAATTGCTTTCACATGAAGTTGAATTAACTAAGGATGTACCACCCTCTCTATTCAAAAGAAAAGGAAGTGCTCCTACAATAGAAGATGTTATGGGGGTGCAAGCTGAGAGTGAAATCCCATTATGCCATATATGTCCACAACCTACTCCAGATATTAGTTTTTTTGTTGGTACATCTATAGCAGGAGAAGAAGAGGTGGAAGATGAAGATGAAGGTGTATAGGTAATTAAAATTGTTATTGAAAATTATAAGCCTCCATCAAAAAGAAATATGGTCATAATAGAATCCTCAGAGCAACTTTCAAATGATGTAAGACACCTTGTAAGCTAGAAATTCATTTATGATGATTATTTTGTTAAGTCTCCATAATTCAAATAATTTGTTTATGAGTATAAGGGAAAAATTATAAGAGAAAAGGTTAAGGAGATCACTCCCGAGAGAGAAGCAGAGGCCCTGAAGGAGCTACAAGAGGAAGTAGATAAGGAAATAGAAAACATTACCCCTAAGAAAGGAAGGGAACTACTAGAAGAAGCCGATGTTATGCTCCTCTCAAGATGGGACATAAGCTCTGCCATTGTGTTTGATAGCTTTAGAAGGATTCAAAATAAGAATTTAAAATTGAGCACTAAACGAGTAGACAAAATATACACATGGTCAAGATATAATCCTGATAATACAACACTACAAATCTGGGCCCTATATCCACCAGACAAGAGACCAAAAATTATTAATGATCCAAATAAGGTCTTTGGCCATCTAATTTTGCATAGAGTGGGAGACATTGATCCACTTGAGACTACAGATCTGAACATTAACATGGCCAGATTCACCAAAGATCATATTGAGAAGTTGATGAGGGACAACAAAAAATATGTTACTGCGAATGAAAATTTGAGGCAGGAAGTAGCTAGATACAAAGAAACTTTTCCATATTCCTCATTCTCTTACTCACAGGAGCTAGATTTAGATGTCAGGTTGTTGGAGGTAGTAACTAAAAATGAATATTGGAAGCATAAATTTGCAAAAGTCCAAAAGAAGTGTGACAAGTTGGAAGAAGAAATGAAATCTGCTAAGTTCAAGATTGTCTCAGCGCTGATAAGAAGAAGATGTGAAAAAAAGTTCAAAAAGGATGACACTACTCTTTGGGAATATAATCGACTACAACATATGTTGATAGAAAAATGGAAGAGCTGATGACTAGAGGAAGTGTCAATGATCAAGTGCTTAGGGTTTGAGACAAGTAGGTTGATACACACAATCGATTTCATGTTGTACTTATAGAAGAACTTAGTGACTTTGACCAACCATTGGATATACCTTTTCCTAACTTATTTAATGATGAAGGTGATCTTAGGGAACTACGTGTGCAGAAAGAAGAATTGGCACAACTACTACCTCAAGCCCTCAACATAGTGAATGATGAATTGATGGTAGTAGATAACACACACTTGTAGCTAGATGGGATGTCTTCTCTGGAGTTCACTATGAAGGATCTGATTGTTGTCACTGAAACATGGAACAACTAAAATATGTTGAACATCTCTCCCATGTCAACATATTCATTGCATGGGCAACATAAGGCTAGAAAATCTCATCGGATCCGTGAAGATGAGGACATCAAATCTATTATGTTTTCTAAACTTTTAATTATGTTTTAAGATGTAATTTGGCATTAACGAATAATTGTGTCTCCTTGTAAAAGTTTGAAGCTTGTGTGCTTCATTTGTTTCGTATAAGAAGGAAACCAAGACCGAAATAAAAAACATAGATATGTAGATATATGTAAAAAAGGGCCATATAAAAAGGAAGGAATTAGCAAAATATCATTTTTGAAATGCAAGAAGACTTCTGATACACACTGTAATATCATTTGTAGTAAAATTAATGGACAAAAGTTATAATTTGGTGGCTGAAACTTTGGTCTTCAATTGTTTATTGAGATTAATTGATAAATATTTATACAAGGTATAAACATTTAAAAGTGCCAAACAAATTCAAGTTTAGCTAAAGGGGAGGACAAATATCATTCACATATTGACTTCATTGCCCAATAAATAAAAGGTATTGATCATATTCATTATAAAACAATATTTCATACAACCTTATTTATACATTTTCATTTTTTGCATTACGAGTAGGAGTAGAAGTTAGTTTCATATTTAGATCATCTATTTCAAAAATCTCGTGCCATATTAAAATAGACTGAGAATAAATCATTTAAATTGAAAAAGTTGTGATCACATGAGGATAATCTAAATAAAATAATTTAGGATGATTTAATTGAAAAAAATTGATCACACAAGTTTTAAATTTGCTCAATCATCACCATTTTTGGAAATTTTGGTGATCAAGGTAAACCCACTCAGGTATAGCAGAGCTTGAAGAGTGGGGAAGTTTAACCATATTGGTTAATTTCGTTCTTTGGCCAAAAAATTGCTAAACCCGATCATAGAACTTGGCATACTCTTAGGGTTTGCAATCTACAATTTTGGGAACCAATAGGACCAACATAAGATGAGGGTTTAAATTTAATCAAATAATTGGTTAGTTGTAATCTAAATTTTATAAATTAGTGTTTAACTAATTGGTTACAATTATATGATTAAGTTATTTGATTGATCCCATAATCATTTAGTTAAACTAACTCGTTGAGAGTCTCCCACTTAGATTTACTTTGATGATCTTTCATATATGACTTGATCTTAGAACCTTGTCTCTATTTAGGTTGACTAAATATTTTATAATCTCCATTGTTTCCCTCATTTATTGTGTGAAGAAGTGACCCTCTACAAATGTGGCATTAAGTCCTCTACAAGTGTTTTGCCAAAATTTACTTGTATATATTGTTGCAATAAGTCCATTTATTTTCTTCAACCCTTGTTTACATTGACTTTTATGTTTCTCCTTTACATGGTTGTCTATAAGAGAAAATGATGCAATAGATTCTACTATTTAATTTTGGTTCTAATAAATCCTTGGATGACTTAAGGACATTATTGATCTTATTCAAAGGAATGAAAGAAACGTCAATGCCTTGACACTTCAAAAACCTAGTATTTTTGTTCAAAATCTATCAAATGTGAGGCATGAAAGTAGTACATTGTTCATGTGTCCTCCATGTTGTCTATGCTCCTATAACTTGTTTTCCTTTCTAAAATCTCTTGTTATTTTACTATAATGTATCAATTTTTATGAAGATCCTAGCTAAGTATTTCTTCTATTTTAGTTGATAGGCTACATATAGTTTGAAATTTGAGCTTGAAACAAGTATCACGCCTACAAACCACTATTGAGTCATCAAAAAACAAGTTTCAACTACCGTTTAATGGTAAACTGGATATCGTTTAATGGTAAAATCCTTCAAAGTATCAGGTAAAAGCCTCCAAAATCTCACTTATCACATAAAATCCAGATAAATATTGATTTGACAACTAAATGGGAACATTCTATTTCTTTTTGCAATATTTTTTGTCAATTTGATGACAACTTTCTTTTTTCATTTGCATTGCTTTATGTTTTAAATCTGTATGCAAATATTTCATAATCAAATAATACTTAATTTCTTTAAGGAAAAAATCTAGATTTATCTAAGTTTATTTCATTCCATTATTTAGCACTTATTATTAATTGTTTAATCCAACCACATGCAACTAGACTTTGCAGTGCATCCATTCACAAACACATACTCTCTAACATATTAACATACATATAGTTTTCTATCGGTGTCATCCTTGAACCTCCTATAGGTGCAAGTGCTAGTTTTAGGTGGAGAACCTAATGCAATAAATTATTCTATTCGCACAATTAACCACAAAATTTCAACATATTTTTAAAATTTGCATTCATGCATAAATCTTAAACTTATTGCATAACATAACATGAAAGGATGCTTATAACACTTTTAATTTCACCCACATAGCATCCCATTCTCAATATACTCAAGTTTAACACTTTTTCTATAATCTCACAAATAATTCTCTTTATAATTACTCATATGGTAGCAATCATATGAAATAAACAATTATCAATATTATATTTCATACACATCATAAGCTTTATTCCCATAACCATAGTTATAGCCTAGCTCTCTAAGATATATTTCAAAATTCATTCCTGAGGCTCACAACAATAAAATCAACTATAGTTAACTCACTTGAAATATATATTACATATAATCACATCATAGATGAAAAATCATCAATATTAAAATTGGCTTGAAACTAAAAATAATTATCAAACACCCAAAGCTTATACTAATTAAAATAACACAAGTTGTATAACGATAAAAGGTATATAATTCAACCATTAAGAAATATATAACCAATTCAACAATAAATAGTAAGATTCATCAATAAAAGAATCATCATAAAAATACATTTACCATCACAACAATAAGTAAAATCCCTCAACAATAAATGAACAACCACCATCAAACAATCATTATAACAATGAAGCACTAGTTCATAAGCCATTGGCGGGGTAACTCCAACTACGTCAAATCTAATAAAACATTGGTGGGAATATACCACCTATGTCAAATCTCATAAAATGTTGATGACACTTCATCACCCTCATCAAATCTCATAAAATATTGATGACACAACATCACCTAGGTGTTGAACCTCATAACAAAATTGGAGAAACTATACCACCTAGATTAAATCTCGTAAAACATCAGTAGAACTACACCATCTACATCAAATCTCATAAAAATCATTGGTGGGACTACACTATCTACAACAAATCTTATAAAAAATGTTGATGGGACTACACCACCTACATCACTTCTCATAATACATTGGTAGGACTACACTACCTAGTCAACAAAATACACTAAATCAATGGGGTTACTTGTCATGCCCACATTTTAATGTGGGTCTGACACAAACATCACCAATTTTTTTGTTTAAACATAGGTTTGCAACTTCACACGCTCCCGACAAGCCACCATTGCGCAACCCAACTACTAAGATCTAACATTGATTGGTGCACAATGCATAATTAATTAGTTACGAGTTCCTATTGATCGACTCCCTTAGATGAGTTTTATAAATGATTGACTTAATTTTTGTATCATGACCTGATGAGATAGTGCTCTACCAATTTCGCATCTCCTACATCCTCACAATCCAAATCATCTCAATCCTACAAATCCACATCATCTCCATCCTCTAATTCTCTTGTTCATGAATTCCTCCAAGGAATCCAAGAAAATAAATCATTCCAAAGTCCCCATCAAAAAGATAAATTCGTGTCACCCCACTCAACCACCAAAGGTTGTTAGTGATGATGTCATCACCCACCCCATACCCATTATTCCACTCTAAAATCATAACACTATCTAACACATCAAAACCATCCAACTCCAATCCCCTAAACCTCATGAATCTCTTATCCCTTCATCCACCCAATTTTAAGAGTCTATTCAACACTCGTCTCCCATCAAACCATCCATACAACTCCAAACATGTCAAGAGCTTGTTCCAAAGAATGATACCATAAATTTCCCTATAAATCAAGACCAAAGCATCCTTTCCACCCCATCTCATGATCCACTTATAGGTCAAGATCAAATCATATCAAGATCAAAGCATCCTTTCCACTCCATCTCATGATCCCTTTCCAAATCAAGATCAAAAAATTCATTTCTCCATCCCATGATCCTTTTCCATCTCAAGATCAAAGCATCCCCCATGTTCATGATCCCCTCCTATTCACTCCATCCCATGATCCCCTCCCAAATTATGATCAAATAATGCGTTTTACTCCATCTCATGACCCCCTTCCATATCAAGATCAAATAATCCCTTCCACTCCATCTCAATATCCCCTTCCACATTAAAATAAAATTTTCCCTTCCTCTCCATATCATGATCCTATTCCATATCAAGATCCAAACATACCACCTAATCCCCCTCATGATCCCATTCTAAATGAATATCAAATCATCCCTCCTAATCCCCCTTGTGATCCCGATCCTTCTCAATATCTCATCACCCTTATCCAAGCTATTCATAAACCCCACACTTATCAAATGGGTTCTTCCATTTTCATCCAATATGGCTCCCTCCAAGACCCTATAATTTCTTCCCACTCATATCCCCCTCAAAATGGACCTGTATATATTTCTTCCAAAATAACAAGTATCCCTGTAACGCCCCGCCACACAACCCTAGAGGAAGTTGCAATTAACTACTTAAACAAACTAAATATTTTTTTTGGTTTCATAAAATTAACATGCAAGTTCACTACCCAAAGCCAACAACCTCTAAGGTTACGAGACAAAGGTTATATAGAACCTCAACAAAAAACATGAATCTAAACCATGTCATTTATTTACTTAAGAAATTAAACACATACATTCCAAATAAGATAAATTACACCATAGCATAAGAGACAACTTTCAATTTCATTTACCGATAATTAAATAATACAGTTAAAACTCTCATTCCCCGAATGAGGCAAGTCCAATAAACATAATTACAATTACAACCTTCCACCTCAATAACAATAGAGGGGTAATAAATTACAAGAAAAACTGAAATGAAATAAAGCAAGAATTGAAACTGGATCCCACGAGCTCTCCAATTGGAAATCTCATCCACACGATCAAGAAAAAAACCCTACGGAGTAAGGTGCACGCCACCCAACCAAGTGGAACCTGAAGGCCCACCCTCATGCTAGGAGATAATAACAAGGAATCCTAGCCAAGGCCATCTACCTCTAGACACAAGATAACACGTAACTGAACCAAACTGACACAACCAAACACATGCACCACTCAAGTACAACACAAGTACAACTCCAACACGGTCACATTTCTTCTAGACATGAAATAGATCAGGCATGTTAAGAGAACCATACACATAATAAACAAGTGCCAACTATTGTCTTAGACAAAGTGTCATCACATAGCTCGTCATGAATTACCCACTGTGGATCTTCATAGGCTCCGGCTATCCTGGTGGCCTCAACCGATCCCCAACCCTCATACTTACTAATGCAAGATCAAATACTTGTCATAAGACCAGATAGATAACCTTGCCATTCTAGGCCTTCCCACTCACCCCAAATCTAAACAAGCACTTGCGAATATGAGTGAGGCTAGAACTTATCTTGATTAGTGTGAAGTACCACCAAACCTCTAAGTACATTGCTCTAGTTTTCACTTAATTAAACTACTTCTAAAGGTTACCCAATCTTACCTCTTACAGGCTCTGGCCCCTAACGGAAGCCACTCTTCTACTTGACAACATACACACCATCCAATCACCAAGGGTAACAAAGTGCAAACAAACAAGATATCACGACCACTCCTTTCTTAGGAGGCAACATAAGTCAAAACCCTCTCCTAACGTTGGAGGTAACAAGACAACAAAGTGCAAACAAACAAGATATCATGACCACTCCTTTCTTAGGAGGCAACATAAGTCAAAACCCTCTCCTAAGGTTGGAGGTAACAGGACAACAAAGTCACTCCTTACAAGGAGGCACAACTCACGTGATCCACTCCTAATCTAAGGAGGCACAAAAAATCTATGTTCAAGGAAACCAGTTAAATAATTGACATGTACCATGCACTCATAAGGGATACAAACAGGTTGACTACATGACACGACAACCCTCATACTAAAACCCCATCTGGAAGACTTATCGTTCTCTATGACTTGATTTCCCCCAAACAAAAACAAAAATAGTTCACAATCAAGACGAGCAAGAAAATGAGAATTAAATTCTACTTTGGATTTACTAAATCCATTTCTTCATTAACATTCAATAATTCATCGCATTAATAAAACTTAATTAAATAACATCTCTTTTAGACAAAGATGAAATTTAAATCAAATATCACATTCTCTAATTGTTTTCAATAATTATAAAATAAACATGTATTTCAACCATTCAAAAAATAACATTTTAAAATAAATAAGCGTTTCCTTTACTTGATATAATCATTTCCAAAACAATTTAATATAACTTAATATCCGTATTATTTAAAACAAATATATTACTCCATCTAAATATATTATTTTAAAAATAAAGTCAATAATTTGATTGAAACACAATATTTTAAATTTCCCAATTATATTACATCATACCATCATTTGATCAATATTTTAATATATGTATCTTTTAAATATATTTATTTCATCATTTAATTTATATATAATAATATTAAATATTAATATATATTTTATCATTTATTATATATTAATATTGAATATTATAAAAATATAATATTAAAATATTAAAACATATTTTATATATATAAAAAAGGGTCAACATAATTCTTTGGCACGTTTTTCCCTCGGGTTGCATGCTTGGTTCTCGGGCCGTGCATCATTTTTAGGGCTCGCCACGTGCTTGCTTAAGGTTGGGGCGGCAACTTACCCAGCCGACCCTAGATGGGGCGGTGGCTTACCAGCCGACCCCTTGGTGGCAACGACTGTGCTATGCACAACCGTCCACCCATGTGGGTGGTGCGCCTGTGCTTAGCACAATTGACCACTACCAGTGGTGGCGATTGTGTAAGCGACGACCGCGAATGGTGTTTGTGGGGGACGCGCTGGGTACGACTCCCCCCACTCGCCTCCCATGGGGATGCGGTGGGGGTGAGCCCCCACCCACCCCCCCCAAAAAAAAAAAATTGATTTATTTGATTTTTTATTTTTTTATTAAAAAAAAACCGTCCAAATCCTTGTGAATTTTGGAATCTGCGCACACACAGGGGTATTTTTAAAAATTGATTTCAACAGCATAATCCTTCCACAAAAACCAAAAATATATATAATATATGTGTATATATACTTATATATATATATATATGAATAAATTTAGTTATCTCCTTTTCAAATTTGCAAATCAAATTGAGCAAATAATTTTCAAAAACAATAATTTGCAGCCAAGAACACAATTTTTCTTGAATAAATTTATTTCCAAACAGAGGTTTAAAATTTGGAAACAAAATTTAACATGAAGTTTCTATTATAGATCAGATCTTGAGTTTTTCAAATATGATATTCAACAACAAAACAAATATAAATATATTTTCAAAACAACTAAATTTAAAAGCATGAACCTAGTTTTTCAAGAGTTTGTGAAACTAGGTGGAGTCGATGTCCTATATCTATCCACCTGCGAACAAAGAGTATATCCACATGCATAAATATGTCGTAATTAAAACACATCGTGAAGAGGAAATTGCGAATTCGCAGGGCACTTGCAAGCAAGTGATGCGATATCATTCCCTTCACCAATACAGTGTAACTAACTGACAAATCTAACATACTAATATAATCCAAAGCATATAACATAATTAATTTGAATATCCACTTATGTTGATTCAAAGCATGCCATAATGATAACATCATAATAAAATACCATCACATCAACATATAACATTCACATCGCTTTATAAATAGCGATCAAATAGCAGTCGAGTACCATAGTCAAGGTACTGACATAAAATACAACATAAAAGGGCAGAACACTGTTCGATCAAAAAGACAAAACAGAGGGGTATTACATCCTTCCCCCTAGGGTTAGGCTTACTCTTGGAAGTTTGTAACCAGTAGGGATATAACTCCCTCATACAAACTACATGCAAATCAAAACCTCGACCCCTGAGGACGAGCATCCTGCACTAGACGACCAACTCCAAAAGTCTGAACGACAGCTCCCTGATACCCAGATTGACGGTTATTAACCGCAACATAAGCTTGATGAGATCTAACTGCATCCCCTACTGTCGGCTCTGAAATTGTTGGGCCCTGAACAAAACTAAAAGTATTCCAATGTGGATAGTTCCTAGCAAGATGACCTTGTTGGCCACAAGAGTAACACCC
This sequence comes from Sequoiadendron giganteum, assembly GCA_007115665.2. Taxonomy (NCBI): domain Eukaryota; kingdom Viridiplantae; phylum Streptophyta; class Pinopsida; order Cupressales; family Cupressaceae; genus Sequoiadendron; species Sequoiadendron giganteum. The sequence continues at coordinate 558,487,535 of CM021101.1, read as the reverse complement.
CGTGTTACGATCAAACCCTATGTCTCCTACCGGTGCAATAGACTGTTGCACACTACCCCAATCAGCCACAGACTGTGAACTTTGGGTTGGATGCTCCTGCCGATTGTGCTTATTGCGCCACCAGTTTCGGTTCCTCCTAGGCGAAGAACCACCATCATCCTGACACAACTGAGAGTCCTTACACTTTCCAAGCACACTCTCTTGCTGCTGACCACTCTATGATGGTCCCTGCTGAGATCTAGAAGGTGCACCTCCTTGAGGCTGACCTCCTCGAGCACTAGACCCTGCCGTTGAACTACTACCAATTTGTACACCCATGTGACCTCCTAGTGTCATGGTCAAATTCTCCTCAACAAGACGTACTTTCTCCACAGCTACCTCCATGGTTTTGGGTTCAAAAACCCTCACACCACCACTAAGACGAGCATTTAAGCCCCTGAAAAAATGGTGCACTAACATACTCTCATCGTCACCTATCCCTGTAAACTGTTTGATCTCATAAAAACGTTGCTCATATTGCTCAATAGATAAGGCCATCTGGCGCAAGGCATGAAACTTGTTGCCTCGACGCTGACGCCAATGCTCAAATAGGAAATGAGCTCTAAATCGCTCTAGGAAGATCTCCCAAGATAATGAGTGAATATCAATATGGATCTTCTGCTCCTCTAGTCTCCACCAAGTGGATGCAAACCCTCTCAGCTGCATGATAGCGTAGCGAGCTTTGGTGCTACTGCCATACGGGTGCATGGAAAAACACCTATCTAGGTCTATAAGCCAAGTCTCAACCTCTAAACCAGTACCTAATCCATCATACAATGGAGGATGTGCCCTGAGTAGGTCCCTCATGTGTGACTCAGACTGGGGTGAAACTTCTCTCACAACCGGATTAACCTGAACCTCTACCTGCCTCAGACCAAGGAGTGCCAAAGCCTCCTCAAGCGCTCTAAGTGCAACCTCAATCCCTGTTGGATCCTGTTGATGATCACTGACCCCTGGTGCATTCTGAGATGCCTGATGTTCTTCCTGATCTGGAACAACTGATACACGAGGAGGAGAGTCATGTTGAATCTCATCACGATCGCGTATACGGCCACAACCACGACCACGCCCTCTACCTCTTCCGCATTTAGGAGGCATAATCCTGCACAGACACTTCTAGGTATTAAGCAAGGTACACAACTAAAAGCTTAATGGGTCCACCATAATCCCAGAGTACCCAGTGTTTAAACCTAGGATTTGATACCATGTGTAATGCCCCGCCACGCAACCCTAGAGGAAGTTGCAATTAACTACTTAAACAAACTAGATTTTTTTTTGGTTAAGTAAAATTAACATGCAAGTTCACTACCCAAAGCCAACAACCTCTAAGGTTACGAGACATAGGTTATATAGAACCTCAACAAAAAACATGAATCTAAACCATGTCATTTATTTACTTAAGAATTTAAACACATACATTCCAAATAAGATAAATTACACCATAGCATAAGAGACAACTTTCGATTTCATTTATCGATAATTAAACAATAAGATTACAACTCTCATTCCCCGAATGAGGCAAGTCCAATAAACATAATTACAATTACAACCTTCCACCTTGATAACAATAGAGGGGTAATAATTTACAAGAACAATTGAAATGAAATAAAGCAAGAATTGAAATTGGATCCCATGAGCTCTCCAATTGGAAATCTCATCCACACGATCAAAAATAAAACCCAATGTAGTAAGGTGCACGCCACCCAACCAAGTGGAACCCGAAGGCCCACCCCCCATGCTAGGAGATAGTAACAAGGAATCCTAGCCAAGGCCATCTACCTCTAGACACAAGATAACACGTAACTGAACCAAACTGACACAACCAAACACATGCACCACACAAGTACAACACAAGTACAACTCCAACATGGTCACATTGCTTCTAGACATGGAACAGATCAGGTATGTTAAGAGAACCATACACATAATAAACAAGTGCAAACTGTTATCCTAGATAGAGTGTCATCACACAGCTCGTCATGAGTTACCCATTGCGGATCTTCATAGGCTTCGGCTATCCTGGTGGCCTCAACTGATCCCCAGCTCTCATACTTACTAATGCGGGATCAAATACCTGTCATAAAGACTAGATAGATAACCTTGCCATTCTAGGCCTTCCCACTCACCCCAAGTCTAAACAAGCACTTGCGAATATGAGTGAGGCTAGAACTTATCTTGATTAGTGTGAAGTACCACCTAACCTCTAAGTACATGCTTTAGTTTTCACTTAATTAAACTACTTTCGAAGGTTACCCAATCTTACCTCTTATAGGTTCTGGCCCCTAACAGAAGCCACTCTTCTACTTGATAGCATACACACCATCCAATCACCAAGGGTAACAAAATGCAAACAAACAAGATATCACGACCACTCCTTTCTCAAGAGGCAACATAAGTCAAAACCCTCTCCTAAAGAAAACAAAAGAGGAAATGCATCCTAAAGACTAATCCAAATTGGCATTTGAATCTACTTCTCCAAAAATTTCTTCCATTCCTATATCCTTCATTCCTCCATCTAAAAATCCCTTATCTTCCAAATCCATTTGGGTCCCTATGTACCAAAATCCACATCCACTCCATCTAAATATCAAAATCCAAAATCTACTTCTCCTCAACCATTCCACCACCCCTCAAGGTGTGTGCCAATGTTGGTCTTAACAACATTTCCATCCATTCATCTCCAAGTCTTCCAACACCCCATCTATTATCCAACATATAATTTCATCCTTCTATCTTTCTTATCCAATCATTTGCATAAATCCTTATCCTTCTCCATCTCCTCATCCATTTCATCCCCTTTACCATAATTGTACCAACATCTATAAGCATACCTCCCATTTCCATGATCCATTGTAGCACATCTTCAAGGGATACCATCCATGGAACTAGACACTTGAGTGCTTCATCCATCTTCCTATCACCCATTCACTCTCTTCAAAATACTCTTATCGATATCATTATCCCCATCTTTCTCCATTCATACAATTTCAAGAATGAAAAAGCATAAATATTTTATAAAAAAAGAAGATAATAATTCATCCAATGGTGAAAACCACCTTACATGGTGCCTTGGGCAAGTAACATGATGAAAACCTAGCAAACATGAGTCATATGTAATTCCCCATCCTCTTGCACTCTACACTTGGGGGCAAGTTTTGTCCATCTTATCCCATGTACCATATCTTATCCACATCCTCTGATATCCTCCATCACATATCCCTCATCCTATCTCCTCTCCATCTTATCTAATTTTTCCTCCCTTTTCGCTTTTGATATTGATAAGCCTAGGGGAAAAATATCCATGCATACTTTAGATAATGCAAACATTACTTCATCTACCATCCATATCTCTTGTGCACTATCCTCCCATCTCATTCATCCCTTATCATCTTCCATCCATGATTGTACTACATATAGTGGGGCATCTTGTTTCTTAGCAACATGCTCTTTGGAGCTCTATCCTCATATCCTCCATCTAGTATCCTCTTATCTTCCCATCACCATCCATAAACTTAATCCATTTATCTCCAATATAATAAATCTCTCCATCCTTCCTTTTACCAAGCCTTGGTTCTCCCTTGTTATTGGTTCCTACTTATTCCTCCATCCTAACCACCATATCAACCATTCAATCCTGTCCCATTCAATCCAAAAGTCCCAAAGAAGCCCATCCAATGCAAACAATCCTAATCCATATAATCCAAATTTTCAATCTAGCATATCATCCAAAAGCATCCATTAATTTTGATTCAAATCAACTAATAGTCCATTAATCTACTTTAATCCAATTATCATTATACATATGCATCCTTCCCAATTCTAGTGTTCTTATTGTTAACAACACAATACTTAGGGTACACATTGTTTTTATCATTAACTATGCTATCCTTGTCATCATCAATCAATCAATTAGTTTTTCAACTTGACTGGGGGCATCATCCACTTTATTTTTGACTTGTTGTGCATGCTTACTTGTTGGTTTTTGCACCATATTTCTATGAAGGTATCATGGTCTTCCATATCATGGTGTCATAAGAAATATGATTGTATTTGACCTTTTTGATCATATACTCAACAAACTATCATCCTGGTTCCTTATACCTTAGTGCATACATCAAATATAGTATCAAAATTTAGGTTGTTTATACCATTGCAATATGTTCTCATCCATCTCTTCATCATCCCTACTTTTTCTTGTCATTCCTTTCATCTTTCATCCTATAGTCTTCCTATCCATTTCAAGAGCACACCCATGTTCTTAGAACCCACATGTCCTCTCAAGGGGGTATACCACTAGCGCCTTATCCTCCTTCCTCATCCTACCAGTGATTGAGACATTATGCCACTAGTCCTTATCCCTTTCTATCTAATATATTTTTTCTTTGATATAATGCCACTCTTTACAATCATGGCATCATATCAAAGAGGGACAAAATGTAGACCTAAATTTGCTCGTACATAACCTCACTTGACTTTACCCTATCTTAGCCCTTTTATTATTTATTTAATTCATCCCTTGTTTATCCTCCACCTTAATATTTATTATTTACTTAATCAAATCAACTTTATCCACCAAACCCTCCAACTAAATCAATTAAATAATACCCTTACTTAATTCATTTATGCTAATTAATCCCCATCTCCTTTTCCTCCAATAATTAAATTCATTTAATCCTCAATCCTTGTCTATTTAATCTTAACCATTGAATCCATTCACATGGATCAAAATTTAAACTTGTCATCATGTGACAAGTACCCCTCCCACCTTTGTCCTCTCACATGTGAGAGAATGCAAAAAATAAACCTACCTTTTACACCTATATTCCTTGTCTGACAATGTTACAAGGCTAAGCCTTAATCCAAACTCTAACCCTCAATCAATCATAGCCTTCTATTAACCAATGCATCTTGGCCCTTGATTTTCCTCTTGGAAATTTTATAAATGAGAGATATCTCATCCCATTAAGACATCTTTCATCATCATATTGTCATGTTGTCCATTTTTCTATTGCATCCACTCTTATGCTATCCTTATGTTGTTGCATTTTCTATCTAATCCATCTTCATCATATCCTTATGCTATCCATTTGATCTCTTATCATTTTAATCTTACTATCATGTTTTCATAAGCAACCACATTATATACATCAAAATATCACAAAAAGCAAATCAAGAGAGTATTAGGTGCAACTCTTCTTCCATCTCAACCAGAGTAGAAAAGAGTAAACAAAGTAAAAGGTTCTATATTGCTTTGATTTTTTATGTTATTACTCTTGTTTCATTTTCTTGTCTTCACACACATCTAGTAAAAAACAACCAACAAATTTGATTAGGGACATACACATCCAATCACAAATACAAACTCTTAATTTTGTTTAGAAAATGTTTTCCTCATCATTATTTTCATTGTGGAGGGTCTTTAGTAGCTACTTCAAAAAAAACATTATCATTGTTTGCAACCAATGTCTTATTTGTATTTAGCTTGTCATCGAGGAAATCATTCACACATTGGATATAGTTTATTACAATGTGCCCCATTTTCTTGCAATTGTAATACAAAGTATATCCTTAAAGAACTTGAAGTAGAAGAACTGTATATAGAGGAAAGATTAACCTTGTTTTTGACAAGCATTGTAGTTTCCTTTATAGTTGAATTGTTTTTCTTGGTTTCTTCATCAATCAAGATAGAGATGATATCTTCTACAGTAACATCTAATTTGTTCAAAGTGAACACAATATTACCATAGCTAGAAGGCATACTATTAAAAAAAATAGCTTTTCCATCATCATTACCTACCTTGGCTTTTATCCCAACTAGTTGATTCATCAGGGAACAAAATTTATTAATGTGTTGAATAATATTGCTATTTTCCATCCTTTTTAGCCCATATATATATAGGGTCATCTTTGTGATTGATGCTTGTGATCTAAACAAACCACTTAGATCATCCCATACTTGCTTTGAGGCTTTTGATAAGTCATGTGGTGAAGATATGCATTTGAAAGTCCAAGACTAATCAAAGCTATTCCATTTTGTGATTCCATCAACACCAGTTGGCCTTGTTCCAACTCCACTCACCACATCCCATAGGTCCTTTTCAATAAGGATCAAATATAGCTTGACTAACCATGTTTGAAAGTCTTTACCTTGAAATTTCTCAATCAATGTGTCATTTTTCTCCATATTAAAAGTACTTGATGCCCCCTTAATCAAAACAATGCAAAGGTATCAGTTTCCACTAATAATACACCTTGAATAAATAAACACTTATAAATTTACATGCATATTAATAATTTAAATTGACTCTAATATAACAATCTAGATACATCTTAAAAAGAAAGAATACGAAGAACTAAACTCTTCAAAAATTAAGTAAGAAGACTGAAGTTTGCCATAAAAAAATCCCTTAGAACACCAAACAATAAGGTAAAGACCCTAAATATAAAAAATATTATAAAATGCATGAGGCAAAGCAACACCAATTAAAAACATTGATAATTTCTCTTTGGATCTCATACTTGAAAAAATTGGTAAGAACTAAACTCTTCAAAAATTAAGTAAGAAGACCAAAGTTTGCCATAAAAAAATCCCTTAGAACACCAAACAATAAGGTAAAGAACCTAAATAAAAAAAATATTATAACATGCATGAGGTAAAGCAACACCAAGTAAAAACATTGATAATTTTTCTTTGGATCTCATACTTGAAAAAATTGGTACCTTTCAAGAAAGTATGTCCTTATAGCAACTCAAGATATCCTTATGCTTTGTGAAACTGAAGCCCAACAAATTTCTAAAGTGAGTGCAATAATGAACACTCTTCTCATCCCAAATTAACATAGACTATGAGAAAAACCATAAAAGAATTTCAATAGAATATTGAACTACTACAATGATCTCGATTTTCCTATTAAAAGGTACATAGCCACCTTTATTCAACTACCTCATTTGTGCACACCCAATTTGAATCTATGCCACTGGTCTGCAAGGATTTTAAGGTTGCTCGCATTGACTTTCACGCCTTGAAAGGCTTCCCACCTTAGAAGCCTTAGAAATAAGTTATGCTCTCAAACCTAAATCATGACCATGTATTGCAACTTTTAAATGACAATTTTTTTGTTTGATACACTAATTCTTTGCATGGTTGGGCACACATGAGATGAACACCTTCAAATCATATTCACGTCCCTCATTCTCCACACAAAATTGCTCTCTCATTATGCAAAATGTATTCAAAACATTTCTAGGTTTTGTTCTCCTCTATCTAAGCTTTCCAAAACTTTTTGAATTTCTAATCTTTGGTTAGTATTGAGAGTAAAATCACGATTTTACTAAACTAATCATAAATGAGATTTTTGGACACCCAACTCTACTTTGATACCATGACAAAATTCAAGAGCAAATTTAACACTAGTAATATTATATTTCTCCCTTAATTTGTTCACCCATGCATAACATATTTACAAGTGTTCCTATAACAACTCCTTAACATAGATGAGTAGTTTTAACAACTCGTAGTGCAAGAAGTACTCACACAACCAATATTCTATACATGATATTCTAACAAACCATAATAAATACTCACAAGTAGTAACAAACTAACAAATGACTGTTGCACATATCCTAAAGACACACTAACAAACCTAAAGATATGGGAATGATGTAATATTCTTGGCATGTAAAGCATTGAGAAAACATATTACACAATGTATACATGGAGAAAATCCTTCTAAATAAGAAACCTCGTAAAACATCATTTGATTATAAGACATTTACAAAATTGTCTACACAATTTTAAATAGAACCTAGGGATAACACTTCTCCTCACTTCCATATGGTCAATAATACCTCTGTGCATGGTGATAAAATTCACTATAAATCTCCAAATTCTCTTACCTCTCAATGAAATAAAAACTCTTTAAATATAGGAGAAAGGCTAACAAAATAACCGAAGAAGCATTAGTCACATTTATTCAAAATTACCATTTACAAATAATGAATAATCTAATAATTATTATGTTATTAATTATTAAATAGTATATACTTTATATAAAACATATAATAATCATAAAGTTTTGTAACCTTATATTAGAACAATATATAAATGTTAGAAGGATATGACGCCTAGTAACGTTAAGTTCTAACAATTATTAAGTATAGTTCTACGAAATAAAAAAACATGTACTTCTCAAAACCTAATCAACAAAACAACTTCCACCTACAAAATCCCTATCCCAAGAAATATCAACATGACCTTAGTGCTTCAATACAACATTTACTTCACATTGCACTTTATTAGTTTCTAGCTATATCAATCATACTATATATTGTAGCATCATCCATATCTATCTAAGACAACTTCCTTCCTTCCCTTGCTGAAATGCATGCTAAGAGTCCAGAAATGTAAAAGCTTCCCCAACCATCATTATATTGTGGACTTTGTTAGATGTGATAGGGATAGACTAGCCCAATTTGAAAAGGCTTTGACAACATTTCATCAAATTGTGCAATAGGTTACCCCGACAATCTAAAGAACTAATTTAATAAGCTATGCATAGCCAATGAGTTAGATGTGAGATTCACGACGTTTACTTTTGCCAAAACCCAAGCATAATTAAACAAAATTGGAAGATTTGGCAAGCCTTTTATTCACCAGTGCTCATTGTTCTCGGTATGTGTTTCTTTAGCCACCCTTTGCTTGCATCCATGAGCAAATGTCTATCAAATAATGTTCATAAGATATCATTATTACCAATGAATTGTTAAATTCCATCATCCAAACCTACAATTGATTTGCAAACACCTCCTAATTCTACATGGTTGGAATTTACATGCCAAATGCATCCAATTGGCATATGGCATATAGTTTTTGATTAAGGGTAAATAGGTTTTAACGGGTTCCTAAAACCCATTTACAACAAAGCATCAGCATATGGCATATAGTTAATATATATTTAATTTCATATATTAATTGAATACCTTCCAATTTGTGCATCATGACAACTTGCCTCAAGTAGTAAGAACAAAAGGGCTTCTGAAAACCCTTAAAGTTCTGAAATTTATTTTAAAAAATTGAAAATCAAGGCTAACACGTTATGGTGACCCCTATGTATCCACCTTGCATTCGAACAGAAAATAAAGAAAGATAAATGTTCTCATCTACCATTCATTGAGAGAGCAACAATCAAATTTCTCTGTATTCAAGTCACACCCAGAAGTAGACCATACTTTGTAATCATCATTGATATGTTACTCTCTCCAATTGGTAAATGTTGTCAGAGGTTTTTTGCATATTTAGTATCTAAACTTAGATTAGTATCAATTGTCAAATGTACTTAAAATTGCACATTTTTTAAAGGGGCCAGAAAGGAATATGAATGCCAGCCAGATAATGAAATTAATTGGAGAATTGCAATGTTGAATGAAATTTCTCTCAATTTTGACAGGTTTGTTCAAAATTTAATTCAATTCGTATATTTTAGTTTGTCTACTCTATTAGCAAAATATGTTGAATGGTATGTTTTTACATTTGAATGATTCCAGAAACCTGAAGTCTTGCTTTAGTTTGCTACCAAGCAAGTTTGTCTCATCAGTTTTGATAGTAAACATACAAATTAGAGCTCAAAGTAATTCACAAAGTGATGGACATTTGTATGTCACTAAGCTCGCAAAGAATGAACATCAATTGGAGACAGGATTTCAAAAAATTTCCAAACAGCAAATATTCAAAGAAACTAGCTTCCACGATCTCAAGATAATAAAAAAAATGCAGAAAGCCGAGCTGTGTCACATGTATAAGGATACATATTTGTCCATGACCAAGAAAATACTTTGCTAATGAATAAAATAGTTAAAAAAGAACAAACTTATTCATAGCAGAAAAAAAATTTCCCTTGTGCCATAGATCATGCTGACCAAACAGAGGACTGATTGCTGGAGTGAGATCAATGTCAATAAGGTTGTAGCTGTAGCTGATTTTACTTCACTCAACGATTAATTGGAGTATGCATTCGTTCCACAATTCGGTTCACTGCATCCACCGTCATCACTAGTGTATCATGTTGCAAGATACTGTAAACATTTAATCCCTGCACATTGATAATATACATATATCAGCCACCAATATGCATGCTTAGGTTCCCCCAACATGTTTAAATTGTTTAAAATATAAGCTTTATGATCTGAATAGGTACTTACTATTGAAGGTAGAACATTTACATAGTGGAGATTCTGTGTGGCCAAGCAAAGATTCTGATTTATAGGGCCCCCATCAACTAATAAAATCTTCTTGCAGTTCAACTCAGAAACATACTTCACTATCTCCTTTGTTTTATGTGAAGGCAAGTCTAAATTGTCAAAAATCATCAACTGCATCATCAACAGTAATATAAGTAAAATGCATTTACCAATTCGAACTAATGTTCACACAAAGATGTACTAAGTAACAAAAACATCTAAGCAGTCTTGTTGAAATTCCTTCACAACTTAAGTTTGCAAGTTACATCTAGATCATGACAATACATATATAGATTACTAGCTACCCAATCCCTCTCTTCATCCCTCATTCTATAGATACATATATAGAATGAGGGATGGAGAGAGGAATTGAATAGTTAGTAATCAATATATTTATTGTTATGATCTATTTATTCCCTCCAATCCCTCGTTACTTATGAGTGCATGTGCACTCACACACACCATAAAAAAAGAACACTAAAATTTCACAATGTTGTTGGATTTTTATATTATGTATGAATCATGATGTCAACATGTCAATATTGATATGCAACATCTGTCAAATATTGTCATTTACATCTGTCAATAAATTACTATCAACAATTGCTAAATTTGTTAGGATTTCAATAAGCAGTTAGTAATTCTTCATGTGTTCTATAAATATTTTTGAGGTAAAATTGCAAGAAAAATTAGTACTTGTAAATACAGTACAATCAAAATATAGTAAGATATGGTACTATGGCTGCATATAGATTTGACTTCATTGGTTCACTATAAGAACTGTATATATAATGATTCTCCATTACAAAAAGATTACAAAAAATGCTTAAAACAAGTGGATTGTGAAGATTTTTTTTGTAGTAAATGCATGACTTAGCATTGATCCTGTTGCAGACAACACAAACCTAGTGACTATTTAAGGATGCGAGGATGAACTAAAATCATGAAATGTAATGAATACAATCCACATGCATCCCAATAACAATTGTCCCTCCCTAGATGACACAGTCAAATCTGAATGTAGCACAAACCTTCTGGAGTATCTGATATGTAAACACAGTTCTCCATGCTATGATTTATGGTTTATCTCTCACAAATTAATACCATACATAAATCACATACACAAATCAAATCATAGTAACAAAACCCTAAATCAATAAAAATTTCCATCCAACACAAAACCATGGTGGAGTTGTCATGTTTTTGCAGCAAATGCATGGATTTGTAAGACTAGCCAAAATAACCTTTTTTATTTGCCGTTGCAAGGGATTTTTTATTTGCAGTTGCAAGGATTTTTTAGGTCACAATCACGAGGGTTATTTTACTCTGCAGTCTCAGTTTCAAGGCATAAACAAATTATCAAATAACTATACACCAAAACTAGTCATGATTAGTGGGTTTCCAAATTGGGCTTACGACTTCTTGGCAAGTCTTATCAACCTTACATTTTTGGGCGAAGGACTTGAGCTGATTTGTCTCACAGAAACTTGCAAGTTGGCAAGTTTTGAGGTGATTTCTAATCTATGATTCAATCTATCCCAAGCATCTTTAGCATTGGTGGCTATGAGAATATGAGGTTGGATCTCATCGAAGATCCCAAACAATATGAAAGTTTGACTTTCTAATTGCCATTTTCATACTTTTGTTGCTCATCAGTATATATTGTTAGTGTTTCTTAGATCAGATTTAAACAATGAAAGCACTTAATAATATTGCAACACATAAGACAATGAACACAACAAGATACCCTGGGAAAACCCTCCTCTTGAGGGAGAAAAACCCAGCAAATGAATCTCTTAAATAAAGTAGAACAAGAGCAGAAATCTGCTTACAACTCAGGCTCAACAATGGCCAATACTTGATACAAAGAAATCGCCCTTCTCCTAGATGCAAACTATGCAAAGAAAATGAGATCTTCCTTGAATCCAATCTGCTGCTATGAAGGTGCGAATTCTGCTCTTAATTGCGAACTTGCTTGAATTGAATGAATGAATATAATGACAAGTAAGACCTTGTATATATACAAGAGAGGCGCCTCTTCAAGTTAGGTCGGCCCTCTTAGGAAAACATAAATAATGATAAATACAATTAGGGTCGGCCCATGCAACAAATAGTTAATGTGAATCCATTAGGGTCGGCCCTTTGTCTTTATTAAATGTTATAGTCATGAATTAAATAGCCGAATGGCTACTTATTTAATTCATGCTCTTCTCCTTGGAATTCGTGCAAAGGAAGTGCAGCCCTAAGCTGCTATAACATCAACATATATGGCATGTCATTTGACACTACCATCAACTATACCCAGAGGTCTTCAAACTCAAGTTGAGTTTGAACCTTTGTCTTCCATGCAAAACAATTATCATCTCTCAAAGCAGATTTCTCTGAGTACTACAAGCCATATTATACAAGAAACCAAAAAATGCAACAATTTTTCAAGAATGATATTCAAAATTACATAGATGTCATTCAAAAAAATTCAAAGAGGGAGTCATCTCCTCTTGTGACCACTGTTATCCAAGGAATCAGCTTCATAACTAGCTTCCAACCTTCTCTTATTGAGTATCTTACCGCAAAAAGCTTCAAAAATGAAATATTTCACAAAATACATTGGCGACCAAAAAATCAATATTATATGGTTATGCCTCCCATAGTACCACATGCAAAGCATAATAGAAGCCATATTCTGACTTGTCGCTTTGTGCTATCACTAAATGCATAAAGCAAAATTATATGCCTTCTATTTTCACAAGGTTCCAAAAGAGCTTCTATTCTTCAAATATAGTAAATTTGGCTTTACCATTTAAAATGCACAATTGTTTACTTTGTCAATGTGTAATTTCACAGTATGATGGTTTGAAATTTTTGATGAACTTCAAATGAACTGCATTTATCTTTGAAAGGCATGACCTCTCTGAGCACAGCCTACTTGTTGGTGTTGGTATGATCTGTTTGTTGGATCAGCTTTGTGACTTCAAAAAGAATGCAGCTTTTATAATCTTCCTAGATGCAGCCTTTCAAAACAATGCTGCCCTTTTTTCTTACTTTCTCTTCTCAAGTTGAAACCTACGGTGGCCTCTAAACAATTGGAGCAGCCTCTTGCTGGGTGCTCTACATATTGGGTGCAATTGCTTGTGTAGGGCAGCCCTTTGATCTAAAACTACTTTCAATTTAAAATGCCTTGACATGCCACACAAAAAAATGATTCATTGTCAGTTTGTCCTTCAAAACAATGGTTGGAAGCAATCATAGGAAAAATGGTAATGCTCTCTTCTACAAGCATAACCTTCAATGGCTTGGTAGGAGCACTATGTAGCTTCTCCTCACTTGTGGAATGAGATTAACCCTCGTGCAAAAAACACCAAGAAGAGTATGCAAAAGCATCTCATGCCACTACCTCAGATGTTTGCACAGATATTACATCACCATACATGGTTCATTGAGACTTACAACATCAAATGCAAGCCTCTCCACACCTACTCTACCTACAGCAACAATGAAAACTCAACTTTCCTAGGCAAATCAACCAAACAAGCATGTAAAAGGCATTTGTCAGAAGTGCCACCTGTGCAGCCACAAGTTAAGACAGGTTATAGACCTCTACCTTTTCATGGCCCCTAGGAAGAGAAAAAGACATGCAATGAGTTGATTCAATATATGAAACCATTCATCTTCCACTCACTGCCCATGATAGTGTGTTTGCTAGTATTTTGTTCACCACTTCATGGTGAGCCCATCACTAGGGTTTCTACGTTTGAAGAGGCAAACACACTCAACCTCTATGTAAGCGACAAGCTTGCAAAACTTTACCTTTTCAATTAGCGCTGACATCTGCGAATTGAACCAAAGTGCACTAAGATGTTCTGAACGATCCCATACACCATCAAATCCACCTTTCCAATTGCCATGCAAAATGTACCATCTTTTTAAAACAAAATGTTCTCACTAGTGTGAGTCTTGAGAAGTGACATCTAACTAACCCCATTGGACCAACAACCTTGACCCGATTTATTGGAATCAAATGATGTATTGTTCAATGAAGCATTATTTCATACACTCAAAAAAGGGTGGTATTTCTATAATTATCCACCAACTAATTAAACAATATTCCCATATGGGTTGGTAAAAAATAAAAAATCCCACTAATATACCATAGTAAAATTATAATAAAGGATACTATAGTAATGATGCAATATAATATTCTAACATCAATGTGGAGGAGTTAGCTGCAATGGTTTTGGGGTAAAACGAAGTAGAAAGAAGAAGAGTAATAAAGAGGATGAAAAGAGAAGAATAAAAAACACAAGAAAGTCAAATAAAAGGAAGAGAGAGGATCATAGACTAGCAAGAGAGTTGTGTGCCAGAGTGAGTAAAATTAGGAAAATGGAAGAGAAATCTGCCATAGCAACAAAACGAAAGACAAAAAACCAAATATACCAAAAGAAAACACAAAAAATTCAAAAAGATGGTGCTGATGCAAGAAGAGAGGAATTCTAGGAAGATCAGACTATAGAAAAATATTACCAATTACTTAATCTAGGAGACTTGTTTCTTCTGAGAAGTTGTAGCAATTATCACCAATGGAGAAGAGAAGCTGGAGAAGAAGAGGAATTTCAACTAATCAAACTGATTGAGCTATTGGTCATAAGACATCATAACCTTCATACCAATGACAAAGCAGAAAATGCAGTTTCAAATTGGAAAGAGAAACTACAAAAGATCGTTGTGAGTATAAGACAATAAATTCCAAGATTGAAAATAATGATCATCATGAACAACATGAATAGATTCACATAACATATAGAGAAGAAACCCTTTCCATTCCAACCTGTGACCCAATGTCATCCCTTGTTTTGCATGGCAGTAAGAAGACAACTCTGTGTATCAATCCAACTGACTTGACTATTCAAAGAAATATCTTTGCCATACATAATTAAAGATAGAAGAAAGGATGAGATTGTTTAATGCATTAGCAAATGAATTAATACAGTATCCCAAGAGTGATGACCTTGAGGGATTACCTTGAGTATTTAGAATGGTCTACAAGAGGCAAGAACTATAGAAGATTTAAATGCAATTCCTTGGAAGTCAATACAATTGAGATACAATTGAGAAAAAATAAGGAAGTATCCTACAATGAGAAGTCCAATGAAGAAAAAAATATTAAAAATAGAAGGTAGAAACAATCAAGACAGCAGCAACAATAGTTCCACAAAGGGTGCAAATATTACAAGGGAAGGAAATAATGCAATGCAGAGCACTTTGCCTAATTGCCCATTAATCCATACTAGGTAAAGCTGCCAATGTTTCCAAAAGATACATAATATGTTGTGCAGCATTTGTTCATGTTGGAATCCTATTTAAGGAGCCACAAGCTCATGGATCCCATGACGAACTACTTTAATGTTTTAGACACTCACAAAAGATTCCTTGCAATCATATATGAATAGATCCTATGTTCCACAGAGTTTCCAAGGCAAGAACAGCAGGACACATTTTCAGAATGATAGCAGACAGGAGGCCTTTTTTAAGGGAAATTAAGGAATGTCAACTAAAAATATAGGAAATTTCAATTATTCATATATAAGGCATTCATGATATACATTATAGAACCATAATACATAACATTAAAGTTGAATTGAGATTTCAAATTAGAATCAACACACAAATTAACAAAATTTCATTGCTTTCATTATTAATATGCATAATGCATATATATTATATAAAAATTACAATGAAATGCCGACTAACTACAATTTACAACTACAAAATGACAAAAACATAGAAAATCTACCATGAGCCTAATTTTTGTTTGCTAAAACAGCATCAAAATTAGAGTCTTAAGTCTTAATTACTCCCAATATGAGGGACTACCTCATTCAATGGTGTACCCCAATGAGCCCCTCCTATGTCTCATCCTCATCAATCTTTGTGGCATCTTCAAGATCAACATCCCAACATGTGGATGAAGTTTGACAATACTAAAAAGGTTTTAGATGTCACAAGGCACTATGCACAACTACCAACTTCCCTACAAATCAAAAAACAAGCCTATTCCTCTTAACAAATTGAATGAAGTTGTATGTGGACCAATTTTCCTCTACAACAAAGGA
The DNA here is from genome assembly GCA_007115665.2 of Sequoiadendron giganteum. Taxonomy (NCBI): domain Eukaryota; kingdom Viridiplantae; phylum Streptophyta; class Pinopsida; order Cupressales; family Cupressaceae; genus Sequoiadendron; species Sequoiadendron giganteum. Next base: position 558,471,150 of record CM021101.1, on the reverse strand, counting down.
ACTAGCAACTCGTAAAAAGAGGCAAGTGGCAAGCATCCCCAATTCCATGGCATCCTTGCCATGCCATGTCCACCATTTGATAGGGTTACTTTGAACTAACATAGCCCTATCTGCCCTGGCCTCTAGTTTGTTGAATGTTGGCCCTGGAAGATTAACTAAGGCAATCCATTGTTGTCAAAGTAAAGCTATCTCCTCAATGCTATACATCTTTTGAAGGGCTTTCAAGAACTCTTCTTTCACTTGATATTCAAAAGGAGACTCTAGACCTTGGTGCATACCATTTGGGATTTAGAGCATAGGCTGCCATATGAAGGAGAGCATTTATAGTGTTCCATTGTGATGTCACAATGGACCAAATATTCTCCTCATGTAGTCTCAAATTAGATTCCCAGCTATGAATTGCTTGCTTAATTTAACCAATCATGTTGTCAAATGCTTCATAAATTTCTCCAAGACTATGAGCCTCTATATCAAGTTATCAACATACCTAATCACCTATAAAACAAGTGAGATGAAAGAATAAACATATTTGCAAGAAAAATATTCAAGTAAAAAAAAACTGAATTTTGATTTGAAATTAAAATACATAATTTTTCAATATTTAAAATACAATGTAAGGCAAAAAAATAAAATCTGACTTAATAATTTATCTAAGAGTGGACCACCAATCATCATCAAAGATCTTCCACTTCACACTTTTCCCTTCAATTGTGCTTACCTATGACCACCTACCTTACTCGACATTTCCCATTATTTATTGTAGAGGCTCTTTAACTTAGAGCATCCTCTCTAACAAGATGAAGTGACTAGCATATCTAGTCTCCACAAATTTGAAAAAATATTTCTTCAAAAAAGTTTTGAATAGTGCTAATGAGGTGTAATGGTTGCAAATGAAAATCTATGTCTCTAGCTTCTGCCACCATTATGTTCACCCAATTTATTTTCCCAATGTCTTTCAATGCATTGTTTCATGTGTGAACATATGGGGTCCAAAAATAGTGTTTCTAAGCACAATTTACCATCATGGCGTGTAATCTACAAACACATGTTGAGTCAGTGACAACATGTACAACATTTGAGGCCCCAACCTCCTCTATGGCCTCTTCAAAGATTGAAACAGAAAGTCCACATTCTTGTGATTTTGTGAGCGATAAACAACTTTAAGAAAATAAGCACATTGTAGATATGACTATGATATTGATCAAAAGCCAACGTGTAATAGCGGTACACCCATCCATGATAATTGAGCAACATATCTTTCACCAAGTTTGTCTCATGTTCTCCATCAATAAACTCACTTTGGAGTACTCTCTATTAAGGAGGGTGATATGTAGTCTATGTTCTCTATAGGGGACACATGAGGAACCAATGGCATTTGTCTTTTTTAACATTTCTCTAAAATGGGGCGAATGTACCACATAAAATGGGATGGCATGAGCAAAGGAAAATATGGCAACCAAAGAATCTACCTTTTCTTGTGATTGCACATTCAACATCTTTGCAACACTAGTAACCCTTCTTCTTTCTTTGGTAAAACCCTCTCCCTGTTGATTCTTAATATCCATGGTATGGGTAGGTAGAGTAGATTGCATAGTCTCTATTAGCACAACCTTATTTCTTGCCTCACCCTCCATGTACAACCTAGATGCCTTTGCCTTCTCAACTAGGATTTTTTTCACAACCTCTTAGCCCATGTCCAATTCTAGACAAAAGATTACTATAAACCTTTGTGTAGTCACCCTTGCAATCCTTGTTGCAAATATGTTATAATCCATGTCTACTTTCCCCTCAACTTTTTTTCTTGTCTATCTATAGAAGTTGCAAATTGTAAGTGGAGTTTTTGTGATTGAATGAGCCCTTAGCATAGGTTTTTAGGAGTAGAAGGCCATTCAAATGGATTACTTCTCACTTCACGTGTAGCACTCCCACACTCAAAAGAACCCCCAATACCTCTATGGCTTACTTATTGAATCTCAATTTCATTGCTACCATATCCCTCATTGTTGCTCATATTGTTTTTCAATTTTTTTATTATTATTTTTTTAAATAAAAAAAACCACTTACATTAAAAAGCCAAAAAAACTGCCTAGGTGTTTGAAACTCTTAAAGAAACAAAAAAAATCGAAGCATTTGTGAAAATGAACAATAAATGTTAAGACTTACCTCAAATGATGTAGTTTTGATGCTCTATCGTCTTCTTATCACTATTGTTCCCTTTCTTCATCTTCTTCTCACAAAATGCAAAATGGCAAAATGAGGGAATTTTATGTTTTTAAGTGGTTTTGGGTTGTTAAAGGGCTGTGTTGGGGGCCTTGTGCGCCGCCCCCCCCCCGCCCTGCCATCCATTATTTTCTTATTATATTGTTTTTTTCAATTTATTTTTTGGCATTCTAGGCCATAGGGGACAATCGGCCATCCCCTAGCATCCTTGCCAATTTCTAGAATGTCCCTTAGAATTTTTCTAATTAGGGATGGCCCAAGAACATTTCCTAGCCTTCCCTGCATCTCCAAAACATCCAAGGATGTGAGCAGCTAGAGATCCCTAGGGGACACATCCCCAAGTAACATTTTGAAGATAAGTCTCAAACATAAGTGGAATTCAAGGGGAAGAAGATGCTTTCAGACTATCATTACCTTGAGATCACCAGAAAGAGTAAAAGTAAGATGGGGAATGTAAGGCAAGAAAAACGGGAAACTATAGAAGATTATAATAGGAGATTCAAAATAATTGTAAAAAAGTAAGAGGAACCCTTAAATGAGATGATAGTTTGTTCATGGCTTACAACCATGTCTAAGGCTAGCAATGGACAAGTACTATACAAGATGTTCCAATAGGCACAAGAACATGCAACCAAAGTATAAGTTCAATCACAATTGTCGTAGGATGATACTACATTGGAGTACAAGAGTAGCTAGAAAGTATGCAATTGAAGCATGAAATCAATAATTAAAGGGAAGGCGATAGTACAATTGCCACAATGTCACTAGCAAATAGTGGAGTAAGCACAAGCACTAGACTAAGGTAATCTAGTTGTGCTAAATTCCATTATAAGCAAAAGTGTCCACATTATTTAATGTCTAGAGGAAGAACAACAACTTCAATATAGATAGGCCCATTCAATGTACTATAAATGATAGGCACCTCATTGCAAGCACTGATTCTTTATCCTGGGCAAAGAATGTGCTGCCGAATCTAAAGAGTCTGGAATTTTCATACATTTGTGGTCATTATTGTAAGTAGCACCACCAACATTGTAATGCCCACCCATTCGTTGCCTTGAGATGTCTTGGTTTTGGCATTGTTTTATGACTATTTATCAAGGGATGCATAGGTCATGCTTGTTCTTGTTGCTTTGGGTGCTTATCGTTGTTTCAACTTCACCATTTTCATTAATAGTCCTTGTTATGACTGTTGTGCTTGCCCTATATGGTGTGTTTGGACCACTCGCATATATCAAGATGGTGTTCCTCAACATGTTGGTTGTTGGTATTTTGGTTGCTTTGAGTTGTGTGTGTGAAATTGTGTCAAGTTCCTTTTGAGGACTTGATGTATTTTGTTATTGTTGTGTTCATTGAGATGTATATGTTATGCCTTATATGCCTAGTTTATCATAATGCTTTATTTCATGGATATTAGCATATCTATCATGATTATACATTATACATGATGTTCAACGCAGTTGGATGATTTTCACGTGCTTTGGCTATTATATATTGAGCAAGTATACTTGACGTTTGTGTTGAGTGGGTGTAGGTACAAGGTTATTTCTCCATCTGATATGTAGGTCTGAGTTATTTCCCAATGGTGATTATATCGGAAAATGTCAATTTGGGCTTATGCGTTTGGTAGCCACTATTGCACTTGTTTGGGTGCAAGATGAGCCTTGTTTTCCCTTATTGTTTTGGATCCACATCAGCGGCCATTCTGGACTTCATGTGTTGTGGAAAACCAGTAAATGCATAATTTATATTGTGGTTGTTATTTCTTGTTTATATGCAATTATCTTTTAAATATTAAAGTGTGTGTATGAATAGTCTGATGCATTGGGAATTGGGAAACTGGGAAAGAAAAAAAAAGGGAAATGCTATTTGAAATGGATTAAAAATAAAATTTAATCGTTGCAATTAGTTAAAATTGTTATTCAAAATTTCTCCTTTAGCTTTGAAAAATTGATTCAAATACTTGAATTGCCTAGAAAAAAATTAAATTGCATTATTTTATTTACCTTTGGAAAAAGAAATGAATTAGATAGTTTAATATAATTGCTATATTTATTTTTGTGAGAATGAAAATAAAAGTGAAAAAAGAAAAGAAAATAAGAAAATAGAAAACACTATAGCTTTAGATGGTACTTTTTTACTAACTAAACCCAAAAAGCTACTTTGGATAACTTTAATCTTCAGGTCAGACATTATTATCAGAGTTTTTACATGGTGTGAAACAACAAAAAGAAAAAATCTATCACAAACCCTATTCGTCGTCTTCCTCCAAGAAATCGTATAGCTATTGAAAGTTTTGCACAGGTCCATGGTGATAAAGCTTCTTCATGAACCTAAATCCACGTATGGCTTGAACACGATGATCAAAGAGCTCTCCTCCCTGCTAAATCTAGCAAGAAGGGATGATAACGAATACAGGGGTCATCGAGCCGCTCCAAATCGCCAAGAAATGGTATCCCAACTCCCATATGGGCTGCTTCCAACGTCTCATCCAAATTACCCAAAAGATGCGAGTCGAAAATCTCACGAGCCAATTCTGCTACCAAGGGCTTGGATACAGGGAGGTATAGTAATGAAGCGATGAAGCAAGATGAGAATCCGAATTTACTCGATATCTATCATCCGAATTCACAAATTTCTGACCCAATATCAGCCTTACTGCCTTAATGGTGATATGGGAACCTTTTTGAACAACCTTCTTCAAGCAATGATCTGAAATCAAACCCAAGAATGCCAGCTGCCCTTTCTCATTGTTGAGCCTTATTGGAGTTTCCATCACTACAAACTGTTGTTTTTCCCCCATTTTGCCAAACAATTTTGGCTTAAAACTAACTGCGATCACAATGGCACACCTCCTAATGATGCAAGCTTTAGTGGGACAGGTTGTCGACATTATTCACCTCCTATGCCCTCACACAAGCAAAATTTCCTCTCAATTGGCTTCTTGGCTCTCGTCTCCATAATGCCTTTTGATGTCATTGTACCATCATTTAGAGAAACATTAATGTTGTCACATGTCTCCTAAACCCTGTTTCTGAAAGCCTCGCCTTAGACAAAATATCTAATGCTTTCCTAACAGACAAATCTAGCGACTAAAGAATGGATAACTAGTCAAAGAATTTTGGCAAGTTAGAGGAACGAACAAAACCCAAAAGATGTCATTTCCAAAATGACACGTCGAAAAATGTATGTAAGGCATCATTGAATGCAAGGCATAGGTGTACACTAAACTATCAAAGCACAGTGGCACTACATACAAGTATAATAATGGTGAATGAGCTATGCCTCATTTTGCATGAGCTATTAATTATTCATTTTAATTTTATGAGTGTTACCCCCATATGTTAACAACTTACCATTGAAAAAGGAAAAAAAGAAAATAGAAATAAAGTGCAAAAGAGAACTAAAAATTAGAGAAAGGAAAAAGACAGTTTGTTATTGATTCCTTACTATTTGAAAATCTCTTCTTCTCTCCCTCTCTCAAACCCTCTATATTCTCAAATTATGAAATTGGATGGGTTTCCTTGGATTTGGATTGCTTGGGTTGGGAATTGAATTGCAAAGGGAGAATTGTTGGATTTATTGTGTTACAACTAAATTTGCTTCTCAAATTTGAAGAATAGAAAAAAATGGTAAATTTTACAATGCATACTTGCGGTATTTTTCCTCATTTCTCCATGTTTTTGAGTTCCTTCTTGAATGTTTGCCATGCCTACCTTTAAGGAGGCATAGGACCTCTATTTTAGTTTCAATTCATACATTTTAATTGAGTAAATTAATTGTTTGATTTTTTTTTTTTAAAGTTAGTTTTGAGCCATGGTTATGGTGAAATTTTCCAAGACTTTAGAAAATGTGAATTTTATGTTAAAAGTGTGGTGTTGTGCATATTTGCAACCAAAGGGTAATTTTAGAATTTTGAATTTTGAAGGTTCATCAATGGTGGATTTGGGATTTTATAGTTTTCATGTGAAAAATAATTTTAGAAAAATTAAGATTTGGAACGATTTATAATGAATCTTAATGTGGGGAAATAAGTCTTATTAATATATTTTTATTTAGAAATTGTTGAGACCATGTTTGATTTTATACCCCAAAGTTTGCATTGAAATCCATGCCACCCAAATAGTGCTTTAGTGTGATGAACCTAAGATTTGAGATGTAGAGTGTAGGAAATGAGCTCGAAAAGCGCTAGTCCTTGCTGGTTGGGTTCCTCGCATGGACAAGTTGATGCATACCCGACTTCGCTTAGCCATCCCTTCAAGCTATTGTGATGACACTCCTTCACTAGTACCCTATGGTTCCTCGCCTTGATGTTGTTGGACTTGGTGTCTAACGAGAGACTCGTCTCTATCCATGTTGTGATTGGAAGAGACCTTGGTTGCACATGTTCATGTGTGTGCTATATGATTCTTTATTGGCATGTCTATGCCATATATTGTGGATTAATCGCTATGCTTATTGTTGGTGATGCTATCCCCTTGAGCATGTGTATTTGGAACTTGATAACCATTTTGTTGGCCTATTATGCATTGGATGTTGATTATGATTGTTGACCTATATGCATTTGATGTCGATCATGCTTGTGCCATGTGTATGCTATAATGATGTTTGATCTCATTTGATGCCATGTGTGTACTAGGGTTGGATGTCCCTATTGATTGGCGTGTATGTGAGCCATGCTCCTTGTTTTACGTGAGTGAGTTGCTTGTGCCCAACTAACTATCTCCTAGCATAGTGGGGTGAACCTAAGGGTACCATGTGGTTGGGTGGCGTGGATACTATTGTTGGGGATCGAAGTTTTTGGAGGCTTCATCTTTGGAGGAGCTATGGTCAATGTGCAAGTGAAGGTTCTTCCATTGCTTTAGTTGCTCTTTTTTCTAAATGGATGTAATATGTATATTTAAGGACAATGAGTCCTCTCTAGTAATTGTAGCATTATTCATTGTATCATTCATGTATTGGAGTGTGACCTTCAAGTTGGGAGGGAGCCTCTATCTTGTAATTATGTTATTAACTCATTTAGTTCCTAATTGCAATCTTTGTAAGTAGGGTATGTGTGACCTTTGTAATTATTGTATAGTTGTACTTGCATATACCTTGTGATGTGGGTTACAGTTCAACTATGTTTAGAATGAAACCCTTTAAAGGAAATGGTTTATTAGACTTGTTTGGTATTTTTTCACAGCTCTTCTTGTGACGGTGTTGGCAAGTTTGTAGCCCTAAATCATAACTAGGCATGTTTGGATTAAATTATTATATGTTATAATTATGCTTATGGTTGTTTATGGGTGAATCTTTCTTGTATTATCATAATGTTTGAATCCCCTATTGTTGCCTTGAGCTTGTCTCAAAATTGTTGTCGAACAAGCGTGGCTTTTCATAACCTGTCTTCTCTTGTTTTGCTTGTAGTCCCTTACCTATGTTAAGGAGCTAGTGTAGCCTTATGTTGTGTTTCTTAGGAACTGAGTCCTTTGAGAGGTTCTCATGTAGCTATTACAAGGTCCACATTCCCTTAAATACTTGTCTCAAACCATTTTGTAACAACTCATAAATTGAGGGAGTTATGCCTTGTTGAGTGTGAAGTTAAGCTTGTTGGGTTTTTTTGCATCTTAAAGCCTTTTAGTTGTTTTTGTCTAAGTGTTGGGGTATCCGACTTCAATGAAGTCCAATACCAAGTTGTTGGGGTATCAAACTTCAATGAAGTCTAATACCCAGTGGTCGAGTGTCAGACTTTCGTGGAGCCCAATACTTGGGTGTTGGACTTTCATGAAGTTTGATACCAAGCTGTGTGTGTCAAACTTTCATGTAGGCCAATATTGGGGTATCAAACCTCAAGGAAGTCTGATACCAAGGTATCAACCCTGTGAGAGGCCGATGAGGCCTCGGACTTTGGGGGATCCCAATGTCAGTATCAGATTTGTGGGCATCCCCATACCTTATTGAGGGTCAAGGCTTTTGGGTGACCTCAGATAAAAAGGGTAAGCCTTTGTTAGTGGTTTTTTTTGTGTCATGCTCCAATGGATTTTGGAGGGTGGTTGGGTAGAGAGGTTTGGTGGATGTTCCAATAGTTTTGAGAATCTTGACTCTCTCCCATCCCTCGTTTTCAATACCAACCATGGTGTTCTATCTCATGGTATTTTTAAGTCTTTTGCTTGTGTCACCATGCTTTGTGCATCGGTGTGTGTCGCAAGTGTGTCATCACATGTTATGACACCTTGTGCTTGTATTAATGTTGTGTGGCTTCATAAATGTCACTTTTGCTTCGTGAAAAATTTGTTGGTTAGTGCTTTGTTTGTTAATGTCCTTGGTGTGTAACTTGGGGCCTTACAAATACCACAATCAAATTATTGCACCACATTCAAGTCAAATGACCACTATGATTACCAATGTTGAGGGAAAGACATATTAGAAGAGATAGAAGAGGATGCAAGGGGTTCCTCCACAAGCATATGTGGTAACTCGCCAATGAATGCAAGGGATCCTTCCTATTGTTGTACCACAAGCAGCAATGCCAAACCCTACAAGACCCTATAGATTCATACCCCAAACCCTAAACAAGTAGCAGCAGCAGCTTTGGCAATGACACTAATTTAGATAGTGGCAACAACACAAGGGGTGAAGGATGTAGAGCTCTTTATCGAGGAAGAAATGGGAGGATATAAAGTAAAAATGGTCATAAAGAAACCTAAATTGTTACTAGTGTGGTAAGCCTGGACACATAGAGTGGCATTTACATCATAATTCCAATTTAAGAGAGTAGACTCATAACTCACTCTATTGCGAATCCACAAGCTGGCCAGAGAAGTGAGAATCAAGACTATAAAAGCTAACCAGTTCCCCTGAAGCATAAGCGAAGCCCCTAAAAGTAGAGGCATAAGCTAGTAGGAGAAGCAACAAAAGACTTTCAACCTCAAATAAGATAGACACAAAGAGGTTGAGAATTGAAAGATTAAAAGATGTTGATGAGAAGTCTGAACGCTTTTGAATTGCACATGAATCAACGAATACCGCAGCTTTTGACAAGGTTATTTCCAAATCAAGAAAGTATAGAGGGCCTAGAACCCCCAATACTAACCATGACACCACAAAAATAATGGCAATAGAAGGGACCATAGAAGCTGAATGAGAACCACAAACTTCTAGCCTGATAAAGTTGTTATAGCGGAACCACAAAGAGTCTATACATGCACAAACAATCCATAAGAATCCCAATTAAAACTGCTTCATCAATCCAGCCAAAATTTCATCAAATTCGGACCTATAAACTGAATGGTATTTGATAAGTAGGAGATATTTGCTGCACAAACAATCCATAAGAATCCCAATTTAAACTGAATGGTATTTGCTGCATAGTGCCAAAGCCACCACATACTACAGGGTGGCAATTGTGTCATTGCCAATGGTGGTTGTGAATGTGACAGGGCAATTACATCATTATCAACTGGTGATTTTGTCAAGTGGTAATTGCACATTGGAAGATGACAGTTGACGATGAGACATGTCAGTTGCACCATTGACAATTGGCAGTTTTGTCAAATAACAATCATTCATTTAGAAGATGGCTGTTACGAAATCTTCAGTTGCAGTTTTGCCTGTAAGTGACAGTTTTGCTCCCTATCCTTGATCACTAAGATTTGCATAGGCAAGAATAAGGGCACAAAATAGTGTATATTCCCATTTTGAGTCAACTAGGAATCCATCAGTGCACGAAAGGACACTCTGAAATGTTTTATAAATGAGAGATATATATTCAATTGTTACAAAAGAGAGTGAGAGTGAGAAGTAAGCGAATTGAGTTCATTATAGAGAAAGAATTGTACTGCAAAGAGTAGTTTGAATGAGTATAGTATAGGATTTTTAAAAAAACTTTGGCCAAAACGATTTTTTCCCCAAAAAATCCCGATTTAATCAGCCATGATTTTCAATGATGTTCAATGATTTTTTAGGGTTTAAATCGTGTAAAAATTGTGAAAAAAATGCCCAACCAACCCATTGTGAAACCCTAACTACACAAAATTGATATTTAATCAGGATTTTTTGTTGATTTTTAGCACAAACTAAGCGTTGGCCGATGGGACATGGTTCACCATCAAAGATTCACTAGGTTTCATCAGGTTGTTGAGGTAAATCACAGGCAGGTGACCTTGAATAGACATATATTTCTAATAGATGTTAAGGACATTAAAATAGAGACACGTTCTTTAGTATGCTTCTATGTTTGATGTTAAGGACAATAACATGGAATGGTTAAGAGATGTGCTGCTTTTTTCTCTATACTCCACACTACTGTCATTTGCCTTAGGCTCATAATAATGCTTTCCATGTATATAAATCTAAAGACACAATTTAGTGGGAAATAGTAGACAATATCATAAATACTAAGTAAGGCTTCTATCTTATTTTTTAACATATCTGAACCTTATAAAGAGTACTTGCCAAAAGGAAATATAGAAAGCTAGACTAAACTAGAATGAAACTCTATTGGCTTGATATCAACCTAAAGAGGTTTGTTTTCTGTGAATCCTTGTGATTCTGACTATTCAAAAGAATTTTAACATTTCAATTGTCAATTTCCTTTTCAGATGCTAACAAAGTGTGATAATTTGAAGCTTCAATTTGACACCGGCCATCAAGTTTTAATGACAAGCAAGTAGGGTAGTGACAATTGTATAATCAAGTGGTAAGCATAAGTATATACATAATAGCATATAGACATTGTGCAATCAGAAGCAGAATGGTTCCTATCAAAAAGATAAAAATCAGCTTGTAGTGCTGAAAAAATGAACTATAACAGTATTTTATATTTAAATAAAGGATTGTTTTGGTTATATTTAAATTTCCTACATATTTTGCAGGCTTAATGCTTTGTTAATTGGTGAAACTCACTACTTAAATGCATGCCTTGCACTTTTTTTGGGAACTACATTCCATTTAGGATTGTCAAAGTCATGGAGTTTCAGAAGGCCTACAAGGAGTACAATAGCAGTACATGAATGCTTTAGACATATATAGTGTAGCATTCCATGCATGTTAAATAGGTATCAAGCAAACTCATACATTCCTTGAGAGAAGTCATGCCCTAGTCTTGTGGGCTTATCTTTATACCTCCTAAAGCAAGCTCATATATTTTGTCTTTAACGATCCAGATAGATTTCAGCAACAACTGTCCCAGTGAAAGGGAATGTTCCTCATGCTTTGATTTTCCATTGAAACTTGTACTTATAATCTCTCAAATTCTTGACTCAAAGTCCAATGTTTTTTACTCTATCATCCATTTATACGCAAAATCAAAGAAAATTTACTTGAATAATATTAGCTAAAATTGTGGCTCAAATAGTTGCTCTCTTCTTTTGTACTAACAGGTCTTTATTATCTAATGCAAAAATATTTAACAATTCCTTTACTCTTTTACAAATCTGCTAAAATAGTTATCAATGAGAACATTTCAATATCATTTATGGCCTTTTGAGCTTTAATATTTTGTTTCAAAAGCATTTTCTATTACTCTATCTTGAGCTATTTGATTCAAAACCTATTAAGTCGAATTTTGCAATTGCTTCCTTTGTCATATAATTTCCCTTTCACACTTTTCATGTAGTTCTCTTTGACATTGTTCTAGAAATTAAAAGTACTGTTAAATCACAAATATGAACCAATTGATTCCCGTTTTGTAATTTATGATGTTTGCTTAGCAAAGGAAAACTCTCTTTTTAATGGCTTTCTTGAGACTAAGGATTTTGAGATCTTAGAGGCCAACTTGGATGGTCATGAGGTTGCATGACTTAAGAGACGCTCTAAACCAAGAGCTTCATCATCAGGACTTGCAACCCTCTAGCATAGCTCATTTGTTGTAGCAAGAATCATTGGCTATGTTCGATTTTTTGGAACTTTGTGTTAAGTTTTGAACCAAAAAACAAAGAAACAAAATTCTGAAACTCAAAAACACACAAGATGAGAACAATACAAGAATTTTATCTTGGGAAAACCCTCCTTCACGAGGGAGAAAAACCCAACCACAAATGTATCTCTTGTATATAAAAAAAAAATAGCAGCAATCAGCTTACAACTTGACCCACAGAAGAATAGCACCTCTCATAGATGCATGCTTACTAAAGAACTCTGTTTTTCTCCTTAATATCAATTTTCTCTTCAAAAGATAACCACCTGCTGTAGATAGTGAACTCCTCCTTGTAAGAATGACCTTTTCTTTTTTTAAGCAAGAATCAATCCTCCAATAAGTAATTGTCATCTCCTAATTATAATCAAGGAGTGATTACATTTACATGCATAAGGAGAAGCATTTACAATTTCCTATTTTAAGGAGGCGTTTCAGATTGCATGTCAGTTACACTTGCATGTAGACCTTTTGGAATAAGTTGTTTCAGTGAGTCGGCCAACTGACATAATAGCTATTTAAAGAAGATACCTCCTGCTGCAATGACAATAACTATTTAAGGAAGATACCTCTGCTGCTAGAAGATACCTCCTGCCGCTAATACATTAACACTTTGTACTTAGTTTATAGGTTGAATTTGTACAAACTATATTGTAATTGAAATTTTATCAACTGTAATCATCTAGTTATTATTTATGCACTATGAAGTATGCTTTGTGCAATGCAATGTAATCAACAATATGAATATAAAGTTTAAACAACAAAATCCTATTTTCTACGATTCATGGGTTAAACTCTATTTTATTTGCTCTCTATATCTATATGCTACGGAAATGTCCTTAAAATTAAAAAAAAATAGTAGCTTTTGTCTCTTTTTCTACACTTTTTTACTTTCTTTTTTTAAATACGATTTTTTCCCAGTTTTTTCAAAAAATCTTATACTTTTGGTTTGCTGATTTTTTCCCTAAACAAATTTTGCTGCTATGCCTGACCTATCTAGGATACTTGTATCTATTTTGGCCTAGAAGGAAAAGAAGTTACCAATTCCACTTCCGGCTAGTTTTCCCCACTTTAAGGTTTCTAGGATAAAATTATTCTGTCAAGTTTTACATCATTTGTCATTCTTTATTTTTCCATGTTTGTTCTAATTTTAGTTTAACAACTACAATATATGTGACTACTCCGACAATTCAGGAAGACTGATTTTAGCATAAATTGCATACAAAGCTATCATGAAGCATGAACTCAAGTAGAGCAACAGTCTTGTTATTTGTAATCTCTAGCAAATACTACTAATCTCAAAAGACTACAAATCATATTGTATCAGAGCAGGTTTAATATTTAGGTATTCTGGATAGTGTTCGGTTGATTTGTATTGCAGTGACAAGATCAAAGAAAAAAGAATTGTAGCCTTACAAATCAAAGATTACCACAAGGAGGTGGAATCAAGAAGTGAGGAAAATGGCCAAGCTAACAAGAGATCATGGCTAAGAACATCACCATTACATGAGGAAGGAAGTATGTGATAAAGTCTCAAGATAACATTACCAAGATACAAAAGTTCATGGTGAAGAACCAAGCATCCATTCACATGGAAGTTTAAGCTCTGTCCATGAAATTTGGCATAGAAAAGAAGACCCCATAAAGATAAAGTCTCAAGATAACATCACCAAGATACAAAAGTTCATGGTGAAGAACCAAGCATCCATTCACATGGAAGTTTAAGCTCTGTCCATGAAATTTGGCATAGAAAAGAAGACCCCATAAAGATGAAAATTACTTTAAAGACTAATTCATAGATGAATAGGAGAAGTCTATGAAGGAAAATGGAATGCTAATTAAGGTTCTTCAATGGCAAGTAGATGCTGAAATTATAGATAAACAGTTCAAACAAATGGAAGCATACTTTAATCATAATGTGCACTATGATAGTGAAGCACAAAAGATCTCTTTTACTGTTTTACATGTCTCATAATGGAAGAGCATGCACTAATTTGGTCAGAAAGCAGAAAGGTATTTAGTTTCTTCATGAATGAATTAGAATCCAATTGCAACTAGGTGGGATGAATTCAAAGAATTGTTAAAAAAATATATTTTATCCTATTGCACATTAAAGTGACTAAAAGACTTACATGGCAATATTTTAAACAGGATAGTGGTCAAAGTGTGCAGATCTATACTAAGGAGTTCCATAGACAAGCCATGTTGATTGGCTTGGGCTTCAAATATATGACACCTTTACCAAATATGGGTGGTTTCCATTAATGCGTAAGGAACAACTAACAAGTCACCCCTAGCAAGCCAAAGCACCGTGATGACATATGTGAGCAAGCATACTATATGAAGAAGATGATAAGCACACAGTTATATTGAGAGGAGCGGGTGGGTGGACGGGGGGGAGGGTGTGGGGGTTGAACTAGTATAACACAATTTTTGCCAATTTAAAACTTTACCAATCGCACTAACACCATTCACTCAACATCAATAGTTATGTACATGAGAAGAACACAATAACACACTATATTTACGTGGAAACCCTTACGGGAGAAAACCACAGCAAAATATTGCTTATATAAACTTTCTAAAAATTACAAACTTTGTAGGCACCAACCTACAAGAGACACCAATCCCCTTAATTTGTAGGCACCAACCTACTGAAGGCACCAACCCCCACAGTTCTGGAGGCACCAATCCCTAATGCCAAGCACCAACTTAGCAAAAGATAATAACTTCAAGAACAATGTTCCACCTTCAATGTTGCTTCTTCAATAGGTGATGGACAATTCTGCTCAAATATATCTCTCAAACTTATACCCAGTCTGCACTAATTCTCTTCTTGGATCTGATGTAATTACCTCAGAATATTTTCTCCAAATCTGCTATAGTCTTCTTCAAAGATCTGCTATAAGGCTTCATAAAAATCTGTTATGGTATTCCAAATAATCCCTCTATAAGATCTGCAATCAAAATGAGATCTTCACAACAGATCTGCTTTTGCTTCAATTTAATTCCTCCTTTGTGATGTAAACTGCCTCTTTAAAGCTCACACAAATTATCTATACTTCTGCTCTTCCTTTTATATAATCATTCTCACGCTGCCTGTATTCCAAATCTGAATTGAATCACATTTATATATGCTGGTCACAGATTGCAACCTTTGGTCAAAGATCACATCATTCAAAATCTGTTCTTGTATTATTTTTTGCCTTAACTTCTTTTCATATTTTAATTTAATTTATTCTGATGAATCTGAAGTTGCATCTCTTCAGAAAATGGATCATACCACTCCACTTCATGTTTGTCTAAGAATAATCGCACCCTTTGAGATCTGCCTTATTTGTTTTTAAAAAACTGATTTGTAATTTTCTTATTTAATCGCACCTTTTTGAAATCGTATCATTTCAAAGAATAAATCGTATCTTTTGGGAAAAATCTGTCTTTTCAAAACTTTAATCGCTGCACTCTTCTTGTGAATAAGACAAGGTGGATAAGATAAATTTGTCTTATTTGATAGTTTGTCTTATTTTTTAGTTTGTTGGATTTTACTTTAGATAAGACATTTGTCTTATTCATTTTTGTCTTTATCAATTTCTGTTTCATTTTAACTTTGTCTTGATCGATCTTCCTTTCATGTATCACTTTTTATTTATCAATTGCTGCACCTTAATCGATCTGATGAGTCCATAGAATCGATTAGTAGCTTCATCTTGTGTTGTCTTCTTTCCAGAATTGACTCTTTCAGGCTCGAATTTTTAATGGCCAGGTAACGGATCTTATCCAAAATACCTCTATCTTCCAATCTTCCACACTCATAACTTTTTCATAAAATCTGCTTGCAAATCTTTCAAAGATCTGCTCAAATATGCTTCATAGTTCGCCTTATAAGTCTCCTTAAATCTGCCTTATATGTACGATCAAAAACTGCTTCATATGTCTGATCAAATCTACCTTAAATCTGATCACCAGTCTGCTATGGTCTCATTCTTAGGAACTGCCTGAATTGGAATAATATACTTGTTATTTTCTTCATATTTCTTCATTGCTTATTCATTCTTCATTATTAATATATATGTTTCTGTGCACTAGATTTGCTTGTTACTCATATGATATCTCATTCACATACATATATTCTTTTTGTCTAACACACTTGCTTTCTTATTCACACTAGTTTGACATCAATGACAATATTTCCAACAATCTGGACTGAGCACCTTTGACATCGATGACAATATTTCCAAAAGAAGAAACAAAGCAAGGTGATGAAGAATCCTTCAAACAAAATCAGTCAACAAATCAGCCTAACAAAGAGCAAAATCAGCCATCCAAATCCTACTCAAGGATCCAAACAATCATCGTAGTTACTGTGTTAAGAATGGGCACACTGATGCAAAATGTTAGAAGTTCCATTACAATTGCATCCCAATAATCACATAAAAGAGAAAAATCTTCACAGAATTGCCAATTTTCTGGCACTCACCAGAAACAAAATGACATGGCAACATCCATACAAAAATATTAACTATATATACAGACAAAACACATTTATTATTTTTTATTTTCCATGCCTACAAAGATTTTAAACCCTGGAAATGGCTAAAATGGCCTTGACATTCAAGCAATGTTTTTGGATACATTTCCAAATTTCCAAAATATTTCCAAAGAATTTCCATATCCATTTCTGAAAGCAAAATGGCTAAATGGGAATCCCCTATGCATTTCCTACAGCCTAGGAAAAACCTATGTTACATGGGAAGAAGATCCTTGCAAACCAATACTGGAAATGCAATCGCTTTATTATGTGACCATATCAATGCAAGAAAAACAAAGTGATTATCAGAACATAGTATCTTTATGTAATGGATTGTCAGCATAATTTCATGAATGAATAAAATAACAAAATGAAACTGCCATACACAGCTTTATTGCTTTCTGAACAAAAATACACAAGCAAAATAGAAGCATTTTTATTCATACAAGAAAACTTATCATATGAAACACGCTGGCATTTTTTTAATTTTCTTGTTTGAGTAGTTGAAACAAATAACACTGACCTTTCCTTCAGCTGCACGAGCTGACAGAGCTATTTTGAGGCCCAAGCGACGGACTTTCTTTTGTAGCTTGATTGCATGACTTCGAGGCTTAGGGCCATGCATTGTAGCTCCATGCCTGAACTGCAGCATTTAAATCTAACTCATCAACCTGCAGCAACAATCTCGCTGGATTTCCATTTAACAGAAATCACTGAATATAAAATAAAATAAAGACCTGATGGGAAGTTTTCCAAAATATCCAAGAGGGAACCAGAAGATGTCCAAATATGAAAACACAAAAGAAAAATTACAAATAACCAAGTAAATGACAGAATGAATCATGATTCTTAACTCCAATTAGTTTACCTGGGGGCCACGCAGAGATCCATGGCGTGCTCTCCCTGTTCCTTTTTGTTTCCATGGTTTTTTCCCTGTTCCACTGACTTCACTTATTGTCTTTGTTGAGTGTGTTCCCTAGAAAACCACAAGAACAAAGAACATCTTAGAAACAGATCTCTTTACAGAACTAAGAAAAGAAAGAAACCGATGTTCAGTTGGTATTAAAAGGTAAGGCTATGGGATTTCGAAACATAGACAAAGTTATGTTTTCAACTTGTTAGTTCCCATTTTTTGTGAGTTTGTAATATACAAAGTAGTACCTTACGAGCACAAAATGAGAGATCATTTGTGAAAATAGAAACTTGTCTCCTTAACATATTTCATCTGACTTTTAATCAAGGATTATGTTTATTCAAAGTAGAAGCAGACAATATGAACCAGATGGATTCAACGCAAGTCAATGATGATAAATATTTCCCAACATAGTGCTAAGACATGCATGAAAGAAGGCAATTCACAAGTGAGAAAATTAAATGCTATATGGAACATAATAGATACAGAACACCTACAAATGGAATACAGAAAATGCCAAAATAACTTATTTGGGCATGCTGAGTGGGTAAACATATTTGAAACAAAAACCAATGTAGAATCCCAAAAAAAAATATTATCTTAAACAGAGATGGGAATTTCCCATCGCAGGAGACATCTTCACAGATAAGAGTTCCACTAATTTACAAACTTCAAATTCTATCTGTTAGCATTCATTTCTTTGTCAATTCAGAACAATTTCCATTTTGTCATTTCTGCCCCAACCTAGTAAGGGGTCCATTGTTGGCAAAATAATGCATTGGCTTGAGGCTTTGAGAATATATGGGTTTATGAATATGTTGTTGTTCACCTACATCAAGGGGCATCTTAGCATCCCCGAGCATTTCCAAAAACATGGGACTTCTCCAGAGGACCAGATGAGTCCTCATTTGACAGAGGCATTTTAGGGACATCCCAAAAAACATTGGGGATGTGTGGGGATGTTTCATCCGCAGGAAATGTCAGGGACATCATCTAGATCATGCATGATGCATCCCTGTGGAATTATGAAATAAGGATCTTCTCTTTAATCTGGGCACTCCATAATCCATAATATTAGAATTCAAACTGAACTCTAAGAAGAAAGTGTTGAAATTGTTGCTTAAAGTAGCCTGTGTGGTATATTTTCAAGGGATTTAGAACTTGATCAGGTTCCTGCATCCTGGAGCACACATCTTGTTTGAAGTTGGTTAATCTACCTGGGTTCTCTGCTGTTATAATGGAATAAATAAAAATCGTTATCTTTCCTGATTAAAGATTCTCCATGGTTCTGAACAGTATTTCATGATTTTTCTCAAGAAAAGGTTTCATGTTAAGTTGTTAAAAACCTGGACAGTCAGAATCCGTTAAACCACAACTTCAGGTATTCAAATGTGTAATAAAATTTTACCCCTTTAGGGTATCACCATCTTTCTTAGTAGTGATACAAAGAGTTTAAAAGGGTGTCTTTTCCTGTAATATGTCATCAAATCGACTTCCCCTTGCCCATGTAAACCATAGGAATTCTTCGCAAACAATAAATTATTGATCCAACAAGATATTTCTACATTATTATAGCAGCTAGTCAATGAACAATTTTTGGTTTATGGCATTTTTCCATTTTGGATTATGTTTGCATTTTTTTATTCAAATACATGTCAAATTTCTACTTAGACCCAAGCTAACTTTTATTCATTGGCTTGCCCAGTAGTTCTTAAGTCCAGTCATATGACTGAGCAAGCACCAAGACATTCTTGTTCATACCCACACATGAGTGGTGTGTGTGGGTGCAATGTTGTCAGCATGGCAATATTTTCAAAATCACCACATCCAATTATGAAAACATTGAAAAACAATTATAGATATGAGATATCCAAAACAGTTTACATCGGACTATTTATTTTTTATAATTCCATAAAAAATTAGGATGGAAATGTAAACAAATATCTCAGCAATCAGATAGCACAAGCACTCAACTAAATATGCCTTTAGCTCATCAAGACAATCTGTGCCCAATGCCTAAAGGTGAATCATAAATGAAAAAGTAGAGAAGGTTAATACTTAATGTTATAGAACAAATAATTGAAATACCATCCAATGAAAAGAATGTAATCAACAGAAAGATGGCACATTAAGTTCATCAGGCAAATAAAAATCTAAGAAAAAAGTAGTAACAGAATTGAGTCAGCAGATGGGGAACTATTAGAAGATTATCAAAAACAGATAATGATAGAAAGGGGAAGGAAAACCTGAACATCTAGTACCAAAATTTAGCAGTACAAAGTAAGAAAAATAGATGGCAACCATAAAACTAAGACCTAGCCTGGAAATTTGAGTATGAATCTTCCTAAAATATAAAATATTAAAATGGAATAAAAAGTGCTTGGCTATAGTTGAAGATTGCTTCTGCTCCATAGAAAATGAAATCATACAAATTAATTAGGATAATCAAGCACTATAACAAAAAAGTGACAATACAATCGTTAACACATTAGGTTAGTTCCTTGCACATAATACCTGTTGTCTTTTTGCTAACTGCCAACGCACAACTCGGTGAACAATATCTTTCCGGATTGGTACATCAAAAACATCCCCAGCTAGCACCATCATACCTTTATCCTCGTTATGCATGTTTATCACTCTTTGCATTAAGTCCTTATATTTACCTATCAAAAATAATGACATGTGTCTAAGTTCACAAAATGGGAATACTCCATATGCCCAATATCACAACATGATAAAAGTTTTCTATTTTTACAACAAACACATCTTTTGACTTAAATTTTTAATAGAATCCAAGAACAAAATGTTTTAGATATTCCTACACAAATGAACAATAATCTTAATAGCCCATACAATTTATATGCCCACTTCCATATTAATCTCACAGAAAAACTGGAGAAAGCATATTATCTGTTCCAGCCAAAGAGCAAGCATTAACAGCTTATCATGCCTCTCACATAAACAGAAAGCATCCTACAACTAAATTTGAGTCTTATACAGATAAAGAAACTAATTACAAATAAAATAGAATAACAATATACACACAAACATCAAAGGATTATATAGAATCCATGGTAGTCATCATCACCTGCACAAGGGCACAGGCAAAGGCAAATTAATAATTCATCTTCATTCATACATATAGTATATACACATGATGTATGTGATCTCCCGTGCAGACCTGCCTCACACAGGATCTGACAATATACACCTTATGGGCATCCCCATTCTTTTCATAACATGTACAAATAGGAACAGAAAAGTGTTGGTGTGGCAGTTGACCCTAATCATCATAATCATTATGTTAACCACTTACATAACTAAAATTTATACATAAGTAAATCATATCATAGCCATATGTAATGGCAATCTTATTCATAATCTTGTCTAATTATAGCTGCTAGAGTGATGACTAAAATGTGCTCTAACTCTATACCTCTTCTATGATTGTCAACATCCTTGACAATTATGATTAATGAATGTTTCGGGAGCAGAAGTAGAAATCAACGTTGTTGAAATCTTCAACGGTGCTAAGGTTATCATGTCACAGGAGACTGGAATTGAGCTAAAGCACAGGTGGTGGTAGGGATGTAGTGCTGCCATTCAACTGCTCACATTCTATGGTCAGCTTGATGCACGCCATCTTCATTCTTGCAGGTGTTCAAACTGCCACCTCAGCAACACTCTTGGACCATCTAGCTGAATTCCCAACTTCTATTTTCTAATTCTCAAAGTCTGCTGTCACTCCCACTCAATCTGTCACGTATCATTTTTGCATGCATTAACTTGATTAATAAATAAACTGAACTGATTAAAAATATTGGTTGAACATCTTATGGTTGTGGATAAATGTGTTTCAAATTAGATGTTATTTTTAAATGCTTGAAATTGAAATTGAAATTGAAATGGAGATGAGTTTAATTTCTTGTACGTGCTTCGGCTATGGTTTTAAGGACTAACCTACTGATGTGCAACTGCGTGCGACTGAGTGGAGGAATATGAGCTAATTGTCTAAGGTGAGAACATGGTTAAGGTAAGGGTATCCTAGCCACTTGATAGATGAATAACAGGATGGGATCCCGAGGCATTCGCACACTCACGTAGTCACATCCTTTTGCATTGTATGATTGTATTATGTTGATTTTGATTGCGATATTGTTGTGCGTAATAAGTACGTTTTATTAAGTTGTAGAAGCTAAATTACTTGGGAAAATAAATGTATTTCATATGATTTTATGCTATTTTATTTCCTTGAAAATTAAATTAGTGATTAAATGGAAAATTTCAAAGATTTTAATTTCATAATAAATTGCTTAATTTATTTATATATATATATTGTAATATTATAAATATGTATATTATATATATGTGTGTGTTTATAAATACAAAAAGAATAAAATAATAAATAAATAAAAGATTTTTACACCGAAGGCGTCCCCTATATGAACTCAATCAGCTAACTTTTTTTATCGAAGCTTCAAAATGTGTTATGATAGTTGCAAGACCATTGAAAAAGATCTGTCCATTCAACAATTTTAGCAATATAGAAAAAATAGCTAATACCAAAAGATAATATCACTAGTTTAAAAAGCTTTATTTTAAAATCAAATCTCTACATGCTCTCCCATTTTGAAGTTATATTTTTTCTAACGAATCAAAAGATAATATAATTACTTAAAAAGCTATTTTTTTAAGAAGACAAATCTCTACATGTTCTCCCATTCTTTTTTAATTTATATTTTTTCTAATGAAACAAAGTATAAATACATAGCTTATTATATAAATCATAACTTACTTTCATTACAAATCATTAGTACTGTTTTAATTGTTCAATTTTTCAGAATTTTCTCTCCCTAAAATTAATGTAGTTATATATTTTAAATTATTAATAAATACATTATCGTTATTATATCTACTTTCTATTTATATTGATTACAAACTGTTTAACCTGATAGTATTGCTAATTTTTTTGTTTCTATTGTTTAAATCATTAGTATTGTTTTAATTGTTCAATTTTTAAGAATTCTCTTTTTAAAATTAATGTAATTATATATTTTAAATTATTAATAAATATATTATAGTTATTATATCTACTTTACATTTAGGTTGATTACAAATTGTTTAACTTGATAGTATTGCTAATGCATACGTTTGGGAGAAAAGAAAATACATGGAATCCCATGCAAGAACATGCATAGCATCGAGAAATAAAATCTCTACTTTAAAAAAGCTAAAAAATTTGGAGATAAAATCTCCACATGATCTTACATTCCTTTTTAAGTTATAATTACTTTTAAAGAAATAAAATATTAAATCTAGATTTTTGTTAAATCATAGTTTTACTTTCATTGCAAAGTATTTTAAATTCTTTATTTTGTAGTATCGTTTCAATTGTTCAATTCTTAAGATTTTTTTCTAAAATTAATGTAATTGTATATTTTTAATTACTAATAAATATATTATGGGTATTATATTTACATTCTATTTATATTAATTATAAATGGTTAAACTTGATAATATTGTTAAATTTATTTATTTTATTTCTAATTCATAAGTCTTAATATAGAGAAAAAATTTCATGGAATCTCAAGAACATATAGAAGATCATGATATAAATGATGATTTCACTAGGGTGATGAGATACATTTACTACTAGGGTGATGGGCCTAGCTCAATTGGCTAAAGCATCATGTTGCAGCCAAGAGGTCTAGCCTCCCCAATGTCCCCGTGGTATCGTAGGGCGTGTTGCGCCAGCGCCACCGGTCACATGAAAAAAGTTTATCAGGTGCACTGAAGTTTATAGGGGGATGGATACCCGGCCAATTCCTGCAATCTAAAAAACGAAAGATAAAATTACTAAAAGATCTAAACTTTTTTGAGATCAAATATCTATATAATCTTACATTCCTTTTCAAATTATAATTATTTTTAAGGAAACATAGGATGGACATCTAACTTATAGTACAAATCATTATTTTACCTTAATTAGAGAACATTTGAAACTCTCTAGTTTGTAGTGTGATTTTAATTATTTAATTTTTAAGTATTTTTATTTTTTTAAATTAATACTTTAACTAAATCGAAATAATTGATATACTTAATTAAGGGAAAAATAATGGTATATTAATAAATATAATTTATCCTATATATACAAAATTTTATTTTTATATGTTATATTATAATAGAATGAGGGAGTGTATATCTAAATTAAAAGTTATCATTTGGTTAAACTATCACAAGTAAATTATCCACCCATCAAAATTATTTAGGGGTCAAATAAATATCAATCATACCAAAAAGTTAAACCTTGATAAATGATATAATACAAAACAAATCATCATTCTCACTATTTAAATACAATTAATTTTCTAAAAAAATGACATAAATTATTTAGGGGTACAAAAGATAACTCCAACTCCCTACCATATAAAATTGGAGTCAAGTTACTTTAAGGGTCTCTTTATGACAAAATATAGAAAAACATGATTGCATACAAATGAGATTTAGTGGCCTTTCAAAGATCATTGAGAGTCACTTCATCATGTAATAAATCCCTATAATCATCAATCTATTTCTATTACTTGATGCACGATGGGCTTCAAGGATAATTTTGTTTTTAACAAATAAATTTTCCTCTCAATCTCCATCTCCATTTCTATATCTATCTTTCTCTCAATCTCTATCTCCTTACTCCTCTCTCACACTCTCTTCCACCTATATCTCTCCCTCTCTCTCTATTGCAAACATAACATGATCCTATTTATAACAGAGCCTAATTATCTTCTTGATTCAAATTTTTTGTTTTCGTCGTGTTTGGATCCCTACAAGTGGATGCATAGTTTATTTGAAGCTACCACTTCTCCATTTATACCTTTGTTGGAACATAGTATAGTGTCCCCTAGAAGCCACATTCACTAGGAAATGTGTATACTAAACATGTGAAAGATTTGCTCTATCTCCATCCTCATCTCCATCTCTATCTCTATCTTCCTCTCTATGTCTCTTCCTTATCTCCATCTCCTTACCTCTCCTTGCATCTCTCTCTTCCCCCTATATCTTTCCCACTATATCTATCTCTCTATCTCTCCCTCTTCTCTCCCTATCGCTCCCTCTTTCTATATATCTCAACTTAACTTCTATCTTCTCTATTTCTCTCCCTCCATCTCTATCTATTTATAAATCTCTCTCATTCACACACTAGCACACTTTGTGTTTCTACATCCCTATCTCCATATCTATATCTCTATCACTCACACACATACATTACTTGTTTCTTCCTCCCCATCTTTATCTCTCTCCTCCCTCCCTCTCTCTCTATTACTTGTCTTTATCTCTTATCTCTCTATATTTGTCTCCCTCTCCCCTTCTCTCTCTATCACTATTTATATATATATCCCTCTTTCTCTATATCCTCTTCCCCCTCCCTATTCCTTTATATTTTCCTCTCCCTCTCCCTCTCCCTCTTCCTCTTCCTCTTCCTTTATATATATTTATCTCTTCCTCTCTTTCTCCCTCTCTCTTTATCTAGGACTATCTCTATCTCTCTATCTATTTGTCCTCCTCTTTCTCTCTTGATCTATCTTCTCTCCCCCTCTTATCTCTAGACATATCTCCCTCTCTCTATCGATCCATCTCTCTCCCTCTTTCTCTCCCTTTCCCTCTTTATAGACCTCTATATCTATATCTCTATCTCTACATATTTCTTCTTCCATCTTTCCCTATATCTCTATCTTATTATTTCTCGGTCTCTCTACCCCTATAACTCTCCCTCTCTCTACCTCTCTATATCACTTGCTATCTCTATCTTTATCTATCTCTCCCTCTCATTCTCTCCCTTTATATATTTATATTTTTCATCTTTATCTATCCCCCTCTCCTCTCTCTCTTTATATCTCCCTCTCCTCCATATCCCTCTCCTTCTTCTTCTCCATCCCCATCTCCATTTATATCTCTATCTTCCTCTCTATCTCTATCTCTATCTCCTTACCCCTCTCTCTCTCTCACTCTTCACCCTTTATCTCTCCCTCTCTTCCTCTCTTTCCCTCTCTCCCTATTGCAAACATAACATGAGCCTATTGGTAATGGAGTCTAAATATCTTTTTGATTCAGAGGTTTTGTTTCAGTCATGTTTGGATCCTTGTAAGTGGATGCATAGTTGATTTGAAGATATCACTTCTCCATTGAGACTTTTGTTGCACAAGCAACATCATTTACTAAATTACCTACCAATTGATCTTGTGTAATATACAAATGTATGCAAAAAATAGACCAAAATTTTCCTTAATTAACCTTCCACACCTCTTCGGCGTACCCATTGCACAACAAAGTGCAATTGCTAGTATTTTCAAAATAATTATATAATTATCTATATATATATATATATATTAAAAAAAGCTTAGTTAATATATTCTATAAATAAAGTATGCATGGAAAAGCAAAAAAAATTAAATAAAGAAGTTATAAATAAAAGAAATTAGTTATAACTTTGGGGAGCAATCACATGAAAACATGCAAAAAGGAGAAAAAGCAATGAACTCTAAAAATAGAAAGAATTAAAGTGAAACGCATGGCATGGAAAAAGAATAGTGTTCAGTTAAAATTAAAGAGGTGGAGCTTTTTAAAGGAAGGGACGGCTTTTATAAGATGGCAAAAAAAGAAAACACTAAAAAAAAGGAAAGGTGGGAATCGATCAAAGCTGCACAGAAAAGATCATCCTTCTTGTTTAGGAGCAGCAACTAAGGAGAGACTGAAGGCTACAGGTGCAAATTTCACTTGAAATATTACCTCAATAATTAATCAGGTTGGCTTCTTTTCTGTGTAATATTATTTTATTTTCTTTCTTGTCAGAACTGGTCATGAAACTGAACTTCACTATCACAAATAAAAGGCTTGTCATAGTAAAAACCGTGTAAAAAGGCTGTGTGACAGACCTAGGAACAGCAATGGCAGATTTAAAACTGTCAATAAATATGTGTATATATATTTGTATATACATATACATATATAACATTAAAAATATATACGTATATATGTATAATATATATAGCGTATTGAATTATTAAACCTGAATATATGAGTAAATTGTTTGACAGTGAATATGAAATTTCCAGCTACTATTTTAAACCCAGTTTCAAATTGTGACAATGAACACAGAGAATTTCCAGCTGCTATTTTGAAACTCGGTCTTATCCCAGTACTATGAACAGTTCATGATTGTTTAAATCAGTGTTCCATGGAGTTTTGGGGACGGGGACAGGGGGACAGCACGGGACACGTTTCGGGGATGCGCGGGCGGGGGGTCTAAGTTTGGGGGCGGCGGGGGAGCGGTGCGCTGAAATACATATAGTACTTGAAAAATTAGTTATAAAAAAATGTATAATTGTAGAAGCCTAAGGAATAAGTAATGTTTAGAATTTAAACACATTGCAATGATTTCATTGAACTAATGAACATTGAAACAATGAAATTATGAACATTGAAAATCAAAATGAAAATATACTTAATAGACAGTGGAACGAGAACTAGATGTTTCATAATTTGAATTTCATATCATGATTCATAATTACAATCAACAGTGTTCAAACTTCAAACTTCAAAAACAAAATGAAAATACTAAACAGTAAATGGCTAATGGCCTGATGCCTCTAATGATCTAATCATCCCCAAGCTCCATGTCAATCTCCTCATCACTGGAATTGTCAGACACGGACCCCAAATGCTCAAGCTCATCTAAACCAATACCAGCCAGCCCTATCTATGTAGCATCCTCATCTATCTGTGTTGGCTCTTCTAGCTCTACATCCCATCTGGCTGCTAGAATCTCCTTATATGTAGTCGTGTTGCGGTCAATGAGATGCTAGGCACTATGTATAGCCACAAGCTTCTCTGCCCTCCTAGAAGTAAGCATGTTCCTCTTAACGGAGTGGATGAAGTTATAAGTAGACAAGTTCCTCTCAGCAGCAAAAAAAGTGCATGTGAAGTATGGTGATTGTAGATAAACATCTGCACATCTCTAGCATCACTCACAATTGATTTGATCCAACCGATTTTACCCATGTCCTTAAGTGCACTATTCATGGCATGCACACAACAAGGAGTCCACCAAATGTGTCTATAGGCTGCCTCAATCATCTTCCTTGCAGCTTTGCACACATGGGCCGCATTTGTCACTACCTGCACCACATTTTGTGGCCCAACCTCCTCTATAGCATCCTTGTTATGCCTTGAACAATCAATAGCCCTAAGGAAATATGGTCCCACTATAGATGTAACGATGATATTGATGAGTGGACGATGCCTAATGTTTGTCCACCCATCCATAACTATAGTACATCCACTTGTGACCCAGGTTCTCTTCATCTTCTCCATCAAAATATTGATCTTGGAAAAGTTCTAATCCAAGATTGTTGTCCTCAATTTAGTCTCCCCTGGTGGCACATATGATGATCTTGCTCTTATTATCTTTGAAACGACTTCCTTATAATAAGGAGAGCAAGCCACATGGAATGGAATGCCATTGGCAAAGAAGAGTTTGCCAATGGCATCATCTGCCTCATCCTTTGCTTGCACATTAAATAAATTTGCCAATGGTTGTGAACTTGAAGATGCCTTACGTTTCCCCTTAGGCTCTGCTACACTTGAATTGGATGGATTCAATGGCCTTAGACTTTGCAAAGTAGAAGTAGAAACTGCTGAAGTCTTACTACCCCTACTCCTTTGTGGCAAAGTAACATCTATAGGTACCTCATCCTCATTACAACCCCATAAGTTTAACATTTCAGCCTTGTACTGCAAGTTACCTTCCACTGTGTTGCATACATCTACACCTTTGCCTCGAACAAGAAGAAAGTGAGCATTAGTTCTTGTAATGTTGCCAAACCATGTAAGTTCACACATGTGGCACTGCCATTTTCTAGTGCCCCCAGTTGCCCCAAGCTTTACTGCTCTCTTAGATGCAAATTGTTTTAATGGTGATTTTGGATCAAAGGGGCCTTTGGCATATTGTTTGAGGACTTGTGAAGGGCAGCTCGGATTTTTATTCCCAATAGAACTTGTAGTTGTGTCAGTTTGAGTATTTGAGCCATGTTCAATTTCAGTTTTACCCTCCCCTCCTATTTTAAAATCGGGATCATCAGATGATTCATTTTCACTTTGAATTTTTGGTTCTCGTTCAACATCTTGACCCTTTGAATTCATTATGATAAATGATAATGATGCTGCAAAAAAGTTAAAAACAATGTTAAGAATAGAATCAAAAATGTGATCTCATGGATTGCAATATTGTAGAATGTCATTTGATCAAAGATTAAAATTTAAAATGCATGTTTAATTTTTTTAATTTATGCTTTGATGGGATGTACATACCCTGTTCCAAAGTGACCATTTTTAAATTTTATTACAGGAAAAAGGATGTTGGCAAAGGTTGTGTAATTTGGCTTTAGACTGTCAGTTGTAAAGCTAGATTCCACAACCTTTGCCAGCATCCTCCTGCCCATAACAAAGACTTCAAGGCAAAAAATGGATCGATTGAAAAAAACAGGCACCTAAATTTTTTTATTGAGTGCAGGCTTTGCCTTTGTTAGGCATCAGGCTGTCGTTGAATGCCTCAAAGAGATGTCATCCCGTGGGATGCAATGAGTGTGGGCTTTGTGCCAAAAAAAATTTATTGAGTGCAAGCTTTGCCTTTGTTAGGCAATAGGCTGTCGCTGAATGCCTCAAAGAGATGTCATCTCAAGCCCGCACTCATTGCATCCCACAGGATGACATCTCTTTGACGCATTCAGATGCAAGCTGCAACTAATGATTCAACGCAAAATGCGAAAAACACAGTCGCCATGGATGGTGTCAGGTATGGACATCCAAGAAAGCATAAAAATTAAAAAAATTAGAAATGAAACAAAAAACTGCTGAAAGCCCTCCCTCATACCTGGTTTAATCACTTCAATCGCTCTGCTTGAATGCTTCAATCACCCAACCCAGACCCACGCTCAACTCGTGCAAAGAGTTTGGCTTTGAAGTTTGAAACAATGAAAAATTAAACCACAAACATTTCGATTTAGCCCTTTAGGCTTTCCAAAAACTTTAAATGTTAAATTTATTAATTTTAGCTTTAGTTTTTTTTTTTTTAAATCATTTTTAAAGCCTTTTATGGGGATGCCTGGACGTCTCCTTCATTTTGGGGGATGCTTGGAAGACTCGGGGACGTCCAAAAGTCCCCTACAAAGAAACATTTTTGGAGTGGCGAAGAATCGGGGAGACGGCAGGGGGGGCGGCGGAGGGACGTTTCCCTGACGTCTCCGCGTCTCGGAAACGTCCCCATCTCCGAAACAGCACTTTTTTTAAGGGGGGCGCATTCCCATGGAACACTGGTTTAAATATAAACTCTATTTGCAGCCATGAACACTCAATTATATTCTTTAATTGCTGCATAAATAAATCAGAAGTGTGCTGGTAAATATTTTGTATCTGCAAGAAAGTTTTTACAGTAGAAGTGCAATTATGAAAACGTATAAAAAGTTGTTATTTTCCTGTTATGTTATGAATCTCTTACATAAATATGCATATCTTCTATATCTATGATCATATATATATACATATCTATACATCTCTCTCTCTCTCTCTCTCTCTCTCTCTCTCTCTCTCTCTCTCTCTCTGTGTCTCTCTCTCTATATATATATATATGTATGTACATGTAACCATAGGTATATGTACATATGAACAAACCGAGGATTTTAAGAATTAACCTGCAAGATATGGAAATTATTTAATTACTACATAAAAATGGAAGTAGTTTTACATTTACATTTACACATAGAAATGCACCTTAATTTAACTAGTTGCATGTAAATGAATTTATATTACTGTTACTATGCACGTAAAGTTGAAACCATGAAAGATATACCATTGAACATTTGCATGAAGAAAAGAGTAATTGTTTATTTTATGATCATGATGCATGTTACTGTCTTCTATGTGTGTATTGGGTTTACCTTCCGGGATAGGGTGCCGAACATAGGTTAACAAAGAAGGTCGATCTTCTTTTCGGGATCTATCAATTACTTTTAGTGCTTTGGCCAAAGCCGTGTGTTCATTGAAATAGATGAAATTTACTTAGCAAATTATTTATATGTTTTTCTGCCATATCCTAATTGTAGGACATTGCATGTTCATGTTAGAAATGCATGTATATACATCACGCTTGCACCGGGATTCCCTCCTTTTTATTTACAGGTTGCTAGGTATTTCGTGTTAGTGTTTCATAGATCAGATAATATAACTGAAAGCACTTAAGATATTGCAACACATAAGATAATGAACACAGCAAGATACCTTGGGAAAACCCTCATCCTGAGGGAGAAAAACCCAACAAATAATTCTGTTATATAAGATAGGAATAAAAGCAGAAATCTGCTTACAACACAGGCCCAGCAATGGCCGAATTTGATACAACAAATAATAGCACCTCTCCTAGATGCAATGATACAAACGAATATGTTTCTCCTTGAATTTGGTCTGCTGCTACACAATAATGATCTGCTGCTCAACAATAATGATCTGCTGCACAAGTGCGATCTCCTTCTAGGAATGCGAATATTATGAAATGAACTTGATGATCTTCAAATGAGCAAGGCGACCTTGTATATATACAAGATAAGATGTCTTCTCAAGTAGGTCGGCCCTTCAAGGAGAATAATATTTTACAATAAATGCCAAGGTTAGGTCGGCCCAAATAAGATGGATTATGAACAATAATTAAATGCATGAGGTCGGCCTTCTCACAAGCAAATGATAAATTGAATAGCTATAAAGCTACATTCAATTTATGTTATCATCTTAAAAATCGTGCAAGAGGAAGTAGACTCCTGCAGCTGTCATAAACATCAACATTTCGTGCACGGTCGAGTATTCTTCTTGTTAGGAAGAATTTTGAGGAAGCGTAAGCTTCGTGGTTGGGCGAAAAAGCACTTGAGCCATGTTCTTGTCTTTTGACTTGTGAATGACTGTGAGGGTCGATGGCAGTCGAAGACTGTATTATTTATATCCTCACATTATTCTTGTATCATTATTTGTATTGTACTTCCAAATTGTATATTTAGATGACTATATGGCATGAGAGCCTGATTTGTATTTCTGTATATTTTATATCATGTGCTTTTACCTGGATTATGCGCTACACATATGAGGATATGTTACGACATTTATTTGTAGATATATTCCATGATTATGAGATATTGAGCTTTTATTTTACTTTCATACGATTGTTTTGGGCCACGATCCTTACACAATCTCTTTGTTCAACTTAGTTGCATCTATCTCATGTTACTTAGTCTTGGACTTTGATGTAAAGCGATTCAGAGCCTAACAGTTATACTAGACAGCAGTACTGAAGGATATAAATATACAAAGTAACAGTTCACAAATACATGCAAAAAGAGCAGCCAGAAAACCATCAATGACAGAAGATATGAACAGAATATAACTTCAGAGATATTGCACTTATAACATGTATTCGATTGCATATAACCTGTTTACAACATGATAAAAATGTCTACATATTATCAAGTCAAAGTTTATCTTCAAGTGTAGCGTCAAAACCCCTTGACAATGGATACCTTTCCATATCTAAGTTTACGACTATTTCTTACTAAACAGTCAAAGAATGCTTATCAAGATACACCAAATCTCAACTAAGTCACTTCAGTTCACTAACAGCCCAAGATACAATAACTGATTGCAGCCTTTACAGCCTAACACTACCCGCAGCAGATACAAACAGAATATTTAAATTGCACTTAGCACAGCTTATCTATTGCCTATTAAACTGGTTATGACGTGATATAAATGTCTTCATATTATTATGTCTTTGAAGGTTATCTTCAATTAGTGCAGAAACCACTTGAGAATACCTTTCCATATCTAACTGTTTTTATTATTTCATAACCAAGTTGCCGAATCAGAATTGGAGATGGGTACAATAAGCCAATATTACAAAAAAAATAAAGAGGGGCTGTGTACATCCATATAAAAAAACATATAAAAATCATAAATATATATATTTGCAGTCTAAAAACAAGAATAAAGATCAAAATACCCCATAGCATGCATATGCTAAACAAAACTACGATAAATATTACAAATTTGAAATACAATATATATCAATGTTTCAAATTTGAATGTCATGATAGATATTCATTGTTCAATGTTAAAATAATACAATCAGTAATCAGCATCATATGGGTCTTCATCAAGACCAACATCATAATCATCATTGACATTAGATGATGTAAGTAGATTAGAAGAACCACAGGCAACCCCAACACCACTCACAGTGAGGATTGTATGGCAGCATAAACATCCAAGTCAGCTCGCTCTAGGTCTACATTCCACAACCACATTGTCCCTTGTACTCATTCTATTTGTGCATAAGAAGGTCTAAGTTGGAATGCGTCATGCCCCTGCAATTGTAATACAAAATCCTGGCCGACTCAGATCTGTGACAGCACTGATTATAAGACTTATATTAATCATATTGCAAATACTGGTTGACTCCCTTCTTAATTAATGTCTTTTATTCCAAATGGAGTTAATCTGAGCCAACCATACCTTGGCATGTAAGACAGGATACATTTATTAATGTGTGTCAATCACCCAGTTAGAGAAGAGAATGCCTAAACAGGTAGCGATTCCTAAAGGAGCAGCGATTAATGATCAAGAAGCAGTAATTAATATATGTCTGAAGGCAATATCACTGTTTTGCTGGCCAACCTGCAAATAGGAATTAAAATACGTCTATTTGTGAAGAGGTCGACTTCCCCAAGACGTCACCACACTTTGAGTAGGACTAAATAAAATATAATTAAATGTCTTTATATTAGGCCGACCTCCCTTTAAAAGTGCCTCTCTTAGAATAGGCATTTCCCTTGTGAAAGATCATGTCTCTTGAGTGACGAGACATATGAGGGATATTAATAGAAGATGAAGTAGAAGGTTAAAAGGGATAAGGAGAGATAGAGCAGAGATATGATATGCAAATTTAAAGATAATATATGCAGATCTAAGGAGATATATACAGATCTAAAAGAGGCAGATACAGATTTAAAAGAGATATAAAAGGAGGGATTTATTTCCGATAAAAAGAGCAGATATCAAGAAGAAATATATGTGAATAAGAAGAAGTCTCAATGATAGATATATGGAGACAAAAGATAAATCAATAAGGGAAGTAAGTTAAATATAATTACATATACATATAAATATATAAGTTCATATAATGTGATGATTGGAAGATTGGAATCAATTAGAAATAAATATATATATATACAATTATGCAATAATGATGCCTGCAGCAATTATTAATCCTTATTAGTCATTATTCAACTGAAACTAATCTGTGTTGTTTCTCTTTAAGCAATATCTTCTGAATATTGAGAATAGATCGATTGAAGAAGAAGAATATTCAGACCAGCAATCATCTACAGAGGTATGCCATCTTCTCAATTGGAAATAGTTGATAAGTTGGCAGCAGACTGATTTCTTGGATCAGTGGTATGAAATCTGATTGACAATAACATAGTTGTTGCACAATTTAGTATAAGTGATTATGATGGTTTGATTAGATGTCAAGGTACTAATGTTGCATTGCTGAGATGTCAAGATACTAATGATGCATTGCTGATTATGACTGCTTCCTTATACCAGTAAATATAATTAATATTTGTTGTCATATGTCTTGAATGTTTTAGCCATGGTAGAGGAGGTGGGATTACAAGAGGGGAACAGCAATGGGGCACTCTCCTATGTACGCCAACTCAAGATGGAGGACCAAGTAGTCCCAAGGAGGCCAAGGGGGTATCCATTTGCAGTACCAATGGTATAGCGCCTTGGGCCTAGGAGAGATGGCATTTTCAGGGCACCTGCTGTAATCTCACCCCTCCATCATGGTGAATCAGCACAAAAGGTCAAATCATAGAGAGAGGGAAATGGTTGGCAAGATGGGTCCTATGCGCCCCATCGAGTCACATTCTCCCATAAGGATGCTAAAATGCTTTTTGATTGAATTAATGATTGACCATGAGTTTACTAATATTTAATTACGATGATCTGCTAATTAGTATGATTGTGGTAAATGATTATAATCTGCTAATCAGTATAATTGTGGTAAATGGTTCTAATCTGTGTGCAGGGCTTCAATCAGGTGAAAGGTATTCTCTAACCCATTTGTTTATTTGGAAATTAATGATTTAGGGCAAACTTAGGGCATTCCCAATTAGGGGACATTACAAAATGCACGTAAACTAGCTTCTCTACCTTACTTGATGCCAATCAATTGCACTTCATTAAGTAGATAGGGAGTATGTAATTCAAGAAGAGGAATTAGAAACCTATTGAGGTAGAGAGAGAGAGTTAGAGTTATTAAATTGCAAATCAAATTTTGAATTTGAAAATAATAATTTCAAAAATGAAAAAAAAAAATTCAAATTTGGGGAGTTTAGGATAAGAATTTAGAAACTTACTTGTACTAAAATTTCAATTGCAAAAAGTTTAGAGGTGTGGCAATTTATGGCCATTGAAGTAACACCAATAGTGAGCATGCTTCCTATACTTGTCACAAAGAATTGAAACACTTTAACTAGTGGAGGCTACAAAATCTACAAACTCACTCATAATTGCATCCTCCATATTAGAGTTGGGAAAGAGTTTATTAAGCATTGTCTATACCCTTCAATGACTTCTACATCACTATATGGTGGCAGCCTTGTTGGCAAAGAAAAGATCTCATCACCATAATATTTGGGAGCAAATGCAAAGGCAAGCGGATGTAGTGGGGTAATCATTTTGTTCCACTTCTCAAGACAAATTGTTTGCACCTCTTCGAAGAAAGCTTCTCAAGGATCTTGTTTTTCTTCATTTATGATGAACTTCAGCTTCTAAATCATTGAATCAATAAAATCGTATACCTCTCTCAAACATGACTTATCCATGTTAATAAAAAAAATCATACTCATTACGAGCTTGGTGAATCTAAGAAGATGTCCTTGCAATCCCACCAAGTGTCATCTAGGATAATCTTTTACATTTGTTTCCATCTCATTGTTGGATAGCCTCCATATGGACCAAAGGTGGCTAATGGCTATACCACAAAGTTCCTCCTTTGCCTTCACAAGTCATCTCAAGATGATTGTGTTAAATGCAAATCAGGTCTTGGCAACTTATTCAAAAATAAAAAATAAAAATTTAAAACAAAAGAAACAAATATATTTAAATTTTAAAAAATAAATTACTAAAGCAAAATAGAAAATAGAAAATTTGCATTGTTTCAATTACCTTCAATAACTCCAATTGCAAGAATGATCTAAAAATGCTCTGGAACATGTAGTGTTTTGTGATGAACATTTGAATCTCTTCGGCCTCAACATAAACTTCTTTGATCCAATCTCTTTTCCTACCCAACTTTTGTCATGCAACCGAAATTGCAACACCAAAAACTCGAGCATCGAAATGCAAATAAAATAAAATAAATAACAATATAAATATCAAACAATTTGAATGTTATTGTTATTACAATCATACTATATTAATATATATATATATATATATACCCAATTTATAATACTTATTGAAAATGCATACAATTATAATGAAGAGTCCCAAAAAAACAGGGGCAGCAATCATCTTTACAAAAATATATATTATATTTAATACATTGATGCAGGAGCATCCAGGGTACGAGAGCGATCTTGCATCAATCTGTGTTGTTTCATTTCAATAAGAGCTGAATCGGCTTCAATTAGCTAAGTATGGCGGTCTACAGGAGTTCGGGCTCGAGGCATACTCGATGTTGTGAACAGGCAGACATCAGCATTCGATGAATTGACTCATCGGAGTCACATGAAGATTTCGAAGAAACCCTATTTCATGTCCCTTCAACATGGCGACAATTGAAGGTGCTGGCAACAGTGAACGGTTGCGAAAGTTCTTATCGAAGGGAGATGAATATATCGACAGGATGAGTTGGCGAGTCTCTCCGACATGACAATATCGAGGAGACAGGCATGTATCGGTGGGACGTCTTATGGAGTTTGTTCGACACTCCGACAACGTCAGTCAAAGCTTTTTGGTGAGACTTTGGGATATCAATGTGAGTTGCTTCTAGGACCAGGCTAAGTGATGACGACAAAGAACGGTGATGTCATGACTAACAGGTGGTGACGAATGATTGAGTGGGGATGACATGGAGGTTCTTCATCAAAGGGATTTATGAATATCGATGGAATGGAAATGAAAGTCCCGATGACATTGCAATAGAGCTTCATCGAGGAGACCTTGTATCGGAGCAAGTTGTTTCTAAGTCTCTTCAACATTCCTATGGGAACTTAATCGATGAGACTTCCGGATTTCAAGGAGAGTTGCTTTGGTGTCTCCTCGACACAGTGAAGACATGGTGTTGACTTTTGTGGGACCCAATAGGAAGGAGATGATGACATGTATGGACAGATGGTGGATGGCGATTAGAAGGTAGGTCAATTCACATCGTTGTTGCGAATTGTGAATTGCGAATGGTGACGAGGATGGCAATGCGATATCGGCAAGAGAGATCAATATTGGTGAGACTTGAATCTGTCTCAGCCCAATAACGAAATGTGTTTTCGATAGTGTGGCACGGTGATTCAAAGTAAGGCGGTTTTCATGGTGCGAATGTGGTATGATAGTGTGCTGGAGACGACTGAGCAGACAACAAGGAAACCATTCCTGATTGCTGGTTGGGCGATGGTAGCGGTACTAAGGCAAGATGGATAAAAGAATTAAATGAAGATCAGATTACAGGTGAATGCATAAAATGGAGAAGAAACCCGAGATGGCCGATGGGGTTACAATGAATAAGAAGGCTTGCTGGTGAACATCGAGAGGGAAGATAAAATCCCAGTCAACAAGGAAGTGGGAAGGGAGGCTAGACTAGAGTCATCTGTAACGGTCTAGTTGTAATACTTGAGAGCCTTGAACAGAATTTGTTTCAGATTTGCAAATGATGTAATTAGAAGGCTCATGTAATGAAGTTAATAATAGAAGATCTTTGTTTCTTCTGGCATTGGCTGAGCTATTTCCTATTATTGTTGTGAGTTTTGGTTTGTATGGGGAGTACCCTTCATCATACATTAATTAAAGAACAGCGATGAGATGAAAGTGGTAGTTTAAAGCAATGAAAGTAATAGGACAAAAGCAGTGATCTCATAGTGATGATGATTCATATGGGAAGCCATTCATAAAGGCAACGGAAACCTTAAGGAGTGGGTAATAATTCACAAGTGAGGAAATAATTATGTTAAAAGAAAATCATCGATTAATTAGGCAGAGATATTAAAGGGATGAATCCCTTGTAAGGGATGCAATGAAATAAAGGGATGTGTCCCTTGCTATATATAAAAAGGAGAAAGAGTATAAAATACACATCAGCAGATTTAATCAGGGAAGAAATGCAAATAAATAAAAGGTCTGACATATAGGAAGTAAGGATGGAATGAGTAAAAATAAAATATAGAAATATATCAGGAATCTGATTAAGAACAGCAGAGTAGAAGGAAAATAGAATATTGTTGGGATTAGAGTAGATATCAAGATATTGGTAGATCATCCAATGAGATATATATATGAAGACCGACTATGAATCAATAATGAGGGAAGTAAGTTTAATATGATAATATATAAGTTCATATCAATTAGGAATAGTTATATATATATATATATAGACTTTGTATACGATTATTCAATAATGATGTTTGCAACAATTATTGAGTCTTATAAGTAAATTATATAAGTATGGATAATAGATTCTTATTTGCTTGATTTACACTAACAGCAAATCAATAACATCAAATTGGACTTAGTCTGAAAATCAATAACATCTAAACATTAAACCAGCGATCATCTAAGCAGATAAAGGGAAGAGATCTGCATCTCTTAAATCAGAAATAATCATTAATTATTATTTGTGCAGCAGTCTGGTTACCTAAACTGGTTGTATGAGACCTAATTTACAGTCATACGATGCAGCACGATGTAATATGAATGGCTGTGATTACTTAATTAGATGGAAATGTCTGCCTCCAAAGGATACCACTTGGGAGTTGGCTGACATTTTAAGCCACCCAGCTTTGTCTTGCTTGAGGACAATTTGCAGAGAGAGGGCTTGTAATGTCCCCTTTGTGCCATTCATGGTCCAAGAGGTCCACTTCTCTAATCCGTAGCATTGAGTGAGTGGACTATCAGAGTAGAAGTAGTAGATAGATAGGATTGTAGGTGCTTTTAGTTAGGGTTAGTCAAGTACTGAAATAAGGCAGATGAGTTGGTCTTGAACCTGTTAGTTATCTGTTTGGAATTGCCATCAAAGATATGGGCTTGTCAGTTAACTGTCTGTGATTGCCATCAATTGTGGAATGGAATTGTCAGTTAACTGTTTGGAACTGCCTATGACTAAGGAACGCAGGAAAAAGGGGGCACATGGAATATAGGAAGCATTGGGAGGAAAAGAGAAGGTACTACTGAAAATTAAAAACACAAAAATCAATTTCATTCTCAAGAATATGATGTTGTTTACAGAAGCTTTTAAGCATACAGAGATGGCAACCTCAAGCATGGTAGTCAGACTATCTTTCAGATGGGAACCCTCAAGCAGCAGACTGAGTTTCAGAATGTGATCAGGATCTCCAAAGGTGTTCGGATTTGCATGTTAAGTGTGCCCAGTAAGTTGTATCAGACTGGTAAATTTCAATTTGAAAGTGTGTTTGAATAAAATTTAAAATTATAAATATCTATTGCTAGAGTATTTTCTAGGTTTTTTATTATGTGTGCATTTAGTTGAGGCTTTTACACTTTCTTACTTATTGCTTGATCTTTTCCATACATCTTTGTATTCATCAATGCCAATTGATAGTGATCCTAGACTAGAATTCTTTTGTTATAGCCTACTACTTAATACAATAACGTATATGTTCTATGCTAAACTTCTAATACAAATAGAAAGAGCATATTGTTTTTATAAATAACATTGTCACTAATGTGTTTTTCAAACACCAATACCCTCATTTTTTGATAGAACAGTATGGCACATACCCTTGTTGGAACTCTCTTGTCAACTTCATCAGGCACATACCCTCAAAATTTACATTAGTTCAAACAGCACTTGCAGCCATTAAGCTTCATGCTAATTTCAAGCCTCTTGTTGAACAGGGTTTGATGTTTAAATTTCACATATTCTTATTGTTATTTTTTTAATTTTCGCTTTCAAAAATAATGGATGACAATGACAATGAGCAGTGTTGGTGGATGATAATGGAACTAAATTTTTCACATGCTACAGATTTGAAGAACACGTGTATACCTCCAAATTTATAATGCCATAAAAGAGAACAATGTATACATAAACAACAAATAACTTCCTATAATACATCAACCCAGGCAAATAAGAAAAGAAAAGTGTTCATTAATGTGTATGAGCATGATGTACATGGTCTACCATGGAATCCTGATTAACATAGGATCTGACAGTAGATACTTGGTGAGAATCTCCAATCATCTTACAGCAATACCTGAAAAAAGGAGGTGAGGAAGGTAAGGGCAACAGTTATCCCAACAGACGCGATGAAGAGACCCAGGGCTTAAAATTAAATTAACTAATAACTCAAGTACAAAATCAAAGTAGAAATTATTAAAGTAATATTCTAATATTTAGTTTATAATGGTCAATTAAGTCTTTAGGATAGACTTTAGGAATACTCTTTTATTCTTTTAGATAAGTTCTTATCTTTTGCTCTAGGGTTTGGCAACGGATTTCTACAAGTGTTTTGTCGATTTTTTGATAAAAACATGTTTTTGTTGTACGGCTAGGGTTTTCAAACCTTATTACAAGCTTTTCATCATTTTTTTGGCAATTTAAAAAACAAATGTGGCTATCTCATGTTGACTAAGGTTTGACCTGCAAACTTTCATGTTTAACAGCAGCAAGTTTCTTTAATTTTTTCCGTAATTTCAAATTGCAAGAAGGATGGCTTCATCACCCAACATCATGTTGGAAGGCAGCCAATGTTTTTCTGGCAAGAATTACAATACTTAGAAACAACGCATGCTCACAATCTTTGAGTACAAATGCCTAGATAAGATCATCCTCGGTAGTGACGCTCAACTGGCGATTGCAAATAAAGACCAGGACAAGTTTGATGAACATGATCGAGATGCCACCATACTGATCAAGTTATTAGTGACAGATGAAATGCTTACGGAGGTTCAAACAGGCAAAACCTTTGCAAAAATTTCAAAGCACCTGTGAGATCTACATGAAACATCAAGGCAAGGCCTTCTTCCTGAAGAATATGCTTTCTCAATAATGATGAATGAGAAGAGGCTTTGCAAGAACATTTGATGAAGATCAAAGACATTTACAATCAATTGGAAGCCATAGGTCGCAAGATGGAAGAAGATATGGTGGTTATAATGTTGAAAAGCTTACCATGGGCATATGAACATTTCATTGAGACACTCAACATCACATCTATAGCTATTGACCTAAAGTTCGAAGATATGTGCAACAAGCTCTTGCAACACAGTAGATGGAAGAAGCAATTTGGTAGCAGAGTAATGCATCGAGCGTGGAACAAGCCTTTGCAACCAAAGACAAAGGCAAAGGAAAACAAAAGAAAAGTAAAGAAGATATTTCCAAGAATCTAAAAAATATCACATGTCATTATTGTGGTAAACTTGGTCATATGAAGAAGCATTGCAGAAAGAGGTTGATTGAACATAAATCTAACCATGGAGGGCCTCCACAAAAGGCTCATGTCGAAAAGCATTATGAGCAAAAGGAGTCAACCTTCTATGCTTTCATGGCTAAACGACCAACAAATCAATCAAAGTCTTTTCCATGGTACAACGATTATGAAGCATCTTGGTATTTCACCCACAAGAAAGATTGGTCCACGAAGCACATGACTTGCTCCAATTCAATGATCTTTGTGAAGAGCACACAAGAAATATTGAGAGGGGGAGGGGCAGGGGCGCGGGGGTGAATCAGTATTTCAAAACATTTTAAAACTTTAAACCAAATTTAACATGTAAATCAGAAATCAGAACATTAAGAGCATCAACAAACACCATTAACGAGATAAACACCAAGATTACATGGAAAACCCTTTCGGGTAAAAAACCAGGGCAAAATATTGCTTGTATTTATCTCCAAAAGGCACCAACCTTGTTACATAAGTGAGCACCAACTTCAGTGGCTAAAGCACCAACTCCAGACTTCGAATACAAATCTGCAAAGCACTGATTCAAGCAATGCCTTCACATGTAGTGTGAGGCTCACATCCACAACCACGCTGAAAATGAATACAAAACTTCTTCCACCTGCACTTGATCACTTCACACAACTTAGTACTTCAAGACTAGAGCAGAATCAACACTTCAAAACTCCCCTACCCCAAACAACGCTTCAGATATCATCAACACTTCTTCATACAGAAAACTCGGAAAGCTACCATCGTGAATGCTCACATAGCAATACAAAATGACTCACACATTCACCATTCATTGAAAACAAATACAAACTTCAATAAGGACCTGCATATGTATTTTTCAGCACTCCAATCTTCACTCAAGGGCCCGAAGCAATTCTCAACAACAACACTTCCATTCATACTAGTACTCAGCTCAACACAAAGAAGCAGATTTTTTGAGCAACCCAAACTCATACAATGAATACAGCAAACGAACTTGACTTCACTCTTATTTGACTTAGCATAGAAGACTCTTTATTCAAACTAGGCAAGAGACTGAAGTACACAACAGCCTTTGAGAATATAATACCAGTCAGCTCTCATTGCAAAATAACCCATGCCTTTCAAAGTTATCACCAATATCATAAATCGTGACTTCCACTAGGCTTAATTTACAAACTCACAAGGAAGACCTTTTACACAGCATCGAATTCCATCATCCACTATCACCAATAACATTACTTGCACATCAGAAATCATAACATCAGAGGAGGAAAACCTATATGAGTCGTCCACTCAATAAAGACATATTGAACCCTTTGCAACTCCCTTAAAACATTGTACAAAAACTTAAAGACATTCACACACTCTCCATTCACACTTTACTTAGCTCTCCACAGCTCGACTCACAACACTAGATTAAAGCATTAAAATGAATTTCCTCGCCTTTTTTTTAGTCTAGGCCACCCTCTTCATCTCATTAAAAGCGCACCACTTGTCATTAAAAGCTTGACTCAAATAGAAACCAATAAGTAAGCCGCCCCTATAGCTGTCTCAAAATGATTTTCGTTAGAAAAGAAAGAAATCTCCAAAGATGCCATCGATTCCCACATTTAAAAATAGACAACGATAGACTTAATATCTTATATAACACCTTCCAACCTTCACAACCGATATCACAGCTCCACATCCAATCTATTCAACATGTCTCAATAATAAATGTATTCGGACCATCAAAAGAAAACGATTATAGCTCACATCTCTGCCAAACATTAACTCCACCTGAAGAAAACATGACCTCTGTTCAAAGAGGATTTCATTCTAAGAATGAGCATGAATCCAAAGAAAGCGAAATATTTATCTTTCAACCGCCCACAAATCATATGCACTAACAAATTGGCCGACCACAAATACAATCAGTCACGTATAATAGAATCGTACTATAATAGGAATTCAATTAAAAGCTCTGTCTCCACCAAAAAAAAATCCTCTTTCATTCGCATACATGGCCCATAAAAAGAAACTTCTCCATAAATAGCCAACGCAAGAGATTTCTTTAATCGTTATCATATATATTGAAATAAACCGACTCCATTTCTCACAGCCACGTCACACTCATATGGAGACTTACGACCCCTTGTTGCAACTTCACCACTTCTAGCCAATAAAATGTGAGGAATACTAAGCCATGTCACACATGTATTAGAAATTTGAAGTCGCCTCCAAACAAAATTTTTTGAAGACAAACCATAATGCCTTGAATGAAAATTAGAGCCGCCTCACACCATATTCGATCATATTCAATGAAGGAGAATATCGCACAAATTTATTCAGGAGAAACTATCCATATTGAAAGATTATAGATTTTGACTCCATTAAGCAGCGACTAAAAATATCAAAACCATGAAGAGCCTCCTCAATATTTTTCATTGCAGAACAATTTTTCACTTCAGACACATATACAAAGCTCCCGCATATATTTAGTTTACCAAAACCAAAAAAGGTCAAAACAGAAGCTAACGCCAATAATAGAAGAGCCAAAGATAAACTTCACAACCTCTCTCCACATCCTCCTACTCGTCTCACAAAAACTTCATGTATTTGCGCCATACACAATAAGAAGCTTGACACAAACAAATAGGAGATATTCGCACTTAATACTTTCACCCAACACCATGTCCATATTCTATTTGACACTTCAACAATTACTTGGCAGAGGACTTTTCAAACTGACACTATGAAGCACCACTTGGCATTTAATAAATAAGAGGCTGATAGGTAGACAAGTAGGCAGGTGAAGCACACAGCCACGAAGCTGAAGTAAGTCAAGCAAGTCAAACATCTCAAGCACATAAGCACACAACTCAACCTTGACATCAATGAAAAACTTATTCCCAACACTTTGGTGGTGGTGAGGAGTACATGGATTTTGGCAAAGGGAATTTGCAAATCACTTTTGGAGAGAAAAATCTCGGTTTTCTCAATGTGTACTATGTGCTAGTAATGGAGCTCAATTTGCTCTTAGTGAGTTAGATTATGTGCGCCATTGTTCCAATTTGGATGTCATATTTAGCAAACACAAATGCTATATTGTTGACAAGGAATCCAAGAAAACCATTGTTGTTGGTACCGAAGATCATGGTTTGTATCGACTTGTTGATACAAGGCAAGTTCAAGAGTGTGCATTAGCAACCAAGAGTGCATCTAACATCAGTACACTATGGCATCAATGGTATGGGCACCTCAACATAACCTACCTCTCTCAGTTGCCATGAGAGAATTTGGTAGATGGCTTACCTAACATACAGTTGTAGATACAAGGTGTTTGCGGAGCTCGCCAAGCAAGGAAGCAACACAAAACTCCTTTTTTCCAACGAACAAGCTTGGGGAGCCTCGAGAATCCTACAACTGGTTCATGTAGATGTTTGTGGACCAATGAATACAGCATCAATCACTAGTGCCACGTTTTTTCTTTTATTTGTTGATGATTTCAATAGGAAAATATGGGAGTTTTTCTTGAAATCAAAGTCATATGT
This sequence comes from Sequoiadendron giganteum, assembly GCA_007115665.2. Classification (NCBI taxonomy): domain Eukaryota; kingdom Viridiplantae; phylum Streptophyta; class Pinopsida; order Cupressales; family Cupressaceae; genus Sequoiadendron; species Sequoiadendron giganteum. The sequence goes on along the minus strand of CM021101.1, from coordinate 558,426,296 downwards.
GTTTTAAGGAATTTGAAATGTTCGAGTCATTAGTAGAAAAAGAGTAAAGATGTCACATCATAACTCTTACATCTAATAATGGAAGAGAATTATGTTCAAATGAATTCAATGACTTTTGCGCTAAACATGATATAAAACGTCAATAAACAACACCCTATACTCCACAACAAAATGGAGTAGATGAGAGAAGGAACCATACAATTACAAAGATGGCCCAATGTATGTTGGAGAACAAGAGTGTTCCCAAAGAATTTTGGGTTGAAGCAATTTACACTGCAATTTATCTTCTCAACAGGTCTCTAACACAAGCAATGGAGGAGAAGACCCCAAAGGAAGCTTGGTTTTAGAGGAAACTGAAGGTGAGTTATCTTAAGGTTTTCGATTCTACTACATATGTCTAGATTCCAGATGCTAGGAGAACCAAGTTGGACTCAAAGAGTCAGAAGTTAATACTTATAGGGCATAGTGAAAATCATAAGGCCTAAAGGCTGATTAATGTTGACACTGACCACTTAACTATCAGTAGGGATGTTATGATCGCTAAAGAAGTTGGGCCTTTTCAGCTCTCTTTTGAGATCAAGCTTATTGAAGATCAACCTCTTAAGCCTAAGGATTTAGGTGTCAAGCTTCCATTAGCTCCACTTGAAGGGAGGGGTGATTCTGAACACAAGGAATCTCATTTTGAGCGTGTGGAATCTCCCAAGCAAGTACCAATACTAGAAGATTTTCTTAAGGAGAAAAAGGATCAACATCTAGATGACATAGCAATAGAAAGCCCAAGTCATGATAGGGATGGTGATTTGGATGAAGAGGTTTCTCAAAAGAGACCAAAATGGTGGGAAAAACTCATTGGTGATGTTCAAAATGATGAAATCATCAAGGGTAGATCATCTAGAGGCAAGAGCAAGAACACAATTAACTTCGCTCTTATGGCCAATCTTTAGAGTGTTTATGAGCCCCAAGATTTTGCAGAGGCAAAAGGTAAACCTAAATGGGAAAAGGCCATGGAAACTAAACATAGAAGTCTTATCAAAAATAAGACTTGGGTTCTTTTAGATCTTCCACCAGGGAAGAAACCCATTGGCTGCAAATGGGTGTACAAAGTCAAGCACAAAGTTGATGGTACACTTGACAAAGACAAAGCTCGATTGGTTACTAAAGGGTTATCATAAAGAGAGGGCATTGACTATGAGGAGACCTTTACTCCTACAACAAAGATGAGCACCATCCGTTTAGTTCTAGCCATGGCAACACGATTTGGTTGGAAAGCCCATCAAATGGATGTAAAAAATGTCTTCCTCAATGGCAACTTGGAGGAAGAAGTGTACTTTTATGTCTCAACCTTAGGGTTTTCAGGTTGCGAGAAAGGAGCATCAGATATGCAAATTGAAGAAAGCTTTTTATGGCTTGAAGTAGGCACCCAAAGCATAGTACATTAAAATTGATAGGTATTTGGTTGAACAAGGATTCCAAAGAAGTCCTTCAAATCCAAATTTGTACGTCAAAAGCATTGGTAGTGATATCATTCTGCTAATCATTTATGTGGATGATATCATCATTACAAGTAGTGAGATGCATTTGATTGAACAAATCAAACGTAATTTGAGTAAATCTTTTGACATGACTGACTTAGGCCTTCTACATTATTGTCTAGGTGTAGAAGTTTGGCAAACAGGTGGTGGTATTTTTATTTCTCAATCCAAGTATGCCAAGAGTTTGCTCAATAAGTTTAGAATGATAGATTGCAAAATCTCGTCTACACCTATGGAGAAAGGGCTAAAGCTTTCGACCAAAACAGACTCAAATATAATAAATGAGTCAAACATTTAGGCAACTAGTGGGCAGCCTTATCTATCTTACAGTCACTAGACCTAATTTGAGCTATGTTGTGAGTTACATTTCCAAATTCATGATGGCACCAAAGGCATAACATTGGGTTGCAACGAAGTGGGTGTTGAGATATGTGAAAGGGACACTTGACTTTGGCATTCTGTACAACATAAGCAAAGATCCTAGGCTGGTTGGGTTCACAAATTCAAATTGGGCAAGTTTTGTTGATGACAAGAAATCCACTTCTTGATATGTTTTCAGTCTTGGCACGGGTGCAATCACAGTGACCAGCAACAAGCAACAAGCAGTAGCTCTTTGCTCGACAGAAGCAGAGTATCAAGGAACAGTCAGAGCAGCATGTGAGGCAATATGGCTTCGAAGGATGCTTTCACCCTGCTTTTGTGACAATCAAAAGGTGCTAGAGTTTGCCAAGAATCTAGTCTTCCATGAGCGTACCAAACATGTGGAGCTTCATTGTCATTTCATTTGGCATTTTGTAGAAGATGGATCAATCATGTTGTAGTATTGTCCAATTGAGGATCAAACTGCAGACTTTCTTACCAAGTCTTCAAGTCCTAATAAATTTGTAAAATTTTGGGATAAACTTGGTGTAGCTAATAGATTGACTATTATGGAAGGGTATTAAAGTAATATTCTAGTATTTCGTTTATAATGGTCAATTAAGTCTTTAGGAAAGACTTCAAGAATATTTTTTTATTCTTTTAGCTAAGTTTTTATCCATTGTTTTATTAGTTGTTGATCTTATCCTTTATGGATAGATCTTTTGTAACTCTTATTTAAGAAGACTTTCGCTTCTTTGTTAATATCAAATATCTTGGTAATCATTTTGTGTCTTGTATTTTTTGTAATTGAAATATACAGCCTGCTGTGATAGAATAGGCTTGCAGAGCAACTTTAAAAATTACGATTCTCCATGCTATTCAATCAGAATAGAACACCATGGATGAATACACAAGCATGCAGTAATGATCATTTTGTAACATATACAGTCATACAGGCATAACATAAACAAACAAGGACTTTGCGATCCAATGAAGCTTTGCTTCCACTGCAAATAGCACAGCTACTATGTCCATTTAGGATGCTGATGTTCAGTACTAGCAGAATTAAACTACAATGCGGACCTTCTCACACTCAAAGATGAAACAAATTAGTCAACAACAACCCAATTGAACAACATTACTTATCAGAAGTGTCTCTTCATGTTAGGCCAACTCCATACACGACCTAATCACATGTTAATTTGGAATCAACAAAAACTCTCCTCCAAATAAGCAGAGCTTCAGACAGTCAAAGATGAAACAAATCAGTTGACAACAACATCATTGAATAACATTATTAATCAGAAGTGTCTCTTCATGTTAGTCCAACTCCAAATATAGCCTAATATCAACAAAAACATTCATCCAAATACTAGCCTGATTAGCATTTAACACCAGTAATCAACAGAGTGTTAATTATTCCAAAATAAAATATCTAATATCAGATAATATGATACATATTTTCTTATACATTAGAGGTAGCTACAAAGTTAGCATTAAAACTAGATCTGATGCCATACTCTATACACAAACACATTTTGGGAATTAGAAATTCAGGCCAAAAGAGCTTTGAGAATGCATGGGTGTACCTTGAACCCTTTGTGTAGCATATGCTGCCTGTGCTGCCAGTAACTCTGATGGGGAAATCTGTAGATCTGTTTGTGGTGTTGAAATAAATGAGCAAAATCCTTGAACAGAAACCAGTGACCCTATATTGATCTGCATTTGAATGATGATAGATGAATCAAATATTTTTTTTTCTGGAAATCTGCTGTGATAATGCTAAAGTTTGCAACAAGGTGAAATGAGCATTCAATGATTATTTCATCAAAATAGGCTGTAAAATGTTTGGATGAAAGATCTAGTAAACATGTATTTAAAATAAAAAATATCATAGCTGGGTATGACAAAGGCAGTAATAGCAATTATATAGGTAATAAGAATTATATAGGTTTCAGAATCCAGTTCTCATCTTCCATGATACAAGTGGGATGCATCTTTCTTCATATCTAAATGACCATAAACTAGATCAGAGGAACATGTTACATAATTTCAACATGTAATTATTTCTGCATCAAGTTTAAAACTTCCATGATATAGTCATGTCCCTTTTCCCAAATTAAGATATATTAACATTATTAAAATAAAAAGTGTTTTAAACAGTAGCTTAACATAATAAATAAATAAACATTAAAATAAAAATAATAATAAAAAGTAAAAATTCAAATTGTGGCACCGAAATAGGGCCCATGGGTCCCAAGTGTGGAAGGTATATTTACAAGTTTCGTTTGCTCAGTTGGATCATCCCATTTTCCACATTCATATTTGTTGTTTGAGATTCAATCTCTCATGCCTGCAAGGATGAAACCCCTTTACAGCATTTTAGAGGTTAGGGCAGAAACCCTACCCTCTTCTTGGCAATTTCCACTCAGGAATTTGCAGCATGCATCTATTTCAAAATATTTCAGGTCGAAGGACTAAGATTTGTGAGCAGGTTTGGCAAGTTATTGCCAGGAAATTTGAGGAATCGGAGGCAAATCGGTCATAGGACTATAGAAGGGCTGTTCACCATAGCAAGATGACACCACTAGAGAGCAAATTTGGCATCTGTGCAAGGCTAATTGCATTCTGCCACCAGGTGGGAGAGAGATCTACAGTTGAGCCAACCTACATCCACCTGATAACACTTCATCTGCCACTCCTTACACTCAGCCACAATAATCATACCCTTGTTGGGCGACAAAGGAGGGACTGAGAGACTGTATACAAGCGCCGAGTATTCTACGAGGTCAAGGAGGGAGCTAAATCATAACTCAAATATTTGCCAGGTGCAAAAGACATATCAACCAATCAATTTCTGCTATTAGAAGATGGTGCCCTTGGCACATTAGGTTGTAACTAATATTGTCTGGAAGAGGTGTCAGGCTGTATTGCACAGTATACTGAACTTGTCAGGTCTGAGTTTATATTGGATACATTGCAACACATTTATTCTCCAGTCTTCTTTACCAGTAGTTATATATTGTTTCAGTCAACTCATTTCCCTAATCAGTAGAGTTCAAAACAGCAGATATATATTATTTCAGTTAGTTTCAGTTATTTGTTTGATCATAAACATAGTAGAAAACAAAAGATCAGAAAACACGGTAATTTATTATTGGAAATATCACATGAAACAAGAATTTAGGATGCTCCTTATCAAGATTTGAGGTGCTTGTGGAACTCCCACTGGATGCAGTTCCACAATTTCCTGTTTTGGTGACTGCTTCACATTTCCTAGAATAAGAGTAAAAACTGGTGCAAAGGAATTGCAGTATTGTCCAAAGCTAAATTGTTGTTTGCAGTTTTTGGAGAGTTTGAAACAAGATAAGAATAAAGAAAAAGAAAAGAAAGAATTAAGTGCTCTTTCTCAAGTAGAATAAAATAAACTTCAAAAAGACATTTTTAATGCTTGACTTCATTTTAAACTTTATACCAAGTTTTCAAATTATTAAAGGCTGGAATAAAAAGACAAAAACTTTACAGTACTCAAGACTGGAGTATTCGAGCTAGGAAAACTGGAACCCTATGGTGATAAAGGCTCCAAACATTTTTTCATATTCTGAAATCAATCTAAGGAAAGAACTATAGTGTCGGGACTCGCCAAGGACTTGGTCAGACTAACAAATCTGAGACTGAGGCACCCTCAGGAAGTTTGTGTATTAGACTTGCAGGCCTCACAAATCCCAAGCTTGGACTCGGCAAGTCTGCAGGACCACCAGTCAGCATTAGAAAAAAAAAACTTAAAATAAATTACATAGCCTCTGAATAAACAGTTTAGGATTCCACGTAATTATAGCATATCCAAAAACACGCAAAATAACTAAATAACTGCAAGGCAAACAGAGGATAGGGATTTCTCCCCAATTTGAGCTAACATCCAACTAGGTAGGGTACAGCCTCTTTCTGGGTGTGAAGAGATGAGATTGTTGAGATTCTATCATTTGCAAAGCTGAAGTGATTATTTCTTCAATTATATGTAATCACCGGATCTGCAATTAGGTGTAATGACCATCTGAACCAACTGACACAAATACTTAGCTCATTATGAGCAATACGATAATCAGCTCCTTACAAGCAACAACTTAGAAATTATTACTAGAAGCCAAACAGTGGAAGATCAAGAGCTACAACTTAGAATTCCTACCAGGATCATTTTGCAAAAAAGCAACTAGAGTGTTCTCTGCTGGAGAATTTCTCAAGAGCGGAGCTTTGAACTTATGTATCCTAATTAGTAATTACTATTGATTGGTAACCTCATCAGCACAATCTCAAAAGCCATGTCATATTTCCTGATTTTCGTACATTTTTACATCTGTATCTTATTCCCTCTTGATTCAAAGAATGTTTGCATTGCTCGGCACGGATTGCTTTACTCCTCATATTGCTATGTTGACTAGCTATACTTTTCAAGACCTCTCTTGACCATTCATCGAGATAAGCTATTATTTTTTCACAACTAACTTTTTTAAATATATTGAGTTCAAAAGTTTATGAATAAGTAACATGGCATACTGCTTCAGAACAATAAAATGAAGGACAGCTGAAAAAAAAGTATATGAACATTGCTACATTGATCAATACCCAACTATTTGCACATAAGTTCAATAATCACAACCACTTCTTATGAAAGAGATCGATTCAGAACTAAATCATATCCCAAAATAACAGCAGACACAAGAATGCTACAAGCAATTTAAATATAGAAACCTGACAAACCTGGAGAGCGCGTGCATTAAAATATTTTGAAGTTCTAAACTTTTCCTCTCCAGCTAAAACGTTGTCATCTTCAACGCACCTTCCCACGTTACGGCTGTATATTGTGGCATTGTGTTTCCAGTTCTCAAGGACATTTGCAGAAGCCCTTAACACATTGTTATATCCACCGTGCACTCTGCCAAGTAACTATATGACGATTTGCCAATTTTCTGACGGCATATGTGCATATGCATAGATCAAGAGATTAAATGAAAATTACGATACGAATTTAAGCGATGAGAAGACATTAAAAACTTACCTGAGAGAATACGTAAGGGTTTTTCGCAACACCCACATGATCGTTTCTAAGAAAATGCGGTTCCAGTCCACTGCCGAAAACCCTTCGATAAAACCCTGTCTATTTATATCAGGAATGGCCAGACTGAGGAAAAAATTATATTACTAATGCCTAAGTGTTATGCAATTTATTTTTTTAAACACCTTACATTTATTACGCTGAAGGCGTTACCTATTTGAACTTCAAAAGCTTATTTTCTCCATCGACGGTGTATAATCACAGACAAGGCAAGCAAGACGATCGGACTGATCGTGACCGTTCCCTATCTCATTGATTTCTGATCGCCGTCTTTTACGTTCGCCGTTTCCCGTCTTTTAACTAGCCCGACTGTTTTTCGAGGGTTTTTCACAGGTTGCGTGGGAATTTCGAAGTAACGCATTTCTTCTTTAATTACGGAAATGTACCCTTAATAAGGAAGGCGATGCTACTATTTTCAATTTCTACGTGGAAGTTAAAATGCTTTTAAATTAAATAATATTTTATATAATATAAATGATAATAGTATATTTTATATTTTATATAATGTAATTTTATTTTTTAATAGTATAATTATATTTATAAAAATATTATATTTTATAATAAAAATTATTACATATAAATATAATAACTTTTTTATATAATATAATTATTTATTATTATATATATTATAATTGCATTCATTATTATATAAAACTTTGAACTGATATAAATTGTGATATTGCTATCAGGATTCAACTGTGTAGTTTTTGAGTCAAACTCATTAACCCATGTTCCATGAGTAGTGGTTTACAAGAACGCATCTCTCATGATAATGAATGGTCCACTTATCACTCATTGCATCTAGGTGATGCTCATAGAGGTGAAACATTGGGCCTTCCCGAGAGGTCACCCATCCCAGTACTGCTCCAGCTCAAGCGTGCTTAACCACAGATTTTTCCCCAAGGTTAAGCCCACTTAGCTTGCAACCCCATTTGCAAAACCTTCGGCAAGTGTTGTGCTTTATGAACCATTCATTATAGAGCCCCTTTAGCTCATCAATTGATAAGTAGGAGGTATTTTTCACAGTGTGTCAAATTATGATATTGCTATCAGGATTCAACCATGTAGTTTTTGAGTCAAACTCATTGACCCATGTTTCATGAGTAGTGGTTCACAAGAACCCATCTCTCATGATAATGAATGGTCCACTTACTACTCATTGCATTTAGGTGATGCTCACAGAGGTGAAGCACTGGGCCTTCCCGAGAGGTCAGTGTAATGTCACTTTTCCTCCAAAGTTATTTAAGTGTTAGCAACGGATTTAGTAGATTAAATATTAGAACAAATATAAAAAAAACTACAATATTCATAAAATGGATGCAAATAATCAATGCAAAAGATAATATGTGTGAGTTTATTAAGAAATTCCAAAATAGATAGTTAACCTGATAAATGGAATACACATTCATATAATTCATATGCATTAACACCAAAATCATATATATATTCTCAATATAATTTAGAATAAATGGTTTTAATATATCTGAATAATAATACTTGCAAAAGCCACTCTCAGTTCAAACGCTTTCACACCAGTGACAAAATACTCAACAATATGTCCATAATGCATCCCAGATAGAAAGAATGTCGATGTATTGCGCACTACATCATGGGTCTTATCCTTTCCTCCGATTTTATGCACCATTGGACAAATGGGGAGAGGATTCAGTGCATCCCATACTACACTGTGGGTCCATCCTCAACCCCTAAGAATATGTCAGTGGTAATGGCTCTTGCCATGGAGCAGTCTAGGAGGAAAGTGTACTTTGTCGCTCTACATGAGTGTTGGTTCCACAGGAACAATGCTCAACACCCATGCCACAAAACCATGCCCTGGCCAAGATCGTCCTGAGTGCACACACTTGTACCCCAGGTTGGACACACACTATAAATGTGCCCCTTCTCCGTCTTGTCCATAGCTCACCAACCACTTCCTTATTCCATGGTTGTTCTTCTTCCTTGAGTTTTCTCCCTTCTTGAATGTCCCTCACCATTCTCACATGAATGATTTATATATCCTTTTAAGGGGTGGTTTCCAAACCATCACAACCTTTCACAAAAGGTTTCCTTTTAATAATTATTTAAATAAATTATTCTTCTTCTTTTTTTAAAGAGTGTTTATAAATATTCTTTATTAATCTCTCTTTTAACCAAAGGATCATAATAGCCTTTATTTTATATCTCCCTTTCAATTCCAAAGAGTTATTTATATATTTCTCTTCTCTTGGGGAAAAAGTCACATAACAATTCTCCCCTTGTAAATTAACTATTGTCCTCAGTAGCACAAGATGCATCTGCATCACAACTCAATGGAGCACATGATCAGTATTTGAAGATGTTAACATTGAATACTTGTATTTTTCATAATACTTACTTTATCTACATTATTTTCTTCTACAAATTTACAAGTAATTTTAATAAGATCACTTTTTCAATCCAAATTATGATGAGAACTATATAGATGTCTTATGAAATATATCATGAATTTATAATTTAAAAGATAATTATATACTTAACCTCCTCTCCTTCAACATTATCATTCTACTTACTCATGTAATTTCTTTAAATTATGAAAGTATTACAATGTAATCATACAATAATTACTATGCATGTTTAATTGATACTATGTGGTAGCTCATAATTTATAAAAGTAATCTATAAACTCAACATACATTTCAAGATGGTATTCATGAATATCCTCTTTTCATATATCAAAATCAATAATCTTAGTATAAGGCAATTGTACAAGGTTAATGGGTTGATCAAGTCAACTAACAAAGCACAAATTATTGATATGAATCTTCAATAACCCTATTTTTGCTTTTTCTTATAGGTTCGGCAACATAGGAAATTCATTAAAATGGTTTATAAAAGAAATGTGTGAAAGATTTAAATATCACATAACCTACTTGCATATCATGGAAAAGGTTGGAATAGAGAGCCCCCCCCCCCCCCCCGCCTATAAGTTTCATCATATCCTCATGCCTAAGCCTAAGATTCTATTTGATTTTATATCTTATAATAACATGGTGTCATTCTCAGTAACTCAAAACACAATGTCAATTTTCCAAGTTTAAGATATGAATCCAAGGACCTATGGGTTATGGGCCCATAATGTAACTTAAAACAGACATATCAAATATGATAAAAGTATTTTCTCAAAATAGACACAAAGCTAAACAAAAATAAGTTGACATGATACTATCTTAATATGAAGAAAAAATTCCTTGTATAAAAGGATGCTAGTTGATAGAAGATTGTTTTTATATTTCTAAATCTATTCTCAATTTTATTCGAGATCATATGATGTATAAATTAATTCTTCCAGAGTTTCATCAACCATCAAATAGTTAGATTTATGTGAGAGAATTATCACGGTTACCCTCAGATTGGTAAACATGTATGAAACCCAAAAATTAAGTGGCCCATAAAGGATAGTTAAACAATATCATATTTTCTAAATTTAAAGATGCCAAAATGATCCTAAGACCTATGAGTAATGAGCCCACAATGCTTTTGAAACAAACATATGTAATAAATCAAGTTAGTTTTAAATAAGCATGGCAAACATAATGCAATCCAAGTGAAAATTTGCATTTGGTAAAATAACCATATCAACATAAGAATATTGAAATGTGGTTATCTCGTTATTTGAATCTTGAAGTGAAGATTTACATCCAAATAAATATAAGATTAAACTTGAAAAATATAATTCAATAATAAAATAAAATTATATATTATTTATATATTTATATTAAAATCATAAATATTAATATATATATTTAAATAATACTTTAAAATAAATAATTATAATTAAATTCTTCTTATAGTGCATAAACATTAATCTTTATTTGTCTTATAAAAAAAATATTTTTTTAAAAATATCTTTAATAAAAAGTTAAAGCTAATTTTATGGAGGGATAAGAATCCTACGTATTAGTTACTTAAGGAATTAGATATTATTAAGAAGTAAGACTCTTTATATGTTTTGACCTTCCGCCCTTTAAATTATTCTTTCACCACAATAAATTAATTTCCTTCACGATTAGGGTGTGCAACCTTTTAGAGAGGGCACAACGCTTCGAGCTGAATGTTCATACATTTATGAAATGATGAATAGATAAGGCACGGTGAATGGATGAGGAAAAATATTTAAAGATAAGGAGTCAATGTGGTGTAATATATGATGAAAGTAATAAATAGTAAAAATATATATTTGCACAAATGTATTTTGTTTTTTTTAATGTATTATTTATATTGTATTAAGATGATAAATGGATATAGACATTTGAATATATTTAAAGGTGATTATTTTTTATTATTTTTTTTATTATAGATTTTAAATTTTTTTATATTATTGTTAATATTGTTTTATATTAGTTATACTTTTTATACATATTTTCTTTCAACTAAATTTTTAAATATATATGTGTATATATATTTTATTATTTACTCTATTTTAGTTTCTAATTTAGATTTAAAATTGAAATTAGTTTAATTATTAATGTCTATTTTTTTAAATTACAATAATAAATAAAAGCTATTAGAAGTAGTTCAATTTACAATTATATTTTTTTAATTAGAAAAATTAATATTATACAATAACTATACCTTGAACTTTTATCTCTCTCTCCCCTCCATCTCTCTCCCTTTCTCTCCCTCCCTCTCTCTATCTACCCCCACTCTCTCTCTCCCCATCTCTCCCTCCCTCACTCCCTCCTTATCCCCCTATCTATCTTTTTATCCTACCTCTCTCTATTTGTTTATCTCTATTTGTCTTTTTATCTCTCTTACTCTCTCCCTCTCTTTATATTTCCTTATATCTCTATCTCTCTATCACTCCATCTCGTTATTGATATCTCTCTCTAGCTCTCCCTCTCCATCTTCCTCTATATCTCTCTATTTATTCCTCTCTCTCTCTCCCTCTCTCACTCTCTCCCTATTGTAAACATAACATTTGTTTATTGATAATGGAGCCTAATTATCTTCCTAATTCAAAGGTTTTGTTCCAAATTTTTCAATCCCTCTAAGTGGATGCATAGTTCATTTGAAGCTATTACTTCTCCATTGAGACCTTTGTTGCACAAAAAACATCATTTCCTAAATGTCATATCAATTATCTCATGTATTACACAAATATATGCAAAAAATATTTTTATTTTTTTCAAAATTAACCTTCCACACCTCTTTGGCATACCTATTGCACACAAAGGTAATATTGCTAGTATATATAAGGGGAAAAAACATAACCTTACATAAAATTAGTGAGAAAAATTAATTATATCAAAATAATACATAAATTTGAGCTAGCTTAATGACTCAGAATTAGAACTATTGAAATTAATGTGAAATCAAAATAAATTTAAATGTGATATTCAACTAGTTTAGTTATTTTATTGCATAATATATCTATATTGTGCTGATAGATATTTACTATTTCAGTCGGATAGAGTAGAAGTTAGAAGTATCTCCTTCTGCATTCTTAATGAATAAACTCAAGATCTCCATTCAACTTATTGTAAGACATGGGTTCGATTCCATTTTACTTGTTTGAAAACCTAGAAGAAAAAAATACGATTTTTTTATTTTTTTTCAAATGAACCTTATTTTTTTGGGACATTCAAAACTTAAATAAGAACATGAATAATTACAAATTATATCTTTTATATTATAATAGAGATCTTGATAACTCAATACATTTTTTTCCAAATTTTTAAATATCTCACAATGCATCAACACAGATCTTTGTGTCTTCTAAAGTGACAGCAAGTCAAAGAAACATTCCTTCACCACATCATCTAACAAATCAACACTCGTCTCCAAGCATTTAAGAAGCCCTTTTTTGTGATAATTCAATATTGGTTCCCCTTTGGAAAGCTTATTCTTTGCAATCTCCGAGACTACGGAGGTTCCACAAATATGTAAAAAAACAATTCAAAGTTTAAATTGTGTTTATGTGAATTCAAATTTTCCAAATCCCACATGATTGTAAAATGGAGTAAAAATATGGCGAATCTTGTGTGGTTTCAAAATGGTTGGAGTAAATGTTGGGCAATTAGGACCACAATCTAAAATATATGTGGTGATTTCAAGGCAGTTATAACCCCAACATAGCATGGTGTTATAATCTAGTATTAATGAAACTAGTCCTTATATAGGGTGGAATTTTAATGGTATTTAAAGCAAATATGTCAACTAATTAAAACATGCCTCTAAAATTCTAGTTAATTTTGCATTATAAACATGTAGTTTACTATGACAATAATATTATGTATAAATATTTCATAAATAATTTTGTGATGATTTAACATTTCTTGGGTTGATGAATTATAAATTCCTGACAATTTGGGCCCTACACTATTTCATCATATTTGCCAAAATTGAATTGGCTAATACCAATTATTTGTCAATTGACAAAAAATCATAGCTAGAAAAATCCATGGACCAAGTCACCCATTCCCCCATCTTTTTTCTTTTACCAATACCACCCCACCTTTTCATTACCATTCTTCTTCATCTTCTCATACACATGATACTTCATTAGATGTTTCTCCTAGCACTATCATTGCTTATATCCATGATGCTACACCACCAATTGACACACACAACCTATCACCTATATACCTATGATGGTATGAGGCCTACCTACTCTTTTATACGATTATCCTTCTTCTTATGGACCTCCACCAACACCCCTTTGTGATCTTGCTCTACAATGTACTCGTGTTCATTCTAATACTCTCCAAGAACAAATCACATGCATCTTTCCATCTCTTGTTGACATCATTTTTTGTACATCACAATTCCCTCCTCTATTTATGATTAATGAAAATGTTCCTTTATTCATAACAACAAAATATCATACCATTGACAACAAGCACACATTTTTTGACAATAGACTGGACTTCAAAATTTGCACCACTCAATTGTCAAGGAAGATTTATATTACCTTTACTTCTTTAAAAAAGACAAACATATTTATTAAGAACTTTGATAATACTCATCAAATTCATTTGAAACCATTATTCTTCCTATTACTATTAACCCCACCACCTTCACTACATTATTCCATAAAATTCCCAAAGGATTGCCATTTAACATTTTATCATGAAGAGCAGTTCCAATTCAATCCCATGCATACACTTTTGGAGCTACCTAATATTAGCTATTCTTCAATTCAAGTCCAAGCTAGGCAGTTGATGAAACATTATTTAAACCTCTTTTAATATAATCGATCTCCCAATTTTGTTCCACAAGCTAGGCAGTTGATTGAACATTGGACTGATTAAATCTTAAATTATGTTAAGCGACAGAATCCTATGCATAACATCATGGGTTTTATGTATGAACAACTATTAAGCTCATTTGGTCTGCATTTTTGTCTTTCTTATTTGTGACAGTATGATCTCTCCAATATTTAAATTAATTGTGATGCTTTCAATCAATAAAATTAATTATGTTTAAATTGTTAGAAGAGGATTATTTAATTGCCTGATGCTCAGAGTTGTTTAATACAAATTGTTGTTTTAGGTTTGAAAAAATGGAGAAAATTGATTGTGGACAATGGCCTTTATAATTTCACCATTAACAATTCATCCCATCAGTCTTCTTTCAAAAAATCCATAAACCTAAAGATCAGTTGCAGTAGTAAAGTTGGTAAAACGAAAAACACAGGTTTCTGCATAAATTGATTTCAGTTGGGCCTATATCTTCAATTCTTAACCTCTTACAATGGCATAAATCCACAACATCTGCTCTTTAAAAAGACTACACACATTTGATTAATCACATCATCTTCTTATTGAAAGGCTTACAATATCATAAAATTAACATCTTTTTTAATAGATTTCCAACATTTCAATCAGAAATTTTGTACACATCTTTGTTTGATTTTTTTTTTGTAATAGTCCTTGCAGTTCCATATAGACATGTCTTTGAGATGTCTGCATCAAAATGTATTAATTGCAACCTCTCTGCTAATTGATTAGATGCAACTTCATTTTGCAACGGATTACAAACATCTCTATGAGATGTCTGCATCAAAATGTATTAATTTATTGAGATTGTAAGACCAATACAAAATTTATCATTAGGAAAACCTTGCTTGATTGGTACATCCTTGCTTGAAAAGCCCTCTTCCAAATCTTTGTGCAAATTACAGAAGAATAATGTTAGGGAGAACAACGTGGATAATGCTACTACAAGAGAAGTTGCCTAAAAAACCATGGTGCTTGTAGTTACCAATGAATGTCTGCAAGTCGGTTGCTAATTAATACAACTAAATTGTACATCCTAACTGAGAATTCAATGAATGTACCATTTATTTTTCATTTTCACCAACATTTTTTTCAGTAACATTTATGCAATTGCAATTGAGAAGTAATATTTTACACACCAACTTTCAAGCTTATGGTAATGCATTCGATTTATATCTTAGTAAAGGAAAATGAGAAAGGTTAGTCTCGAAAGGAACCATGGAACTAATGAAATGTCTATATTTTGACATTTGTTAGATAATGAATGCATTTTGGATAGTTGTCATTTCAAGGAAAATATCTGTAAAACCCAAATACTAAATGCCATTGCAAAATACCCCCAACATTGCCAAGAAAGTAACCTAAAAAAGGAAGGTGAATTGTATTAGCTGGCTTGCAAATGCAAAGCAACCATAATACAAATTGTGTCTATGATGTGAAGGATAAAATGTATCAATTATGTAGGCTTTTGTGAAAAAAATTAAATTTTGTGCTCTTTGAATTATTTTTCACTTTTATTTGGGAATGAGATATAATGAGGTTCTTTATCTTGGTTTTACTTGATGTGGTTGTTGCTAGTTCACTTGTAGCATATATTTCTTGTCACTATTTCCAAAACATAAGCAATATTTATTTTTAATTTCACCATCAGAGGATCATGTATACTTTGGAATCTTGTTTATTTATGCATGCAAAAATTTGGGAAGAGTGAATGCATGAAGAATCAATGTACTTTTGGTTCTTGCCTTAATAGTTTATGGATTCCTTAGCAATGGGAAAAATTTAAGAAGAATGTGCTAAAGCATTGTAAGGATGCTAACAGTCAATAATTTCTTATTCCAACATGATGCCATCAATTGTTTGAAGATATTAATTTGGGTCATTTTTTAATGAAATTTTTCATAGCTTGGAAGCTACAAATGGGAGCATATTTGTGAAATATTTCAGATAATCTTGTAAAGAAATCAAGCAAGGCATTCAACTACATAGCCTCCTTGGTAGCAAGGTGTTCATTTTCCATACTTGGCCAATTTCCAACATTTTTTACTTGTGAAAATCCCCTTCGTCATACAACATATTTTTGAGCATTTTTGCCATGGATTCATCATTGAAGCTTTTGAATCTTATATTTCACCACCTGGTACTGGCCATTTTGCCATTAATGGTTGCAGAGGTTCTAACTTTCTTCCTAAAAAATGAAAATAGACCCACCAAAGTAAAACATACTTTTTGACGATTTTGACTTGACTCGTGTGATCATGGAGTCAAATTATCCCATCAAAATCATTTTCAATTATTTTTGAAAAGGTCCTATTTTTTAGGGTTTTCCTAAAAGTAGGGGTTTGAAACCCTAATTTTCAAATTTTCAAAAATTTGCAAGCATCTTCCTTGACATAAATCCATAAAAACCCTAAATTTGGTTTGACCTAAAACATACTTTTGATAACATTTTTACATGATTTAGCTCAATTTAAGCAAAATGCCAAAAAAAATATTTTGGGTACAATAGTTTCAATTGTGTTCAAAATTGAAATGGTTAAAAGGGAAAACAAAAGAATGGAATAGAAATCATTTCAAAATTACTCTCAGATAAAATTTAAGTCTAGAAGACCATCTAAGAGCACTAAATGAGAAAGTAATAAAAAATGGCATGGATAAAGCAACTTTTGAAGAGGAAAAATCTCTAAAATCTTACTTAGAGGAACTTCTGCAAAGAGAAGAGATTTACTAGAAACAAAATTCTATAGTTACATGAGGGGATAGGAATACTAAAAAAACGTATGCTTATGCAAAAATAAGGAGGCAAAGAAACAATATCAATAATATCACTTAGATCGTTCTATTGTGATGAAAAAAATAGAATGGGAAGCAATTCAATTTTTCAGAGACTTCCTCACAAATAAATTAGACCACAATCTACCTCTTCCTATCAATATGCTCTCCAATATTCTACACTTAATAACAAAAGCCTAAAACAAATCACTCTTGGCTAAATTTATAATGAAAGAAAAGAAAAATATTTTTCTCACCGTCACCAAAAAAAGCTCTTGGCCTTGATGTTTTCACATCTCTTTATTTTCAAAAAAATTGGGACTTTATTGGACAGGAGGTTCTCTTAGGTCTTGAAGAATCTAGAAAATAGTAAAATTTTAAAAGAGATGAACTCAACTCTCTTGGTTCTTATTTCAAAGAAATCCTCTCCTTCCTCTTTTGTTGATTTTAGACCTATTGCCATGTGAATACTATATAAAAAAAAAATTACCAAGGAAATCACCACAGGATTGGCTCCAATTATCCCTCAAATAATCTCAAAAGAACAAGGAAGTTTTGTTCCTAGAAGGGAAACCTTATCTATGGAGCTATAGTTGTAGAGGAAGTTCTACATCCAATCCACAATAGTGAATTTGGTTGGAGAGAAACAACTGCATCTTTGAAAAGAAAGTTTGTTGTCTCAATGAAGATTAAAAAAAATAGATATTTCCATTTCAAAATCTACAATGTCATAGGTCCCCTAGAAAAAAAATCTCCACTTAAAACAATTTAGTCCTAAAAAATGACAAAATATTTGAAGCCTCTTCCTCAAAAGAGTTCCTTCTCAATGAAAACCAAACATAACAAAAGTTTGATAAATGAATCCTACCTCTTCAAAATGTGTTTAAGCTCAACTTTGATAAAGCCTCTAGAAGGAACCTTGGGAAATCAGGTGTTATCAATGATCATTTAGGTCAAGTTATTCTTGTTGCCTCTAAAATAAACTCCCCATGTTACAAATAACATTGTTGAAGCTAATGCATTGCTAATAGAATTGGAATTGGCTATTAAGAAGAATATCTCTACTCTTCAAATAGAGGACGATTCAAGGGTAATTATTAACATATTATCTCACAAATGTTTAGTTAATTGAAAAATTGTCTACATATTTGAACAAATTAGTTAGTTACTCTAAAAATTCAATGGCTATGAAATTTTGTGTTATTATGAGAAAGCCAATTCTCTGCCAAATAAATTGGCCAGTAGTGCAATTGAACATCAATTCCAATATATAGAACTGGATCAAGACAGATATAAAAAGACTACTAATAGTCTGATTGAATGGTGGTTTGCATCTTCAAACTAATCTCTCAAAATTCGCTATCATTCAGAATGGTATACTTCCTAGTTACAAGCCCTTTTGGTATCAGCTTACGTGGAGTGCAACTAACCTAATATATGGTTGGCAAGCCAATTCTCACTTAATGAAGCAAAAATTGCATCTGTGGCAATGCCATTCACATTCCCAAAGGTTTATAAATTTGCCAACTACTTTTTGATTAAATGTTAATCCATATTAAAGTTTGTATTAATTATTTTATACGGGTTGTATCAAGGACCGTGCATATTCATCTCTACGTGTTCCACCGCATGCTTCATTGCATTTTGATTTCCTGGTGCATGTACTTTTTATCCCGTGTCCTTCTACATCTCTCTTCAACTATATTTTTGTGCCTTCATTCACCAACTTGCACCCTCTCATGCTCTCCCTTGTATCTGCTCTTCATCGGCGGGCTATGATGTTGAACAACAGGATTCGTATAAGACAGTTGATGGATTTGGAGGTTCCAATTACTGTTGATGCCTTCAACAAGAAGAAATTGAAGAATGTCTTCAAATTTGACTGCAATAATTCTGAAAGGGCAATCCGTCAAGTTTTAAATGTCAATTTCTTATTGGATCCTATGTGCTTTTATTCATTTTCAAAGATAGATTTTGCTTTTCTTTCAAATTCAGACCTGCACGCAGAAGCTTCGATGTATCGAAACATGCACTCACACCTTCCTAATTTGGAACACCTGAATTCCTCCATGGAGCAGCTGTTCTACAGACGATCTCATGGCTTCTTCTCTATTCCTCTCATTTACAGGTTCTTTATGTCGTTGCATTAAAGATTGTGAATTTTATTGAGGGATTTTGTGACGGTCTGTCAATTTTGTAACTACGTGAGAAGCAGTATAATAGGTATATTTTTTAAGTACCACGTGTACAAGTAGAGAGAATACCGATAATTCATGGCAACGTGTTGGCTTATAATTCACATCACACTTAATAGGCAGGATAATACAACAATGTCTATCAGTATCGAGTTTGTTAGTTAATGGAAAATCTCATCCAAGTTTTGATGTATATCCAGAGTTTTGGTGTACACGTAAAAATGTTGCAGCAATGGTATGCCTATCGGTGTAAATCTCATCCGATTTTTGATGTATATCCAGAGTTTTGGTGTACATGTAAAAATGCCACAACAATGGTACGCCTATCGACGTAACTAGCAATCACACCTTAGTGTGCAATGGGTAAGGCGAAGAGGTTTTGAAGGTAAATTAGGATAAATTTTGTTTTTTTTTCATATATTTGTGCAATATATGAGTCAACGGGTAGGCTATTTAGCAAATGATGTTGTTTGTGCAACAAATGTCTCAATTGAGAAGTGATAGCTTCAAATTAACTATGCATCCACTTATAAAGACATGGAGAGAAGGAAATGGAGAGATACAAAGAGGAGAGAGGGATAGATAGATATGGAAGAGAAATATATAGATAGGGAGAGAGAGGGAGAGAATGAGAGAGGGAAATCTAGAAAGATACAGATATTGGAAGTGATATATATATATAGAGAGAGAGGGGGGGGTAGAGATAGGGTGAGATATAGGGGTAGAGAGAGATGGATAGATAATGAGATAGAGATAAAGAGGCGAATAGATATAGATATAGAGGTCTAAGAAGAGGGAGAGGAAGAGAGGAAGATAGATGGATGAATAGAGAGAGGAAGAAATGTCTAGAGATGTAGAGGGATAGAGGAAGATAGAGGTAGAGATAGATATATATATAGAGAGAGAGAGAAATAGATGAGAAGAGAAAGAGAGATCGTTATGCTTTTGTCTCCCTCTTTATATTTATGTTTCTCATTATCTCTCATCCTCTCTATCTCCCCTATTTCTCTCTATATTTGTCTTCTATTCTCTCAATCTCTCTCTCCCTTACTCTCTTTTTTTATCCCTATTTATCTCCCCCTCTCCCTTTTTATCTCTTGATCTCTCTACCTCTATATATATCTTTGTCTCCTATTTCTCTTTATCTCTCTCTCTCTCTCTCACTCTCTTTATGTGACTATATCTATGTCTCTCCTCTTCTATATTTTCCCCTCTCTCCTTATTTATCTCTCTTACTATATCTATCTCTTTCTCTCCTTATTAATCTCTCTTATTGTATTTATCTCTTTCTCTCCCCCTCTTTATTCCTGTGTATTTCTACCTCTATCTTTGTATCTTTATCTCTCTATATCTCTTTGTCTCTCTCTTTATTTCTCTATTTCTCTCTTCTCTCTTTTTGTGTCTCCCTCTTGCTCTATCTATCTCAAAGAGGTGTGGAAGGTCCATTAGTGCAAATTTTGGTCTATTTTTGTATACATTTGTGTAGTACATAAGGTCAATTGGTAGGCCATTTATCAAATGATGTTATTTGTGTAGCAAAGGTATCAATGGAGAATTGATAACTTCAAATAAACTACAACATATACTTTCATAGATCTAAACATGAATAAAACCAAACCTTTGAATTAGAAATATAATCAAGCTCCATTACCAACAAGCACATGTTATGTTTGCAATAGGGAGAGAGAGAGAAGAGCGAGCAAGAGAGAGAGGGGTAAGGAGATAGAGATAGAGAGGAAGATAGATATATAGGTGGTTATGGAGATGGAGAGGAAAGGGGGGGATAAAGAGAGTAGAGATGAATAGATAGATACCTCTTTATCTCTTTCTCTCTTTCCCTCTATCTCTATCTTTGTTTGTCTCTTCTCTCTTTTTGCATCTCCCTCTTCCTTTCTCTATCTCTCCATTTTTATGTTTGTTTGCTTCTCAATATATTATATCTATTTTCATGTCAATTGACATTCCTTGTGCGTATGTTCCAAGTTTAAACACAAGCTTGTAGTTTGGATTGGGTCAATATAATTGAGTAGATGAACATTTTAAACCTTGAAGCTTTGCAAATTTGTTGGCAGATAGTTTCTTTGATTAGTGATATATTTGGTGGAAGGTAAATCCCAAGGCTTTATGAGAAAAACAACATGAGACAAGGTTATGGTAAAAACATCACAAGAGAGGATACAACAGATGGATCACTAATAGGCTCTTGCATGAAATCCAATCCTTAAGAAAAGACAATATTGTGT
This sequence comes from Sequoiadendron giganteum, assembly GCA_007115665.2. Lineage (NCBI taxonomy): Eukaryota > Viridiplantae > Streptophyta > Pinopsida > Cupressales > Cupressaceae > Sequoiadendron > Sequoiadendron giganteum. The sequence goes on along the minus strand of CM021101.1, from coordinate 558,404,825 downwards.
TAATGATTATATACTATTATTTATATATATCTCTCTTTGTCTCATTTTATCCTCCTTTCTTTTTCTCTCTTCCTTTCTCTTTTTTTCTCCCTTTGCTTGTTTGCATATTATCACTATTCTTATGTCAATTGACATTCATTATGTGTGTGTTCTAAGTTTAAAAATAGGCTTGTAGTTAGATTAGGCTAATAGAGTTGAGTAGACAAACATTTAAACCTTGAAGTTGCAAAATTGTTGGTGGTTTGTTTCTTTGATTGGTGATAGATTTGGCAAAAGGTAAAGCCCGAGGCTTTATGAGAAAAACAACATGGGGCAAGGATATGATAAAAACATCACTAGAGTGGATGCAATAGATGGATCATGGATGGGCTCTTGCATGAAACTTGAGGCTTGAGGGGTAATTGCAAAAGGATGGGGGGTCAAAAAGCAACCAATTCACTTTTTCATCCCAAAATAGCAAAAACGTGAGTGTGTTATAACGTGCTTGCATTATGGTTTAAATTTCAAAAAATGTGTGATATTTTGAATTCAAAAAAGCATTGCCAAAACGTGAGCATGTTATAAGGCGCTCGCGTTTTGTGAATGCATTGACAAAATGAGATCGCTTTATAACACGCTCGCGTTTTGGTCTATATTGAATTTTTTTCTCTCTTTCTTCTTGTTATCTTTCTTTTTTTTCTCTTTCTTCTTGTTATATTGACATTTACATATGGATATTTACCTTCTTATACTTTAAGTTATATTTCATGCATATAGTTTCAGGATTTTTGAGAGTGGTTTCAGATCTCTAGGAGTTATAATTCAAATTCTAGTTTTTGGAAGATCTTACAATTTTTTAGACAACCAAATTTCAATAATCAACATGCTAAATTTCAATGATCAAGAGGTCATATTTCAGTAATCAACAAGTTGTGTTATTTTTTCTCTCTCTATCTCACTCATTGTTTATCCCTTATTCTCTAGACCTCTCTCTCACACTCTCTCCTTCCCTCTATACTTCTATCTATCTCACATCTCTCTCTCCCTCCATCCCTCCCCCCTTTCCTCCTTCCCTCTCTAATTTTCTCTATCTCCCCCTCTGTCTCTTCCTTCTTCCCACCCACCTCCCCTCTCTACTTCACTCTATCTAACCTATCTCTCTCTACGTCTCTCTCTCCCTCCCTCCCTCCTCTCTCTCTCTCTCAATCTATCCACCTCTCTCTCTCTCACCCACCTTCCCTCTTTACTTCTCTTTATCTAACCTCTAACCTCTAACTCTCTACCTATATCTCACCCCCCTCCTCTCTATCTCAATCTCTCCACCTTCCTCCTTCCCCTTCTCTCTCATTCTCTCTATCACACTTCTTTCTCCCTCTATCCCTCCCTCCTTCCCTCTCTCCTTATCTCTATCTCTCTCTCTCCCTCCTCTCTCTATCTCACCTCTCTCTCCCTCCCTACCTCTTCCTCTATCTCTCTACTTCTTCCTAACCCCCTCCCCCATCTTTATCTCTCCTTCCCTATATACTTCTCTCTATCTCTCTCCATCTTGACATCTCCCTCCCTCATTCCCCCTCTCCCTCCCTCCCTCTCTCCCTCTCTCTCAATCTCCTAACCTCCTCCTTCCCTTTGTGTTTCTCTCTCACACACTCTCTCCCTCCCCCATCTCCATCTAACTCTCTCCTTCCCTCTCTACTCTTTATCTCACCATATTCTCTCTCTATATATATATATATCACCCCTCTCTCTATTCCTTCCACCAACCCTCCCTCTCTACTTCTTTCTATCTAACCTATACCTATCTGCCTCACTCTCTCTCCCTCCCTCCTCTCAATCTCTCCACCCTCGTCCTTCCCCCTTCTCTCCCTCTCTCATTCTCTATGTCTCACTTCCCTCCCTCACCTCTCTCTATATCACCTATCTCTCCCTTCCTGACTCTCCCTCTCTTTATCTATCTCTATACTTATCCCTCCCTCCTCCCCCTTCTCTACCTCTCCTTACCTATTTATACTTGTCTCCATCTCTTTCTCTCAATCTCTACATTTCCCTCCCTCCTTCCCTCTCTCCTTGTCTCTCCTTGTCTCTCTCTCTCTCTCTTAATCTCCAACCTTCCTCCTCTCTCTCTCTCCATCTTTATCTCACTCTCTCCTTTCCTCTCTAATCTCCATCTCACCCTTCTCTCTCTCTACTTCTCCCTCTTTACTGCTCCCTCTTTATCTCTCCTTCCCTATATACTTCTCTCTATCTCCCTCTCTCCATCTCTACCTCTCCCTCCCTCCTTCCCTCTCTCTCAATCTACCCACCTTCCTCCTCTCTCTCTCTCCCACCTTTCTCTCTCACTCTCTCCTTCCCTCTCTACTCTCTATCGAGCACCACACACTCTCTCTCCCTCCCTCCATCCTTCCCTCTCTAATATTCTCTATCTCCCCCTTTCTCTCTCTTCCTTCCCACCACCCACCTTCCCTCTCGACTTCTCTCTATCTATCCTACCCCTCTCTAAAACTCTCTCTCTCTCCCTCCCTCCTCTCTCTCTCTCTCTCAATCTCTCCATCTTCCTCCTTTGCTCTCTACTTCTCTCTCTACTTCTCTCTCTATTTCCTCTCTTTCCTTCCCTCTCCACTTCTCCCTCTCTATCTCCCTTTCACCCTCTCTCTCAATCTCCCAAACCCTATAAAAAATATCATAAATCATAATCCCTATACCCTAAACCTTACACCCTACACCCTCAACCCTCATCCCTATACCCCCAACCTTATAACCTAAAACTTGAACATTATCCCTCAACCATAAACTTAAACCCTAAACCCTACATTCAATCTTTTACCCTAAAACCTCAATCCTAAACCCAATACCATCAACCTTAAAAACTATCCCTCAACCCTCAACCTTATACCTTAAACCCTAAACCCTCAACCCTCAACCCTCAACCCTCAACCCTATACCTTAAACTTTAAACCCTCAACCCTCAACCCTATACCTTAAACCCTAAACCCTACATCCTAAACCATCATCCCTATACCCTATACCCTCAACTCTATAACCTAAACCCTAAACATTATCCCTCAACTCTATACCCTCAACCATATACTTAAAACATAAACTCTACACTCTCAACCCTTAACCCTGTACCTTATACCCTCAACCTTTTACCCTATAACCTATTGATGGTGTTTTTTGCACAACAATAACTCAGACAAAATATGATATTCTATCTCTCTTGAAAGGTCAATCTCTATTGGAAAAGAGATAACCCCAAGGTCTCTAATGTTAGGTCTTGACAATGCAGTGAAATAACTCAAAGATAATGTGAAAATGCTGGTAATCACAAGGGGAACTTACAAACAAATACTGGATCTTCAAACTTATCAAATTTTGTAATATATTGATACTCAAATTCCTAAATCTAACCCAGATAATAAAAGAAATAGCAAAAGATAAGAGTTTAAGAGAGATCCTAAGATTAAAATTACTCCTAAAATCAATCACAACAATGGTGAATGCTTCAAATGGACAAATCTCCAACAAAACCAATCTCTGCTTAATCAAGGACAAGCCTACAACTCCATAGAAATGGTACAATCTTCTGAGGAAACTGAAGATTTTCAAACTATGAACATTCATCCACATACCCAGTAAATGGCACAATGTAAACAAGGATCCACAATTGAACTTAGCACAAAATAAGGCCTAGACTAACTTTACACAACAACTTACAATCAAAAAATTGCTAAAAGTATGGACCGAAGATCGATCAACATCATTAACATTTCACCATTATCATGGAAGAACTGAAAACTAACACCTAACATCTAACTTGCATTCAAGATTTCAAAAGCAGTTTGGAAAGATGGAATAACAAAAACCATGCTAGATAAATAAATCCAAGAGAAGCCACCAAAGCACAATGTCTTCAATTGTATTGAATTCATCTGTCAGTAACAACAATTCTAGTATCCTGTATTACAACACTTGCTTCAAAATAAAACTAACTTCTAATCCTAGCTTTTGGCTCTATTGCCTAACTTTCTCCAAAATCTAATCTTCTAGCCTAGTCTAACCCTTATAAATGAGGCAAAATTCCATACTTATAGAGATTACATCATATGTCGGCCCAAGTTAGGGTTACAAAGAAGGTCGTCCAAAAAATAGGTCGGCCCAGAAAGTTCCTAAAATAAAACATGACATTGCATTAAATGCATGAGGCTCCTTCCCAAGTTAGCCTGGGATCTCTACATAACTCGGTCCAATGCATGTGAAGGCGAAGGAAGAATAATGGGAAGCACAAATTCTGAGCTATTCACCCATTGGCCAACCCTTTATCTTTTTCTTGACCTAATTTATCCTGCGCCCTAAGGAAAATCGCCTCTAGGTCGACCAAAGGTGGGATATTTAATACTTTGAATCTTCTATCAGGAGATTTAATTTCTTCCCTTGCTCATCGACGACTTCTTCCTACTCCACCTTGAGATCCTGATGCTTCTCCATGACAACATTACAGGTGGACGCATCATCAAATTGATGCATAGTAACTGGACCATCATCAACCGAGGTATAAATCTCATGCCACCATTTCCTCAATTGTTCAAAGCTTAGATGCTTCGGTGCAAACTTATTTCTTTCTTGTCATGATCTCAAAGAATGGAATACACTTGCCAGAAATATCCCTCAATGTATTCCCTATTTGCTACCCCTGTTTGTGCAACTTCTTCAAAACCTACTTTATTGATTTGTAATCATTCATACCATTCCTAAGATTTTAAAACCTTTGAAGAAGGCAAGATCTCACCACTCGCCAACTTCTCCTTTGTATAATCCATGATTATCTTCAACTTTTGCAGGAGGAGGTATGTATCAGTTTTATCTTGTCTCAACACATTCTACAGTCAGTCAAAGGATCAATGTGCATCACCACAAGTGGATAAAATGCCCTTAATCATTTTCAGCTTGATCCTTTCTGCCTCTGATATGGAAGATCCTTTCACACCAGGATCCACCTATTTAATCTTGGTCTTACCAACAACTGCCTTACTTGATTCAACCTGCACTCAAAAGGCCACAATAAATATCCATTATAGCATGAAAATCCAAGTTAGTCCATTACAAATATAATGCTCATCACACAAAGAATTCAAAAAAACCATCAGAATCCCTAAGAATATCATTAAACATCCCATCTTCAAAGTTTAGGATTTTCACCCCTTCACAGAATTCAAGCTAGAAGGGAATTTCGGGGAATTCTGAGATAGGCGAAATTTGATGAGGGAAGCTCATCAAGCACACAAAGTTACTCAATCAACATCCAAAACTCAAGAAACATTTGCACATATCCCTAAATGATCTAAATCAGTCATATAATGCAAAGTCATTAGCAATTAACTCATGCATTCCCTTAGTTCTTCATTCTTAACATATCTTCGAGGAATTCCGCTGGGGATGGAAATCCACGAAACTCAACAAAACTTAGCACATTCCAGGGAAATGATGGATCGAAGGAAATCTGAGGAAATCGCACGGTAGCAGATTTTCACGAAGTTAGTCTAATTTTCATATTTTATGCCCTCTTTCGAGAAAACAACCAAGCAATGGAAATCCAGGGGAATCCTAAGGCAAAGGAAATCCCCAAAATGATCGAAATCCTGAAATCTTTGACTTTGTCAGGATTTCGCCCAAATTGATCGAATGATCACAAATTTGGGATTCAAGCTCAGATTCAAGTCACTTCAAACCGATCATTGACAAATTGAACTTTCAAACTCTCCCAAGGGTGATCTAATAGCATTGGTAATGAATTCGAGATCAAGTCCTAGGGTTTCATGATGAACACACAATTACAGATTCATCCCACTTGCTTTATCAAATGCAGGGAGAACCAAGATCGTGACTCCAGGCAGAAAAAATTATGCACAAGACCAGGCTTAAGAAATGTAAAACTAGCAGAGAATGGGGGTGAGCGAATCACCAACCCAACAAGGACGAACCCATCAATTTCAGAGGATGCATCGTAAGAATAAAGGGCGTAACCCTAATTTAACCATAGACCCTCAATACGCTAAAATCTAGATTCAAAGCATATTCAAGACACCCTAGAAATATTGATAATCACCAATTGAAAGCAAAGGGGCTATAAACATACCATGAATGCAGAACAAGTCGAAATAGCAACAATAAGAAACAAGGACGCCAAGAAAATTACTACCAAATCCAAGAATCCATAGGTCCAATCGCCACACAAAGTCAAGTGCTCAAGATCAAGCTCATCCAAATTCAATCAAAGAAAAATAAATCAATCATAGCATAAAAACCTCCTAGGACTTCATTTAACCCAACTGCAGAACCTGTACATGAAACATAAATGCAATGACATGACAATCCAAAACAAGTTTGAGAATCTGAGGCGGTGAAGGAATTTCAGAAAAATCCTGGGAAGACAAAATTCCCCGAGGAGTTTAAATCTCCGAAAACAGTGTGAAACCAACCTCCGTTGAGTTTTCCAAGCAACCGGGGAATTCTGTGTAGAGAGGAAATTCTCGGAACCAAAGAAAAACCCGGAACTCACCCCAAAACTCAGAATTTTCAAAGTATTGCCTCACAAGGGAGATTTGCACAAACAAGATAAGCATCAAGGAACATTGCAAAGTAATTGAATCCCACGACCAAAAGACCAAAGCACTAAAGGACCAAAATATCATGATTTTCAAAGGCAAGTCCAAAAGGAAAGGCCACAAAAAAGAGCCAAAAGACCAAGCAAAGAGGGTCCCTACTTTTAGTGGGGCGTGTGTGCAAAAACTGCACAACATAACCTATACCCAATATCCTAAACCCTAATCCCTATACCCTATATGTTTAACCTTGACCCTCAACCCTGAACATTATCCCTCAACCATAAACCCATAACCCCGAACCCTATACTTTAACCCTAAACCCAATACCCTCAACTATATACCCAATATCCTAAACCATAACCCTATACCCTATACACTTAACCCTATACCTTGAACCCTGAACACTATCCCTCAATCCTCGACCCTATACCTTAAACCCTAAACCCTACACCCTCAACCCTTATCCCTATCTATCTCTCTCTTCCTTCCTCCCAAACACCTTCCCTCTGTACTCTCTAACCTATCCCTATCTACCTCCCTCTTCTCTCTCAATCTCTCCACCTTTCTCTCTCTCTCCTCTTCACTATCTACTTCTCTTTGTATCACCTTTCTCTCTCTTTCTCACCTCTCTCTCCCTCCCTAGCTCTCGCTATCTCTCTTCCTTCCTCCCACCCACCTTCTCTCTCTACCTCTATCTATCTAACATATCCCTTTCTACCTCACTCTCTCTCCCTCCCTCCCCTCTCTCTCAATCTCTCCACCTTCATTCTGCCTCTCTCCCCCTCTCTCATTCTCTATATCTCACTTCTCTCTCTCTCCCTCCCTCATCTCTTTGTATATATTACCTCTCTGTCTACTTCTCCCTCACTCCTCCCCCTCTCCATATCTCCTTTCATATATATCTCTCTCTATATATCTCCATCACTACCTCTCCCTCCCTCCTTCCCTCTCTCCCTCTCTCTCTTCCCCATCTTTCTCTCACTCTCTCCTTCCCTCTCTACTCTCTATCTCACCATTATCTCTCTCTACTTCTCCCTCTCTATCCCTCCTTCCCTATATAATTATCTCTATCTCTCTCTCCATATCTACTTCTCCCTCCCTCCTTCCCTCTCTCTCCCTCTCTCTCAATATCCCCATCTTCCCCTCTCTCTCTCTCTCCCTCTCTCCCTCTCTCTATCCCTCTCCCATCTTTCTCTCTCACTCTGTCCTTCCCTCTCTACTATCTATCTCAACATTCTCTCTCTAATTCACCCTCTTTATCTCTCCTTTCCTATATACTTCTCTATTTCTCTCTCCATCTCTACTGCTCCCTCCCTCTCTCTCCCTCCCTAAAAATCTCCCCACTTTCCTCCTCCTCCTCTCTCTCTCTCTCTCCCATATGCCTCTCTCACTATTTCCTTCCCTCTCTACTCTATATCTCATCATTCTCTCTCTCACTCTCCCCCTCTCCCTCCTCTATCTCTCTATATCACCTCTCTCTCTCTCTCCTTCATTATCTCTCCCTTCACTATATTTCTCTCTCACTCTCTCCCCCCTTCTCTACTCTCTTTCTGACCATTATCTCTCCCTCTACCCCAATCTCCCAAACCCTATACTGAATATCCTAAACCCTAATCCCTATACCCTATATACTTAACCCTATACCCTCAACCCTATACCTTAAACCCTAAACCCTAAACCCTCAACCCTCATCCCTATAACATATACCCTCAACCTTATACCCTAAAACTTAGACATTATCCCTTAAACCTATACTTACACATTATCCCTATAATCTAGCTTAGTGTTATGGCCATACAACCATAATTTCTCCTCCATCTGCATTTGTGTTTCTCTTTCCTCATCCTTTTTTTCATAATTTTGCACTAACTCCTCCAAATGTTTAATCCTATACAATGCCTCCTAGAGTTCTTTCCTTACATCCCTTTCTTCTATGTATACTTCCTTTGTATCTACAAACTACTCATTACCCTCTTCACAGTCTCCATGAATGGGACTATCTAGGGTTTATATCTATAATTTCTTATCAGTAAATATATCTTCTAATTTTGAATCAAAAGTTGTTAGTACATATATTTTCCTTTTTGATAGCATATTCACATTACTAGGGGCATTCCCCTTTACATCAAAATCTATTTTTATAATCAGGACATCTTCCTGTTGTTGTTCCTTTCTCTTTTCTTCTTCCTCTAGTTCTTCTATATTTTCCTTCATGGCACCTTTTCTCCTTAGTCTATCAGAGTGTCTAGGTGTGAGTATTTCTTTCTCAATTTTCTTCTTTTCCTTCTTATCACTCTTCTTCTTCTTTAGAACATCCTCTTTCTTTTTTTGAATATCCCTCTTTTTCTTTGGAGTATCCTTCCTTTCTTTTGGTTTAAAGGGTGTAGAGGAGGTAGATGCACTGTCTCTCCTACTCTTAGATTTTTGTGATCTTGAAGATGGTATTTCCTCAATTATAGGTGTCCTAGATTATAGTTCTTTAGGTTCCTCATGCTCACCTTGGCTATGGGTAGGTGAAGCCATAGGTGAGATGTGAGGGTTTTCCTTTATAGGTTCATTTTGGGGGTTTACATCCTCAGGTACTACGGGTGCATCCAAAAAACTGTTAATGTTTATGCTTCCTTAAATTCATCCCACTTCACTTGTGGGTATTGACTCCTTAAACTCCTTTTCATCAAAAAGGTAATTAAATAGTGATGAGATAGAGAAGTATCACTTTGTTTTCTTTGGTATTCTGAGGCCATCCATTTCAAAAAATTGTACAAAAAGTTTAGTACATTCACTAACCTATTATGATTGAGGTGACTAAGTAATTTGAAATCAACTGTATACAAAAGGTTCTGCCTACCATCACAGGTGATGTATCTGACAATGTAAGAGGCATAATTTTCCCATAACTAGGGGAGGGAAAGTCCCTTCGTACCTTGTGATGAGGAGTCTAATTCCTCTCCTCGTATATAGAATTCTTCCATGGTTGCAATTGCATCGGCTCATGCTAGAAATTTTGTCACTATTCTTGGTAACCCAATGACCTATGCAATGGAAATCTCAGATGCATCTACTGAAATTACCTTTACCATAGCTTCAACATATTCAAGAGTAGATGAAAACCTTATTGTCATATGATCACTAAATTCTGTTAACTTCAAGAAGTATTCAAGCCAACCAACCTTGGTAAAAATGGGTAAAACCATTGCATCCTCTAGAATTTGTTGATGAGTTGTTGGATCTATTCTTATGACATCACCTCCCATTTTGGATTACTTTCTCTACTCAATGTATTCATTTCAACTTGGAAGTTTAGCTCAATCTTCTCTACCACCTTCAAAACCCTTCACTTTTCTTTTGTTTCCTCATATATCTTTACTGGCATACCATATTGCAAATTTCCCTTCTCAATACCAACTTAATTTGAGCTTATGAATAGGTTCTAAGTTTGACTCCTGACTCCAGTTTAGACTTAAGCTCAAGTTCTTAGGGTGTAAAATTTAGTAATTGGAAATGGCAGCAAAAATGAGATATAATTTGAAGGGTTTTACATGTCGTTTCTATCCATCGATTTTGATTTAGGTGGCTGATTTTGAAAAGGCTAATAAAAAGACTGACCAAGTTGTACCCTCCCCCCAACTTAATTGGTGAAGTGACCTTACTTACGTTTTGATTGGAAGGTGGTTAAAATATAAAATGATGGAAATTAATAATATAAATAGTTTGCATGCATGGAATAATATGAAATATATAATGAAAGCTTAAAGAAGACCATATTAATCATGATAGCATACTTGAAGTACCACCCAATTGAGATAACTATGCACCATGCATGTAAATTAAAAAGATTGTATCTTTTTTTTTTTTTTATTTGACAAAAATTAACTGCAAGATAATGAATAGTGGGTGGTGAGTGCAAATAATGGGATAGATATTACATATATGAGCTGGTGATTTGAAAGCTCGAGTATTTGAAATGTGAGTGGGAAACAAAAGAATTATGTCATGGGTACTTATTGTGAAGTGATGTTTATTACATATGGATATTGTGAAATGAATGCACGTGAACTTGCAATGAATATGGCGCCAACCAATTTTGAATTTTCTTTTCGGTTTCCAGATGGTGCTACGAGTACCTGTAGTGTCAGGACCCATTTTGAACGTTGACAACATTAAGCTACAGGTCCCTACGACATGAAGACCCTTTGTGAATGTTGAAAAATAGGTCCCTTTAAAGATATTATGAACATTATTATAATGTTTAGTGTGTTCTTATGAGAGAAAACAAGAAATTAATCCCGAGTGAGCTTAGGGATTGAGATGTGTAGCTCAATCTTCGGGTCACCAAAAGTGCTTGGTAGATCATGTGTTGTCGAATTATCACTCCATGTGTTAGATTCTGTATTTGGTTTGCTGCGAGCACCATATTGTTGAAAAAGTGAAAATATGAAATCATCCTTCTGTAATGGCTTCTTATATAACTTCAATCGATGGCCATTTACAAGAAATGAAAATATGACTGCATCAATGGTATGTAACTGGACTGCCCCATTAGGATAAACTTGACTAATTTCATAGGGGCCCAACCATCTAGACTAGAATTTGCCTTTGAAGTCTTTATACTGTGAATCATATAACAGTTCCTAGTTCCCCACTGTAAACTCTATTTTAATGTACTAATCATGTCACTTCATTCTTTGTTGTTGTACTACCTCAGTATGATGGATTGCTTCCATTCTTATCTCATCCAATCCATTTAAAGTATGTAGCATTTCCTTCTAAGCTTCTATTAAATCCATTTCAAGTTCTACTATTATCCTTAGTGTTTTATATTCAAATTTAATAGGAAGGACTATTATCTTACCATAGACTAACTCATAAGGTGTAAAATTAGTGGTGGTTTTCCAAGTTGTTCTATATGCCCATATTACTTCAGGTAACCTTGTAACCCAATCTTTCCTATGTAGTTGCACTATCTTGGTGAGAATACTTTTAATCTCCCTATTAGTGACTTCCACCTGACCATTAGCTTGAGGGTGGTAGGGTGTTGATTTCTTGTGTCTAATTTGGTATTCTTCAACCATCTTGGTGATTAGATCAAAAGTAAATTGTGGTCCTTGATTAATGACTATTTCTCTAGGTACTCCATACCTAGTAAAGATATATTCATATAAGAACTTAACCACATTACCATCTTTGGAAAAATGTATGGCCTTTACTTCCACCCATTTAGTCAAGTAAACAGTGCAAACAAGAATGTATTATTTGTTGTTGGATGTAGGTGAGATTGGTCCAATGAAGTCTAAAACCCATTTGTCAAAAGGTTCCAATATTAACTGAGGTTGTAAGGGCATCTCGTCACTCTTGGTTGGTTTTCCCATCCTTTGACACCTATCACAACTCCTTATGTATTTAACAAATTCTTTATGCAAAGTAGGCCAATAATAGCCGGTTGTAAGGATCTTAAAGGCTGTTCTTTTTGCTGCAAAATGACCTCCCCATGGCTCATCATGGCATGCCTTCATGATGTCAAAGATCGCATCCTCCCTGATACACCTTCTCATGATGTTATCAGGTCTAGTATAAAATAGATAACCAGATGCCCAAGAGTATGGGAAACATTTTTGAACCAACTATCTTTTCTCTCTTGGAGAAAAGTGTGGTGGAATATGTCTTGTAACCAAATAATTGGCAATATCAACATACTAGGGTATATTCACATTTAGTGCAAATAAATGTTCATTTGGAAATGAATCATCCACTACTCCTTCAACTAATTGTGTTGGCAATCTTGATAGGAAATTTGCCACTACATTGGCTTTACTAGGTTTGTCTACAATGGTAAAGTCAAATTCCTGTAAAAGAAGCAACCATCTTACCAATCTACACCCAACTACAGGCTTGTTCATCATATACCTAATTGTTGTGTGGTTTATATGGATAAAGATGAATTAGCCAGTAATGTAGTGCCTGAATTTATTAATAGCATATACTACTATGTTAGGGAGAAATTTTTAGCTCAATTGCAAGTAAGCATATAAAACTATTAAACCCCAATCAACAATATAGCACAATGAAAATAAGAAGCATAAGAATAGTGAAACAACATCACCTAGTCTTCAAGATTCCATTGGTTGACCTCCATTGGCCTTCTGCATCTTGCTACCAATTGTATGATTTCCCTCAGATTTAGATGCAACTATAACCTATGTCTAAGAAAAGCAAGATATTGAAGTATTATATGCTCAAGTATTCAAGTTCTTAAGCATGCTGAAAATAACTTTGTGTGTCCAAAATGGCTTGAGAGAGAGCCTTTTAAAGAACTCAAAATTGACAATGGATGACCAAGATTATAAGTTTATAAAAACCTAAGATCAATCGCCAAGATTGAATGTGATAAGAAGCATTAGGGTTAGACAAGCTTTGAAATGAAGGGCTAAGATTTAATTGAAAGCAATTAAATCAATGGTGGAGAAAAATAGGTAGTTGGAACAATATAAATTATTTCATTTATGGAGGAAAGTTGACTTTTGGGTTTAATTGATAAATATGAATAAGATAGGAGGAAATAAATAATTAAAATAATTATTTATTTGTGGGATGGAAAGTGGGTTGAATGAATAAGTTTATTTAATTGAAGGATAAATGGTAATGTTAGTAAATGGTACTTAGCAATGAGGATTGATCAATGACATATTTAAATAAATAAATGGTAATTTATTTATTTAAATAATCATGGAGGAATAGTTAGAAATTAATATGGCATTAGGACATAATCAAATGACTTAATTATGTGAAGAGGATGTTTGACATGGAAAAATGCAGTTCGAGGGACTAGGTCATTTTTGTGTTTCCACATTTTGCCCCTCTTTGACATAATGCAGTTTATCACATTGTGTCAAAGAAAACAAGTCAAAAATATGCCCCAGTGTGAAATTAGGGAGAGGAAAGATGACGAGGAGGTAGTGGTATGTCAAAAATATGCCCCAGTGTGACAGTAGGGAGAGGAAAGACGAGGAGGAGGTAGTGGTATGCCCCCTCGAGAGGACAGGTGAGTTCAAAGAACACGAGTGGGCTCTCGAAATGGATGAGAAGACTAGAGGATGAAGGAATAGAAGAAATGTTAGCGTGCAAGACATGGATGTTAGGATGAAAAATGAATACTTCAATATCTTTCCAAATAACATAATAGGTGTTGCATAATCATCATTGGGTAGTAAAATGTTACAAATGGACAAAAAACACCATGATATGGAATAGATCAAGGTGTGCAAGGTCATCCACTTGTGAAAAATAGACAGTCGCAGACAAGGAATGTCTTAACTCATACTAAGGGCCAATTTGCCCCAATCTTTTTGTCAAGACACGCCAAAGACAACAATCAAGGAAAAAAAGGTCATGAGACGTCATCGCACCTCTAAATCCTTCATGGGACATCATCGAGGTAGCTAGTAACATGACCAAGAGACAAAACAATATAAAGATAAGACAAAATAGACCAGAAAAATCAATAGCCATTCAATGTGTTTGCCAATGTTTGTTTGTTGAAGGTTGATTGCTTGACGGTTCGATAGTTTGACGATGTGATAGTCTGACAGTTTTGACGGTTTGACGATGTGATAGTTTGACAGTTTTGACGGTTTGATGGTTTGACGATGCCTATTGTCAGGAAGGACACATCTTGAAAAGGCCAATGACTATGTGACGGAGCCTGTCGGTAGGAAAGACACACCCTGAAAAGGAAAAAGGTATTATGACGAGGTCTAATTCCAAGAAGGACGCATCTTGAAGGGGACCATAAAGTGACTAGGTGGTTTTTGTTTTGGAAATTTGACTGATTGGACTATGTTGTCTATTGGTCCATGATTTGAATGTTGATGTTTCGATGACTATCTTGTGTCCGAGTTTGACTGTCTAACCTATTGGACTGACGTGACGAACCCTAAAGGACTGACCTAGGTGGCCTCGCGGGCTCATCAACTGATGACCTTGCCTATGTCATGCACTTAGAGACCTCATAGTTCAACATGACCTTGGACTTTGTTTCAATGACAAAGGATCGAATCATGATTTTATTATTTATTTGACAAACCTAAAGAATTGACCTAATGCCTCGGGGGTGCATCGATAGATGGCCTTGCCTATGTCCAGTCACAGAGGCAACGTAGTTCGATCCGCGGATGGATTTTTAACTTATTTATTTAAATGCAAATGTTACTTGATTTGTCGAAATTAGATTATTTAATGATTACTTTAAAGATGATTTAATTGAATTTCGAAATGAAATGAAGATGAAATTGAATTGAAATTGAAATGCAAATTACCATATTTACGTTTATTTCGGGGTTTGTCATTACTGATGATGAATTGAGTGCAAGTGAACACAGGAAACAGGTGAACGAGGTCGAAGGCGAGAACAACGATCAGGTAGAGTTGTTTAGCCGATTGACGTGTGCGAATGGATGGGATCTCACACACTCACGTAGATTGATATTTTAAATGTCTCGTGCGTATATTATGCTTGCAAATCGAAAAATTCAATTTTGGTGTGATTTCTTAGAAAATTATAAAATGTGTTTTTTTAGATGATTTTGTTAAATTATGAAATTTAATGCAAATTAAATAAAATAGATGGTGAATTTAATATTTTATTCTTATTTTTGAAATATGAAGTTGAAATTTTTTTTAAAATTTGATGAAATTGAGTTTTAAACTTGATTTTTATTAAATTTAGTTTAATAAAGTTATTATTAAATTTAAATGTTATTTAAATTGAAATAGTGTAAATAAATGAATTTTTATATTTAGAAATAGATTCAATTTTAAAATTTAGTTAAATTGCGAAATGAAAATTGAATACCGTTCAATAATTTTGAAATTGAAATTGCATTCAAAATGAGAACTTCAGCTAAACTCGGGAATAAAATATCTATTTTATCCAAAAGCAATCAAAATTGAAACTAAGAGTTTTAAATTCCTAACTGGAGATCAATGAGAAAATTATGGATCTCATACCTCGTGGAAATCAATGCATGAGAAAGAAATTATATAGATCATTGAAAATCTGGAATTAAAAGACACAGGAAATTCAGAGATTGTTCTGATTTGAAATTGGAGATACACATTTAAATTGGGGAAGAAGAAGTAATTATATAGAGGAGAAATTTGAATTTCCATGGAGAAGATCATTCTCTAGCTGTTGCGCAACCTTCAAGCAAGATAGAGGCATTTGTTGCTGCGCCATTTCCACCATACGCCAGCAAGGAGGAAGGGATAGTTTAGAGAAGGTGCGGCCAACTTAGCTCACACCTCCCCACACAGCAACAAAGGATCCTCTCCATATGCAGTCATATGCATGCCACTCTCTCTCCCATACGCAGCCTCCCTCACACTCCATGCGCCATCCTTGCGCAGTCAATAAAAGGGAGACCCTCCCACTTGTAACCGCCTTTAGCTACACCCTCCACCCACATAGTCCTCTCCTACAGTCAACAACAATTTACACAACCAGGAAGAATAAGAAGTTAAGAGTATAACGAAAATACCAGGCACCTCACAGCAACAACAAACAGAATAAGGAAAAGAGAGAGACTAGACAGCAACTAGGAAAGAGCAAAACGAAATTACCAGGTAGGGGTTTGAAATTTTAATTATAAATTAGAGAAGCTATTTTGTTTTCTATGAATACTGAGAATGATTATCAGAAAATATAGAAGAATATAAATGATAAGAAATTTAGGAAAATGGAGAATTAGAATAGATAAAACAATGACTGTCAAAAAAAAAAAAAAATAGAAAACTGAAACAAATTAAATTGATTTCCAAAATCATAGACAGAATTAAGACAATAAGATTAAATGGGAAATCGATAGATAAATCTTCATGTTAGGGAAAAATCAAACTGTGTAATTATTTTTCCAGAATTCAAGAAAGCTCATAAACAGAAATTTAATTTTATTTATGCTGAGAAATTAGATAAACTTTGATTTAAATCGTTCTCAGAACGATGAACTGAAATTAGAAAATCAATTTGAACTTGGAAACAAACAAATTGTATTGAGAGAAAACAGAAAAATGCTGATACAAATTAGTTGAATTATGCTGAGAGGAAACACAAATTGTTGACAGCAAAAACACAAAAACAGAAAATTGTTTATTTTGCTGAGAATTCAGGATTTACTGATTTAAAATTATGCATTACACAGAGAAATGAAATTTAGAAGAATCTATCAAATCTAGAAACGATATTTATCATTTTAGAAAACAAAAACGATTATGAACAGAAAATAGATATATTTTGCTGATTATAAAAATAATGTTTGAAAACTGAAAATAAAAGAAAGAATTAACTTCAAATTTGATTAATTGAAAACCTCCAGAATGACTTCGAAACAACATTAAATTAACAAGAGTATAAACGATTGAATGTGTACTCTTATAAATTTCGTTTTTATATGTATTTTGACATACTGGAGATACACCTTCATTTTTGTAATTTATTTAATTATTTAAATGACTGAATTAAAATGCTGAATTTATGTCTTTTTGTAAATTGGAACAACGAAAAGTGATGTTTTATAAACTGTATTCATTTTAAACACTGTTTTCAGTTAAATGTTGAAAGATTGCGAAAGATTGTGTTTGACTGTTTGAACCATGCATGAATGATAGATAATTTTGCATGTGTTGTTTTTGGGAAAGTTACCTTCCGGGACGGGTGCCGAATATGGGTAAATAGAGAGTGTGGTTTTGCTTTTTCCAAAACTACGTTTTATTGTCGTGCATGACATCTTACTTGGCCAAGTAATTATTTTGTACCATTGAAATAGATGGGTTATTTGAGCTCTCTACCATATCCTAGTACCGAACTTGCTTCTTTCTTAACTGAATTAGAAAATTGAAAATGCTTGTGGATTACTAGTAGTACTAGGCTTGCACCAGATTCCATCTTGCTCGTAGACTGCTTTTTGCTAAGCAATTCGTGCAGGGTCGGGTATTTCTTGATTGACTAAGAAATTCCGGGGAAGCGTAAGCTTCGAGGTTGGGCGGAAAAGCGCCTGATCCTTGTTCTCGTCTTCGTTTGAAGATTTGCTTATGGATAGAAGATCGACTGACTGATTCTTCTTTTAAAATGCTTTATTATTCATGATGTATATATTGACGAGCTTATGGCAACTGACTGCCTAAGTCTCAAATTTGTAAACTGGATATGTATCCTCCATTGTAATTGTTATTGGAAATGTGTATTTCGACACTTGTAAGATTTAAACTAGATAATATGATGTTATCTTTTCAACTTTTATGTCGTTGTATGAAATCGACTTGTTCTTATGAATGAATGAATGAATGTGATGACGACTTTACTTGGAATATAAAGGAATTTATTTTAAGTATGGTCAATTGGTTTTATGTAATTTTCCGCTCTTTACACAGTGACAAAGACTGACTTGACTAACTCTTACTCTATTTTTGGGATTTTGAAAGTTATTTGGAGCTTTGTGTATTTTTTGACATGTTTTGATTGTTTTTGGATTTTTGGATTTTTATGTTTTTTTGTCTTTTTTGAATATTTTATTTTTTGTCTTTTGTCGAATATTTTGATTTTTTTTTTTGTCTTTTTGGGAATATGTCATTTTTTTTTGTCTTTATGGGAATATGCTAACCTTCAATGACAAGTGTAGAATCCAATAAAACTAGGTGTTAGAAAATTTCCCCCAGCCAGGTCTAGGACTAACCATCAGGGATGGGATGGGATAGGGGTTTATTATGGATGAAAGATGGAGGAGAAAGGATGCAAGATGTCAACCGCTTGAAAGTCATGATAAAGATGACTAAGCCTTATGATGGGTGTCAAATGGGGGATGATGGGAGGTAAAGACGTTGTGACGGATGAGGGTGGAAGACCAGGTAGAGTGATAGTAGATGACAAAGTAGAGACTAACTACACATGACGCCTGTTTACCAGGTTTTCACCATGGTACTTATCCAAAGTGCCACCGAAGTGGTTTTCACTATTGGATGAATTATTTCTCTTTACTATTTTCATTATTATTATTATTTTGTTGTCACCAAGACGCTTATTTGATTTTTTGTTTTATTCATTTTTTTGTATTTTTATGGTTTTAGCACAACTTTCTGAAGCTATGTATAGAAATTGCGCAGGTGTAAGCTGTTGATAGGCTCGAACAAAGGTTCCCCTTCAAGTATGGACAATTGATAAGCACCAAAACCAAAAGATGTTGTTATGACATATGGACCCAGCTAGTTGGGCTCAAATTTGCCAAGTTTTTCACGTTCTGCTTGGTTTTTTGGATTCTCCATCAGCACTAAGTCACTGATGTTAAACTGTCTAATCAAAACCCTTTTGTTTTAACTGTGGCAAAAGCAGTTTTAATATGCTTGTAGATGAGTCAAGGCCCTTCGTCTGTGTTCATCAAGCAATTCTAACTCATGCAACCGAGATATACGATATTCATCATCGTTAATAAGCCCTTTCATGGAGACCCATAGGGAGGGGACTTCGACCTCGATAGGAAGGATAGCCTTTGAACTGAAGAGTAGGGAAAATGGAGTAGCGTTTGTGGGTGTGCGGATGCTTGTGTGATACGCCCATAGGGCAAGGTTAAGTTGAATGTGTTAGTCACGACCAACGTCATTGACAGTATTTTTAAGAATTTTGATTATGGTCTTGTTGGATACCTCAGCTTGGCCATTACCTTGTGGGTAATATGGTGTGGAAAAGTGATATTGAATGTGGAATTTCTCACATAACTCACAAACATCCTAATTTTTAAAGGGACGACAGTTGTCAGTGATGATGGTCTGGGGGACACCATACTGACATATGATGTAATTGAGGATGAATTTGGAGATCTGTTTACTAGTAATGTATGTCATAGGGATGGATTCACCCCTTTTTGTGAAGTATTCAATGGAAGTGATGATGAACTTATGACCATTTGATGAGGTGGGATGGATTTTTCCTATGAGGTCAAGTCCCCATTGGGTGAAGGGCCACAGTGAAGTGATAGGTTGCAACTCTTGTGCAGGTGAATGAATGAGGTCATTGTGTATCTGGCACTTTTGACATTTTTGCAAAAAGTGATAGGAATCCTACTTCATTGTAGGCTAGTAGTAACCCAATCACAAAATATTTTTGGCTAGGGTTGGACCACTAGAATGGGCTTTGCATATACCTTCATGTACTTCACGTAAAGTAGTGTGTACTTCATTAGTGTCGAAACATCTGATTAAGGTGGTGTCAAGGCTATGTCTATATAATGTATCACCTATGATGGCATAATGAGCAGATTTATGAATGAAGGACTTGTGTTGATTATTGGAAAGGTCGAGTGGTAGGGTCTCAAAATGTAAGTAGTCATAGATACCTTGGTACCAAGGAGAATTGGGGCCAAAAAGCTCACATACCATCTCATACTCAGGGACATCAAAGGCGGGGACCAACAACTATTCCACTAAGAACTCATACTATGACATGTTGTTAGGAATGTCCAAAAGAGATCCAATAGTGGCCATGGCATCTGCTGCTTTATTTTGAACATGTGGCACTTGGAAAAGGATATGTCTACAAAGTACTACTTGAAACTATCAACCATTCTTTTATATGGGGTCAATTTCTCATCCTTAGTATCATAGTCATTGTTGACCTGTCGAATGACCAATTGCAAATCACCAAAGACCTGTAGACTTTTGATTTTCCATTTTATTGCCATGCGTAATCCTGTCAACAAGGCTTCATACTCTGCAATGTTATTTGTGCACAAGAAGGCTATCCTGAAAGATTTAGGGATTGTATCACCTTGGGGGTAAGAAATAATATACCTGCACCTGATCCATGATTAGTATGCGAGCCACCAAAATACAGTTTCCATGTTACACCTGTGTCTAGTGTGAATATGGAATCATCTGGAAAATTTGAAACCAAAGGGTGATTAGCTTGTGTGGGCGCATCTACGAGTTGGTCAGCGATGACTTGTCCTTTTATTGCATTACGTTCCACATACTGAATGTCATATTCACTGAGTATCATGACCAATTTATCTAATCATCTTGTTAATGCTGCCCTACTGAGTAGATATTTCAAAGGATCTATTTTGGCCACAAGCTTAGTTTGATGGTTTAACATGTAATGACTCAAATTTTGAGTAGCGAAGACCACTACAAGACAAGCATGTTCAATTGGAATGTAGTTAAGCTCATACCCCACCAAAGTGCGGCTAATGTAATAGATTGCACGTTCCTTTTCCTCGTGGTCATTTTGAGCCAACAATGCTCCCAATGTAGCTGTAGTGGTTGAGATGTAAAAAATTAGAGGTTTTCCATCAATAGGTCACATCAAGATAGGAGGCATCGAGAGATACTGTTTAATCTGCTGAAAAGTTGCCTCACACTTGTCTATCCAAATGAAAGGGACTCCCTTGCATAAAAAATACTGAAAAGCTTGACATTTATCTGCAAGCTGTACAATGAAGTGCCTAATGGACTAAAGTCGGCCCTATAGCATTCAAAGTTGACTGATTCCTTTAGGTGGAGGCATGTCTAATATTGCTTTGACTTTTGTCGGGTCTACTTCAATACCTCGATGGGAGATAATGTATCCCAAAAGCTTTCCTGATGTCACACCAAAGACACATTTCTTTGGATTTAGGTGGACCTTATATTTTCTAGCCAATTGAAAATCTTGTCCAGGACTCGTAAATGATCACCACATGTCAAGGATTTGGCCAAAAGATCATCAACATAGTCTTCCATCAATGTGTGCATGAGATCATGAAATATGGTGGTCATAGCTCTTTGATAGGTTGCGCCTACATTTTTTAGTCCAAAGGGCATGGAATTCCAATAGTATGTACCCCATGGATAAGTAAATGTGGTCTTGTGTTGCTATTCAAGAGTGATACAAATCTGATTATACCTCGAGAAGCCATCCATGAGGGACGTCATCTCATAGCTAGTTGTTAGGTCTACTATGATGTCTATATTTGGGAGTGGGAAGTCATCCTCCGAACATGCTTTGTTTAAGTCCCAAAAATCTGTGTAGATACGGATTTGGCCATTTGGTTTGGTCACTGGTACAAGGTTTGAGATCCATTCTGCATAGTCAACAGGTCTTATGAAGCCAACATCCAATAATTTATGGAGTTCAACTTTGATCGACATAACTATTTGAGGATGCATTTTTCTAAGCTTTTGTTTGACGGGCTTTGCATTTGGATGTAATGGTAGATGATGTAGGACCAACTCAAGATCCAACCCTGGCATATTAGCATAAGACCAAGAAAAATTGATTTGGCGTTCTGTGAAAAATTATTAAAATTTCAGTTTTTCCTCTTTTGTCAGGGATGCTACAAAGAGAACAATCTTAGGATTATCTGTAGTACCAATGTTGACTTCTATTATGTCTTTGATCAACATTGGGGATCTCTCTTGATTAATAGGGAGGAATTCCAACCCTCCATCCTCAGGTGCCTCAGAGAGGTTTTTGCCCCTGGATATGTCCTTTCTTTTCACTTTTGCTTGGTCAGAAGGTGCCTTGCAGTTTTCACCTAAAGACTGTTCATTTTGTATTTTATTTTTATCATTTTTGCGACTAGAGGGTGGGATAGTCTCACCAAAATATGTTGCAGTGTTAAGATCTATAGTGAAGCCAACCTTGTGGTCCCCATGGGGTATGCCCTCTTTTAGTCCCATAAATTCAGCAGTGGCCTCATCATTTTAAAATATGTCCAAGGTAGGTGGATCTTGTTGGTCCCAATCGATCAATTGTGGGTAAATGAGGGAGATTACATCATTGGTGTTAGTGAAGGATGGGGATGTATCAGATAAGGTAAAGATAGAGGTATTATCAGGGTCCCAAAAGGATTTGGTCCATGCTCTTCCATCTGTGGTCTTTGGTGGGTCAGATGCATAAAAGGAGTCAACATGAATATTGATATCCATGAGGTTGGTAAAGGATGGGCGGGATATGTCAAATTCCTGAAAGACATGATCAATCTCATAGTCACTTGTGGTGCAAGAGTTTCACTCATAGTCATTAGAGTCAGTGTCATCATAATAGATATAGGTGGGATTTTTAGATGTCTCAACGTCTTCCAAAGCACTCACATCCTTATTTGAAAGCACCTTAGTACTTGGAGCGCCAATCTTAATTGGTACAAACCCTAACCCTAAGTTCTTTGGTCGCTTAATAAGCATCAAGGGTTCTCTCATTTCATTTTTATGATTACCAAGTCCACTGATTCGATTATAACCCATTTGTTTCATGAGAACAAAACCTTTGCCATAAGGTTTTGTTGGTAGCGGTGGCAGATATTCCTCATATTTGTAAATCCAAGCTAAAATATCATCAATGTATTCTTTATTTACCTCTCCCCATTTTGTGAAGGTGATGGTGGGAGGAACTTTAAAGATAGCTTTGGGTTCCATCTTGAAACAAGGCCTACCATAAGACTTGGGAGACTTAGGTAGCTTTGTGATGCAATAGGCAGCATTTAGTTTATACTCTCCACAACCTTTGTCTTGGATCTTGATTTTGGGGTCGACAGATGGGGTTTTGGATGTGGATGATTTAATGAGGGTGGAGGGATTGACGTAACTAGATGAAGTGGCTACGGAAGTAGATGCAAAAGCTTCTCGATTAATGGGCACTTGGCATTCGGGAACTCCCCTTAAATTGGTGCAATATTGGAAGGGATCGGGGTCGCCAATGATCGTGACTTCGGTGCCATTATATGGAAATTTGAAGCATCAATGATAGGTGGAAGGCACAGATTTCGTGGCATGAATCCAGGGTCTACCGAGGAGAAGGTTATATGGGAGTTCAAGATCCAAGACCTGGAATGTGTGTCCATAACTGCAGGTCCAACTCTAATAGGGAGTGTGATAACACCCTTAGAAGAGCATTCTTCATCATCATAGGCCTTGATTATAATACTTTTGGTGGTGTCTACACATGCTTCAGAATAGCCCAATGCCTTAACCAATTTTAAGGTGCAAATGTTTAGTCCAGCTCCGCCATCTACTAAGACTTGTCTGACCTTGTGTTGATGGACAAATACTTCAAGGTGCAATGGGTCGTTATGGCTAGACTTTTGTGTAGATTAGTCTTTGTCAGAAAAGGAGACATGGATTGAATTGGCCAAGTGTCCAACCATGGCTTCAAATCGGTTGACATCCAAGTCGGTAGGAACAAAGGTTTCTTTCAAAGTCTTATCGAGGATAGCTTTGTGTTTAGGTGATACGCATAACAACTCGAGGATGGAAATATGTGTAGGTGTCTTGTCCAATTGGTCAACAATATTATATTAGGTTTTAGATTGAGGCTGCTTTGAAGAAGGACTAGATAAGGTAATCTTAGCCCTACGGGTGGTGACAACACAGTCAAGAGCCTTTTTAATGGTAATGGTGTTGACATAGTCATTAGTGACACGAAGGTAATCAATTATCTTTGAGTAATCAAAGGCATTCTTGGTATAATTGGCCTGATTGTCTGTCTGTCGACCTGAGGTGGAGGGATTTCCTGAACCATGGTCTTGTAATGGATTTTTGAAGATTGTATGGTCTTGATTGGAAGTTTGTTGTTGTCCTTCAACCTCTATAGTACCATTTTCAATTAGGTCTTGAATTATGTTCTTCAGTTGATGACATGATGAGGTCTAGTGTCCTTTGATGCGGTGGTAGTCAAAAAAGGCGTTGTCATCCCACCAAGATGGTTTGAACTATCCTGGGTTGTATGGTTTAGGTTCTTGAATTTGTATGATGTGTGATTGTACTAGTTTCTTTAAGACTGATTCAATTGGTTATGGTAAAGGAGTGTATTGTCTCCATGGGTATGGCCTTGGTTGTCTTGGGGGTCCTCGTTCTTGAGTATTTTGGACCATGTTAGCTGCTTGGTTGGACACATATGGTGTATTTTTGTTTGCGTTGGGTGCTTTGAGAGTCAATGTGGAACCTATTTGATTCACAACTTTTGCGTCTACGACTCCATCGTGTGTTACATTCTTATTGCAAGACCAAAAATTTCTTTTGTCATCAGAGGTCTGATGGTTGTGGTTATTTTTGTTGCCATTTGTAAGTTCACCTTGGGTGATTATGACCTTTTCAAGTGTCATGCCTTTCTCAACCAAATCTACAAATGTGGCACAACAATGTACTTGTAAAGGGTGTTTTAGCTTTGACTTGAGGTTTTCTACGAATATGTCCACTTTTTATTTTTTAGGAATCTCGACAAGACATTGTCTTGCCATACTACACCACCATTGGAAGAAATTAATAAAGGATTCACCTTCATCTTGTTTCAAGTGGGATAAGGTAGCAATTGTGACATCATTTTCAATGTTATAAGCATAATTCTCTACAAATTTATTGGTGAGGTCATCCCATGACTTTATAGACCCTTTAGGTATCAGTGCAAACCATTCAAGTGAAAGCCCTATAAGACTTCTAGGGAAGAGTCTCAAAAGGTAGGAGTGATCGTATGTGACATCCATGCAAGTAGTGGTGAATTCTCGTATGTGCTCGATAGGATTTCTCTTTCCCTTGTACTTAGTGAAAGTAGGGATGACATACCAAGGAGGGAAAGGAGGCATGTATATGCTAGTGTCATATGGATAAGGATGTAGATCATGTGATGAGTATGTCTTCTTGTTTGAAACTTGCATCCCTTCCACTTGCTTTGGTAGGGTAGCCAACTAGGCAGGCAATGCATCTATTATAGGATTGTTGGCAACATTGTTATGAGGTCCCATATTTGTTTTGTGTGGACCTATATTGTGTTGAGATGAAATGTTTTGGTTCGAAATGGTGTGTGTATGCGGTGGATTTTGATTGTGTCCATGAGTATGAATGCATGATGTGTAGGTTGGGATGTGAGAAGTCGCTGAGCTATGTTGTATTTCTTGGATGTGTTGTCTATGTATATTTTGGTTGCCAAAAAGTATTCCTTATGTGTAGCCATATGATATGTTAGGTTGTGTTGTTTGTGATCCTTGTCCTTGTTGAAAAGGATTATAACCATGTGACGCATTTGTATTTTGACTATGTGGAGCGTTCATGGTTTTCCCTTGCAAGGTGCTTGTATTGATAGAAGGACCTTGTGACATGGTATTTATGTTTGGTTGAGATCCATGGATGAGAACCCATCTTGCCTTAGGTCGACCAAGGATGTTAGATGTGGATGCCCCTATGGCCTGAGATGATGAACCAAAGGGAGTAAATGCTGAGCCAAAGGGTCACGTTGTGAATAATGGTTGTGAGGTGGTTTGTGTCATGGGTTGTGACATAGATTGTGTTGCAAAGATGGATGAAGTGTTGGTAGTTGTGGTATTTGGGCTTGTGGTTCCAATGGGTATGGAAATTGTGAGTTTTGGTGTAGATTGTCCTTGGCTTGTTTGTGTGTTTTATTTGGATGACGTTGATGTGCATAAGGTATTGACATCAAATCCTTGAGTTAGTTTAACTCCTTCATGTAATAATTTGGATAAATATCGTTCAGGGTCCAACATGACAATTTCGTCCACAAGAGAGGCTACTTCGGGATTTTGTGCGGCGACCTCTACTTCTTCTGTGAACACATTTCCATCTTTGTCTCTGACAAGGATTCTTTTGAAAAGATTGTGTGTCTTTGGTTGCTGATAAGATGTAGAACCCAAGTTGGCATGGTTATGACTTTCAAGGTGGGTATTTTTGTGATCATCAGTGGTATTGTCATAGTTGAGGGTGCTAGTGTAATTGTAAAGGTCCTCATCATCATGGAAGAGGTCCATTTCTCGATGTTTCTTTTGCAATCGAGTTTCAACCATATAAGGCTTGCTCAAAATGAAGGTGGAAAATGCAAATGGTATTAGACTAAGACTATGTTTTTGGAATTTTTGAAATAAGGTATGCCTAAATGTAATTTTTATTTTTTGGTATTCTTGGTATTTTAAGGATGAAAGATGTCTAGTGTATGCAACGAGACTAAAAGTGATAATGGTAATGTTGGATGTTATGAAGTATAAAATGAAGGATAATGCTCTTTTAGGTCTAAAATGTTGTGGTATGAAGGATGCAAATGATTAAGAGGTGATGGATACCTATAGTGAACTTGAGGGCATAAACACTTTTGAAAAATTGAAGAATAGGATCACTAACTATCCAAGGGTAAACCAATGTTTCAACTAGGATTTTCAAGTGGCCTTTTTCTAAGACAAGTGAAAAGAGTGAAAATGTGAGTTTCCTAACTAGACTTGTGAGTAGGAAATGATCACCAAAATGACAAAGGACTAAATTGAAAGCGACTTGGTCAAGTGACAATATTTTGTTGAACCAATGATTTGTACCAAGGGAGAGATAGTTTTTCTATCCTAAAATCCACAAGGTTTCAAGCCTAAAAGTTTGAAAAAGGTAACCTAATGTGATGTTGTAGTATGCAAGTAATGAGGATGTTAAGGTACCTAAACTGGTGACCTAATAATGGAAATGATATGAGGTGAATTGAGCATGTTTCTGGTTTTAAACAGAAATCACAACAAGAAGTTGGTCTGAAAATGGATCTCAAGAGTTTGACTTGATTTTGGCAAGAGTTTTACCCGATTTTGACTGATTGGTTTGAAACTATTCCGTGGTGCAATGTTGTGAAGTGTTGCAATTTTCAAGTGTAAGGTTTATTTGCTTGTTTGTTTGAAAGACACACACATAAAACACACACAAACATAATGTTTTTTGAGTTTGATCTTGATGAACACTTTGAAGAAACTTTGCACAACCTAATTGGAAAGGGATTGTATACTTGGTATAGCTCACTGAAATACCTTGAATCAATACTAAACACCTCTCCTTCTGTAGAGCAGATAACTTAGAAGTTTGGTGGTGCAGGCTCCCCCTTACAGTGCACTCACTTCTTGGGCTCACCAACTTTGAATTCCCCAAAGAGGAATTTGCTATCTCTACTCAAAGGAGTTAGTAGTAAGTATCTTCGGGCATGATACTGTACCCAACACTATACCAAGCAATGACCAAAAGGTGAGGCCTCTAAAAACAAGAGGGTTCTAGTCAATACTCGGGGATATGGCACCTCACGAGCGTCCAACAAGCCACTGAAGGCTTTAATCACTCTACTAAGAGCTCTTATACCTTTAAAAGAAAAGGTAGGTACCCTATTTCGAATGACACTGCATGGCTAAGGCCTACATACCATGAGGACTTGACAATTTAGTCTTATCCTTTTATATACCAGACCAAGCGAAAAACCGGTTGGAGTCATTCCCTCTTTCGAGGAAGGCCCCTCTAAAGGTAGCAAAAGCAAGACAAAGATGCTATTTTTAATCACCCAAGATCACACAAAGCACAAGGGGAGTGCATACACAAAAACCTTTGCCTCACACTCGCATAATGTTCATATTAATTCCAAAATCAAAATGTGTGGGTGGTTGTACAAAATGTCTAAAGGTGTTTCTGAGTCTCAAGATCACCAAATGGCGCGAGAGAAGCGCATACACACCTAGAAACAAAATGCAAACCACAAGACAATGCAAGAACTAGTAAATTTTAAACCTGCTTATGATGTCAACTCAAGCACGCAAGTTCTTTTTAGGCCCACTAATCATTCTATGTGAAAAAGGCACTCAAGATAAAGCAAAGTAATGCCAGAGCCCTACAAAGCATGATTAGTAGTTTTGGCATCCAATTTTTGACAAGTGAAAGTTGAAGATTAGTTTCAAATCTGGGACATTCGACCTGAAAAAAATCAATGATTAGTCACAAAAATCAAAATTAAACTAGAGATAACACTAACATCTAATTTAATAGACAAGATTAAGCTAGTCTAGTTATCTAATTGATCTAAAAATAAAGGGGTAAAATATAAGTCTAATTAATTTAATTTAATTCTAAAAGCTAAATTTAAATCTAAAATGTCAAATATAATTAAGACTAAAAATTTAAATCCAAAATTCTGCTTAAGCTAAAATTGAAAATCTAAAATTTAAGCTAAATTAAAAATCTAAGATTAAAAAAAATCTAAAGTTAATTAAAATCTAGGCTAAAAAAAATGTAAAATTGAATTCAGAATTTTACCTAATTAAAATCTAATGCTAATTAAAAATTAAATTTTTTAAGCTAATATAAAATCTTATTAAAAATCTAGATGAATGAAAATCTGATTAAAAGGCTAAATCTAATTAGGATTTAAGTAAATTAAAATGTAATTAAAATAAGAATCTAATGATCTAAATGAAAAACTAATCAAAATATAATCTAAAAATAAATAAAATCTAAAGCTAGTCAAAATTAAAATCTTGTAATCTAATTAAAAGCTAATCGAAACTAATTACATTTGAATTAGATTAATATCTAAATATAATTAAAATCTAATTGAAAATAAAAATTTAAATTAACTTTAAAATCTAATCTAATGAATATAAATCTAATTAAAATCTAATTAAAAATAATATAAATCTAATTAAAATCTAATTGAAAATCTAAAAAGTAAAATCTAATCTAAATTTAATCGAATGCAATTACTCCGAATTAACAATCTAAGTGTAAACTAAAGTTAATTAAAAATCAAAATTATCAAATCTAACATCTAATTAAAAAAATATCTAAATAAAAATCTAAATCTAATTAATATCTAAATACAAATAACATTTAATTAAAATATCTATATCTACTTAAAACCTAAATCTAAAATCTAAAATAGAGATTTAAATAGAAATTCTTTGATCTGCAATACGTGGCACCCAGATTTGTTGTAGAGTGAGTAGCGTGTTCGCGTTTTACAATGATGCCAAAGAGGATGAGGTGTGAGAACTGGTGTGGCTTCAACGATTAACTCAAGGAATCATCGTTAGAACGTCTCACCACCTAAAAAAAGCTCGTGGTCTGCAAAGAATGAATCGTACTTTTGAAAGGAAAAATGCCTCCTAGATGATTACTTGAGGGCGAGAGGAAAGACCCGTGAATGCAACTTAGCCTCAGTTCTTGCCAAGATGACCTGGATAGGATCTGTGAATTTAATGTATAATTATTGCTTCAACACTTCAAAAGGAAGATGTCAATCAGATTTAATGTATAAACATGTCAAAAGCAAGACGCCAAATGGAATTAATGAATGCAGGTCGGGTATTCCATCAACTTTCGGTGCAGATTTGAATGCACATGGCTCTTTCTATCACATCTAAGAGAGGCTCCCAACTGTCAGGTATTCAGATCTTCGCAACAGATCCAAAAGAAGGAAATTAGTCTCCACCATAGCACGTGTAAGGTCAACAATTCGTCCAGTTACACCAGCTTCACAAGAGGAGTTATGCTGTGTCAGTGCTCGTGTGTTCCATCAACGGGTTTGAGTAATGAGTTTGCAACAATAGGAATGCCCGTGATGATGCACACAGTATTTGCAACACCCGTTCATATGTTCGCCAATCTACAAATAAGATAATAGCTTTACTATGGGAGTTCAAATGATGAATGAGTGGCTGCGCTTCCCGAATAGGTCACACCTCCCGCACACAGTTACTACCACCAGAGATTAGATTGTGCCAGAGTATGTGAAATAAGATAACGAGCAAGGTGACCCCCGAGTGATCTGTAATGGATCGCTGGCACACACGAGCCGTCCGATATGAGAGTTATATTGTATAATTATAAATATAGATTAAGACCGAATGAAGAGGATGGTGTAAACATGTGAGAGATCTGTAAAAGATTTCTTTTTCCAGAAATGCATGAAAAAAATATAGGAACATAGTTCAGTAAAGATTAAGGGAGTGGTTGTGGCTGAAGAACTGCACAGTTGAAGATGTGGAATATCATCATTCTTCTAATTTATGTTCTCTATTTTCACTTTGCCTGCTTCCTTGAAAAGAGTAATAAAGATTCAGAAACTTTCAAACATTTCTGAAAAAGAAAATTTACAGAGCTTAGTCGCGCCAGTAATGAGGAGTCAGCCTATGTAATGTTGCTTAGCAATGATGAGAGGATAGTCTGAGGGGGATGTTGATGAAGATTTTGGAAGGAGTTGAGATGCTGGGTGAGGGCTGTAGCGCACCCAATGGGAGAAGTCTTCAGGCATCAAAGAAACAATTGGAGGCGCACAAACCCATAGCGGTGGTGAAAGCGGTGAAGAGTGTTTGGAGGAGCAGGAATAGATAGTGTTGGAGAAAGTAGAAAAGAACACTTCCAGACCTATGTTCAACTAACTCTCAGCTGTGGTGAGCATAATGTGAAGCGCATCAAAGCCATCAAAAGCAAAGACGTACTGTTGATGTGGTTGAACCATTGACAAAAGGGGCCATCTTTGGATGCAAAAGAGTTTAAATGCCAGATGTAGAGGGATGACAAGCCAACAAACAAGAAGACTCTTAGAGTTTAAATGGATTTAAACAATGGTGTGGATTCTTTCCATAGCTGTGGCGCTAGCAATATATGATCAAAACGTGTGATGAAAAGGAACACCAGCATCTGGTGTTATGGCCTCAAAAGGGCATAATTTGCTCTCCGGTTAAAAGTGCACAGAATATGCCAAATGTGATCACAAAGAATCACCAAAGACAGATACAGTTGTGAACATGCTTTGCATATCAATACAATTTTGAAGACTCTCTGCTGGAATACTAAGCTATGGAAGATCAAAGATGGTATATTGAAGTGAACCTTGCATTAGACGTGGCTTCAGACATATGGAAACATAAATTTTTTAGGAGAAAACCACAAAAAGTGACCCAATATGTTTATGTGCTTATCTTACGTGCATGCTATTTCATTTGAGGATGTCTCTTCGAGCTATTTTTCCAAAAGATTCCTATGTGCTATTTATGCTGCCATATTTGCATATTAGTCTGTCTGTACTGTTGTGACTATAACATTTATTAAGAATCCATTTTATGTATATAGCGCGATCACAACATGCCCTGAGGCTCTATTTCTTTTAGACAGATTAGATACTTTAAAACAAAGAATCGCTTCTATGCATGATGGCTCTAGGGAACTGTTAGCTACATATTCATATTTCTAATGCTTCAGAAATTGCATTTTGTTCTTTAACTCAAGAAATTGTGAGAATAGAGTTTTCAAAAAGTCTTGATGACATAGCAGATATAAATTGTTTCAAAGTATATGCAGAATAGAAAATGCATATGAAAATCTCAAGTGAAGAGCATCAAATTCATAAAATCAATCAAACAATGTCGGGTTCACCAAATGTGTTAGGGAGAAACTTTCAGCTTAATTGCAAGTAATCATATAAAACTATTAAACCCCTATCAACAATAGAGCACAATGAAAACAAGAAGCATAAGAATAGTGAAACAACATCACCTAGTCTTCAAGCTTCCATTGGTTGACATCCATTGGCCTTCTCCATCTTGCTACCAATTGTATAATTGCCCTCAGATTTAGATGCAACTATAACCTATGTCTAAGCCAAGCAAGATATTGAAGTATTATATGCTCAAGTATTCAAGTTCTTAAGCATACTAAAAATAACTCTGTGTCCAAAATGGCTTGAGAGAGCCTTTTAAAGAATTCCAAATTGACAATGGACGACCAGGATTGGAAGTTTATAAAAACCTAAGATCAATAGCTAAGATTGAATGTGATAAGAAGCATTAGGGTTAGGGCAATATTTGAAATGAAGGGCTAAGATTTAATTGAAAGCAATTAAATCAATGGTGGAGAAAAATAGGTAGTTGGAATAATATAAATTATTTCATTTATGGAGGAAAGTTGACTTTTGGGTTTAATTGATAAATATGAATAAGATAGGAGGAAATAAATAATTATTTTAATTATTTATTTGTGGGATGGAAAGTGGGTTGAATGAATAAGTTTATTTAACTGAAGGATAAATGGTAATGTTAGTAAATGGTACTTAGGAACGAGGATTGATCAGTAACATATTTAAATAAATAAATGGTACTTTATTTATTTAAATAATCATGGAGGAATAGTTAGAAATTAATATGGAATTAGGACATAATCAAATGACTTAATTATGTGAAGAGGATGTTTGACATGGAAAAATGCAATTTGAGGGACTAGGTCATTTTTATGTGTCTACAACTACAACAAGCATCTCTTTTTTTGTTACATTATAGTTCAACTCTGCTCCTTGAAGATTCTTGTTGATATAGTAAATTGCATACTCTTTGTTACCTTCCTTCTAACCCAAAACTACTCCAATGGAAAAAATTGAAGCATCTATATGTATATGAAAGGGTAGAGTCCAATTAAGACCTCTCAATACTAGTTGTAACACCTCACCACACAAACCCCAAAGGACAACATAACTAACTAACAATTATGATAAAATTTTGTTTTTTTTAAGATAAGACTAACATGAAATATGAATCATACCAACCACTACATCAAAGAATGAAAGTTAATCCCACATCTATCCTAACCATGTCCTTTGGGGTAACATGACTGCATTACGAATAAACACTACCAACATGAACTAATCCCATAATGAAGATTAGTAATCACAAGTGTTCATTTTACAACCATAGCATCAAAGCAAATGAACATCATATAAAATTAAATATACAACCAACCATGATCAAATAATAATACCAAATAGTACCTCCACTGCATTATATATATATATTTCCACATATACAACACCATTCAAGAACATGTAATACAGATCAATAAGTATATAATCAATTTCTCATACATGGGGTAGATCATTACACTGTTTACAAAATTACATCCAACTTCCCTTATAATAGTGAGAAGGATACTCCTAATACATGATAAGGAACAACTGATATGATTGCACTACAAAACATCAAATTTGTCTTCAAGTCTAGAACAAGCTCTAGAACCACTGCATACAATACTCCATCCATGTCTCACGAACATCAATTGGGAACCCAATGGAGTGCATGGCACGTTCTACCCAGCCATGTGGAACCCTAAGGTCCACCCTCCGTGCTAGGAGATAATGATAAGGTCCCACCACCAAAGCAAAGAAGCAGACAGTAGCATGACACAAAAGAGCTAACATGACTCCAACATACAAATACCAAAAAAAAATCATAACAATGACACTGCTTCCAAAGGTACACAACAACAAAGGGAACACAAGACAATGGTATGCTAGATTGCCATTGGGAGGAATGTCATCACATAGCTTG
Source organism: Sequoiadendron giganteum (assembly GCA_007115665.2). Classification (NCBI taxonomy): domain Eukaryota; kingdom Viridiplantae; phylum Streptophyta; class Pinopsida; order Cupressales; family Cupressaceae; genus Sequoiadendron; species Sequoiadendron giganteum. The sequence continues at coordinate 558,371,125 of CM021101.1, read as the reverse complement.
TTATGGGTTACCCTGGCGAAACCTTCCTAGGCTATTGGACCCCCATCCTGGGTTACCTTGGACCACTTCTACTGGTCATCAGACCCCACACAAAATCATGCAGGATCAACATACCTTCCAAGAGAACCAAGGGAGCAAGGTAGTAATCTTGTCATTCTAGGCTTATCCACTCATCTCAAGCCTAAACAAGCACTTGAGCCATGAGTGAGGCGTTATCTTGATTAATGTGAACTACCCAACCCCCTAATTTATTTTAGGTTATCATTGATTAAGAAACTCTCAATGAGTTACCCTGGCTGCCACTTTGTGTTGTGGACCCCCATAGAGAGCCACTCCCCCTACTAACAAATAGAAGACCCAAAAATATCCAATCAGGTAAAGCCATTCACACAAAATCACATGCATGCTCACATAAAGTGAGGCATGGACCAACTCACACAAAGTCTCCACAGTTATCAATTCCATAGTGCAAGGCTAGAATCCACAAGATCATAAATCAAGTGTTCACAAAGAGCCAACATGAAAAGCCAATCATAAAGAAAACTCTTTCCCCAACCTCTGAAAGCCTAACAAATCACTAACACAATGTTTCCCCCCAATCGAAGTGGCAACAATAACATGATCTCCAAATCTAAATCAACCTCAAAATCAAAAGCTTCTCAATATCAAATAATCGCAACAACAATAGTAAAATCAACCAATTCACAAATCAATTCAGAAAAACCAACCCAATAAATCCACACAAGAAAACAATCAAAACAACCATGATATACTCCATAAAAGGCATTGTCTCCACAATTCAGATTACTCATTAACTTAATCCACTTAAATTACTTAATAGAGAATTTTCAGTAAAATACAATTATACTAACTACATAATCACATCTTTACTCAATAATCCATTCACACAATGACACTCAAATTTCTATGATAATAATCAACTAATTTTCAATTCAATTATAGGAGGATATGAAAAAATGCACATTTTAAAAGAATAACAACTAAAATTCTTCAACTATAAAACAAACCAATATTCAATTAAATATTCTTCCTACTAATAAGCAGTATATAATATAATAATATATGTTTAAACATCCTAAAAATATAGCTAATACAATTAAATGAACAGTAACAAACTAATTATCAGATGAACTTAAAATTTAATAATACAAGAACCTTATCTTCACTATACAAATACTCCTCTTAATACTATGCTTCAATATTTTATCCCAATTTATAATGGAATACATTTATATACCCATTCACACACACACACACACACACACACACACACACACACACACACACACACACATATATATAATATCAAATTCCAAATGTAAAACACAAAGTGGAATAAACTTCACGTTAACTAAGCAATTGCAAGAGAAACCATTGTTTAATCACAAGGGGAATAATTCTAATTTACTTGTCAATAAAATCTTCTAATTTTGAGTCAACATTCTTATTTAATATAACGATATATATATATAAATTCAAAAGCCCACTCTTCCACAAACCATTATTACATACGATAATATATATATATACACCCATATATATAAATATAAACATACTCATATTTATTTATCTATCTCAATAAAGTCCCTACTTCTCTTAACTAAAAATAAATCATAATTATTTATGTACATACATATACATATATATAAATATTACTAATAGAATGCAGTTTACAACTCCTTGTATCAAATATTATTATGGCAACACACACACACACATAGTTGTATAAGTACTTATAAAAATCCAAACTTAATGCATGCTCAACAATTTATATAGATAATTGAATTACCAATAAAATGAACAAAAATCGAATTCTATATATAATCGAATTTCCAAATGGAGTAATCAGAAATTGCATGCCCTTCAAAATGTATGTTAACCGAGTTACTATCATAATATATGTTCTTTGCATAACATGAGTTTCCATTGTTTTGAATAGGGACAACAATCTTGAGGTGAACAGTGGTGATGTTGAATGAAACAATATAAGGATTTTCTCTTTCAAGACGATTGCATCGGTCATTGATTGAAGGAGAAGTAACTCAAGTTATAAAGATTCCTCAGGCTATCATGGTAACAAGAACACCATTCAACTTAAATAGTATTTGATAAGAGGCATCTCAGAGAACATTTTGAGGTAGTTTATAGTATGCAAGGATCTAATAGTATCTACCCATCAAACTAAACTCTTACCCAGTATTAAAATTCTTTCAATCCGAAAATAAAATAGTAGGAACAAATTGACAATCAAAGACCATATAAAATAGCCAAATAGGGCATAGAAAAAGCATGGCTCAAGGTTGAAGTCTTAGACCATAATATAAGTTCACTATAACCAAATTCAAAATGAATGTAAACTATACACTAAGGCTCAACAAGGCGGCTAGACCACAAGGAAAAGAGAGCATTCAACTGAGAGCATACTGCACAAATAGTAAAGAAGACGCAAATGAAAGTTCTCACAGTATCTGTGTGGTGTAAAATAGTGGAGAAGGGAATACAAATTTAAAATCTAACACACATATCCATGAAATGTATTACATAAAAATAATTGAAATAACAAAACCAAATTGCTATTGCTATCTTTTCAAATCATTCCATGGTTCTCTAGTCTTAAGGACCTTTGAATTCATGCTCTCAGATCTAGTTAAGTGTTGCACATGAATCTACAAAGATGAAAACCTAAGAAATGAGAAGATGTTGTGCAATGCAAACTACATGCCTACATCACTATATTTTTGTATTTTTGAAGTTTAAATGTTGAATGGAAGAGAAAAGTGTTGTTATGTATGTTGATACTAGGATTAATGATGCAATTCTAATGAAATACTATGAAAAACAATGAAATCTAATGCAATACTAAAATGATCCAAAGTAAAAATTCCATGATAAGTATGTTATATGAAAATGAAAACTCTCAATTACTCTCAATTTCTCCAACATAAGTTTATCTTAATTGTCTCCTTGAAAAGTTGTAGGATGAGCTTCTTTTTATAGATTTTTCCAAGCCTGGGATGAGGTGGCAAGGATGGACGGTTTGGATCATGATCTTGGGGGATCAACGGTAGAGCACCAAGAGCTTAGAGGAATTCATGGAGGCTGCTCCATTTGGAAGGGAAAATCTTACAAGTGTCAAAGAGCATCAATTGAAGGAAGGAGCCATGTGTCCCCAAAGAGGTTAGGAGGTTGAGAGGTTGGAGTGAATATTCCAAATTTAAAAATTATGAATAAATGAAATTGTGTGACATGTGATGAAGTGGATGATGAGTTGGAGGTAGTTAGAAGATTATGGAAAAATGTGACAAATTTGAATTAAAAATTCAAATTTAAATGAAGGAGGGAAATTAACTAAATGACAAATTATTTAATTTGTGTGTTTAATTAATTTAAGAGAGAAAATGTTTTTGAAATAGAAGAATTAAGGGATGAACTATATATAAATAAATTTATCAATTTATTTATATTAGTAGAAGATTTATGATGTATTAATTAAATATCAAGTATTTAATTAATTGTGCTCTAGACCATTTTTATGTGCATACATTTTGCCCCTCTTTGAAGTGATGTGTGTAGACGCATTGCTTCAAAGAAAAATTCGACATGCCCCAGACACTGATTTTTCAGTGATGATGAATGGATGCTCCCTTGGGAGATAAATCAGGGAGTTTTGAATTTTTGAAATTTTTTGACGTTGTTATGATTTTATGATAATAATCTGATGAGCTGCAAATTTTCTAATGGTAACCTGATTTATCTCTCAAAAAATGATAATAGTCCTGCCACATTGTTAATTAATTGATTAAAAAACCCCTTAAAAAAATCAAATAAATGCCATTAAATTACCCCTTTAATTACCCCTTAAAAGGTTAAAATGGGTAAAAAGAAGTTCATTTGTAATCTTACATTGTGAAAATTTGAGAGACTAAGGAGACCAAGATGGATAGAATTCTGCGCCACACCCATAGATTCGAGCGAGTCTGATGCCACCAATGGCTAGATGCATACGAACCTCCGATACGTACCCCAAGAAAACCTACTTTTCAATTTTCACACATAATTTTCCCGCTTATGCATTTAAAAAAAATGATTTTCACACGTTTTAGCGCATAGGATTAGTGTTTTAGTGTGTGCGGGAAATAGCGCATTAGGGCTCTGTTCTGGCGCATAAGGTCAATTTCTTAGCACATTCATGAATTAATGCATAGAAAGACTGTTATAGCGCATATGTCAAATTTTCTAGCGCATCTGGTAAATTAGCACATAGAAAGACTGTAATGGCGCATTGAGCAAAAATGATGACTTTTGAATGTTTCCTCCTAGTTTTTGATGGTTGATGATCACGTCAGTCGATGATATGATGATGTTGATTGATAGGTTGATGATCGTCCTCATGATAGGTGAGGATCAATAATAGGATAGATAATGATGATTGATTGACCTCATGACAAATGAGAGTCAGAGACATGATGATTAATGATGATTCATCTCATGATAAATGAGACTCGATGATAGGATAGGTGCTCCTTGTGATTTGATCAAAATCTCACGTGAGCTGATTTGATTGATTGATATAATGATTGATAGGTTGGTTTTGATTGATGTGTTGACTTGATATGTGTTATGATCGTAGGAGGATGGCTTAGGAGTTCTATAGGTTTGAGAGCACTTTCCACAGACATGGGACATGATCCCACAATTGTCCTAGTTGGAGCTAGCTATTATTGACTAGTGCGGGTTGACTTCATTGATTGAGATGCCCTAGTACCAAATTAATAAGGGGCTTTTGATGACATTTGTAGAGCGGTGGCATAGCGACTACAACACCTTCCACTTGGCAACCGGTGAGATCACTATGACCCCAAAGGATGTTTATCATATTTTGTGGATACCAGTCATGGGTGATTTGGTGATCTATGATCATGAGGAGCAGGGGGGACTAATTCTATCTGGTAGATCTTTCATGATGATCAACTTGGTGGGTATGAGATTTCCTGGCGAGAGCTGATTGCTACACAACAATCGTTGCCATGTGTCTTAGCAGGGTTCATTGGTGGTTTTCTCTGCCCTGACTGTAGGTCAAAGGGCTTCTCAGTTGGCTGGGGTTGGGTGTTGAAGGGAATGATTGCACATGGGACCAAATATGCATGGGGTTCGTGTATGCTTGCACATTTGTATCATGATCTGCATCAGGTTGTGTATCTGGGTGCCAATAGTCTCACAATAGGGTGCACTTTTTTACAACTCTGGGCCTAGGAGCATATTGCAGTGACACGACCAGTGGTAGGGAAGGCTCAACCAATAGGGTGACCATATGTTTTTGGATATATAGGGCCACTTATCCAACATAAGCTGGGCAAGTTAGAGTACTGGTGAAGAGTGTTGGATGATCAAGACTCAGTTATATGGCGACCTTATGTGGATTGTGAGACCTGGCTGGAGGATCAGGTTGAGATGCCATATTTATGTAGTACGAGATATTTGATTGGCAGGACTCCCTTTGTGATCGAGAGATTATTAGCACCGAGGGTACTCCGATAGTTTGGCAGGGTGTAGAGTATGCCATAGGGAGTAGCCCACTATGCCCAACAGAGAGTGGATATTCCATAGTGGAGGTCTACATTGGATTATGATGCAACTTGTGCAGATTATTATGGTTTACAACCCATTGCATGGGCTTATCATCCTGAGATTGTAGATGCATCAATGATGGCTGATTATGTAGAGTACTTCCACATTCATCCTTTCCCATGGATCTTGAGTCTGAATGAGCCAACATCTATTTTAGAGGTTGGTGGGAGGGTAGGGTAGGCAGTGTGATGAAGGAGAGATGGAGGAGATGAGGAGGAGGAGGAAGAGGAGGAGATGACAACGAAGATGGTGGTGGTAGGGAGGTGCCAAATTTTTGGGCACTACCTAGGAGGAGGAGATCAAGAGCACCCAGTGGACAACAATCACTTGTACTTCGGTTGCCTTCATAGCGATAGCAGACACAAATTGCTAGGTTATAGGAACAGGTCCAAACATTGCAGGGTCAGGTTCAGGCACTACAAGCACAACTAGCACACAGACTTTGTAGGGACAACTAGCCCAGTCCCAGACACAGCTGCAGGCACAAGCACCGACATTGGCATAGGCTTAGGGACAAGCAACACATGCATAGGCATAGGCAACATAGACCAAGACATAGGTTGCTACCTTGATCGTGGAGTGGGATATTGTGAGACAATGATATATATAGGCAGAGGCCATGGTCGATAGACTGTAGAGTGTGGTCAATGGGGCCGGTACTGGAGACTTAGTGAGAGAGCTTCACGAGTTTTCCAAGGAGGAAGAGTACTATGGAGGGTGATTTACGAGGCAATGCCTACAAAGCATTGGGTTAGCTACACATAGTCATGGTTAGGGTGCAATCACTCCAAGACCACTAGTATGGGTGTTACTCAACCACCACATTGAGATCCTGGTCCACACCCAGGTATCGATGCACCAAGTGTGGGTCTGTCAAGAGGAGTAGGTTCCACGACATCAGGGGCAACACTTCAAGGCCCCGAGGTCACTCTTGATTTGTATTGTTGAGACATTGATGATATTGTCACATTTTTGATGTTGTATCTCTTTATTAGATATCATTGTACACTTGACATTGAGATTTATATAATATGCAACAACGATTTATGATCTATGATGTGTTTATGCTTTTATGATGGATGGTTGTGATGAATATGTTTTATTTTGTTGGGGATATGGATTTGGTTTTCTCATCATAGATCAACATCTAAGACAACAGTGCCTTCGTGATTTTCATTTTTATCACTTCAAAGACACAAACAAATATGCCATAAAGTGGAAGCAGGAACAGTTGATCCCCCATTGATCCTCTGAGAGAAGTAAATGCATAATTTATAATAGATTCAACACAAGCATAGATTCAAGATACAAAATCATACAAGAAAGAAAAACATGAGGACATAAAGATATACGCGGGGAAAACCTTTTTAGGTAAAAAAACCCCACCTCCAAAACACTCTTAACTCACTTGTATTATTCAGTAACAAAATAGTTACAATAGAGAAACAAAGCTATGCTCTTTAAGAGATTACATCTTGTCCATTTGGAGAAAAAATACATGCAACAACAAAACAAAATTTTCACATGAATACAATGTCCTCAATGACATATCATGTAGATTCCCTTCAGCTCCTCACAAAATATTGTCTCAGCCAGCCTCTTAGCTAGCCCAACCACCAGGCAAAACAGGTTCACATCTTAACAAATCTGAGAGTCTAAGTGTTCACAGTTGAACCACTTGAACACTCTCAGCCTCTCTCTGTTATCGCTCATTCTTTGATCTGACTGCACACGAGATTACTTTATAATATCACACCGTGCGCATACCTGTTCAGCCCATCCCTGCCAGTAACGGTCATCAGGATAATAAATTATCCACTTGCAAGCTTTCCATTTCTGATAACGTGCACCGCTTAATCCACAAGCATCGAGCCGCGCAACATTAAATCCAGTCTCGGACATGTTCGTCAACCTTTCTATAACAATGCAGCTCAATCGCACATCAGAACATTAACCATTCAACCAACCAGAACATAAGGATCTTCCATATGTCGCCATCTCATTCGTCTATCGTTGCCGACTGTCGGTCAAACCGGTCCAACTCGGTCAATCGAGTTTCGAGCTCACTCGAGCTCCTACCACGTTATAGCCGAGCCAACACGACCTAGTTGCGATATGGCAGTGAACTCGCCTGAGCTCACCCAACCATCTACCTCGCTACCGCTGCCCTGTTGGACTCGCCTCGTGGTATGGCGGTAAGCCATCCGAGCTCGCACCTTGACTCCACTGCACTACCGCGCCCCTGTTCGAGTCACCTCGCGGTATGGCGGTGAACTCACCCGAGATCACCCTCAGCCATCCCGCGCTACCGCCAAGCTAACCATGCCTTACCGCGGTGTAGCGACATTCTTCTGGAAAACCGCTGGCGGTCACACCGCGCTACTGCGGGGGCCACCAAGCCACCTCATGGTAGGGCGATAATCACCAGGCCGATCACAGGCGGTCTCACCGCGGACACCATGGTGAGAGGAACCACCACTTGTGGTATGGCAGTAACCGCCGAGCCCACTGCTGGCGATCTCACCGCGGTCACTGCGGTGAGGGGGACCACTGCTAGTGGTAAGGCGGTAATTGCTGAGCCAGGCCGGTAGCAGCCTTACCATGCCACTGCAGTGAGAGAACTCACCGCGTGCAGTAAGGTGGTAACCGCCAACGTAGGCTGCAGGTGGGCTTACCGCGCCACCGCGGTGATAGAACTCACCGCATGCGGTAAGGCAGTAACCGCCAGACATAAACCACTAAGACCAAGCAAAACCACCATAGTAAAGGCCATAACAAGAGGGAAAATGCCAAGTCCGAAAGGAACAAGCCAAAACGTTGAGGCATAATTTCCCAACATATTTTATGTGTTATGTGATGTTCTAGATGATAATGTCATGTTTTATGTATGGATGCATTAATGAGATGATGATGTATGATTCTATGTGTTTATGGATGATGCATTTATTATGATGTATGGGATGGATGCAATTATGCAAATGATATGGTATGCTTTATATTTTTATATGTTTTTACATGTATATATCGATGATATGGATGGATGAATGAATGTGAAATGGTTTATTATGGAATGCAAATATATGATCTAATGCGTGGATGCATGGTTTATGATTTCCAATACATGAGAAATAAATGGATTGATTTTGGATATGATAAGTATAAATGTATGGATGTATGATGAATGCAAATGTACAGATGAATTTATGTTATGCCCCGATGTAACATGGATTATGCTTTTATATGCGATGGATGTTATTATGTCACTGGAATGCAATGTACTTTTTTTTATTTTTGGTATTTTCTAATGCACATATATGACCTAAATGTATGAATGCAAATGAATTATGATGATGCATGGATTACGATGTTATTATGGTAATGGTTATGATGAATGCATTTATGAATGGTTTATGTATGAACGAAAGAATAAATTTATTATAATATCAATGTATGACAATGAATTAATGAATGCTGATGTTATTATGGATGATGCTTTATGTTTGGAATTTTTCTTGATGCAAATATTATGATAAACGAATGCATGAATGGTTTATGATGTTGGATTTTGTGAATACAAGTACATGATAAATGCATAATATGATAGTGATAGATATATGGATGGATGTGTGATAATGATATGTATTATAAATGCCACTACCATGATGGATATATGAATGGATGCATGATAATATATTCTAATGATAGGATATGGAAATGCAAATGAATGATTTTTTGTTATGTTAAGTTTACTCAATCTTTTAATGAGAGATAACATCATATTGAGAGTTGCCAGCCTTGGAAAAATCTATAATGCAAATGCATAATTAATATGAATGCCATCCTAGCTTATCCATATAAACCTAACTATGCAATGTTGTCATCTAATTCATTGTGATTGGTATCATCATTGAGAATTTTAAAATGTTGAAAGTTAGTACAAACATTGATGGTATAATTAGACCATGATGACTTGAGTACAACTTCCATACAAATTTCATTGAGATTTGATAGTACAAGATAACACAAGCATCTAGGTATAATTGGACTGAGACGACCTGAGCATCACTTGCGTAAACAGACAAGAGTTAGTCATTTTCCCATGCAAATCCAGAATGTCATCAATGATACTTTATAGAGCATGTCCCACAACAATTTGCACAATAGTAATGATTGAATCACAAACAACAGACAAAGAAAAATATCATTCTCTTTCCTAGCCCCTCTAGTTTACAACATCATCGAGGTAATCCAGAGAAATGACAACAACAATCAAGGTACAACAATTAAACATTTGTGCTAAAGTGCTCCAACCATGATTCAAAAGATGATCATCTAGTGAGAATTGTTTTGATTGTCTTGATGTTGATCGGGATGGTTGATTGTTTGATTGGTTGATGTTCTGTGTTCAGTTTGATGGTGATAGGATGATTGCCATTTTCACTGAGTTTTTCCTTGATGTTTGCCTACGTGTTGTAATCTCAATGCAGCTTGCCCCCAATGAGTTCAAGATTTTTCCCCTAGTGGAAAATAAACCAGATTATTATGGATATGCTCGATGACAACCAAACCAAGGTGGGACACGACCGCAACAGCCAGATATGGACATGAAGCTCGTTGTATGATAGATGTGTATGTGCAAGGATAGCAAAAGCGAACGGTCAACACACATTCAAATAGATGGAGAAGCTGACTTATCACAAATAGCGCTTGTTTGCCAAGTTTTCACCATTTGTTTTTATTGCACTTTTTTTAGATTTTATGATTTTTTTGTTGTTACCAAGACGCCTGTTTGCCAGGTTTTCGTCAAGGGAACAATTTTTTCGATTTTTCACTTTTTTTGTATTTTTCATTTTTTTAATGGATTTTTTTAGGACTTTTAAGCATGCACCAAATGCATTATCTGTAGAACTTCTTCAGATGAAGGCTATTCATCGGTTCTTCAAATAGATCCCCTTCTGGTGTGGACAACTGATATGCCCCCGATCTAAACACTGATACAATAACAAAAGGGCCTTACCAATTTGGCTCAAATTTCCCTTTCATTTCTCGATCCTACTGATTATGGGGATTTTCTTTCAATACTAAATCACCTACCTGAAATGTCCTAGGTTTGACCTTGTGATTATAGTTCCTAAACATTCTCTGTTGATATGCTTTTAGGTAATCCACTGCAAGATGACGACGTTCATCCACCAATTCCAACTCTTGTAGTCTAGACACTCGGTAATCTTCATCTAAAATGAGACCTTTCAAGAACACATGGAGTGATGGTATCTCAACCTCAATAGGCAAGATGACTTTAGATTCATATACGAGGGCGTATGGTGTGGCTCCTATGGGAGTGCAAATGCTGGTGCGATATGCCCACAAAGCAGGGTTCAGTTGAATATGCTAATCATGTCCAACATCATTGACAGTTTTCTTTAGAATCTTCAAGATAGTTTTGTTGGAGGCCTCAGCTTGTCTGTTTCCTTAAGGGTAATATGGCATAGAAAACTGATGCTGGATATGGAACCTCTCAAAGAGTTCTTATACGTCCTGATTCTTGAAAGGTTTGCCATTGTTAGTGATAATGGACTGAGGGATACCATACCTATAGATGATGTAGTTTAGGATGAATGATGAGATCTGCTTTCCTGTGATGGTGGTTAAAGACATGGCTTTGACCCACTTTGTAAAGTATTTTATTGCTGTAATGATAAACTTGTGTCCATTGGATGAAGGAGGGTGAATTTTACCTACAAGATCTAATCCCCACTGACAAAATGGCTATGTTGATGCGAAGGGCTGCAACTCTTATGCTGGTGCATGGATTTGACATTTTTCACATTTCTTGACAAATTGGTAGGAATCCTTCTCCATAGTCATCCAGTAGTATCCCAAACGTAGGATTTTTTTAGCGAGATTAAGTCCACTTGAATGAGTCCCACAAATACTAGCATGGACTTCGCGTAAAGCTGATTCAGATTCGTCGTGTTCGAGACAATGAAGGAGAGTACCATCAAAACCTCTTTGGTAAAGTACGTCGACTATCAAGGTATGACGTACAGATTGACAAATAAGGTTACGCTTCTGGTTTCAGGAAAAATTGGGTGGAAAGGTATTGTCTTTCAAATAGGTGTAGATCTTTCCATAGGTAGAGGATTCAGGGTCAACCAGGTGGCATATGATTTGGGATTCTAGATTTCCATAGGCAGGGTTAAACACTTGTTCCACCATGAACTCATATCGGCTTCGATTTTTTTAGGATTTGCAAAAGAGAGGAAATTGTTGCCATGACATCTACTGCTTTGTTATCTACCCTTGGAATTTATTCAAATTTAATCTCAACAAAGTACTTTTTGAAATCATCAATCATTCTCTTGTACGACATCAAATTATCATCCTTGATTTGATAATTATCATTGACCTGATTAATGACCAATTAAGAATCCCCGTAGACTTGTAGATCTTTGATCTTCCACTCGAATACCAATTGAATGTCGATGATAAGGGATTCATAGTCTGCTATGTTGTTGGTATAGGGAAACATCAACCGATAGGATTTTGGAACTATTTGTCTCTAAGGAGTAACAAATAGGATCCTAGCATCGGACCCGTGTTGCGTATATGATCCATCAAAATATAACATCCATTATTGTGGAGTGATAGTAAAAACATTTGCATTAGGGAACTCAACATGCATTGAATGGTCATCTTGTATGGGTGCTTTTGCTAATTGATCAGCTATCACTTGTCCTTTGATTTATTGATGATCCACATACTGAATGTCAAAATCACTTAGTATCATCACCCATTTATCTAGTCTTCCTGTGAGGTTGGCCTTGCTAAGCAGGTATTTCAAGGGATCGATCTTGGCTATGAGTTTGATTGTATGAGTTAACATGTAATGCCAAAGCTACTGAGTAGCAAATACCACTGCCAGACAAGATTTCTCAATGAAGGTATAATTGATTTCATAACCATTTAAAGTTATATTGATATAATAGATCACTCTCTTCTTGTGCTAACAAAGCTCCCAATGATCGATCAGTTGTGGCTATGTATAATGAGAGTGGTTTTCCTTCTGCTGGTGGTGCTAGGATGAGTGGACTCATTAGGTATTGCTTCAATTTATTGAAAGTTGCCTCACATTTCTTGTCCCATTGAAAGGAAACATTTTTGTGCAACAAATGGGTAAAAGGATGAGTCTTATCTGCCAGTTGTGATATGAATCTTTTGATTGACTGAAATCTGCCTTGAAGGGACCTTAACTGACTAATATTCTTCAGAGGCATCATTTCCATGATAGATTTTACTTTTGTAGGGTCCACTTTAATTCCCTTTTCTGACACTATGTGTCCTAATAGCTTTGTCGATGTTACCCCAAACACACATTTCTTTGGGTTTAGGCGGACGTTGAACTTCTCTAGTTGGGTGAAGATTTTGTCTAATATCTCCAAGTGTCCTTATCTAGTGATAGATTTGACCGATAATTCATCCACATAATCTTCCATAAAGGTATGCATAATGTCATGAAAGATGGTTGTCATGGCTCTTTGATATGTTGCTCCTACATTCTTTAATCTGAAGGGAATGACGTTCTAGCAGAAGGTGCCCCACGGGTAGGTGAAAGTTTTATCCTAGTCCTTAGGTGCTATCTTGATTTGATTGTAGCCAGAAAATCCATCCATGAATGAAAACATGCCATGACCCACTATTAAGTCTATGATGATATCAACGTTTGGCAAGGGAAAATCATCTTTCAGACAAGCTTTGTTTAGGTCTCTAAAGTCTGTACAAATCCGTATGCTGCCATCATGCTTTGAAATAGGTACAATGTTGGATATCCACTCAACATAATCAATGGGTCTAATGAAACCTACATCCAATAAATTATTTAGTTTTTCCTTCACCAATAAGGCAATGTGAGGATGCATTTTTCTCAACTTTTGCTTGATTGGTTTGACTCTTGGAGGAAGGGATAAGTGGTGCATGATGAGATCTAAGTCTATCCCTGACATGTCTACATATGACCAAGTGAAGTTGATTTTTCGCTCCTCAAAGAACTTGATAAAGTTAGGTTTCTCTTGTTTCGTCAAGGATTCTGCTAGATGGAGAGTTTTCACTGTGTCTGCATTGCCGATATTGATGGATTGCGTTGGCTCGATCAAAACTTGGGATCTTTGTTGGAAGTACTCTAGAAGAGTGTCAAATTTCCCATCCTTTGACATCTTAGAGAGGTTTTCACCATTAGATATGCTCTTTATTTTTATTCTTTCTTGATTTGATATTGCCATGGAATGGTTTTCACCATCAGATCTTTCTTTTGTTTTACTCATTTTGCAATCGAGAAATTTGGCACTCCCTTGTCTGGAAGCTTCATTATGATGTTCAATGGTGGAATCTATTTCAAGATTAACAACGTAGAGGAAGTTGACGATGGCCTCATCATTTGAAAAGGTGGGGATATCGATAGGTTCAGTTTGGTCCCAATCTATGAGTTCAGGATGTACCAATGGTAGGGAATCGTTAGATGGGTTAATATCAATGGAAGTGAGGGTCCTAATGGTGACATCATCATTGAGCAATAATATGGAAAGGTCGAGGTCTATGATGTCACCCTCTTCTGAGTGATCCATCTAGCTAGGAGTGTGATCATCTTCACTTGAGCCATCGATAGGTTGCGATCCTAATTCAAATGGTCTTGGCCCTGAGCTTTGTCCCTCCTCAAGTGTGGGCATATACTTGTGTACCACATCAATTCCCTTATCATGACAAGAATCTTTTGATAGCAAATCCAATTCATATTCATTGGAATCAGTTTCACAGTCATCACTTGCTTACAGTTGTAGGATTCGCTCAACAAACTTTTGTTTTAGGTCCTCCTTTGTTTCTTCATCCTTTTGATGCTCTTTATATCCCAATCTTGTCTTGTCTTTTGGATTGGTTATAAAGGGTTGGATGGGTTCCATGATGCCTTCTTTCCTTTTGCCAATAGGTCCTTGTCCTTCGTACCCCATATTTTCCAAGATTGAAAATCCTTTGCCATATTGAGTGGTTTGGACATTAATTGTGGCTGCTTGAGGTTCACCTTCATCCTTGTAAAGCCAATTCAAGACATATTTGTCATCAGATTCTTCTGCTTGAGTGCTTGATTTTATGAATTGACCATCAAAAAGTGTGATAGGTTGAGAGAATGGTTGTGATGAGGTTGATGGTTGATTATAGGACTTCAAAGAAGTTAACAGTGAGAGACATAGGGATTGTTCAATGGAGTATTCACCCACACCTTAGTCTTTGACTTGAACTTTCTTCTCAAATTGTTTAGATAGGGCATCAAGTTGGGCCTTAGGATTGGTGGATACGAAGGGGCTAGCTTCATCCTTTTTCTCAGGCTGCTTGGATGAGGAACTTGGTTGGCTTCTTTCATTAGAGGACGTGGCTAGCAGCTTTGACAATGGATTGGATTGCCTTGAGTTACTGGGGATATCAACTGTAGAGGCGAGAGCTTCTCTGTTGTGGGGCACAAAGATGTCCTGGACTGACTTAAGGGTATTGCAATATTGGGGACTATTAGAATCAACATGAATGGTGATCTCTTGCCCATTGCAAGGAAATTTCAGACATTGATGGTATGTGGAGGGGACTGCTTGCATTTCATGGATCCAAGGACGACCCAAGAGTATATTATATGTCAAATATTTATCCAAAACTTGGAAAACTACATCTTTTTAAATTGGCCCGACTTGGATTGGCAATATGATTAATCCCTTGAAAGCTCTTTCCTCATCATCATAGGCTTTGATGGTGATCTTTTTCCTTGCATCTATTGCATTTTCAGAGAATCCTAGTGCACGAACAAGTTTTAAAGTACATTTATTAAGATTGGATCCTCTGTCTATTAGGACGCGATTGACACAAATTTTATGTATTGGGACCTCGATGTGGAGTGCTATGTTATGAGGATGGGTGAGAGACACATCATCATTTTCTGAAAAAAAAAAGCAATGAGGCGCAACCAGATGCCCCACCATGGCTTGGAAAGTGAAAACTTCCAAATTATTTGGTACTGTTGTATCAACTAGGGCCTTTTCCAAAATCTCTTTATGGACCGACGAGATCTTGAGAAGCTCCAATATTGATATTTGTGTTGGAATCTTTTGGAGCTGATTGACAATGTTATATTGATGAGATGGGGCAGCGGGTGTTTTGGAGGTGCTCCCTTTTATAAAATATTTAGATTGTGCCCTTGTGGTCACATTTACGAGCACACTGTCTTGCTTTCCTTTGTTTTTTATGACATTGATTTGATTATTTGTTGCAGCCATGTCTTGTTGGATATCATGGACTTGATTAGAGGGGATGTTGATGTCATTAATTTATTTTTTTGGGTATGATGGTATCTTGTCCATATTGAATGAGAGGATCGTTAATTGGATTGTTGGCTGCAAAAATTTCTTGTGTGTTATTGATCTCAATGTCATTTGTTTGGTCTTCGATGACTAAAATATGATAGATGGTAGTGTCATGAACATAGTTTACACTTTTTACTTTGCCGTTTGTGGTAGAAGATTCCCCTTTGTCATAATTTGGCAAGGGGTTCTTGAATACCCCATGATCAATGTTTGTTTGGGGTCCTTCTATTTGTATGATATTATTGTCAATTAAATCTTGTATCTTGTGTTTTAATTGCATGCAACTATTGGTTAGGTGACCTTTGTATCGGTGAAATTCACAATAGTGGGCCTCATTCCACCACAACAATTTCACTTTTGGTTCAAAACCTCGGGTGTCGGGTAGAGTGATAAGATTTTTTGTGAGAATTTCTTTCAATGCGGATTCGTATGATTGACCCAAAGGTGTGAACTTCCTGCAGTTGTTTGATGTTTGATATGGTAGTCTAGGTGGAGGATTATTTTGGTTATTATTCTGATTGTTGTTCCGATTCGTGTTCTAGTTGGTATTGTTTTGATTGGGGGTTTGGTTGGTCTTGGGTGTGATTCCTGATAGATTGAAGACTGGTTTAGCATTATGCATTTTGGTTGAAGTGTCGTTGTTAGTATTCTTGTATTTTTTCCAAAACTTTGGTTTGTCATTGTTGGAGGAATTGGCTGAATTGTTTTCATTATAAATTTTCAAAATTCCTCTCTTGACCAAAGCTTCTTCAATCTTGATCCCATTTTCAATTAAATTTTCAAAAGCTGGAGGACATTGTAATTCAAGCCTATAACTCATATCATCATTTAAGTTGTCAATGAATACCTCCATCTTCTCCTTTTTTGTATGGGATGGGGATACCTTGTGAATAATCATCTCCACCTTTGCAAAAATACTAGAAATGATTCCCCCTTCTTTTGTTTGACATTGCAAAGGTCTTTCATGGTGATCTCATGTTGAATGCTATACGAGTATTGGGTGATAAATTTGTTGAGTAATTATTCAAAAGATTTGATTCTTGGAGGTAATTGCGATAAACATTGCATACATTGCCCTCCCAAACTACGTGGAATAATCTCACTAAGTATGTCTCCTCATGGGAAAATTCGAGGCTCATTGTTTGGAATACCCTTAGATGATCTATTGGATCTATTTTTCCATTGTATTTATCATATTTAGGGAATTCACAATGTTTGGGGAATGGTATCATGTTGACCAATGAATCAAAAGGGTAGGGGCATATATCTTGTATCGAGTATCTCTTGGTGGTTCTAGTTTGCATTTGTTGTTGGAGGGTTTGTATTTGTTGTTTTAAAGTATCCATGGGGTCATCGGTTCTTGCTTCATTTCTTGTTTCAGTGTGCGTTTCTGTTTCTACCTTCTTAGGGGTTCTTTTTAATTTTGTGATATCAAAATCCTCGGGTAGTTGGACCCCTTGTTTGCTAACATCAAAAGGTATTTCTCACCCTCCTTTTCAAAGATCATCTCCATGAATTTATGAAAATTGGGATCTTGTTGTGCTTGTTCTATGGTTTCATCCAATATTTCTTTTACCTCATCTCAATGAATTTTGAAAAAAGGATTCTCTTCTCTTTTAGCCATGATGTTTTGGTCTTCAATTTCCTTTTGCTCAAGTTTTTGCTTTTGCAGTCTCGTTAAAACGAGCATACAAGTGATGAAAATGTATTAAGGTTTTTGATCAAAGTTTGGGAGTGCCAAAAGGACTAGGTTAAATCTGATTATGCAACGTTTATTTCAAGATGAAGGATGATGAATCCTGATGTTGAAACTCAACTGAAAAATCAGATTAGGGCTTTGGTGGTTAAGCACTTTAAGATGTTTGATCAAGGTTTAGCTAAGAATTTTCACTTGTAAATGCTTATTTTACCAGGTTAAAAGTAATTTTAGGCCAAGCAATGAATGTTGTTTGAGAAGGAATCTCCAAATTGGGTGTTAATTGACAAATAGGAGGTGAAATTTAGGCTTTTGTTTGCAAATTTATCAGATGTGCTAAAATAGTGCACAAATGCGCTAAAAATTAGATGCTCTATGGAATGGTACAGATGCGCTATGAAAAAGGTTGGATGCACCAGAGAATGGGATGTATGCGCTACAAAATAGTATACATGCACTAGAACAGTTATTAGATGCGTTAAAAGAGTTGTAATGGATAGGTGCACTAAAACATAGAATGTATGCACCAAAAGATGGAAGGTATGCACAAAAACAACAAATGGATGGACCAAAAGATGGAAGGTATGCGCCAAAACAACAAATGGATGCATTGATCTAGAAAATATTCTCTAGTTTTTGACAGTTTGATTGATTTTTTTGGTTTTTCGACAAGGAAATCTGATTGTTTGATTGAATATTCTTCTGAATCAATGGTTGGAGATTTATTTTTGTGATGTTTGTTCAAAATTAATTTCAAAACATGCCTTTAAAAACATATCAAGCAAGCACAATCCCTAGGGCTGTGAAGGATAGTATTTACTAGATTCCCACTTGGATTGCTCCAACTATGCTTACTTTTTGCAAATGATTAGAGACTTGACCACACTGGCTCCCCCTTGCATTGAACTCACTTCTCGGGTCAGCCAAGCCTTAGTCCTCATGAATCTCCCATGACAGACTTCTCATTTCTACCAAAAGCCACAAGAATGTGGGACGGCTTCAGAGGTTATACCTCTTGCACCAACAAATAGAAAAGGGATTTTGGCATACTACAACAAGGGTTTTAGTAAAGGTATTTCATTCGTGGGGGATCATCCATACGACATGAGACCATTATTTACCTTCTTGTTGGAACAATCCTCGTGATACTTGAACTTTCCTCAAGTACCCACACTTATATACCGACTGAAAGTCGCTTGGATTTAGCGTGTTATTGGTTAGGTCGTTCCCTTGGGGTGATTACCTCTTGTCCCACCAAGGTAGGCCCTCTAAGGATTAAATGAAATAAAATGACAAAGTATGGGTCTAGCTTTCTGATCACCCAGTTAAGGGGAGAGCATACACGCCTACCACTGTCCAAACACAACAAGCATGGTGTTCATTTTACTCTAATTAAGCTATGTTCCTAACTTAATCAAAAGAAATGAAAATAAATCCAACCTTGCAATCAATTGTTAGTAGTTTCAACTTTGGAGTCTTTGACAGTGTTTTAGGGGTTTCAGCAGAGTCTCTGACTGCCTATAAAGGTCCTGCAAATTAGAGAAACACAAATCAGTTTCTAGAATTTGGAAAATTTATAGCAAAAACTAGATGCGCCATTACAGTAATCAATTACGCTAAAACTCAGACTGAATGAGCTAAAATACTGAATACACCAAAAGACTGAATACGCCAAAAGACTGACTGAATGCGCTAAAAGATAAACAAGATGTGCTAAAATGGAAAGATATAGAATGAAAAACAAGACTCCCTGATGCGCTGAAAGAACAATTGGGTGCGCTGAAATACTTCACCAATGCACCGAAATAGTGACCGTATGCGCCAAAATAACTGTCAGATGCACCGAAACAGTGACTCTATGTGTCAAAAATCTACCAAATGTGTTAGAGAAAAAATTGGATGTGCTATTTCAAAACTTTCATCGGAACTTGCAAAGAAAAACTCAACAGAAAAACAGATTAAAAATGGGGTTGGGCCCCACGATGGGCGCCAGTTTATGTGTGTTGTAAAATAATGGATAAGGGAATAACAATTTCAAACCTAACACACATATCCATGAAATTTCTTACATAAAAATAATTGAAATAACAAAACCAAATTGCTACTGCTATCTTTTCAAATCATTTCATGGTTCTCTAGTCTTAAGGACCTTTGAATTCATGCTCTCAGATCTAGTTAAGTGTTGCACATGAATCTACAAAGATGATAGCCTAAGAAATGAGAAGATGTTGTGCAATGCAAAATACATGCCTATATCACTATATTTTTGTATTTTTGAAGTTTAAATGCTGAATGAAAGAGAAAAGTGTTGCTATGTATGTTGATACTAAGATTAATGATGCAATTCTAATGAAATACTATGAAAAACAATGAAATCTATTGCAATACTAAAATGATCCAAAGTAAAAATGCCATGATAAGTATGCTATATGAAAATGAAAACTCTCAATTACTCTCAATTGCTCCCAATTTATCCAACATAAGTTTATCTTAATTGTCTCCTCGAAAAGCTGTAGGATGAGCTCCTTTTTGTAGATTTCTCCAAGCCTGGGATGAGGTGGCAAGAATGGACAGTTTGGATCATGATCTTGGGGGATCAACGGTAGAGTACCAAGAGGTTGGAGGATTTCATGGAAGCTGCTCCATTTGGAAGGGCAAATCTTCCGAGTGTCAAAGAGCATCAATTGAAGGAAGGAGCCATGTGTCCCCAAAGAGGTTTGGAGGTTGAGAGGTTGGAGTGAATATTCCAAATTTAAAAATTAGGAATAAATGAAATTGTGTGACATGTGATGAGGTGGAGGATGAGTTGGAGGTAGTTAGAAGATTATGGAGAAATGTGACAAATTTGAATTAAAAACTCAAATTTAAATGAAGGAGGGAAATTAACTAAATGACAAATTCTTTAATTTGTGCATTTAATTAATTTAAGAGAGAAAATAATTTTTGAAATAGAAGAATTAAGGGATGAACTATATATAAATAAATTTATCAATTTATTTATATTAGTAGAAGAATTAGGATTTTTTTTTATCCATGAAAAATTAGGATTTATTAATTAAATATCAAGTATTTAATTAATTGTGCTCGAGACCATTTTTATGTGCATATAGTATTGAATTCCAAACCAACTATGTTCATTGGTTTTCCCTACATAACCCAAATGCATCGAATGCCAAGTATATTGCAACCATCAAATGCCAAAGATTTAATATACGTATTAGAATAAAAAGGCATCAGAAATGTCCAACATAATATATATAAATCAAAATGATATAACTAATTGCCACACCTTTGAATATTAAGCACAAAATACATACAAAAAATGCAAAGCATGAATTACAAACAGTGATTACCAAGTATGAACAAAGCCATCGACATCATAACAAGCATACTTAAATCGATTGCCAAAATAAAAGCCATCTCTCAAAAAGAAATCGGATATAAGGCATAGAATGGAAATAAAAAAGGTATACATCAAATTCCAACCACAATTCAAAGTATTTATACGTAATACGCAATGAAAAGTATCAAGCACAAGCAAGAGTTCATTTTTGTTATGCAGGAAAACAATTTTCACAATAAACAAAATACAAACTGACCTTGAGCTCCAACACTACAAAAATAGAAAAATGATGCCAAGATCAATTGTTACGTTCACAAATGATCCACTTTGTCAAAGCAATTCAATAACAATCCTTTTTCTTCAATTCAATATTTTCTTCCCAAAGTTCTCAATCAATTTTCTTGCAGATAAAATGTTCTTCTCTTCCCAGAAAAAAATAAAATCAATTCCATCCCCCATCTTCTAAAATCAATCCTCATTAAAAAAAAGAAAGTGATTCGATTTTCCAACACAAAAATCAAGCAGTAATCACTTAAAAAGACAAGTTTCTATTTCGCAACTAGTTCGAAGCCATGCATGGGCTTGAACACGCTTTTTCTATCTTTTTATTTTCTTTAACACTTGTTCGAAAATATCCTCCAATTAATTATTCCATTTTGAATTATATTATCTTTCCATATTTAATTAATTTATTTAAAATTATATTTTTTCACATTTGAATAATTAAATTCCCATGATAATAAAATTAACAATTATCATTAAATTTAATTATAATAATACTTTATACAAAATAATTTAATTTAATTCATCATCAACAAACCATATACTTTATGTTTCTTAGTATTGGTTTATTTAATAATTTATTTAATTCCAAATAATTCGAGTAACCTTATAATTCAATTTTAATTTAATTAAACCAATTACCCAAGATAATTCAAACAAAATTTATCAATCATTGAAAAAAGACCAATCACGGAGGGACACTGCACTAGTGCTTTAGTCAAGGCTTTCTTCAGTTCTTCAAAGGAGTGTTGACACTCTGATGTCCATTCAAATTCAATGTGATCATTCAAAAAAATAAAATGGTGTAACAACCTTACTAAAATATTTGATAAACCACCTGTAGTAGCTTGCATGGCCAAGAAAACTCTTGATATCTCTTTGCTTTTGAGGAATAGGTAAGGTAGATATAATTTATATTTTGTGTGGATCAACCCGAATTCCTTTGCTAGATATAAAGTGTCCCAATACAATTCCTTGTGTCATCATCGTGAAACACTTCTCATTGTTGAGTGACAAGTTGTGTTCTTTACACCTTTTCAATACTTTTCCAGATTATTGAGAGCTTCCTCATAAGTTTCATCAAGTAGTGAAATCATCCATGTATATCTCCATACAGTCATGTGCATAATCAAAAAATATGTTGAGTACTACTCTTTGAAAGGTAGCTAGAGCATTGCATAAGCCGAAGAGCAGAAAAAAGTAAGCATAAGTTCCCCAAGGACATGTGAATGTGGTTTTGTCCTGATCCTCTAGAGCAATTTTAATCTGGTTGTAACCATTGAAACCATCTAGAAATGAGAAGTATTTTTTCCTAGCTAGAGAATCAAGTACTTGATCTATGAAGGGAAAAGGAAAGTGGTCCTTCCTAGTTGATGTATTTAGTTCCTTGTAGTCTACACAAACTCTCCATTTTCCACCTTTCTTGGGAACAATTACCAAAGGTGAAACCCATTCACCGTCTGATATTAGATAGATAAAACCTGCATTAGGGAGCTTTTGTAGTTCAAATTTCACTATCTCCCTCAAGGCAGAATTCATATGTCTCTGTGGTTGTTGAATGGGGTTGTAACCATCATTGATATAAATCTTGTGCATACATAAATTAGGATCTATGCCTTTCATATCATAGTAATTCCATGCATATGCTACTGATTGTGCATATAGCATTGTTTGTAGAGAATTTTGCTGCTCTTCTATCAAGGCATTATTTATGTTTAACTTTTTTCCTAGCATGATTTCCAATTTCTTGGATGATTCTTGGATAGATGAGAGGTCAAGAATTGGTATGATAGGTACACAGTGTTGAGGTAATAATGAATGAAATATCTGAGATATATCTTATGTAGAATTGGTGGGTATAACACTTTACAAGGGGTCTTGTAGGCATATGAGGTAGTATTGTTGTTGCAAGCTCCTATCACAGTCATTTTGGATTATGTGAGCAATGATCTCATCTTCATCCTGGTCACACAATAAAGGGTTGCGCTCTATAGTCATTATGTAGAGAATAGTTATTTTCCTCATCTAAAGTGGGACAAATAATGTGCTCAAGGTCAACATAAGGTTGGACTGGAGGATAGAGAACCAAGTTCATGGTGACTGTCCCATTAGATATTATCATTTTTTCCAGACCTACAACCTATAAATACATCAGGTGTAGCTGACCAAGGTCTACCTAGGATGAATGGGTAACCCACAAGATTAACCTTTGGTTGTAGAACTATAAAATAAATATGATATTTCCAAGAATCCAATGTAATAACCAAGTCTTCAATGATTCCTTCAGGCTTAACTATTGACCTATCAGCTAATTGTAAAATAATTTGTGTAGGCCTAAGGTTGGCTAACTGAAGTAATTACATTGTTTCTTTTGTCATAAAATTGACTGCTTCCCCCAAGTCTATCAAAGCATTCTTAATGAGGGTCCCATTAGTCTTAATGTCCACTATTGGACTACTAGGATTTGTATACTTAGGGACAGTTATGTTCCCTAGCATGATATCTATAAGGTTTCCCAAGACATGAAATGTCTGAGGATCCTTCCTTTTTTGCCTGGCTTCTTAAGACATAGTTCCCTTACAATTTTTGTGTAGATAGGGATATTTTTGATAGCTTGGATGAGTGGTATCTTTATTCTCACATCTTTTAATTGACCTAGGAGATCTGTCTCAGCTTGTGTGTGATGCTTTTGAATAGCTATGCATTCAAGAAAAGGTGGCTTTGGACTTGAGGTAGTTTGGTGTACCTGATTTGACTCAAGTTCTAAAGGTGATTTGTCTGAAGATTCAATTACAGGTTCCTCATCCCCCATCTCTATAATTTGAGGGGATGAAGGTCCAACAAGTTTTTTTCCTGATCTAAGGTGGACATCACTCACCTCTACCCCAAATGTGGGGTATTGCATAGCTTCATTAGTATAAGCCCGTTGAACAGGCTTAATGTTAGGGTTAGGTGCAGGTTGAGCAGGTATTTGTGGTTGCTTGGGTGGTTGGGATGTAGGATTTGATAGAGGAATTAAGGCTTGTTGTTATGGTGGAGGAGGGAGCATAGGTTATTGATAGTTCATATTTTGCTGTTGCCATTATTGGCCTTTTTGCTACTGAGGTTGTCACTGGTTATGTTGTGTTGGCCATTATGGATTGTAATTGGAACCCTAAATTTTTTTTTGTAGCCAAGGGTTTGGCTATTGGTTCCAATTTGGTTGAGCTTATGGCCATTATTGAGGGTTCTGCCACTGGTTTTGGTTTGCTGGCCAAGGCTGAGAGTTCCAAGCAATTTTTTTTTGATTCCCAATAGGAAAGGATGAATTAAAGCTAAGGGGGTCTTGTGTCATACCTTTTATTTGTTTCCATGGCTTCCTTTGTGATATATAGAAGATTTTTCCATTATCTCCTTCAATTGGCTGAAAATCAGGTTTCTCAACTCTATCTTGTTGGATACTAGCCACTCTTTTGCATTTACAATTTCTTTTCTTTGCCTACAACTTGAACAGTATTTAGTGAGCATAGCCTCAACTTCCTCCCACTTCTTCTTGATGTGGATAGTATCCAACTAAGTTTCTAAATGGCTAATAATGTCCTCCTTCATGCTGGAAAACAAGTTACTTAACTCTATATTTGAAACCCCTATAGATGATTTACCAATAGTGGATGTCCTATCTCCTCTTGGCCATTTAGTGAAGGTTCTAGAATAATTCTTGCAAACCTTACAAATGTCTTGAAATCTATGAAATATCTCCTTATCCAATGAGGTTCAAGGAATCCATGTAGTCATCATCGACTCCCCTCAAAAAGACCAACTTGAGAGACTCTTCTGACAACTTGTTTTGTGGATTTTTCTTCAAAGAAAACTAAAATCTCTCCACATAATCTTCTAGTGGTTCATCCTCCTTTTGTGACATTCTAAAAATGTCATATTTCCTTCTGTCAGGTACCCTACAATAGTCTAGATACTTTTCTAAGAACAAGGCCTTCATAGTGTCTCAATCAGGAACAACATCCCTACTTAATCCCATTAACCATCTTAGGGTCACATCCTTCAGAGTTGTAGGGAAGAGTTTGAGCCTATGAGCATCAAAAGTATAATCATAACTTCTGCATAGGACATCAAATTCAAAGATAAATGTATTTGGGTCCTTAGTCATTAACCCATAAAATACTGGTAAGGTCGAAGGAAGGATAATTTTTAGCTGTGTAGCCCTTTCTTGGTTAGTGATTGGGAACTCAAATGTTGCACATTTAGGATCATCATCCATTGCATCTCCCATGGTGCGGTATGTTCCTTCTGTATGTGTGCTAGATGTTGGTGATAAGGAAATTTATTCTTTAGTGCTACCCTCGCTCTGAGCACTAGACTCACCAATTTATGATATAGCTTCTTGGCATGTAGAGGGAAGGAATCTACCCAAGGGATCTCTTTTCCTTCACATAGATGAAATATTGCTTTATAATGTAGCGGTCCTGCACAATATTAGTATATCTCTGGTGTTGAAAAAAGATTAAGTCTAACATTCCTAATGCTAGAAACAAAAGTTAACTATGAAAGTTGTAAAATCAAGTCTATGAAGATAGCACTATCCGTAGAAATGATGCCAAAAATGTAGTCTAAATTAATGTATTGTAAACTTGGTAGAACCTACACAATTCAGAGGTTTATCTAACTAAATAATCCACTCAACATTGTTTAAGACTACATTAAGTTGTCAACCCAAGATTTGTAAGCTTGTGATGGTGCAACATTATATATGCCTTTAGAGACTCTAAACTACTTAAGCTACCCTATTCAAGTTATTCTACTTGTTGGAAACTCATAGAATTACAAAATAGTAAAAGACATAACCAAAACTAGTGGCTATGGGTACCTATAGCTTAGATTGTAATTGAACTGTTGCTAATAAAATGGTACTATGACAACTCTAAACTGATAAAAACTAATGAATCAACTAAATTAACCTCCAGAGTACTATTGGTTAACCATTTCATGCATATTCATAAGCATTCATTAACAATAAGCAGGATATGAGATTCTAGTTAACTTGTGTATAGTTCATGAAGTAATGATAAATGAAAAACAACTACTAAACATAAATGAATAACTGAAAAATGAAGTGAGGAATAGTACCTTGAGTGGCCTGCTCAAGTGGTTGTTCTCACTTTAGTTGAACCCAAATCTAATAGATTCTACACATCCCATGAAATTAACTCCATTCATTGCATATCATGAGATTACAAAATAATTTTTTATAGATTTTATTCAATCATTTTGAATATTTCATGTCTTGAAACTAAAAGTACCTGATAACATAAAACTGAAAAACCAACAACTGTATACAGGCTTGATGAAATCTTATTCAAAGCAACAACTTAATTGAAATCATTAACTCCACTACCAGATATTAGAGCATAGAGTTAAGACTGATTTATTCAACCTATAATTGAAGAGGAAAAAGAATCCTAATAGGACTAAAACTCTATCAAAGCATGTAAACATACAAACATTTGTCAAAATCCTATAAATAAAGGAGACCTCTTCTTCAACATTTATTAACTGGATATAATAACACACTCAACCTTCATCAACAATCATCACGTGCAGTCTAATCTAGAACTCCTATGTTTTGCTATCCAAAAATTCTTTTGTTGTGGGTTCATCTTGCAACTACTGCGTGCCACAGTTCCTCATTAGCTATAAAAACCTAATTCTGCAATGTAGACAAGAACAACTATCACAATCAAAACATAGTGTTCCATCAAAATTTCATACATATATTCATATAAACCATAAAATACTAGTACATTATAACCATAATTCCATCATTATATTTTAGGTTCAAGTCTACATAATAGATATGAAAGGATAGTTTAACATAGGAGCATTGTCTAGAAAGTGTATCTAAAAGTATCAAAATATGTATGAAAACAACAAAAAATGAGCTATTATTTGAACCTATCATCTCTCTCAACCCTCAACCCTATACCCTCAACCCTACACCCTCAACCCTCATCCATATACCCTATACCCTCAACCCTCATCCATATAACCTATACCCTCAACCTTATAACCTAAACACTAAACATTATCCCTCAATCCTATACTTAATCCCTAAAACCTACATCCAAACTTGTACCCTAAACCATAAACCTTAAACTCTTAATCCTAAGCCTAATATCCTCAACCCTATACCCAAAATTCTAAACCCTAATCCCTATATCCTCTACACTTAACCCTATACCCTCAACCTTGAACATTATCCCTCAACCCTCAACCCTATACCTTGATCCATAAATCATTTACACTCAACCCTCATCCCTTTACCCTATACCCTCAACCTTATACTCTAAACCATAAATATTATCCCTCAACTCTATTCCCTCAACCCTATACTTAAACCCTAAACCCTACACTCTCAACCCTTAACCCTATACCCTAAACCCTATACCTAATATTCTAAACCCTAATCCTTATAGGATATACACTTAACCCTATTCCCCTCTACTCTTTATCTCACCATTTTCTCCTTATATACTTCTCTCTATCTCTACCTCTCCCTCTCTCCTTCCCTCTCTCTAAATATTCTCGCCTTCCTCCTCTCTCTCACACATCTTTCTCTCTCACTCTCTCCTTCCCTCTCTACTCTCTATCAAGAACCAATCTCTCTCTTCCTCCCTCCCTCCTCTCTCTCTATCTCGCATCTCTCTCCCTCCTTCCCTCCTTCCCTCTCTAATTTTCTCTATCTCCCCCCCTCTCTCTTCCTTCCTCAACCCTCACCACTATACCCTATACCCTCAACCTTATAACCTAAACCCTAAACATTATCCCTCAACCCTAAAATTAAACCCTAAACCCTATATTCAACCTTGTTGTACTCTAAACCCTAAATCCTCAATCCTAAACCCAATACCATCAACCTTGAACATTATACCTCAACCCTCAACCCTCAACCTTATATTTAAACCCTCAAACCTATACCTAATACCCAATATCCTAGACCCTAATCCACCCTATACACTTAACCTTATACCCTCAACCCTCAACACTATCCCTCAACCCTCAGCCCTATACCTTAAGCCCTAAACCCTAAACCCTCAAATTTATACCTAATATCCCAAACCCTAATCCATATACCGTATACACTTAACCCTATAACCTCAACCCTATACCTTAAACACTAAACCTTACACCCTCAACCCTCATAGGGGGAAAGAGAGATGTATGGAGGGAGGGAAAGGGGGGATAAAGATAAGTAGAGAGGGAAGGAGAGGTAGAGAGAGGAGAGATAAAGAGTAGATATGGAAGGTGAGATTGAGGGAGAGGTATAGAGGGAGAGAGAGGGAGGTGAGAGAGAGGTGCGATAGAGAGAAATAGAGAGAGTGTGGTATGGAGTGATAGAGGGAGATATAGGTAGAGAGGGATAGGTGAGATAGAGAGAAGTAGAGAAAGACATAAATAGAGAGAAGGAGGGAGGGTGGGAGAGAGAGGGGAGGAAGGGAGAGGTAAATAGGGATAGGTGAGATAAAGATAAGTAGAGAGAGAATAGTGAGATACAAATAAGGAGAGAGTTATAGATAGGGAAAGAGAGAATGGTGAGATAGAGAGGAGAGAGTGAGAGAGAAAGAGGGTGAGGGAGGAGAGAGTGGGAGGTGAGAGAGAGGGGGGGGTAAAGAGGGAATTAGGGAGGGATGGAGAGAAGTGAGATAGAGAGGTGTAGAGAGAGTGATAGGGAGTAATGGATGGAGAGGTAGGTAGAGAGGGAAGGAGATGGAGAGGTATGGGTGGAGAGAGTGGGAGGTGAGAGAGAGGTGAGATAGAGAGAAATATATAGAGAGTGGTAGAAAGTGATGGATGGAGAGGGAGAGGGAGAGGGGAGATATAGATAAATAGAGAGGGAGGGAGATGTAGTGAGGGAGAGAGAGGTGAGATATAGATAAATAGAGAGTGATGGATGTAGAGGTAGGTAGAGAGAGGGAGAGAGGAGATAAAGATAAGTAGAGAGGGAAGGAGAGGTAGAGAGAGAGGAGAGATAGAGAGAAGTAGAGAGGGAATGAGGGAGGGAGGGAGAGGTAGGGAGGGAGAGAAAGGTGAGATGAGATGTGTAGAGAGTGGTAGGGTGTGATGGATGGAGAGATAGGTAGAGAGAGGTATTGGGAGATGGAGAGTAGATAGGGAAGTATGGAGGGAGAGAGAAATGAGATAGAGAGAAATGAAGAGTGGTAGGGAATGATGGAGGGAGAGGTAGGTAGAGAGAGGGAGATGGGAGGTAGAGAGAGAGAGAGATAATTAGAGAGGGAAGTAGAGGTAGAGAGATAGAGAGAAGTAGAGGTATTTTATGAGGGAGGGAGGGAGAGAAGTGAGAGAGGTGCAGAGAGGGATTAGAGAGATAGAGAGTAGAGAGAGAAGGATAGGGAGAGGTATGTATGGAGAGAGTGGGAGGTGACAAAGAGGTGAAATAGAGAGAAAAGAGAGAGAGTGGTAGGTAGTGATGGATGGAGAGGTAAGTAGAGAGGGAGAGGGGAGATATAGATAAGTAGAGAGGGAGGGAGAGGTAATGAGGGAGAGAGAGGTGAGATAGAGAGAAATAGAGAGAGTGATGGATGGAGAGGTGGGTAGAGAGAGGGAGAGATAGAGAGAAGTAGAGAGAATGAGGGAGGGAGGGAGACGTAGGGAGGGAGAGAAAGGTGAGATAGAGAGGCATATAGAGAGAGAGAGTAGTAGGGTGTGATGGATGCAGAGGTAGATAGAGAGAGGGATTGGGAGATAGAGAGTAAATAGGGAAGAAGAGAGGGATGAAGATAGTGAGAGAGAGGTCTAGAGTGTAAGGGATAAAAATGAGTGAGATAGAGAGAGAAATAATACAACCTTGCTGACTACTAAAATTGACCCCTTGATTACTAAAATTTGACATGCTAATTACTGAAATTTGACTAAGTCTAAAATTTTGTAAGATCTTCCAAAAACTATAATTTGCATTATAATTCCTAAAGATCCCAAATCACTCTCAAACATCCTAAAATTGTATACATGAAATATAACTTAAAGTATAAGTTAGAATTTATGGACGTTTACTTTCTTATACTTAAATGTTTATTTCATGTATATAGTTTTCCTCAAAGATAAAAAGAAGAAAGAGGAAAAAAAGAGAAGAAAAACAAATTCAATGTAGACCAAAACACGAGTGTGTTATAATGTGCTTGTGTTTTGTCAATGCATTCAAATAACCTGAGCGCATTATAATGTGCTCACGTTTTGTCTTTCTTTGAGAATCCCCAAGCCTTATGCTTGGTATTTTCTTTGGAATACCAACCCAAAGGTTTGGAGTGCCTTCCCAACATTCAAAGATGTGTTTTTGCAAATTCTACAATATTTCACATAATCGTGTTCATGCTAAGCATCAGGTTTGCATGTGTTTCAAGGTCAAACAAATCGAACACCTAGGTAATGCTAATCTCTCTCTTAGCTATCTAACGATGTAATTTTTTCATATTTTGACAATGTTAAGCCTTTCATCTTTAATTTCTTTTGTTTGTGTGTCTATTTTTTTGTTGTAAAAAACCAGTTTTTGGTATTTTTTCTTTATAAATTAACCATTCATCGAAATTAAAAATAAATTACATTTTTAGAAACTAGACTCCATTCTACACATATTAAAAAAATTGATTTTCAAAATTTATAGGGGTGGTACGGCCAAAATTCTATTTTTTATGAAGTGTCCACTTTGAAATTAGTAAAAAATCAAATATTCATTAAATCAGGAAAATCGGGCATAAACTACATGTTGTTAGCTAATTTCTCACCAAAGAAAAAATACCAAAAAAAAGTTTAACCTTTTGACTTGGGAGCCGCAAAAATCGCTATGTTGTTTTTTTGACAAAAACAACACCAATTTTTGTGGCTCCCTCTTTTGAACCCCTTAATCTATACCATTTTCAAAACAAAGTAGTAGTTTAAAAAGAAGACTCAGAGCACTTGCTACATTGTTTTTGGTGTCTTAAAATTTTGAGTGTAACTATCCTCAATTTCTCATCCAAGGCTAGTATTTCCTAATTTCAAAAAAAAAGTGGCCACTTAAGACCCCTTTTTGGCCCCCATATTTTTGCACTTACCTTGAGAAACAATAAGATCATGTTAATTATTATATATTATTATTAATATATCTCCCTCTATCTCTCTCTTTGTCTCATTTTCTCCCCCTCTCTTTCCATCTCTTCCTTTTTTTCTCTTTTTCTCCCATTGTTTATCTATCTTATCTCTATTTTCATGTCAATTAATATTCCCTATGCATGTGTTCTAAGTTTCAATGCAGGCTTGTAGTTTGGATTGCGCTGATAGAGGTGGGCATATGAACATTTGAAACCTTGAACTTACAAAATTGTTAGTCGTTTGTTTCGTTGATTGGTGATAGATTTGGCAGAAGGTAAAGCATAAGGCTTTATGTGTGAAACAACATGGAGCAAGGCTATGGTAAATAATCAAAAGAGAGGATGCAATTGATGGACCACGAATGGGCTCCTGCACAAAACTTGAGGCTTAAGAAACAACAAGATTGTGTTAATGATTATATATTATTGTTTATATATATAGATTGCAGGAATCAGTCAGGTATCCATCCCCCTATAAACTGCAATGCGCATGGCAAAATTTTTTCACATGACCGATGAAGTTGGCATGACACATCCTCCAGTACCACAGGGATGATGGGAAGACTAGACCTCATGAACTCTTGCTTGCAATAGGATGCTTTAGCCAATCGAGCTAGGCCCACCACCCCTATTATTATTTATATATTATTCAATATATTTACATTATATTATAATATTTATATATTTACATTACATTGTTTATTATAATTATAATTATATTATTTAATATTATAAATTATAAATTACATTATATAATACATAAGTAATGAATAAACTAATATATATAATATAATATTATTTATATATATTTATTATTTTACTTGGTGAGGAGGGATTTTTTACATGGCTTGCTCCAGGTAAGGCCACAAACAAGGGAGCTCATCCCTGAAATTAATGCACAACATCAACATGAATAGTCTAGACCCAATAGGGGTAGAGAGGGTGAGCGCCTACAAGAACACTAGCCCAACAGGGGTCTGGAGCACAACCTGGAGCACATAGTCAGTTGACATGAACACCAACAACATCAATGCTAAGGTTCAAATCTGCGAACATATTGGATCAACGAGGGCACAAGGCCTATGATCACAATAGCCCAACATGGATTTGAACCATGGTGGTCACAACAACAACACTCTATCAGCACACTATGAGATTAACCCTTATATATAGTATAGAGTTTGATATATAATATAATATATAGTATAAATATAGACATAATAAATAATATAATATAAATATTATATTTAATGTTATATTATATATTATGTATAGATATAAAATATAATATATCTATAAATAATAAATAACATAATACATATTATATAATATTATTTATATATTTATCATTTATATATTATATAGTTTAATATATAATATTAGATATAATATAAGTATAAATATAATATAAATTATTAAATATATTTTAAAATATTATTATATTCTAAAAATATATATTTATATTAAATATGTTAAATATATAACATATTTATTATTTAATTATATAGATAATTTAAATTATATTTCTATTTATTATTATGTATTATATTCTATATAATATATTATAAAATATAAACATAATATAAATTTAATAATATTATTTAAATTAATATATTAAAAATAAAAGGATAAAATCGAATTATAAGCCCCTAACCTAATAGCATACAAATTTAATGGCAATCAAATGGTCCGAGCATCCACTTAAGAGGTGTTTCCCCATCTTGTAAAAAATAACTATTTTATTTACGAAAGAGCGGATTCCTACTTCTAACCAAGGTTTGTAAGGATGGAAATAAATGAAAATGTGATCGAGAAGCTGTAAATGACACGATGGGCAAAAATAATGCATGGGAATTAAACATAGGAAAATGATGACATGAAAAAAAGGGTGAGAAGCTATGAATGGATGAGATATTTCCAATCATCTTGCATTGCTTCTCCTCAACTCTCAACCATTGATTTCACAAATCAGCTTGGCAATTTTTAAATAGGGAACCCCTTCGACATAATTAGATTCTAAATATTTAAAATTGATGTTAAAGATATTAAAAAATTATTCGCCATAATGTTAGAATTTTTAGACTTGGTCAATGAAGTCATCTCAAAATTTGCAAATTGATTATTTTTTATTCTTAGTTCACATATGCGCATGTGGAACTAATCTCTAACCAAACATGTGGACTTGAACTACAACTAGAAAAACTAAATTGGTAGATTGTTGATTGTTAGAAGTTGTTTGCCTCAATCTTCTAAAATTTGAATCTAAGTTGACAAGGTGTAGGGTTTTGAATGCAACAATGGATAAATGATCTTCAAACTTCCTTTAATCCTCTCTAAACCTAAAACCTACACATTTAAAGAGAGATGAAGGGTTGTGCTATTTAGGGGCTTGCCTTAGTCAAACC
The DNA here is from genome assembly GCA_007115665.2 of Sequoiadendron giganteum. Taxonomy (NCBI): domain Eukaryota; kingdom Viridiplantae; phylum Streptophyta; class Pinopsida; order Cupressales; family Cupressaceae; genus Sequoiadendron; species Sequoiadendron giganteum. Next base: position 558,337,217 of record CM021101.1, on the reverse strand, counting down.
CCATGTTAGTGTTTCCACTTCCACAAATGACAATAACAATGTCAATGATAGGAAAGAATGATGAATCAACAAGTGCTACAACTCGCCACCCTTTAATGGCTTCTTTGAAGGATTGAAGTCATGCACATCACCTCAAGGTCTTGGATCTTTCTTACTTGATTTCTTGAATTATTTGGAGACCTACAACAAGGGTTATCCTTCATAAACAATTATAAAATGGACATGCATAAAATCACATATGATTTGACATGGTTCTTGGATCTTTAATTGTTGCAATAAAACTTTGAAATGTTGCTCTTGACTTGCTTGATAGTGCTCTTGATAATAATTTTTACCCCTTGCTTCTTTGTTAGATTTCAAATGATGCAATAACTAGGTATTTATATACAAGTATTGCTAATTTCCATAAATTAAATTATAATAGCTAACATTTGCAAGTTGAATTGGAAATGATAAAATGTTGACACCAAAATATTTAAATTTTGAGCCTGACAAAATAGGGGGATAGAGTCGCTGAAGGGCGTCCCTGTCCTAACCCTATTTTCTGGGGATTTAGGTGTTGAGGGAAAATCATTAAATAAATGCATTTGTTCTATGCTTGCAATTTATTAGAAAATGGTAAAATATGCCTCAGAATGCATAATTTTGAAAATTAGGGGTTTAATCAGGTCCAATAAATTAAGGGGGAGTAAAACATAGTGTGAAATTGTCAAGGGTGATAATTTTCGACGCTACATTAGTTAATATTTTTCCACCTCTTTTTTTCATTGCATTTGATTATGTAGAGGAGTGTTTGGATTGGATAAAAATAAATATTCAATAATAAAATGAATTCAAGAAAATATAATTTAATCTTAACTAAAATGATAAAAAATTGGAATAAATTACCTCTTGCATTTCATAGCATTGTTGATGAGGTGGAGATAGCTTGGATTAAACTTACAAATACAATCATGCTTTTCCTTGCTTGCATTTTATTGTCAATGGAGAAAATATAATAAATTAAGGCAACACTTGATTAAGCTATTTATTTTTTATTTTATTATACTTATTTGATGTGAGTATGTTTTTAATGTGATTACGCCTTAGTGCACCCATATTATAACATAATTTTTTTTTTATAATGCAAGTGTGTTATCTTTTATTTCATCTCTATTTTTAATCTACTTTTTGGCCCCTAATTTATGTGCATATACTCTAGTTCCTCATGGAAATAAGAATAAAGGGAGATTTGTCTCATTTCTAAACCATGTGAGAAGAATTATCTGTAGAACCAAGAATGTGTATATGTAAAATAATTGAGGTGGTGATGAGAGCTCAACACCCAAGCCATGCATATAATCATGGTAAAAATGGGGAGCCATCATAGAGGTGACTAGAGATTTTTTTTTTAGTGGCAAAACTTCACCAATTGGCAAAGAGTTCATATTGGCCAAGTCAAAATTGGTAAATATATTGCAACCAACTGGGTGGCCAAATTGCTTGGATTTTATGAATGATTAATCCAATGTATTTCAATTCACCATCAATTTATTTTATTGGGAATATTTAATTAATAGTTTTTCCATAACAAACTACATGTTTCCAACAGACTAATTAATATTTTTGCCTGGAATCTCAAAAGCATGTATTAAATCACCCACATATTCACCAATAATATTGAAATGATAATGTGTATCAAGACACATTTCACCAACATCATTTAATTTTCACTACATGTGAGGATCCATTTCACCAATAAAATTTATAAATAATTGTGTATGAGGACCCATTTCACTAATAACATTAAAAAATAATTACGTCTAAGGACACATTTCACCAATTACATTAAAAAATAATTACATATGAGGACACATTTCACCAATACTATGATAACTCCATGCTAATCATAGGGCCAAAATCACCTTGAAAATTACAATGTATGTGTTTTGTCGAGGTTTAATTTGCCCAACATTTAAATGTATCCTTGTATAATCACACGTGATTCACCAAATTTTTACTATACCATTTAAAAATCCCGTAGAATTCACCAAATATGGATTGATATAAATACAATCGAAACTCTGATTTTTTTTTTTTATCCATAAGCTATGGGTGAGGGCCCATTCCCTATATTGCATCATAAAAATAAAAGGAACAACATGCCAGTCAGGCCAAGTATAGAGCAGAAATAGAAGACTAGAAAAAACCAGAAGAATTAAAAGAGGAGCTTGAAAAGAGCTAAGGAAAGAAAGAGAGGCTCAAACCCACAAAGGAGTCAAAAGACCAATTGGAACAAATAACTCAAGGCTCCACACTTAAAACTTGAATGAAAACTAATATTTTTTTCCATGATGTGAAAGGAGAACCTCCATAGTCCATTGAGAGCCCTCCTCCATAGCTTCCATTTCTTTGGTACAAAGTTTCTTAGCCTCAGATTTACGACCTTTCTTCTTCTGTGAACCACAATCTGGTTTAAGTTTGTTGCTTTCCTTTTGAGAAATCCCATATTTTTGGGGAGGAGCCATAACTATGTTGTGGTGAAAATAATTGTGAATCTCATCCAAATCCTTCAAGAAAGGGAAGGTGCCATCTAACTTATTACCATCATCCTTTGAATCGGATAAAAATTCTTCTTCTTCCAAGTGCTTGTTAATTAGATCGATAGGAGGAGGAGGGGGCACCATAGGATCCATAGAAGAAAGACTAGGATTAGATTGAGAGGTCATGAATTTCTCGTGATTCTACCAAATGAAATCAAAATTTGGGACACCAAATTTTTTAACTCATTTTTGGGACTGATATGCCTCGAGCCAACCGAATGCTAAACAATACAAACCTCAATTTTGTGTCCCAATTTGTTGCAATGGAAACACCTAAAAGGAATCCCTTCGAAATTTAAATACTAAGTCCAAGTGCCTGGATATGAATGAATCCGAATGGAGTGAGGAAGCAGTTTGGAAATGTCAACCAAAACACAAGCTCTAATGAACCTACACAAAGAAACCACTGCCTCTAAGTCAAGCTTAACAAAAATACCCACCTGATTGATCAAATTTATGATGAGATCTAAATTTTGCATAACAAGGGGCAAATTGTGAAGTTTTATCCACATAGGAATCTTTGTTATCTTGGCAATGGATGGATCAAATAAAGGGGTCCATGGAGTGAGAAAAATGCTAGAATTCTTGAAGAACCATGGACCATTTTGAACCATGTAGTTACAGTTAGCAACCAAACTAAAAGATAACAAAAAAAAGCCAAATTCTAAAGATTCAATCATAGGAGGGGATAGATTATCCCAAGTAGATTTAACCCAAGCTAACACCAATTCATAATACAAACACCTTCACATGAATGTCAAGATTAGAGAGTGATTTCCAATTTCAACAAAAATCATATTTATGCATTCATCTGTAACAAGAAGATCCACAAGCTCATCAGTAAAACACACCTTAGATTCACCAATAGAAAAGGAAGAGCAACTAGCCAGGTGGACGTGCTCTTCAAAGGGAGTGGGGGGAGGAGGTGCCGACACAGGATGACTAGGGATAGGGTTAGCTCATTCAATCTAGTCCAAGCAAAAAAAATTACATTTATGATACAAATTTTCCCTATTCTTATACTTAGCTAGGGTTTCAAGGTTGAGACAATGTGGTTCCACCGCATTCATATGAATCCCACCCCACACAACAGCCAAGGGATTGAAAGCAAGAGTTGGAGGCACACTTGGAGACTTAGGAGACAAAGAACCCATAGCAGAATGAAGGGCATAACACCATTTTCCATCCCCCACAACCGCTCGCTCAACAAGCTTTCTGAAATTCTAGATTATTTTTCCCCGTTCTTACCTTTTTCCTTCATGCCATGCTTCATAACTTTATCTTCTACGCCCGCAATAGCACCAACATTTCCTGCCCTACGAAAACCATTAGAGCACAAACTTCCTTCGCACATGCTCGCCCCACAATCAAAACTTTGATTTATTCTTACAAATTTTGTTTAGTTCTAAGCTTGTGAGCTCTTAATTTAGAATTTGGACTTGGAACCTTGATCGTAGGCAAGTTACAAACTTACAACTATATGAATTGCAACATTAATAAATAGCGAGCCAGTGAAAAACTAAAGGTAAGTGATCATTTCTTCTTAGTGTTATAAGATTTTTTTTTATCTCTTTTCCATTCTTGATTCAATATTAAAGATGATATTGAGTAGGAAATGGGATCTATATTCTACGTCCTTATTAAACAAGAAGACATTTTTTTTTAGTTTTTGTAGTAACGAAAAAAGTATCCCTTTTCACACTGAATTTGGGAATGGATAATTAATAATAAAATGGACTTAACTGTGCCTTATTTAGGGTGTTGTAAAGTGTTTCTTTACACTTTCACACTAATCCAGGGCTTTATAATTAATTGAGGTTAATTAGAGCTTAATTGGCCCCTTAAATTTAAATCCAAGTTTAATTTATTGCATTTTCTAAAGGATAAATCCTGACACTCATTAATAATGTTGCACGACACTTAATTTTGCAAGGTTTGAGTCCTAGGCTAGTGACCTGGGACCCATTCACCACCTGGTGAATGAGTCCTTCCTAGGTCCTAAGACCCCTTTTTACATGTCATTTCATTTCCCCAAAACTTGTCCTAGTTGACTATGCTAGGACCCATTCGCCCTATGGCGAATGGGTCCTCCTTAACTTAGGACAACCCTTTTCGAACTTATTCTTGGTGGAATTTTAACGATTTTGAATCCTAGATCTGATGTCGGCTTGTGTTATTTGAATTTTAGGATTAAATCTTAAGTTAAGTATAAATATAAGGTTAATTCACATAGTTTCACCTATAACTTTTATGTGACTTCATGAGATCAAAAGCAAGAGCATTATAGATCATTCAAGAGCATTTTCAAAGGCATTCAAGGGTAGATTATCACGGTTTTATTGCAGAAATCAAAGATCATATCATAATGTCAAAGATTTAGTGCATCATGCATGTAGTTGAGCTTATGGTTTGATGTAGTATTGTAGATCCATATGTAAGCATTGTTTCACATCCAAATTCAAGATCAATAACTACATTTCCTTAAGGACACTTCATGTTAGAGTGCTGATTTGACATCCAAGACTTCATCCAAGGTATCATTGTTTCATGTTCCATGTTTTTATGTTCATGTTTCATTATTTCATCATAAGGTTTGATTACCAAAATGGGGTTTGACCAAGGAAAACCCCTATTCCCTAAAAATCAACAAATTTTCTTCTCTTGATGTGTGATTGTAGGATTTTAGATTGAAGATCAAGTGGAGAACAAAAGTTGCAAAGTTGTCAAGATTGTAAAGTTGCAAAAGTTGTCACTTTTATTGCAAGATTACATAAATTTCTCTATAGAAGTTATTTTTGACTTTCAGGAGCTGAACACCTGGGAGCTAGGAGTTCAAACATTGAAGAACAAGATCCTGAAACTAATTTTCTAGAACCATAACAAGGACCCATTCGCCACTGGGCGAATGAGTCCTTAGTGAGGCCCGAAACAATACTTTTTCAACAAGGTACACATCATTTCAACATCCGAAAACCTTCCTTATTGTTGTTATAATAGTTAGGTTTGTTTTCTAATTATTATTTATGCATTTTATCTCTCATAATTGAATGAAACAACTAGTCAAAAGTTGGGTGCACCCATTTGGTTAATCCCATTTGTGGTGCCCTCTTTTTCTATGTTTTAGCTTTTATATCATGAGTGATGAATATGTCGAGAAACAAATGCAACAAGAGTAAGACTCCTCAAGGTGGTGAAAGGATGCCATCAAAACGTCCAAAATATAGAGTTACCATAAATTCTTGCTTTGGCAATGTTTTTGATCCATCAAATCAAGATGGAACTACATCATCAACTCTTGCACTAAATATTAATGAAGAAAACATTTTATAAATACCTCATTAGAAGATGAGATTGATTTAATTGAGTTAGATGAGGATGACAATGCCATAGAAGATGTTTCAAGGGATACCTGGGTTAGCTAGAATGAGTTAATTGACCTAGATGAAAATGTTGGCGTCATAGATGATGTTGCTACAAGGAAGAGGAAAACAAAGCCAAATAAAAAATGGGATGCGAGTGGGATATGACAAGGAATATTTAGATTGATTGGGTGTCAAATTACCCATTTATTTAACTAGTAGAGAAAGGAAAAAAAGATGAACCTCCAACATAATGCAAGTGTAAGATTTGTAGTTGGAAATATAAAAGAGACAAGAATTTGTAGCTAAAGCTTGACACTATAGAAAAACATATTGATAAAGTTTATGAAAAAAAATCATAGATGGAAAGAAAAAATCAGTAGTAAGATGGAAATCAAAGGAAGAATGTCTTCATGTTAAGTATGCCATGGAATATGATGAGCATATGTAAAGAATGACGAAGCTTGCTGCATGTGGAGGTTCAATTGAAGCTCAATTTGGAACAATAATGGCAAGAGCACAACTAGCAAAAACTGTTTAGATGAGTGTTGTTTTTCATATTTTGTCTAGAGGGCATCCTATGATAGACTACCCAAAATATAATAATTTATTATCTTTTTTGGGTGTTCCTCACTTTCCTAGAACACATTGGTCAATAAATGTTGGATGGGAATGGGAAAGTTGTCTTACTAAGGTGAAAAACAAGATTTATAGGAGAAAACAGAAGAGTCAACCTTCATTGCATTATCTTTAGATGAAATTATTGTAGTAGATAATACTTCTTGGGTATGTATGCATGTGTATATTATACACCAACATGTCCACCAACCTCATCCACTCCATGTTCATAAAATTAAGGAGAGTTTGACATCACAAAATCTATTTGAACTAGTTAAGAAATTTTTGAATGAAATTGGAGGTATGAATAACTTCACAATTGTTAAAAACTTGGTATGTGTAGGAGCTGATGGTGCTTCAATAATCCAAGGTCATAGGAATGATATTTGCATAAAGTTACAAACTACTTGTTCACCATACATGAGGGTGATCCCACAATACTGGTTTACAATTTTTGGGCAAACTGGACACTGAATTGATTTTTTTTAACTAAATCTTCACTTTCGGGCTCCTATAGCGGCTAAACCGTGAGGAATTTGAAGATGATGAAAACTAGTGATTTGTGAAGTTTTGTCTATAGATTCTAAATATATATTTTTCAAAATTTTTGGAATCAGATTGGACTTTTTTTTTTCATCTCCTTCGAAAACTAGTTTTTATCAGTAAACAACATTTTTAAGGAGTGATGCTCACCGTATACAACATAATTTTTTTTGTATGAAGGATAAAATTCTATTTTTTTTGAATTTAGATTTGTAACTATGATATCTAACCAGTTCATTTGGTTTCATAGTGTTTTATTAAATGTTTTTTCCTTAATCAAGTTTCGAAGTCAAACCAATTACAATTCAGACATAGGCAAACTGTATACAACATAACTTTTTCTATATGTATTGAAATTCAATTTTTTTTTTAATGGATCAAGGACATCAATACCTAACCTGAACACATTTTTAATTTTTTTTTTGATAATCTTCTATTTTTCCACATGTGCAAAATAGAGAGCTTGATTTTTGGTGAAAAACCTACATTCACAAGAAATAAAAAATAAATATAATAATAAAATTAAATTTATTTAAAATTATACTTTTTGGGAAGCTTATAATAAGGACTACATACTTACAAAAAATAAATTTTAAATGAATTCATTTGATCCCCCAAAAGGTAAATCAAAAGTGGGTTTTTATCAGCATTTTGATATGTGTAAAGGAGACTCTGTTATAGGCATGGTTTAAAAATAGCGGGGTTCTATCCAAGGGCGTTTGATCTAAGGTGGTTTGATCAAACCCTCTTCAATTGGAATCCTTAAAATGGAACTTTTAAGGCTTAAATCATTATATTTTCTAAAAATATGTCATTTTAGCAAAAAATAGAATCTCCCAAAAATTGTAAACCAGCTTTGTGGGATCACCCATGATTTCCATTCACTGCATGGCCCATAGAATGAATTTAGCATTTCAAATTGTAAGCAAGGTTCCTCTAATATCAAAATTTGAAAATCTAGTCCGCAAGCTTTATTCATACTTTTTACGAAGTCCCAAATGTTTTGTAAAATTTTAATTTTTTTTGAGGGAATAACAGGAGGAAACAAGCTTCTTAAGGATGTTGATATTGGATGGATCTCCTTGCACGGACCAATGCAATAATTTTTTTTCAAAATATCAAATCCTTGATTAGAGTAATGTACAGACATTGCCACATAGTAGAAAAATGTCCTAAACTCTTACATAGGTTAAGTGATAAAGAGACACTCTTAACTTTATCTGGTATTCTCCCCATGTTGGATGAAATGAACAATCTTGTGAAAAGAGCCCAAGACAAAACTATATATATTCAAGAATATACTAAACTATGTAGAATGACATGCATGACCCTTGATAATCTATATCTATCAGATTATCCATTTCAAAGTCCAAAATTTACAAGCTGGTAGTTAATTATAGATTTGAACAATCCTAAAAATTATTTACGATTTAATGCAAGTGAGGAGCTATGCATCTTTGTACGTGTATTTGAGATACCAATGCACTATTGTATAATGGTCAGACGCTCTACCAAAGAAGTACCTATTACAAAGGAAGATTTTAATGACATTGTTAAATCTGTAAGTAGTATTTTTAAAATCTATTGCAAAATCTCTTTCCTTAGAGATTTATGAATGATTCCCTCAAGATGAAATACTTGAAGCCATGTCTATTGTGTATCCTTAATTTTGGGTCCCAGCCAACCGTCACAACCCAAAGTATTTTCATAAAAAAGTAACTACCTTGGTCAAACACTTTTCAAAAAGTTTAGAATACAATGGACAAAAAATAGAAGGAATTATAAATGAAACTAAGCTTAGAGAACAAGCTTCCCATTTTTTAATAAGTATGATTGACTATTTTGACTCCATGGAGAATCTCATACAAATGAGATCAACAACAAGGGTTTAGGAAACCTTTGGTCAGAGTGAAATATTGTATGATTCGTTATTAGAATATTTCAAACTTGTTGATTTATGTCAAACAATGATATTGGGGTCGGCGGAGTATGAGAGAGTTTTTAGTGCATTGGGGTTTTTGAAATCAAAGATAAGAAACAAACTAGACAAGAATTTGGAAAATTGTTTGAAGATGTATACAACTAGGTAAAATATCTGAATTTTTCCTTTTGAAAGGGAACTTACAATATGGAAGCCCATTTGTGAAATAAGAGGGTTGTGCAACACTTCAAACGTTAGTGGCAGTGGTACAAATGATAGTGACACAATGAATGTTGAACTTGAGATGTAACTAAGTGGATGTACATAGGGAAAATAAAATGAAGACGAGACTTAGAGTCAAGGCGACTCTCAATCTCATCGTTAGAGTGAGGACCAAGAGGTGAATTAGAAAATGGAAGGGACTACATTTCATAAATCATATTCCAAACTATTGTTGATGATATTTTATATCAAGTATTCTATGAATTTATGAATCATAATGAATAAATTAACAAAATACTATTTTCCACTGTTCCAAATTTCCAATGTAGAATCTAGATCCTAAATTTTAATTGTTGTCTAGGGATTTAAATTTTATACTGCATTTTATATTCCAAATCATAGTTGATGATATTTTGTATTGTATTCCATGAAATTATGAATCAAATTGAATATTTTTTTTGGTGAAAGGCATTTAGCCTTTATATATATTAATATATAATAATAAAGTTTTACAGAATTTAGGATCAATGGCTCTTGCTAGCTAGACATTTCAACATGAAAGCTTGTAGTTGAATTTTTTTCCCATCCCCTGCCTATAGATTCTATGTATTTGCCTTTGTACAATATTCTTTGACAACCCCTATCTAAAAATCCTATACAACCATCCCCTACCCATAGATTCTATGTATTGAGGCACATCCCCTATCTGAAGATCTTATACAACCATCGAAAGCATATACAAAATTTACTAAATAAGCCCCTTAACAAACTATCATATGACAAAAAAGCTTTAATAGTTTCCTCCTTTTCCATTACATCAACTTGAATCTCATTCTCTCCCTGCTGCTCCTAAAATTCACCCATTGTAGATTGCATAGGCAAAGACATATTGAGATTGGGAATATGAACATGGAACAGGTGGATAGAAGAGATGATATTATCATGAGCATTGCCCATAGGAACAACTTGAGTCACCAGAACATTATCATGAACATCCACCATAGGATCAACTTGAGTCACTAGAACATGGAGGTCATGAAGCTCTAGAGCAGGTGCAACAATTCAAATTGGTTCATTGTGGACATGAGAAAGCAAAGCTAATAGTGCATTTAATTTCTTCCTTATCCTCTCAGCTAAGTCTTCCCCTACCACACATGCATACCTTTCAAGTGCTTACTACAAATATCTAGAACTTTGCATCTCCAAGGTATTCTTTATGGCATCAAAAACTAAAATGTATGCATTGAAATTCAATAAGAAATGATGTGGAAATAGGTCTCCAATTTGGCCTTTCCCTTTCCAAATATTACACACTTGCAAAACCTTGAGATCTTGTTGTCTTGTAAGTAAACTTCCCTAACTACCTTACCAAAAATCAACTAAATTAGTGGAAACAACTGCAACAAATCGAAGGAATTAGAGAGAAAAATAGAAACTAATTGCTAAGGGAAGATAACCCTCCTTGCCTATGGGTATAGTATTTCATCTCCAATGATCCTTTTCACACATTTTCTGAACTGGTAGCAATGGGTCTTGAACACCTAGCTAAACTATGCATCATCGATTGATTCTAAAAATGGTAACTCCCATTCACATACAAGCACCCAAACTCTATAATTGTGTGACAAAAATTCCATCTGTGCCCTACGAAAAGCTCTACAAACCTTAGAATATATAACTCAATGCTTAATAATTTTATATTTTAATTGTGTCACATTGACAAGTTTTACATGTACTTAGTGATTCATCATTCAACTCAATGCTTAATAACATATTAACAATATTAGCATATACAACATTAGCAATCACTTAATGTGTATCTAATAGTAGAAACTAGAGTTTTTCTTCGATTGAGAAAATAAATAATATAGATAATTAAACACATTATTGAATTTGAGGTATTTTATTGATTTTCAAATGAAAGAATACATAGAGGCAATGCAAAATCTTGCTCAAAGACAACTCTGCATAGAGCTGAGTTGGATACTCATTTTATTACATCATTCTTGTCAGATTTTGTAGCATGATCCATTGTTCATCTGATGGAAGTGCCATTTGTTGTAACTGATAGTGTTTGACTTGAAAATTTGTTAACAATTCATGATTAAAATTGGAACTTGACTTGAATATTTCAATCAAAGTTGCATTTAAGGTTATCAGTGGTTTGATGGAATCCAAATAGTTTTCCTCATCCGAGTTATGAGGAAACTGGTCCAAATTAATCTTCCTTGTATCCTCTATCTTCTTTCTAAAATTATCCTTTCCAATGAATTGCTCAGTTGTGTCAAAAGCCTTTGGAAAACCAAGCTCTGTCAAGTTCCTTACCTTTTTATCCAGCTTATTCATCTTTTTTGTAGCCTGATCCAAAAATTCCTCTATTTCACGTATTCTCAAACACTTTTGAATGATAGATGACACCTTCATTGAGGCATCAATCTGGTCATTAGTTCTTTTTTATTTCAATTCATTGTCACTAGATTTGTAGATTGTTTGTAAAATTTTATTTACACAATTTTCTCTGTTGAAATCACATCTTTTTTGTCCATTACATATTTCTCGAGCTTCCTATTATGTACTATCAAATCATCAATCAATTAAAACAATTCACACAAATGATCAATCCTCTGCATTATTTACTCCCAGATCTTTTATTTCATATATCTCATTGTTTCTCTAAAAAATATAGTTAACTTATTTTGACAAGAGTTTATTTCATTTTTTTGCCTCCCTCAGCTCCGCTGCCAATCTTTCACTGTTTTTCTCTCTTCCTCCAATTTTTGTTCCCAATGTTTTTCTTTTGCTAGGTTTTGTTTTAATTTTTTTGAAGTGAATTTTTCATCATCATATTTTTTTTTCTCTCATCTAACCTTTTCTCCAGTTCATTCAATTCCACCTGTGTTTGTTTATCCTCTTTTCTTGTAGATGTAGAGGATAATTTTTTAATTCTTTTTTCTAATTCATTGCTCTTATTATCTGTTGCTTTCCTATTTTCTTTCTCATTTTCTAGGTCTACCTATAAATTTTCTATTTGAATCTACATATTTCTCTCTCTCTCTCTCTCTCTCTCTGGCTTTAGCAATGTTGTGTACAATAATTCATATTGTTCTTTTTTGATACATTAATTTTGTTAGAATTTTTGTATCTAGAAAAATTCAATTGGAAACTGCTCACTTGAAATTCAGAGTGATCCATCTAATTCTCTGGTTTATTTTGAACTGTGGGAACAATAAATATGTACTCCAAGATTTTTGTATTAAGGTCAAATGTGGGTAATACCCTAGTTGCTGCAAGCTTTGAAGTTACAATAGATGTACTCTCTATCAATTGCTTCCTTTATTTTTTATACATTTTTTTAAATTTCTTTTTAAACTCATCATTATAATTAAAACCTAGGGTCGTAGGCATAATGGGATGCTCGAATGATGAAAGAGTACTTGCAATGATGGGAACATCTCTAACTATCTGAGACTGAGCTCGAGGAAACGGATTATCCATTGCTATTGCAGTCACACTACTTGGAGGAGTGCTTGGAAAAACTCCTTTGGGGTGGAAATTAAGGTAGTGGTGCTGGTACTGGTAGTTGGACTTGGACTTGTCATAATCCTTTACTTCTTCAAAATGCCTTGATCATTGGGTTTCTGTGTAGTATCTTGTATTGTTGGCATCTTGTGTGTAATTTTTTAGTTGTGGTACATGTTGACCACTACTAGTACTACTACCCATACCATCACCACCAATGGCAGTGTCACTTGCACTAGATTCTCCACCACAGGCATGTCCTAGTTGTGACTGTATTTAACCACGAGGATTAGGAATCGAAGTTGTAACAAAATGAATTGTTTCAGCTATCCTTATATGCCCTTGGGATTTTTTTTATCACCTCCAAGGCCTTGTAAATCATTAGGTTTTCTATGCCTACCTCTATTGGGGCCCAAATGCCTTGTCCTTTGGACCCAAAACTACCATGTTCCGGTGCATTGCACCAGAGCCTTCATGCAAAAAGTTAGTCAAGTGCTAGTATTTGATGTTAAATAATTTTGTTTGTAATAAGGTCTCTAAAGACCATGTTTTAGGTGTTTGTGTCGAATTGGAGTCCTAGGTGTGAATTAGGGTCTTTTTGTTAAAAAGTGTAAAATGTTGTCAAAAGTGCTTAAGCAACTTTTGCACTTCTTGCAGTTTTGAGAAGTTGAACTGTTGTGTTTTGAAATTATATTGGTGGATGGTTGGTTATGTGTTGGAAGGTATTTAAAAACATTGGAAAACATGAGTTGAAGGTTCTGAAATTGTAATTTTGAATTTGAATAACAAAGACTATCTTTTCTACGTTTTAAAGATAAATTTGCTGCTACAGAGGGTTGTACGGCTTGGTACAACCTATTAGTAATATTTTATGCATTGGGATTGATGGAACAATGAATATTATTTAATTTGAGATTGGTTTTATTTGTTTTCATTAAGGTTGAAGGGTTTTAGAGCATTTTTACTAAAAACAGTCAGAAACCCTATTTAGTGAGGGTTTGATTGAAGAAAATGGGTTTTTGAGCCATTCCACTGGTGAAAATGCCTAAGAACCAGTGCAATGGAAGTGGTTAGGTTGTGTTTTATGTTTTTGAAATTTTCAAGAGTAGGGGAGGAGGATTTGGGAAAATTGGTTGATGCCCTAGGTTGAAAACTTCATATATTGGGCATAAACGTTACTTAGGACTTAGGGTTTGATAAAAATATCTTAGGAATTGGTTTGTAGTGGTTGGAAATGGTTGGTTGGACTATTTTTGATATGTTAGATGATTTGGATTGAAGAGTGGATGTTTGGAGATTGAAAACCTTATTATTGCCTTGTAGAACAAGCCTAATTAGGCCTTACTGACAACATAATAGTCAATTTTTGGGGGGTTTGACTCAAAAAAAGCATATTTGAAAATTTAGTATGTTATCAAATGCCAAAAAGGATGTCCAAAATAGTCTTTAGAATGTGGCTTTGAGGTTTTCCTTGTAAATTATGTTAGAAAAGGGGTGTTTTCTGTCCTACTAGGGAAATTGAAGGTTTATGAGGGAAATCCACTAACTTTGGGTTATAAGGTTGCAAGGTTTGAGTTGTTGAGTTTGGTTGTGTTCACCCAACTTGGTCTAACTTAAATTGGTAGCAGAGCATAGGTCTTATTTGAAGAAGAGAAGTTGTGTTGGAAGAAAGAAAGATGCCTCCAAAAAGCAACACTATGTCTAAGAAAATGAATGAGATGGAAGAGAGGACTGCAAGAGAGATTAGGAGATTGAAGGAACTCCAAGAGAGGATGGTAGCAAGGCTTGAGGCTGTGGAAATAGGTCAGAGGAGAGGTATAGTCACTGGTGAAGAGAGTGACAGTGAAGAGGAAGGAGAAAAGACAAACCCCCAAGAAGAGACTCAAGAAGAACATGAATTGGATCCTAATGAGCAAAGGATGGCTAAGCTACTAAGAGCAGTCCATGGAGATAAACACAAGGTGAAGATTGATTTACCAATGTATGGAGGTAATTTGAATGAGGAAGAACTTTTAGATTGGATTGCAACACTTAAAAATTACTTTGAGTGTGAAGATCTACCTAAGGAACAAAAGGTAAAGATTGCAAAAATAAAGTTGAAGGGTCATGCCTAATTATGGTGGGATTATGAGCAAACTGAAAGGAGGAAGAAAGGAAAGTCAAAAATTGTCTCTTGGGATAAAATGGTGGAAAAGTTTAAGGGTAAGTTCTTACTGGCTGATTATGCAATTCAGATGTACAAGAAACTTCAAGGTTTGAAACAAAGAGAGATGGATGCCAAAGCTTACACTGTTGAGTTCTATAAGATGAGTATAAGAGCAGGTCACATGGAGGATGATGTGGAGAAGGTGGTTAGATACCTTAGTGGTTTATGATTTAACATTAAAGATGAATTAACTTTGGAAAATCCAAGACGGTTCAAGAATTCTATCAAATGGCAATAAGGGCAGAAGAAAAGTTAAAGATAAGGCAAGACAAACAAACAAGGGGAAAAGGCAACAATTCTAGAGGAAGAGGGACATTTTATACTTCAAGGAAATCATATGAGAACCAATAAGATTCAAGAAAAGTACAAGACCGAGTTGTTGATCAAAGAGGTGGATTTAGAGGAGGTAGATCAGGCTTTAGAGGCAGATTTAGAGGTCAAGGAAGAGGCACTAGTGGATTCATAGGAAGGTGCTATCAATGCAACAATTTTGGAAATCAAGCATGGAAATGTAATGAAGGTCAAGCCTCTACTTCACATGGAGGAGAAAGAAGGACTCAATTGGTGCAAGAAGAGAAAAATGAGAGTATAAACTCTCCATCACAACATGCTACTCCAGAGGTTGGTGAATCATTCATGGTAAGAAGAACTCTCATCAAGGCAGTAGTAGAAAAGGAGCCACCACAAAGGAAGAATCTTTTCAAGGCAACTTGTAAGTGTTTGGGTAAGGTATGAAAAGTTGTAATTGATTCAGGAAGCACAAATAATATGGTTTTAGTTGAGATGGTTGATAAACTTAAGTTTCCTAGAATACCACATGATACTCCTTATAAAGTCTCTTGGTTGAATGAGGGTCAATATGTTTTGGTAAATGAAAATTTTTGGGTGGAGTTCAATATAGGAGAGTATAAGGACAAATTTTTATGTGACATATTACCTATGGATGTGTGCCAGTTTTTGCTAGGGAGGTCTTGGCAATTTGATAGGCATGTTATATATGATGGTAGGAGGAATACTTATGAGAATAAAAAGATGGAATTTCTTATACCTTGACACCATTGATGGAGGAAGATAAAGGACAAACCAAGAGAGCTAATGTGATGATGTTAGGTATAAAGGAGTTTATAAAGGTAGATGAAGAGGAGAACATGGAAAATGCAACAACTATTGAACTTGGAGGTCCTAGGACAACGAACTTGAAGAGTGATTTGATTTTAGAGGGAAATGATATTGAGTTGAAGGTCAAGGATGAATTGATTTTGGAGATTCAAAATGGGCTTAAAAAGTATGTTTCTATGAGTATAGAAGAGACGTTCCATTCATTGATTTCAAAAGGGGATATTGGTCATATTATTTCTTCCATACCAGAGGTTAAGATACCTGATAAGGCAACAACTATAGGGGCACTACAACAAATGGAGGAGTTGAGAAGCAAAGGTGTAGAGATCAAAGGTAAACTACAAGGGAGAAAGAGAAAGTTCAAGCACACACCTAAAGTGGAGAACAAGGGAGTTAATTACAAGAAAGGAGAAGAAATGGTAGCAGGTAAAGATGTAGATTCAACAACATTCTTGGGTGAAGCACATATCAAAGATCATTCATCAAGTGAAAAATAACATACTTAAGTGAAGAATAGGTCAAAGCCAAAAGATAATAATTTTTTTTTAGTTTTTGGTTCATTAGAGGGGTTTCTATATAGGAATGTCAATTGGAGGTCAGAGAAAGAGTTGATCAAGCCTAAATCTCATGTTGCAACACTGTTCTGAATGGGACTTGAGTCCTTTTTGCTCGGGGAGTATGGTGCAGGGCACCTAAGCCTTCATGCAAATTTTTTGTCAAGTGATAGTATTTTATGTTTTTAAATCATTTTGTTTGTAATAAGGTCTCTAAAGACCATGTTTTAGGTGTTTGTGTCGAATTGGATTCCTAGGTGTGAATTAGGGTCTTTTTGTTAAAAAGTGTAAAATGTTGTCAAAAGTGCTTAAGCAACTTTTGCACTTCTTGCAGTTTTGAGAAGTTGAACCATTGTGTTTTGAAATTCTATTGGTGGATGGTTGGTTATGTGTTGGAAGGTCTTTTAAAACATTGGAAAACATGAGTTGAAGGTTTTGAAGTTGTAATTTTAAATTTGAATAATAAAGACTTTGCCTTTTTTGCGTTTTAAAGCTAAATTTGCTGCTACAGAAGGTTGTGCGGATTGGTATGACCTATTGGTGATATTTTATGCATTAGAATTGATAGAACAATGAATATTCTATCATTTTCAATTGGTTTGATTCGTTTTCATTAAGGCTAAAGAGTTTTAGAGCATTTTTACCAAAAATAGTCAGAAACCCTATTTAGTGAGGGTTTGATTGAAGAAAATGGGTTTTTGAGCCATTCCATTGGTGAAAAGGCCTGAGAACCGGTGGAATGGAAGTAGTTAGGTTGTGTTTTGTGTTTGTGAAATTTAAAAGAGTAGGGGAGGAGGATTTGGGAAAATTGGTTGATGCCCTAGGTTGGGAGATTGAAAACCTTATTGTTTCCTTGTAGAACAAGCCTAATTAGGCCTTACTAGTAGCGTAACAATCAATTTTTGAGGGGTTTGACTCAAAACAACCATATCTGAATTTTTTTTAGTATGTTATCAAATGCCAAAAAGGGTGTCCAAAATAGTCTTTAGAATGTGGGTTTGAGGCCTACCTTACAAATTATATTAGAAAAGGGGTGTTTGCTGTCCTACGAAGGAAATTGAAGGTTTGTGAGGGAAATCCACTAAGTTTGGGTTATAAGGTTGCAAAATTTGAGTTGTTGAGTTTGGTTGTGTTCACCCACCTTGATCTACATCATGTTCATTACCCATTTTTTCAACTATGGTTGCTCTTGAAGTATATGTTTCCTTTGTGGTCTCACTTAAACTAGATTTCACTTTGCTTGCACATTGTGCACTTTTTAATTTCCTATCATCATCAAATTCATCATCAATTTCTTCAGCTTCAAAGGGATGATCTTTACTCCATAAATTTCTAAACTTAGAATCCTCTTCGTGTTGCAAGTATGAGTAGTTAGTATTGTCATTGATGCCAACAAGATCGTGTTTTCATTGATGTTTATTGTTGGGTGAGATTTTTGCAAGAGTGTGAGCAGTTGATGTTATTGATGCTTTGATTAGTTGTATTTTGTTGTCATTAGTAAAGCTATTGGTGTCAAAATCTAGCGTTGCTTTGATAAGATTTTTTCAATTGATATGCGGTTGAGTTTCTTTGTTGTAGTTGGATTGGTGTTGATGAGGAAGCACTAAATATGTTGAGGGTGTGTCTCTGGTACTTGGTTTTCAAGTGCTTTTAATAAAATTTGATAAAAAGAGGAAATGGTGTGTTGCTGTGTTGTTCTATGTTGTAGGGATGTGTTTTGGTTTTGCTCCCCATTTCTTCTAGGTTGAATATTTTCATGTGCATTTTAGATATGTTGGTCAAATATGTTCAAAGGTGTTGTATACAAAATTTGGTGTGCTGGATCATTGTGCACAAGAAGTTATGTTCACCAATGTGTGAATAGTTCATTACAAAGGTGTCTGGGAGAAATGTATTTGCTCCACATTTCTCCATAGTTATGTTTTAGGTCTTATAGATTTAAAGGAGTGTTGATAGTAATGGTATCTTTCTTTAGTTGAAGTGGTTCGAGGTTTGGTGCTTCAGAAGTCAGTTTCTTGTGTTAGAGTGTATGTCATAGTTGTTTGAGTGTACTGGGTGTGTAGATTCTTTAGGTGAAAGTTGTTGTAAAGGAGTTTGAAGTATTTTAGGGTGTTTGTAGAATATTCTAGATTGTGTTCAAGTGAATTTTTTTTCCGTGAGTTTTTGGATCAAAGGAATCATGTACTTAAAAAATTAATTGTGTTTGCATGGGTAATGGATGACCTTGGTGTTTACACTACTTGCGAAGGTGCATCATTTGTCGTGGAAGCATGTTGTGGTGTATAAGGATGGATTTAGGTACTAGCTAAGGATTTTTACTATACACCTTCATTCCTTTACATCGTGGGAATATTTTGGTGTTGACCTAATTTGAATTTGTACATAATTTGAGGTGCATAACTAACCTTGGAGAAATCTTTCAAGGTTGAAGATGGTATAAATATGAGTTGATTTTTTGAAGGATTGTGTGATAGAAGAGATGGACAAGTATGATGTGAATTACAGAGTTATAGAGTGAGAAATTGAGAAGTGTAGTGCGATCTTTCATGTGTTAGATTACTAGATACAGTGAGCAGAAGGTGTCTACAATTCTTCAATTAGGTTGCGAAGGTGTTGGTGACATTATGGTGGATTATGTGTTACATATATATGATTTTCTCTATGTGACATTTGTTCTCTATCTTCTTTTCCTTTTTGGTAGTGAGCCTTTCTTTTTTGGGTAGTGTGCTCTTCAACATCGAGCCTTTGTAATCAGTATTGATATTACTTATATTGTAAGTTAATCCTCACCGTGGTTTTTCCTATCTTGGGTTTTCCATGTAAATTTGGTGTTCTCTTGTGTACAGTGTTGCTGTTTTGATGTGTTTCAATTTCTATTATTTTCCTTTCATGCTAACTCATCATAATAGATTAAGGGTTTATTGAATGAATGTGGATTTGAATGTTAATGAGGGTTTTAAAGTTTTAAGGTACAACTGATTCACCCCCCTCTTAGTTGTCTTGTGCATTCAAAAATTGGTATCAGAGCAAGGTTCCTTGGAAGAAAATCTTATCCGATGAAGGTAGATTTGGGATGGCGCACAAGAAGGAGATCCCCATGTTTGATGGATCAAACTATACATTCTAGAAAACAAGGATGGAAGGATTTCTAAGTTATCTGGGATTTGATGTCTAGAAATCAGTTCAAAATGGATATACTATGCCTACAAATGGTCAGAGCACTGAAGCTAAAATCAAGGCCTATGAATGCAATAGTAAAGCAAGGTATGCTCTCTTAAGTATTCTTACAAACTCTAAATTAGTGAAAGTTATGAATTTGAAAACCATTGAAGAAATATGGACAATGTTGGAAAGCATTTATAAGGAGATGATAAGCTTAAAAAAACTAAGATGCATAATCTGAAGATCACATTTGACAACTTGCGAATGTGTGAAGATGAGAATATTACAAGCTACATGTAGAGGGTAGATGAAGTAGTTAACTCCATCAGAGGTCTTGGTGGAAAATTCAAAGAATCAAAAGTGGTAAAGAAAATTCTTAAAATCCTTCCTAAAGCTTACAGTCATATTTTTTTTGCTATTGAGAAATTTGAAAATATAGATTAGTATACTAGAGATCAATTGTATGGTTCTCTAACTGCATTTGAAATGAGAGAATTTGGTACAAATAATGGTGCAAAAGTTGAGATTGATTTTAAGGCTAAAAAATTAGAGAAGATTGAAGAATCAGATCAAGAGGATCTTGATGATGTGGAAGCTAGCTTTGTAAGAAGGATGAAAAAGGGTACTAGTAAGTATAAAGGTAAGTTTCCTTTCAAAAATTTCAGTTGTGGAAAGATAGGTAACTATGCTTTAAGATGTTCAAACAGAGTTGTGAATGATAAAAACAAGGAGAACAAAGGTAAGAGGATTAAGACAAGCTATTATGTTAGAAAATATGCAAGTATTTCTGATGATGAATCTAATTATGGAGATGATGATGATGAATGCATGTTCATGGCTTTAAAAGATGAAACCAATCCTGCTAACTATAAAAGATGTGTGAAGTAATGCCATCCAAAGACAAAGGAAAGGAATGAAGGTACTTTGGTATCTTCTTTTCATGCTAGTTAGGACAAGAACTATTGGATCATTGACAATGGATGCTCAAACCACATGACCAATGACAAGAGTAAGTTTTTCAGACTTGAAAATTATGATGGAGGACTTGTTAGATTTGGTGATGATTTAGGTGCTAAGATATGTGGAATAGGTTCAATCAGTTTTGATGGAAAAAATAATACTGATGATGTTTACTATGTTAAGGGTTTAAGTCACAACCTCTTGAGTGTTGGAAAAATGTGTAGCAAATGATACAATCTTATATTTCAGGATGATGGATGTGAGACCAAAAAAGGGTCTAAAAATTTGATTGCTGCTGGAAGAAGGACAAATGGAAATGTTTATCAGCTCAAGGGTGTTAATGGTCATTGCTTCATTACTCAGATTAATGAAAGTTGGCCATGGAACAAGAGGATTTGTCACATTCATTTTGATAATTTGGTAAGAATTAGTTCAGTTCAAGCAGTGAGAGATTTTCCAAACATTATAAAGCCTATCAATGTTTTCTGCAAGGGTTGTCAAATTGGAAAGAAAACAAGAAGAAGTTTCAAAGGAAAAGAAAAATCTTCTACTGGATTATTGGAGTTGGTGCATATAGATCTTTGTGTTCCTACAAGAGTAAGAAGTCTTCAAGATGACAGGTATTTCATGCTTTTGATTGATGATTATTCTAGAATGATATGGGTTACTTTTCTTAAAGAAAAATATGAAGCCCTAGATAGGTTCAAAGCATTTAAAGTTATGGTTGAGAATGAAATGGACATGAAAATCAAGTGTTTGAGATCTGCCAGAGGCATAGAGTTCACCTCCAATGAATTTAACATGTTTTGTGAGAATCATGGCATAAAGAGGCACTTGTCTACCCCTAGAACTCCTTAGAAAAATGGAGTAGTTGAAAGAAAAATAGGATTGTTCAAAAGGCTACAAGGACCATGATGAAAGAAGCTAACCTACCGAAAGTCTACTGGAGATAAGTGATTCATACTATTGTTTATATACTTAATAAAGCTCAAGATAAAGGAAACAAGACAAAGACTCCCTATGAGTTGTGTTATAGAAGGATCCCTACTATCAAGTACTTCAACGTGTTTGGAAGCAAGTGTTATATCAAAAGAGATGAAGAAAACTTGGGAAAATTTGATGCAAGGTGTGATGAAGGAATCTTCCTTGAATATTCTACTAAAAGCAAAGCCTATTGGTGCTACAACAAAAGACTAAGAAATATAGTTGAGAGTGCAAGTTTCAAGGTTGATGAAGATTTTTAGAACTTAGTGGTGATAGATGGATATGAATCAGATGAGCCTATTAGTAGAGAAAAAGAAAAATCTAAGGAAAATGAAGTGTAGATTAAAGAGGAAGAAGCTTCGGAAAAGACCCCTAAAACCCCTAAGTATGTGCAGTGGAATCATTCTGAAGAACATATCATTGGAGGCAAAAGAAAAGGTGTGTTAACAAGAAGGAAAACTATTGATGGATAGGTAAATTTGTGTTTAATTTATGAATTTTAACCCAAAAAAATGATTGAGGGATGCAAAGATGAACATTGGATAAAGGCTCTAGAAGAAGATCTACTGCAGATTGAGAAAAATCAGTCTTGGGAACTTGTCCCAAGGCCTACAAACAAGAACATAATTGAAACTAAGTGGGTATTTAGAAACAAATTGAATGAGAATGGAGAAGCTGTAAGAAACAAGGCAAGACTTGCATGTAAGGGCTACTCACAAGTTGAGGGAATAGATTTTGAGACATTTTCTCTAGTGGAAATAATGGAGGCTATCAGGATGTTTCTAGATTTTGCAGCACATAAGGACTTTAAAGTTTATCAAATGGATGTGAAGTATGCTTTCTTGAATGAAGAATTGGAAGAAGTATACATGGAACAACTAGAAGGATTTTAGTTATTAGAAAAACTGAATATGGTCTATAGATTGAAGCAACCTCCCTGAACTTGATATGCAAGGTTGGATAAGTATTTGATACAATAAGGATTCAATAAAGGTACCACAAATAGTAATCTTTCCTTTAAAGTTGAAAAAGATCAAATCTTGATCGTGGTTACGTATGTTGATGACATATTTTTTGGAGGTAATGAAGCTATGTGCAAGAAATTTGTAGAAGAGATGCATAAAGAGTTTGAGATGCCAATGTTTGGAGAGATAAATTTATTTCTTGGGCTACAAATCAATCAAATAGATAAAGGAATTTTTATTTCACAATCAAAGTATGTCAAGGAGATGTTGAAGAAGTTTGGAATGGAAGACTCTAAACTGGTATGTACTCCTATAGTTACTAGTTGCAAACTGAGCAAGAATGATGAATCTCCTAA
Source organism: Sequoiadendron giganteum (assembly GCA_007115665.2). Lineage (NCBI taxonomy): Eukaryota > Viridiplantae > Streptophyta > Pinopsida > Cupressales > Cupressaceae > Sequoiadendron > Sequoiadendron giganteum. The sequence continues at coordinate 558,314,147 of CM021101.1, read as the reverse complement.
GGCTAATAAGAGAAAGTATACAATGATTGGTGGATCTATATATCTAATTTCTACTAGACTAGATATCATGCATGCAATTTATCTTGTAGGTAGATTTCAAGAAGATACCAAAGAATCACATGTTGTAGCAGTAAAGAGGATATTCAGTACTTAAAGGGCACTTCAAATCATGGCTTATGGTATCCAAAGGATACTAATTTCACTTTGAGTGCTTACATAGATGCAAATTGGGTTGGTTGTGTTGATGATTCAACTTTTGGATGAATCACTTCCAAACGATGTATGAAAGAAAAATTTAAATATACCCTTTGGCTATTTCAATTTGTCTTAAGTCATCTTTTATCTAATTGAGGAGGCACCTCAAAAATTATATGATTATATATATTATTAATAATTAACAATTAATTATTAATGAAGGGCCGACCTCCTCTTGAAATTTGTGCCCCAAACAAAAGACGTCTTTCTCTAAAGAGGTCGACCTCTTACTTTGTAAAGACACATCCCTTCATTGGTGTGGATATAAATATAGGATGAAAACCCTTCATTTGACATCAAGTTCATTCAACATTTGTTCAAGGAGAAGTTCACGCTATTGCAGTAGATCGAGTTTTTCATACAACAGATCGATTCAAGGAGAAAAATATTATGTTTGCATCTAGGAGAGGTGTTGTTCATTATATCTTTTAGGCATTGTGTTGTGTCTGAGTTGTAAGCAGATTTCTACTCTCATTTTTTAATCAATATATAAGAGATATATTGGCTAGGTTTTTATCCCTCAGGTTGGAGGGTTTTCCTAGGGTATTGGTCATGTCATTATTGAAATTTGAATTAATTTTTGTATTCTAATCTGATCATATAAAACTAACATGGTATCAGAGCGAGTTTGAAGAAGATTTGGATCAGATTTGTGTTTCATAGCAATACCCTTCATTTTATTTCTCATCTTTGTTTACCTCTATCTCTCTGTCAAGATGGTGAATGGTCTTAAGATTGAGGATAGGCTTGAGGGAGCATCAAATTTCACTTCGTGGAGATTCAAGATCATGCTCACCTTGGAGGAAAGCGAATTGGCAGAATTTATGGAGAGCTCCGCTCTCGAGCCTACGGATGAGGAAGAAAAGGCCCTATGGAAGAAGAAAGATATTAGGGTAAAGAAGATGTTAGTTGATTCCGTTAAGGATCATATTGTTCCTATTGTCTCCAAGTTAAGGACGGCAAGAGATATGTTCAAAACTTTGGAGGAGATGTACAAAATTAATAACACAAGCCGGGCATTTGCACTAAAGCAACAACTCCATCATTTGAAGATGGCGAAGGGAGAATCTGTTATTGCCTACTTCATGAGAATAACTAATTTGAGAGATCAAATCTTATTTATTGGGCATGTTGTTGATAGCAAGGATCTAACCATGCTGGCTCTCAATGGTCTTCCTTCATCTTGGGAGTCTTATATTCAGGGAATCAGTGCAAGATCAAAACTTCCCAAGTTTGATCGATTGAGGGCAGATTATATTCAAGAAGAGTCTAGGTTGGCTGCAAGAGGTATTGGGAAAAGCTCCATCAATGAGGATATTAATGTTCTTGCAAGCCAATCCTCAAAGAAGAAAGGGAAAGATGGGAAGAAAGGTTATTTCAAGAGAAATAGAGATAAAGGAGCTAATGGTGGCCCCACATTCAAGAAGAAGAGGGACCTCTCCAAGGTCCAATGTTTCTAATGTGACAAGTATGGTCACTTTGCAAAGGAATGTCCTACCAGGCCTAGGCAACAGGCCACCATTACAAATGTTGATGAAGTCTCTTTGCAGAAGGATTCATGTGAATACCTATTCTATTCATCCTTGTCAGGTAATATAACTACCAACACCAACACTTGGCTAATTGATAGTGGTGCCTCTCGTCACATCACTAGATTTAGGGAGCATCTATCTGATTTGGTGGAGAAATATTCTAGCGAACAAGTCATTATTCGGGATGATGCTAGTTATTCTGTAAAAGGAGTTGGGACCTCATCTCTTCACTTGGATTCTGGTGCTTCCTTGCAATTGGATGATGTTCTATTTGTTCTAGGCATCAAGAGAAACCGTGTTTCCATCTCATACTTGGAAGACAAGGGTTACCAAGTTGCATTTTCAGAAGGAAAAGTTCTTATATGGGCGAAGAAATCCAACATTAAGACTACTCGGGTGATTGGAGTTAGACATGGGTATCTCTACAGGCTATGCACTCATTCTTTTCAGGCTCTAGTGCATGATTCCTCAAGTTTGTGTGATCTTTGGCATCGAATATTGGCTCACCTTCACTTTCAAGCTCTACGTATTATGGAAAAAATGGTCACCGACCTTCCGAAGTTCAACCAGAAGCGTGAAGGAACCTACAAAGGCTGCACTTTGGGTAAGAATACAAAAGGTCCATTCCATAGTAGCGAAAGTAGATCCAAATGTGTTTTAAAGCTTAGGTGGAGAATTTGTCCAGAAAGAGGATCAAGGTCTTGAGATCCAATAACAGAGGAGAGTACACTTCTGTTATCTTCCATAACTTTTGCATCGAAGGAGGGATTAAGAGGGAGTTCATTGTTCTTTATAATCCTCAATAGAATGGTGTTGCAGAGAGAAAGAATAGATCTATTGTGGAAGCGGTCAAAGCCATGATTCATGACCAAGACCTACAAATCTCTCTTTGGGATAAAGCATCCAGGACTGCTATCTATGTTCAGAATAGAAGTCCTCACAGGATCTTGGAGAATATAACTCCTGAAGAAGCATTGTCAAGGGTGAAGCCTGAAGTAAGTCATTTGAGGATCTTTGGATGTCTAGTGTATGTTCATGTACCAAAGGAAAAGAGGAAAAAGTTGGAACCTTCTGGAAATAAGGGAATTTTGGTAGGCTACAGTGAGACATCAAAAGCCTACAAAATCTACATTTCGGGTTAGAAGACAATTGAGATTAGTAGAGATGTCACATTTGAGGAAGCTATTGCATTCAAAAGATCCAAGGGCACTCATATGGAGATCGATGAAGAAGAGCCTCCTTAGGATATGGAAGTTGACCATGTTCCTGAGAATTAGAGGGAGGCTCCAAAACCTAAAGAAGATGACGATCTAGTCGAGCCCTTGGAACCTACTGATGGGCCTACAAATATTGTGATTGGAAAGAAAAGACTTCTTTGGGCCAAGAAAATAATGCAGGAGGCATAAATTTTTGCAACCCCAAGAGGAACTTTCAGAGAAAGTAAGAGACCTAATAAGTTCTCCAGTTATGTAGCTTTGATGAGTCAGAGCCTTCCAGTGTTGAGGAAGCTTCTAGTCAACAAGTTTGGAAAGATGCTATGTCTGAAGAGTATCATTCCATACTTAAGAATGATGTTTGGGACATCGTTCCTAGAACCAAAGGCAAATTTGTGGTATCTTCTAAGTGGCTCTTCAAGATCAAGCATGCGACTGATGGGAGCATTGAGAAGTACAAGGCTAGATTTGTGGCTAGAGGGTTTTCACAAAAAGAGGGAGTTGACTATGATGAAACCTTTGCTCCAGTGGCTCGTTATACTTCAGTCATGACCATCATTGCTATTGCTACATCTAGAGGATGGAAGATTCACCAAATGGATGTGAAGACAACCATTCTGAATGGTGTAATAGAGGAAGAGGTTTATATTGAGCAACTTGATGGATTTGAGGTACATGGGAAGGAGTCTCATGTTTACAGGTTGAAGAAGGCCTTGTATGGTCTTAAGCTAGCTCCTCGTGCTTGGTACGAAAGGATTGATTGTTACATGTTAAGTTTGGGTTTCTCAAAGAATGATGCTGATTCAAACCTCTACTTCAAGGTAATTAATGGTGAAGCATTGATTTTGGTTTTGTATGTTGATGATCTAATTATTATTGGAGAAGAACACCTCATTCTCAAATGCAAGGAGTTAGCTTTTGAATTTGAAATGAATAATCTTGGTCTCATGCATTACTTTCTTGGCTTAGAAGTTTGGAAAAAACCAGATGAGATGATTCTAAGTCAAGGGAAGTATACCATTGACATTTTGAAGAGATTTGGTATGATGGATTGCAAATCAATGTCTACACCTATGAAGATGAACTTACATAAGTTGAAGGAGGCTGCAAATAGTTCAGATCTGGTGGATCCCATGTGTACAGGAAGTTGATTGGTTCATTAATGTATCTAGTCAACACTAGACCGGATATCTGTTATGCAATGAGTGCACTTAGTCAATTCATGTGTGAACCAAGGCAGATACATCTTGTTGCAGAAAAAAATATCCTGAGATACTTGCGTGACACAGTTGGATATGGGTTGAGATATTCTTTAGGTGTGGATTTGAAGTTGCGTGGATTTATTGATTTTGATTGGGTAGGGTGTGTTACTGATCAGAAGAGTACCTCTGGATGTTGCTTCAGTTTGGGGTCTGCAATGATATTCTGGTGCAACAGGAAGCAGTCTTCAATGGAATTGAGTATAGTAGAGGCTAAGTATATTGCAGCTTGTGTGGCAACTTGAGAAGCAGTGTGGCTTCGAAATATCCTTGCAGGATTTTTTGGACAATCAATGGAGCCAACTATCATTCATTGTGATAACTAGAGCTATGTGAAGCTTTCTGTTAATCCCATGTTTCATGATAGAAATAAACATGTTGAGATCAAATAGCATTATATCAGAGATATGATATTAAGGAAAGCAATTCAGTTGAGGTATATCAACACTAATGAGTAGATGATAAACATTCTCACCAAGCCTCTCTCCAAGATAAAGTTTGTGTACTTTTGAGATAAGCTTGTTATGGTGGAGAATCAAGCCCTAGCTGAGAAGGAGTCTCAGTATTAGTGATCCTCTTTTAATGCATTTCTCTATTGAGAGAGATTTGAGGTACAAGCCCTTGATAATGCATTTCTCTTTGAGATTTGAGGTGAAAGCCCTTGTTTCCACCCTCTGGGAGAGCCATGGTGGATGTCATATGTGTGACTCCCTAAAAAAACCACATGAGAGAGTCTGTGATGATTCACTTGTACTTGTGTTACACCCTCTGGGAGAGCCATGGTGAAACGTCATGATGAGGTGACAACATCACGTTGAGTGATGAGCACTTGTACATACCATACATGGGTGTAGCCATGATGGTTGAGATCATGATGAGGTGATATGCTATCACGATGAGGTGATATGCTTCCTTTCACACATGGATGTAGCCATGATGATTGTCATCACGATGAGGTGATATGACTTATACAGTTAGAATTATTCCTCCCTAGCTGAGAGGGAGTGTTGATGATTCAAATTCTAGATGAATCACTTCCAGCTAATGTATGAAAGAAAAATTTAAATATAGCCTTTGGCTATCTCAATTTGTCTTAAGTCATCTTTTATCTAATTGAAGAGGTGACTCAAAAATTAAATGATTATGTATATTATTAATAATTAACAATTAATTATTAATGAAGGGCCAACCTCCTCTTGAAATTCGAACCCCCAACAAAAGACATCTTTCTCTAAAGAGGCCGACCTCTTACTTTATAAAGACACACCCCTTCATTGGCATGGATATGAATATAGGATGAAAACCCTTCATTTGACATCACGTTTGTTCAACATTTGTTCAAGGAGAAGTTCACAATATTGCAGCAAATTGAGTTTTTCATACTACAGATTGATTTAAGGAGAAACATATTATCTTTACATCTAGGAGAGGTGTTGTTCATTGTATCTTTTAGGCATTGTGTTGTGCCTGAGCTGTAAGAAATTTTTTTCTCTTATTTTTGAATCAATATATAAGAGATATATTGGCTGGGTTTTTCTCCCTTAGGTTGGAGGATTTTCCCAGGGTATTGGTTGTGTCATTGTTGAAATTTGAATTAATTTTTGCATTCTAATATGATCATATAAAACTAACAGATTGGTATCATGGCTAAGCAAGAAACAACATTCAACATCTTTATCTACTGTAGAGGCTAAGTATATTGTAGTAGCATCTTGCTGCACATAGGTGTTATGGATGAGGCAAGCATTGAAGGATATCAGAGTAGTGTATGATGAACCAATTTCTATCTTTTGTGACAATACAAGTGTAATCAATATTTCAAAAAATCTTGTAATGAATTCAAGGACAAAGAATATCTCAATTCGGTATCACTTTCTGAGAGAGAAGGTTGTGGAGAATGAAGTAAATCTTGAATATGTGCCTATAAAGGATTAGATTGCTGATATATTCACTAAGGCTCTTCCTAAGGGTACTTTTGAATATCCCTAGGAGAAGTTGGGGGTCATTTCCCCTCCTTTCTTGAACTATGTGCATAAGGAGATGCATTAGTCTAGCGGATCTCAAGATTAATTATTTATTTTGGACTGATGTTGGTGGTTACATCTCAAGGGGAGTAGGTAGTATCATTTTTGGTTGCTGTAGTCAGAAGAGCGTGTGTTGTCATTGTGTAGTGGTTGCTGATTTAATTTAGTTTGGTATGTGCTCCTAAGGGGGAGTATACTGAGAAGTAAAGGAAATAAGTTGAAGAGCAGTAGTAAGTAGGTTGATTGATGTTAAATGGAGAGAATAAACAATGCACATATTTTGGCCCTTTGCCATTGATGTCAAAGGGGGAGAGAAAGTCACGTGAAAAAGAATAAGTTATTAGTGGGAGAGAAATTCATGTGAAAAAGAAAAATTTATTAGGGGGAGAGAAAGTCATGTCAAAAAGATAAGCTACAAAGGGGGAGAGAGAGTAAAAAGCTAGTTGAGTAAGGGGGAGAAGTAATGCGAAGAGTTGCGGTATGTTGCTATTCAAAGCTGTTGTATCCTTAATGGTTTTTCACATCATGTTTTTCCATCAATGAAAAATGGGGATATTGTTGCAAGTATGAGTAGTTAGTGTTGTCATTGATGTCTATTGTTTGGTGAGATTTTTGCAAGAGTGTGAGCAGTTGATGTTATCCATACTTTGATTAGTTGCATTATGTTGTCATTAGTAAAGCTACTGGTTTCAACCTCTAGTGTTGCTTTGATAAGATTCTATCTATGGATATGTGGTTGAGTTTCTATGTTGTAGTTGGCTTGATGGTGATGAGGAAGTGCAGAAGATGTTGAGGGTGTGCCTCTGGTGCTTGGTTTCCAAGTGCTTTTAATAAAATTTGATAAAAAGAGGAAATAGTGTGTTGAAATGGTGTTCTATATTGTAGGGATGTGTTTTGGTTTTGCTCCGCATTTCTTCTAGGTTGAAGATATACCTATGCATTCCAGATATGTTGGTTAGAGATGTTCAAAGGTGTTGTATACATAATTTGGTATGCTGGATCATTGTGTAGAAGAAGTTGTGTTCACTAGTGTGTGAACAATGCATTACAAAGGTGTCTAGGAGAAATTTCTTTTCGATGCATTTCTCCACAATATGTTTCAGGTCTTATAGATCTAAAGGAGTATTGATAGTGTTGGTATCTTTCTTTAGTTGAAGTGGTTTGAGGTTTGGTGCTTTGAAAGTCAATTTATTATGTTACAGTGTATGACAAAGTTGTTTGAGTGTACTGGGTGTGTACATTCTTTAGGTGAAAGCTATTGCAAAGGAGTTTGAAGGATTGCAAGCTATTTGTAGAATATTCTAGATTGTGTTCAGGTGACATTTGTTGTTTGTGAGTTGTTGGATCAAATGAAGTGTGTACTTATAATTTTAATGGTGTTTACATGGGTAAAGACTCGCCTTGGTGTTTACACTACTTGCGAAGGTGCTTTGTTGATTGTGGAAGTGTGGCAAGGCATAGGATGGATTTAGGTCCTAGATAAGGATTTTGGTGGTCCTCCTTCATTCCTTTCCACTATGGGAATGTTTTGGTGCTGACCTAATTTGAATTTGCATGTTTGAGGTGCATAGCTGACCTTGGAGAAAGCTTTCAAGGTTGAAAAAGGTATAAATATGAGTTGAGTTGTTGAAAGATTGTGTGATAGAAGAGAGACAAGTATGATGCAAATTGCAAAGTTATAGAGTGTGAAATTGAGAAGTGTAGTGCAAGCTTTCATGTGTTAGATTGCTAGATGCAATGAGTAGAAGGTGTCTATAATTCTTCAATCAGGCTGCAAAGGTGTTGGTGACATTGTGGTGGATTATTTATTGCATTGAGATGATTTTCTCTATGTCACATTTGTTCTCTATCTTCTTTTATATTCTAGAAGTGAGCCTTTAGTAGTGAGCTTTTTTTTGGGCAGTGTTCCCTCCAACACTGAGCCTTTGTAATCGGTATTGATATTATTTATATTGTGAACTAATCCTCACCGTGGTTTTTCCCATCTTAGGTTTCCCACGTAAATCTGGTATTCTCTTATGTATGTTGTTGCTATGTTCCAGTTTCTATTATTTTCCTTTCATGCTAACTCATCATAATAGATTAAGGGTTTATTGAATGAATGTGGATATGAATGTTAATGAGAGTTTTGAAGTTTTAAGGTACAACTGATTCACCCCCCTCTCAGTTGTCTTATGCATTCAACACTTTGATCTCTTGAAACATCACACTAGTTTTTGGTTCACCTAGATCCTTCCTCATAGACCAAAAGGTAGTAATTTTTGATTGTGTCCAATTTTTTTTCTCTACAATCCATTTATAGAGAATCTGGTATTTTTACTCTAGTAGATGGTTGATCACTCTTTTAAAAAAAAATGTTGTACCTCTTGATTTTATTCTTCGCTTCCATTGGTGCAATGCCATAATTTATGTTGACAATTGTTCAAAAGAAATAACTTTCTCAGTAGCAATTCTCTCCATTTCTATTTTTACCTCATCCCAAGAATCCTTGTTTTTCAAATTTTCAAGCAAGGGTTTACTTTGATGTTGAATTCTACTTGCAACATTCTTATTGGTCCTTGATTTAATGGTGTCACATGGATCATACTGCTAGTGAGATACAACATCAAATTGATTTTTTTTTCAAAATTTCATATACCACATTAAATTCTTTTCTCTCAAATGTGAACCCTCTATGTGAAAAAGGTAAAGAAGGAAACATGCTCTTCTTTTGTTGATTGACAAAGTATAGTTGATCAATACTCTTAATCTATCATACATATTCTGATGCAAAAACCCTTTCTGTCACATGTATTGGAAGTTTATATGGATCTACTCTTGATCCATAAAATATTAGCACAATGTATTCTTCCATTCAGTACCAATCAACCAATTGTATTTCTTTTCCTAGTTGAATGTAAGTTCTACAAGACATAGGCAATCTAGGCATTGGAGTATTTGTAATTGCTTGATACAATGGAGCCAAGAATTAGTCTACAAAATATTTGTAGTTTCTTCGAGAATCATGCATCCTTATCTTAGTGGTTCAATCATATAATGGAGCCATTTTTTCCCCCCAACATTCATATAGGGCTGAATCTGAAGCTTGTTGGTCAAAAAAATTCCATTAAATTTGAATAAAAAAATAGCACAAGTAGGTTGTGAACCTAAATGTCTTAGTGGAACCTCCTTTAATAATTAATTTTTTTTTTATGCATTGATTGTACAATGTGCTCAAGAAATTTATATTTGACAGGCCACTTACCATAGTGGATATTAAATACCATTTCAAGGAGGTTTGCACACACTTCCTAATTACTATCTAGTTTAAGGAAAAATGCTAGCATGAAAATAGTATCCTTTATTGGCTTAAAAATTCCCAAATCATAAGGAGGCTTATGATAATTTTTTAATAAGTTACTATGAATATCCTAAACTATTTTAATTAGAAAATTATGTTTCTCCCCTTGGTCAACTGCTTCATAATCACTAGCAAGATTTTCTAGGTCAATGTGGATGTTTCCAAATTCTTCAGTTGTAAACCCCAACACATTTCCAAGTTATTCTACAGTAATGGATAACATTTTTTTTATCTTTATTAATAATTAATATTTTTTTATCATCATAATTATGGGTACAAACCATGATAAATTCTAGGCAAGGGAAAACCTTGTGTAACACCATGCACCCCAATCCAACTACCATGGTGCAGTGAAACTATTAATTGTCATTGTTTTACTATTTTTCATTTTCTTTGAAACCTTATTCTTACATGATAATCTAACTTCTGAGGTAAGCCTACCATAGATTTCAAGATCATAAATATCATGGTATTCATCTGTGAAACCTGGGGGTTTAAGCACTCGAGCATAATCTATTTTTCTATTTGATTTTGCTTTTCCTTTCCCAACAACTGGTCTGGTAGTGGTGGTAGGCATGCTTGTATAGTGTGAAGTCCCTCTTAAGTCATTAATTTTTCTTCTCTCAAGTTCTCAACCCTAAACCCCTAGATTGAAAAATGAAGAAATGATGAAACATAAAATTTATTTCATTTACCTGAATTTTGATTCTCGAAAAGATTAATACAGAGACAGTAATAGGTGTGGACTGGCTGTGTTGGCACCCATAATCTTCCTGGTGCACTACAATGAGAAATCTCCCTTTGTGCCGACCCTCTCACTTAAAAATAAAATCACTTAGCAGTAGAAAGTTCACTATTTTTTCTCCAATATTAAAGTGAATGAAATATGTTACCTTCAGACTACATAATTAGTACATTACAATTCTGTATAGATACTTAGAAATAAATTCAATGATTGTCCTACATTTTTTCACCTTCTATTAGTTGATCACTTTCAACAAGAGGCAGCGCCATTCAAATGTTCTATCTCAAATTAATTCTCAACCATTGATCTTTGTAAATCTAACAGTTATAGGGTGATTTTAGAGGTTTGAGTTTGAAAGCCTAGTGCACTATGTACATTTCATTCTATAATCCAACTACAACCATCCATCAAACATTCATTGAATGGTTGAGTAACTTATGATATAAATGTGTGGTCTAACACTTTAAAGTATGCTAGGATAGAAAATCCTCATGAGATTATGCCATGTGTCATCATTTCATTGCTCACAATTCTAGCCTTTGATAGAAAACCCATTAGAGACATTGAGATGAGTCTACGTGTCCTTATTTTGTGGTTCTGCAAGTCACACATAAATCTTCTTGAATCATCCCGTGGACTTGCAAAATCCATTTAAAAAGCAGGACATTGACACCTGTCCCCTTTCTATGGTTCCACAAAAATTAACTTAACCTTTATAAAATTATCTATGGACTTGTGAAATCATGCTGAAAGGAAACCATTAATAAGGAGTCAAGTGGCAACCCCTCTATAGTTCTATGGGTGTTCCATTCCTTAATAAAACACTTCTTGTGGATTAGCGAAAAGGCATAATAATCGATGGGAACCATATATTAAGTGCGAGCTCACTTAAGTCATTTAATTAAGCACATGCAAAATCTTATTCTTAAGTGAGTGCTAGGAGAGGATCATGGGGTTAGTAACTTAACATTGCAAAGGACTTAATAAAATAACTAATGAAATCAAGAACCGAGGGAGTAGGTCAATGACAAATTATAAATAATTAATAAAGTGTAGGGTAGAGCAAACTAGGTAGGGTTTTCAGGGATTTTGAACCTAAATTAACATATAAAGCAACATTTTAGAAAACCCTAGTAAGAGTGACAACATTTTACCAAACCTAGCAAGAGTGTTGTTTAATGGTAAACCAACTACCATTTAATGGTAAAATCCTCCAAAATATCAAGTAAAAGCCTCCAAAATCTCACTTATCACATAAAAGCTAGATAAATATTGTTTTGACAACTAGATGGGAACATTCTATTTCCATTTGTAGTGTTCTTTGTCAATTTGATGAAAAATTTCTTTTTTCATTTGTATTGCTTTATGTTTTAAATCTGCATACAAATATTTCATAATTAAATAATACTTAATTTCTTGAAGGAAAAAATCTAGATTTGTCTAAGTTTATTTCATTCCATTATTTAGCACTTATTATTAATTGTTTAATCCATCCACATGCAACTAGAACTTTCAAATTGCAACCTATCCATGCACAAACACATACTTTGTAACATATTAATATACATATAGTTTTGTATTGGTGTAATCCTTGAACCTCCTTTGGGTGCAAGTGCTAGTAACATTAATTCTAATTACTTGTAATTTGAATAGACATTGAACAAACAATAATTATTTACTGTAAATAAGTAACAAAGAATAACACAACCATTTATTTAAATTTTATTACAATTGAATTATAATGTTACATAGCTTTTTAAAGATGAGTAGAGCATGCAAGTTCTTCTAAAAAATGACACATGTCACTTTACATTAGACACAATTGATTCCAAGCTGGTAGTGGTGTTATGGGATGTAGATCATATTCTCAAATCATGAGGATTGAGGGAAGCTTGAAGACAAATTTTCCATTGTTGCATATGAAGTCTAACATCTTGTCAACAAACAAAAACTCACAAAATTATCTAACAACATTTTGATAACTGTACAGCTGGAAACCGAAAGCTCAAATCTATTGTCAGAGGATCCCAAAAGCAGAGTAGGACACCCTATCAGAGACCCATACACCCATAGGTGTCCCAGTCCTCCTCTGTATACGATAACCAATTTTTCAAGATAGGTACATAGTCTCCTGCACTTTGTAAATCTACCTGCAATTTACTGTTTCAATCTATTATTTGTCGGGATCTTGTATTTTCATATTAAGTCATATAAGCTAATTACGTTAATCATAATTTTTTTTTTAGTCCATTTCTAAGACTCAAAAGGATTAGATCTAGGTCTGATTGACTCACCTTTATGGTTGAAAGTCAATCTATTTGTCTTGTTGATTTGCATCCTAATGAAACCCTAGGAAAAGGTGGAATTGACTTTGGGTTTTGGACATTAAACCCCCTAAATCCAATTTTTTCTATGTTCCATTTTGGTGAAATTGATGTGTTAACATTACATACCTTCTAAAAATTGCATCTTAGATCTAAGATTTGCATTGCATCTTTCATTTAGGGTTTCACTTTTGCATCATACAAAGCCACAAAAATTTAAAAATTTGCATATAATTTTACATCATAGGTTGCATTAGGATTCATTTTAGCTACCTAGATCAAATCTACATTAAAAATTGCATTCATATTTTTCATTTGCATTGTCATACATTTCCATTTAAATTACATTAAGCAATTTTAGAAAAATAGTCACTAGTAAACCAATTTGCAGATAGAATCAACATTATTAAACATAAATTTAAGCACTCAGTTTTCAATTTTTAAAACCCTTATCAAGGACCTAGATGCCCTTGGGAATCTCTGTCCTTTATAGTTGAATCAACAAACTTTTTCATAAAATTCTCTCTCTATTTTCTCAACCTTTTGGTACTTGCAGATCTCTATTTTGGAATTCATAATTGCATTTTTTTAGGCATCTTACACTTAGTTCATAATAGTGAAAGAATGTGCGTTGTTGGGTTTTAAATTTGTATTAAAAAACATCATTTCTAGGTCTTTGCATCTTAAAATCAGTCAATTTGTGCATTTTCAATAAAAAATTGCATTCAAAATTATCATTTCTTGTTCACATATTGTTACATACTTACATTGGAATAAAGTAAGAAATTTTTGGAAAATTACTCACTATTACAAAATTTTGCAAATAAAATTAGAAGCTTTAAGTAGTATAATACATAATTAAATTTTAAAGTTTCAAAACCCCTATCCAGGAATCAAACCCCTTGGGTGCCTCTATCTTGCTATCTGTTTGCAGCTCAGTTTTTTATGATAGAATAATCCCAGGAGTCTCTATTTGAGTCTGTTGTCTATTATCCAATTACATGTTGCATAATAGTCTAAATCACATTGCAAAATCTCACATCATCATGGATTGGAATTTTGATAAAGTTTGGATGTCCTTGAAGTCCTTGGTTCATGTTTCAAGTTGTGTGTTTGGCAATAATCCTAATTCCGATAATGACAGTCATGAGACTTCATCTCCTGATACATGTATTCTTGATATCTTCAATCAAGATGATGAGAGCATGCATGAATTCATATAAAATTCCTTGTGTAACATTGAGAATAATGCAACCCTTTATCCTTCAATGCAATGGCCTACTCCCCCATACCCAAAACATCTTGCCATACCATCACTTGAAATGCTCACTTTGTTACATCCGAAAACTAAATCACAAGGAATATCTCAACCAACATGAATGGAAGAACCTATTGATAACAACCATAAGGAATGCATACCACATATAATCCTCCATATTATGAGAATAAAGTTATAAAAACACCCATTAACTTGGAACATAGTTATGGTCAAGGTTTTAAAATCTTAAGAAAACAAGGATGTGACATAAAGAATGAACATGAGATCCAATCCCTTTTGGAACAAACACCATTGGAAGACACTAAAGGAGAAGGTTACCAAGATCCTTCAACCAAGAAATCCAAAGTCCATGGTCCCCTTAAGAAATTACCATTCCTACATCCTATAACCAAGACTGAATAGGCCTTAGACACACTTATCAAACTAGGACGTATTAAATTTCCACCCATCCATGACCGAGAGGATAAGAAAGGAAAGAGTAAAAATATGTTTTATTGTGCATATCATAGAACACTTGGACATATTATAGATGCACATCATTATTTAAAGAGGAATTTAAGAGAATTTGATCCTTATGGGGATCAAATTGAACACATAATAGATTAACATTCATTTGATTTACTCCTTGCCATGTGGTAGTTGTAGTATCAAACAATTTACTCACTACCATCCATGAGGGTATAAAATTAGCTTTATGAAAATCATTTTTTATTTTGGAATGAGTAGCATATCATAATCCATTTGGCTCACCTTTTTCCCTATACTTGGGGGCAAAGGGTTAGGTAGTCTTGCATAGGAGTATTCATTATAGCAAGGGATCCCTCATTTTTCTCCTTAAAAAGTTAGTGTAGCAAGTACACTAACATTTTAAGGGGGGCATATAGTCCCTCACTCATTGTTTGCATAAGAAATAGTCCCTTCTTAGTGATGATAGTATACATCTCCTAGGAAGTGCGACCTTTTCAATCAAATTTTGGCCTTCTTCATCTATGCGAGTGTCTCTTTAGTGGTAATATTGGGCTTGATGTCCTCTAAGAGTGTGACCTTTCTTGGCATATGATTATATCCTTTGTGGTAATACTACGTCTAGTATTCCTTAATGTGTGATATTTTTTATTCCTTGACTTGTCATTTCTTGGTGGTGATGTCATGTGAAATATTCTCGAAGGTGTGACTCTTGTGGTGGTTTTTCCATAACATCCTTTGAGTTTTTAGCCCTATCCTATCATTTTTTATGCACCCTTTGAGGTGATTTTTTTTCGTCTCTTGAGAAATTAAACCTTGTGCACCCCTTGAGGTGATTTTTGTTCATCCCCCAAGATGTTAAACCTTGTGCATCCCCCGAGGTGAGTTTTGTTCATCCCTTGAGATGTTAAACCTTGTGCACCCCCCGATGCGAGTTTTGTTCATCCCTTGAGATGTTAAACCTTGTGCACCCCCCGATGTGAGTTTTGTTCATCCCTTGAGATGTTAAACCTTGTGCACCCCTTGATGTGAGTTTTGTTCATCCCCAAAGATGTTAAACCTTGTGCACCCCCTAAGGTGAGTTTTTCCCATCCCCCAAGACAATAGACCTTGTGCAACCTTGAGGTGAGTTTTTTCCATCCCTTGAGACGTTAAACCTTGTGTACCCCTTGAGGTGAGTTTTTGTCCATTCCCCGAGACATCAAACTTGAGAACCCTTTTAACATGGCCACCTAGCATAACACACCTTGATTTCTAGTGGATCCATGTGTTTTATGAGTGATGTGGCATAACAAAACTTGATAATCCTCATGGGATATAACATTTATTTGATGGATGATGTTTGGTATTTAAGATAATTTAAGATTGAGGTCTTTTTGCCTTACCAAATCAAATATTTTAGTAGTAATCTTATGTTTGTGTGTGTGTTTCTTTTGTTATTTTCTTCATGTTTTCACTATATCTACATCATGTTTGTTTTCATTTCATAATCATCTTTATGTTCCATCATTTCATGTGTTTTCATCATGTATGCTTCATTTTTTTTGACATGTATGTTTGTGTATGTTGTCTTGCTGAATATCATACATGTGAGTTCCTTTACATGCTTATGTTAGTTTTCCATGGGATCTTGGATCCTAGGGGATTGATCACCTCTATATATCCTTAGTCATCCTATCTCCTCAACATTCAGACAATCAAACCCCTCTTGACATAGATTTTCTACCTTAGTGTGAGTCTAAGCGTAAGTTCATACTCACTAAAGTGGGGACTAAATGTAGCATCATAAATTGTCACCCTTGACAATTGCACACTATGATTTTTCTCCCCTTAAATTATTGATCATAGAATTGAGTCCCTAATTTCCTAAATTATGCATTCTATAGCCCATTTTTACCACATTCTAAGAAATTGCAAGCATTGAACAAATGCAATAAATTAATGTTTTTCCCTTGATACATTGTGTCCATGAAAATAGGGCCAAGACCCATATGCCCATGGGCATATGGGTCCTCCTATTCTATCGGGTATAAAATTTTAATATGTTGGAGTAACAATTTTAACATTCAAAATTCAAATTTCAAATGTCGGCTATCGAGATTTAATTCTCGAGAAATCAGAGAAATGCTTATAAATACCTAGTTATTACATCATTTTGAAATCTAATAAGAATTCATAAGAAAAAACTATTGTCAAGATTGTTCAAGAGAAACATTTCAAAATATCATTGTAGCAATTCAAGATACTAACATCATGTCAAATCTTATGTGAGTTTATGTGTGTTAATGTTATCATTGTTTTGTGAAGGCTAACACTTTTGTTGGTCTCCAAAGAATTCAAGAAAATCAAGTAAGCAAGATCAATACCTTGAGGTGATGTGCATGACTTCAGTCCTTCAAGGAAGCCATTGAAGGGTGGTGAGTTGCAACACTTTGTGATTTCATCATTCCTTCCTTTCCATAATATCATTTTATTCCTTCCTTTCCATTATCATTTTATCTTTGACATTGCCATTATGGAAGTAGAAACACTTAAATGGGGTTTGACTAAGGAAAGCTCCTAAATGGCCCAACATTTTCCCTCTCTTTGTATGTGTAAATTTTGGGTTTGAAGAGGATTGAGGGAAGCTTGAAGACAAATTGTTCATTTTTGCATTTGAAGCCTAACATCTTGTCAACAAATCAAAAATCACCTATAAAATTTTCCGACATCATTCTGACAACTTTACAACTAGAAACTAAAAGCTCAAATCTGTCATCAGAGGACCCCAAAAGCAAAGCATGACACCTAATTAGAGACCCACACACCCCTAGGCATCCCAGTCCTTTCATGCATACCATAACCAATTTTCTAAGACAAGTACACATTCTTTGTTTCAATTTGTTATTTGTTAGGATCTTGAATTTTTCATATTACTTGTCATATAGTCTAATTAGGATAATCATAAAAAATCATTTTTAGTCCATTTCCAAGACTCAAAAAGATCAAATCCAGGCCCGATTGACTCACCTTTATGGTTGAAAGTCAATCTATTTGCCTTGTTGATTTGAATCCTAATGAAACCTTAGGAAAAGGTGGAATTGACTTTGGGTTTTGGACACTAAACCCCCCAAATCCAAATTTTCTATGTTTCAAGTACATATGGTGTTAATCCATGATTTTGCAACCACATTTTCTTTAATGAACAATAATCCTGCAGAATTCAAAAATTAATAAAAAGAAAACATGTGCCATAATTTATGCCATTTTCATAGCTTCCCTCTTCCTTATTGAATTTTACCTTGCAGATTAGTGAAAAAGGTTTGCTAAGTGGGAGGAACTATATTAAGCATGGGTTCACTTAAGTAATTTATTTTTAACACATGAAAAAAAGTATTTTAAGTGATCGTATGAAATCTATTTACAAATCTTATTTCAATTGATAATTGGATTCATGACATCATGTATAGTACGTTGTGCAATTTTCAATATCAAGTTATCAAATCAAAACATTTTGCTCACTTCAGATTAAAAATCACGAAAGTACATATGGCTTTAATTCGTAATTCCACAACCACATTTTCTTTAATGAACAATAATCTCATGATTGCAAAAATCAATAAAAAGAAAACAATAAGATAATTATTGAATTGTTACATTAAAACAACATAGAATAAAGATGTAATAATATAAAACTAATATTAATAGAAATAATATAAATATATACATGTTGACATTTATCTATTTGATAATGTAGTACGTGTAAAGGTGCTTACAAAATGTACATAAGAAAGTTACTAAAAAAATTATGCTAGTAGCAGAATGCAATATTCACATATATTTATCAAAATTATGATAAATCTCTTCACATAAATTTATCAAAATTATGACAAAACTTCATTCCTCCGAAAATCCTATCCCATGGTGACTAAATGATGATGTCCCACTAAAGTGACATTAGAAAAATTTAAGAAGCATGGAATATCCCTTGGTGTAGGGATTCCCATTCCAATGTGTGCATAAGCCAAAACACCCCCTAGGCCTCCTAGATAATCATGTCGAACCATCAAGCTCACCAGGAACAACACATCAATCTGCAGAACTCCAATGTCTAGTAAAGAAACCACAAACCATGAAGAAATATTGGTGTTCACCCGATATCTATTTGCTACTTCTATAAATTTGAAGCTCAACACCATCTTGATAAAGACTATATTCCATTTGCTACGTGACCTAAAAGTCTGTGTAAGTCTTTGGCTAGTAATTTCTCCTAGGATGGCTAATTATCTTCAAGGACTAGTTAGAAAAATTGGTGTATCAAATTCCATAACAATTTTTGAACCAAATATTTAATCAAGATTATGATGAACTTCATCAGTAATTCCAATTGAATTTATGGAATATTTTAGACCTTGGTTTTGCATCCCACTATGTTGAAGCATGAGTCAATAGTTAAAACATTTAATATAAAAAATATTGCATAATTTGATCAAGGATATTAATCTTGTTTTTGAAAAGTTAAACAACATTTACGGGGCCCTGTACCCCTCACAATGAGCCACTAGGGCCAAAAAGGAATGAAACAACAACAGGAAAATTAATAGAAAAAACCACAGAGACAGCCCTGGGACAGCACACTGACAGTCGAAAAACAGTCGACAGACCACCAACAAGCGCAGCTAACTGGCCTCGTCCCAGTTCTTGATCAGGAGGTCCACTGCCTCATCGCCCACCCATTCTTTGTTTTCCTGGCTATTATTCCTCTCCAGTTCCTCTTTTATGATATTTGATAGCCCACTAGTAACAAAGTGGCTCAGTTTCATAGTAAAGCGGGTCAAGCCCCTAAATCTTTTGTCCAGGGTGTTCAATCTCTTCACCACCATATCCGAATCTTCCCCAGTATCCCTAGTCTCCTGCATCTTACCAGGCTCAGTCACCAACAGAGTGTGTGAGTCAGAGCCATGGCAAGGAGTCTTGCTGTCCATCGAAATAGGCAGGGGCTTCTCCCCCAAATCATCAGTCTCATCGTCAGACTCTTCCTCCTTATAACCCTTGCTGTCCGACTGCTCCACCTCCGAGTCCTCAATAATCAGTCTCTTTTTGCTGTTCTTGGCCAGCCTCCCCGATCTCCTCCTACCACTTTCCCCACTAGTCAGCTCCGTGGTCCCAACAACCGTTTCCCCTCTGGAGTCAATCCCAACCACATTCCTGCCCTTTCCCTTGCCTTCCTTAGCAATCGTAGCCTGCAAACCTTTCTCCTTGCCCATCTTCGGCTTAGTGACATTAGCAACCATGTCAACCTGGGTGGCCTTTAGCTCATAGAGCCCTTCCACTGCCCTAGCATGAGCCAAGCCTAACCCACCCTTAACTTCTTATTGGCCACATTGGTTTTGATACTCCCCACATTATCAACAACAGGCTTTCAAGGAGGGCTCATGGACTCGACCGGGGAGATGTGAATCAAAGAAATGGGATCAATATTCTCAACACAGACAGAGATGACTTTAGGCAGGCAGAGGGCGAGATGAAAGTGGTACAGGCGAAAGATAAGCCCTTGATGGAGTGGGAGAGGCAGGAGGTCACCAGGATTATGACAGACCGCCGCATTACATTTATCCACCGAGCTCTCTAGGTCCATAAGAAGGAAAAATAGAAAGCTAAGCAACATTTTATGTCTGAGATGGTTAAGCAGAGGGAAGTGATAGAAAAAACAAGTTTTGTACCTACCTTCCAGCGTCACATATTTCATTAGAGCCATGCAGACCATATCCCACGGCTTGGGGAGCTCAGCTCTTTCAAACCCCGCTTGACTCCTGACCGGAGTCTCCTCTCCTCTGAAGAAAGCCTTAAGGCTCTTGTGGTCTGGATTTTTGGTGTGCTTAGGGTATTTTTTCCCTTCGCAGCTCAAGCCCGTGGCCTGCGCAATGACCTCCTCGCTAACTTCAAATGAAATCCCCCCAATAGAAACCCTTCTATCCTTCCAAGAACATGCAAATTTTCTCGAAAGGATGGCCGACCAAACGCTCCATGAGTGGGGCAATACCTCCCTCAACGCAGATATGCCAGACCAGAGGGTTATTCTGGAATTCATCACAGCTATCCAGCTCCATCCGAACCCTATCTCCACCCATACTGTCAGGAAGATCAGGAAAAATTCTGAAATGCAAAAAAAACCAGAGCCAAACATTGCGCACAAAAAACAAACAAGGATGTTTAATGCAGGGCTTACGACAATTAATCCCCTCAAGCCATTTACACGCGTGGAGGGGAACTAAGCAACAATGAGAAAAGACACCGCAATTGATGATTTTTTGATACCAGAGAAGGAGCCAAAAGTTGGCGGAAAGGCATGAAAGGCACAAAATCCCATGCAAATAACCCAACAAGCTAACATTAGTAATCAACCAAACAAAGCCAAAGGAACCACCAGTTAAATTAGCCAGTACAAAACCTCTAGAATACAACCAGTACGCATCTTGGATGGTCCCATCATTATTCATACACTCATATCTCCAAAAATAATTAGGAGGTAAACCAAGTACCCTTTTCTCCCAAAACTTAATACTCAGAGTACCATCATCCTCCCGAGAAGCAATCACGGCATTCCAAATAACCCATATCACATCACCAAATCTAGGCTTGATCACATCAATAACGTTTCCTCCCTGCCATCTCATCATCATATTTTTATAAGCTATACCCATTCTCCCATCCCAAAGAAACAACACGTGAATGCCCTTTCCCCTACTCCACACCCTCTCATCTTTTCCCATGGCACTCCACCTGTCCTTCATACCCCAAAAGGCATTAATTCACCACCACACCCAAAAATGCCAGTGGGCCCCCCCCGTCAGTCCTCGTCATCTAGAAGTTGTAAGTCATTATTTACCATGTAAGCCTTTTCCCACTCGATCAAAGCTTGAATGTTTGGCGGAAATTGTTCCGGTTTCCTCCAACATCTAGCCGAGTCCCACCCCAAGCCAAGATTTGCCAACGCATCCGCCACACTATTACCTTCTCTGTAAATATGAGTCACTTTTTTGTCTCTTAATTTAGTCATGAGAAAACTAGCATCCAATAAGATGTCCTTGGTGTTCCAACCTATGAATCTTTCCTTTTCCACAACATCCGTCACCACCTTGGAATCTCCCTCAATGTGAAGATTAACAATTCCTAGAGAGACAACAATTTTGAGACCCATGAACAACGCATGAGCCTCAACAACAAGGGCCGACTGAATCCCTATGCCACCAACAAACCCTGCCACCATGTTGCCCATAGAATCTCTTATAATCCCACCTATAATTGCCCTTCCTGGACTCCCTTTAGCAGCACCATCAAAATTAATTTTAAACCATCCACAATCCGGAGGCTCCCATTTGGTGTTCCTCATAGCTAATAGTTTCCCATTGTCAAAGGCATTAGCATTTAGCTCCTGGTGCCATTTCTTAGCCATTTTTATTTCAAAGTCCCTCGGCCCAACCTCAGGAAGTTTTCCATCAAAGAGGAAGATATTCTCCTCTACGAGCCTAACACCAATCCCAAACACCTCCTTGGGGCTCCGCTTAGTATTCCTGAAGACCCGATTATTCCTTTCCTTCCATAAACACCAACCCAGGATAGGGGGGTTTGCCTCCAAATTTCACAAACTAGAGGATGCAAAAAATGCCCATTCCAGCCCATAATAAATGATAAAAGATCCTTGCTCATAACCCACTATACCTCAAATTTCTCATAGGCCATCCCCCAAACTTTAGCAGCAAACAGGCAGTGAAGCAAGAGGTGATTGATAGTTTCTTCCCCCTCTTTGCAGAGAAAGCATCGATTGGGAAAGCATAAACCCCGAATTCTCAAATTGTCATGGGTCAGAATCCTATTGTGACAAGCCATCCACCAATTTTTATTTTATTTTAGGGATCAAGAGCCTATTCCAAACTCTCCTCCAGTGTTCTTCCACAAGACTAACATTAGTCAGCAGACTGTAAGCGGATCTGACTGAGAGATCCCCCTGTTTATCTAAGGCCCAAAAGAATTCATCCTCTCTGTCATAGGAAGGAAGTCTAAACCTGGATAGTAACACCTGAATCGATCTAGCAAGATGACTAAGATCTTGCGAGTGGGGGCAACAAAGGGCTAGCTCTCTCCAAATCCTAGCACCAGGAGGGCCAGACACATAGTCACAGATATAAATCCCAAAGAATCTCTGAGCAGCAATCATCACCCTCCTAAATTTGGAAGCAGCCAAAGGGGAATCTAAGAGCCAAACGTCTTCCCATAATTTAATTTTGACCCCATTCCCCATTTTCCATTTTATCCCCTTTTTTAGCATACCTTGAATGCTACAAATACTCTTCTAGATAACTGAATCGAGAGGGTGGGATTCCAAAAGATAATCAATTAGAGGCCTGTTTTGAAGGTACTTGGCATTCAGAATTTTAGACTAGTCCTTGGAATTCCTTAAATGATCCCACCCTACCTTAGCAACCAATGCCCTATTAGAGGGAGCAATCTTCCTTATTCCAAGCCCTCCTTTAGATTTAGCCCGGCTGACTGTTTCCCATTTAACCAGAGCAATCTTCTTTTTCTCCTCAATCCCGGCCCAAAGAAAATTCCTTTGAATCCTTTCCAATTTTTCCACTATATACATAGGAATCCTAAAGATAGTCAAAAAGTAGGCGGGGATACCTTGTATGGCCGCAATAATGAGTTACAACTTGCCAGCATGACTAAGTAAGGATCCTTTCCACCCAGCCAACTTCCTTTGAACCCTTTCCAGAATAGAGTTCCAAAACTCCGGTTGAACCTCCTTGACAGTAAGAGGAAGCCCCAGATAAACCGATGGGAGAGAGTCACTGACACATCCAAGAATCGCAGTCACCCTATTTTCCAAATTAGGAGAGCAATTAAAGAAATAAATCTTACTCTTTTTGTAGTTGATGCACTGTCCAGAGCAGGAGGCATAGCTATTAAGACAGGCTTTCCATTTTCTAGCTTCCAAAACAGAAGCCTTCCCAAATAAGAAAGTATCATCCAAAAATTGCTGCATAACAATCAGACAGAGGGAGGTAGCTGCTCTAACACCAGATATGGAGCCCTCTGACAACAGACTGGTAAAATTTCTACTAAGCACATCAACAATAATAATAAAGAGGTAGGGAGAGAGAGGATCTCCTTGCCTGAGCCCCCTACCAGCAGAGAAGAACCTGCAGGGGGATCCATTAACCAGGACCGATAATTTAACAGTTCTAACATATTCCATAATGAGCTCAATGACCTGACTGTTAAAGCCAAACTTAGCAAGTACCTTAGGAATAAATTCCCACAAAACCTTGTCATAGGCTTTGGATATATCAAGTTTAAGCACCATTCCCGTATTATTACATCTATCCATAGAGTGGAATAGTTCATGGGTAGTCAAAGCAGCATCAAGAATATGCCTCCCCGGAACAAACCCCTTTTGAGTGTGGCTAATAAATTTGTCAAGAAGAGGTTTGAGATGGTTGACAAGAATCTTAGAGAAAATTTTGTAGATAGTGTTACATAGGCTAATAGGACGGAAGTCAGACATTGAAAGAGGCTCACTAATCTTAGGTATAAGAGCAATAAAATTGTGATTCATTTGTTTAAGAATCTTACCAAATTGGAAGAAATCTCTAGCCGCAAGAACTAGGTCCCAGCCTACAGTATCCCAAAAAAATTGAAAGAACCCCGGAGGAAACCCATCAGGGCTAGAAGCTTTGAATGCCCCTATGCTAAAAGTAGCCAGCCTTACCTCTTCCATGGAAACTTTCTTAAGAATGCTCAAGTTGTCCACTAGAGAGATGGACTCAGGAAGATGCCGGAGCATCCACTCATCCATATTCAAGTTTGGAACCCTTGTAGGGGCTGAGAGAGCCTCCTTGAAGTAATCATCTGCACAGGACTTAATAAGAGCTTGGTCAATAATCACCTCCCCAGAATTATTTAACAGTTTAGAGATTTGGTTCCTTTTCCGGTGTTTGACATCAGAGACATGGAAAAAGGAAGTGTTCCTGTCTCCTTCCTTCAGCCATTGGATTCTCGATTTTTGCTTCCAGAATACCTCTTCTTTTTTTAGAACTTTTTCCCATTCCATTCTGACATCCTTTTCCTGATTATTAATCCGTTGATTGACATCTCCCTTATCCATATCCTGCTGCAAGGTCCTCAACCTCCCCTCAAGCTATTTTTTTTCTTCTGAAAAACATCACCAAACACATTCCTATTCCAACCTTTAACCATCAGTTTAATATGTTTGAGTTTATAACATAGCCTAAACATGGGGTACCCTTGGAAAGAAATATTCCACCACTCAACAATTTTCATCTTGAAGTCGGGATGGGAGTTCCACATTAATTGAAACTGAAAGGGGTAGGGCCCACTAGAAGGGTGAATATTTGTGGTTAGTAGAAGAGGGTTATGGTCAGACACTGTCCTAGGAAGGGCGACAAGATTGGCACCTAAGATATTGGTCCAATCGGGAGAACATAGGAAATGGTCAAGCCTAACCTGAATCAAACCAGCACCTGCCCTTCTATTAGACCAGGTGAAGTGCTGGCCCTGAAGGTCAATATCGATTAACCCCGAAGAACCCATGAAGTTTGCCAGATCAGTCATGCTGTCCGTGTAATCTAGGAGACCCCCACTTTTCTCAGATGGCAATAAGGGAGAGTTGAAGTCTCCAGCCACCAGCCATCACCCACCCTTATTCATATTAATTTTAGACACCATATTCCTCCAAAGACAATTCCTCGAGTTTCTCTGGTTGGGAGAATAAATATTAATTATATACCAAACAACTCCATTAACAAAGAGCGAAACCTCAATGCTATTTTTACAATGGAATAATTCCTAGCCCTGCAAACAAGAAGGATTCCAAAGCATAGCCAACCCCCTGAAGGCTCCCTCAGCATCACTATGAATAAACAAAGCATTAGGCCAGATAAAGTTAACAACCTTTTCAAAATTTACCATCAACATCTTAGTTTCCTGAAGGAGGCAAACATCAATCTTATGCTCTATTATATAGTTCTTCAGGGCACACTGTTTGTGCGAACTATTAAGTCCCCAAATATTCCAAGACAAAATCCTCATCTCAGACCTTTTTTTGAGGACACCTCTAATGTCCTCTGCTTCCTTAGGGAAATTTCATTGGTCATTTCATGCATTCTAGTGGATCTCTGCGAGGGTCTCCCAGGCTTGGAATCCCCTCCCACATCTGCCTTCTTCTTTCTACCCTTCTTCTTAGGCATGGTCCATATCCCTCCCTCTTCAGCTTTCTCCAACTTTAAGCATTCCATATTATCAATAGATTCTTCAACCAATCTGGAACTCTCTTCCTCCCAGATTTCACCTTCTTCAACTAGATCCCCACAGGTCCCCAAAGTAACAGGCAGCGGATCAACAGCCGAAGAGCCAGGGCCACAACCCTTATCAAGATCCTTAATAGACATGGCGACAACAGTCGATGATCCAGGATCTTGAGGCACTGAACCCTCCCGAGATAAGGTTTCCAAAATCGCAGAGCCATTAGGTTTCAAAATAGGGTGAGAAACACCAGGTGAAGGAGGACTCAAAGAACGCATAGGAGACCGAAGCAAATTTGGAGGAACAATCTCCGAATCACCCGACGGCCTCGCAGCATCCTCAGTCGGGATCTTGGGGTCAGACGTAGACGCCTCCACAACCACCTTACAGACCGTCGATTTATTATCAGAGATAAGGTGCCCCGCTTTAGCACATCTTTGACAGTACACTATTGCGTTTTCGTAACAGATGGGTTGAACCCAGTTTCCCAACTTGGAGCAAAGCTTGATAGAATTTGGGAGAACTTTATCAACTCAAATGTTGACACAAAAATGAGCAAATACTAACCTTGATTTAGATTTAGTGACCACATCTGAAGTAACAAATTGTCCCAATGAGTCACCGACAGCCTTAAAAATAGCTTCATCCCAGAACTCAAGGGGTAAGCCCAGCAGCTGCACCCAAATAGGGGCCGACATGTTAAGGTCTACAGCAAGGTCAAACCCAGGCTTCCACCTGCACAAAGCCAAACTGTGTTTCCTGTAAACCCACGGGCTCGACGATAAGGTATGCACCAAATCCTCGGCAGTAGCAAAATGTAGACACATAAAAATGTCCTCGTAATCATTTTTAAATCATTTCACATTTCATTCAATTATCCATATATTATAACCATTTATTCATAAGCATTTATAGGCATCTATAAGCATTATTCATAAAATCATTTGATCATTTATCATTTACCATTTAAGCATAAATCACTAAAATATCATTGAATCATTTAATAATCTTTCCATTTATCCATTCATCTCATATTCATATTTTATGCATTTCCATTCAAATATTATACTCATAAAACCCATGTCCATAATCACTTCATTAAAACCATTTTCATAATAATTTATCCACCATAAAATATTAATATGTTAGTGCATTTACACATTTCATGCATTTGCATATTCATTTAAAATATCACAAATATTCATTAAATTATTCATTTACCAACTACATGCATTTATCCATTTCAATATTTTATCTTACCCATCTCATGCATGTGGGATATTTTCCTCCATGCCAATCTCTTATCCCACACTCCCTCCACAACTTGCATTCACCCTAAAGATTCCTATTTAAACAAGACTCTCTTCTCATTTTGACCCCTACACGAATTTGGAATACTTTTTCCCACTCACCATAGCCTCTTGCTGCATTTTGTGCTCACAAAAATCTGAGAGCAAATGCATAAAATAAGATCTTGGTGAAAGGGAGACAATGGAGTTATGTTCTTTTAAGTGCAGATTTTGATTTCTTTTAAGCAAGTTTGTGATCTTAGTGTAGTTGCTTGTTTTTGCTGGTTTGCATTTAAATTAGAATTACTCTATTGATGTGGGCTGAAATGATGGTTCTTACTCCATAGAAGCATTCTCATTTATGCATCTTTGTCAAATTCCATAATTTGAATCTTATTTGGGTGCCTGATATTTTTTGCAGGTTTAGAGTTTGCAGCAAACAAATTTTTTCCATTTCTATTTTAAATGTTTCTGCAATAACTGTATTTATTTTTTGTAGGCTATTTTGAGGTATTCTGATGCATTATGTCAAAGGATTCATTTGCCATGTCCACGTGTTCATCAGTCCATCAGAGCATTGCTGCATGTTTAAGATTTTAAAATTAAGTTTTCAGTTTAGTTTAATTTTTAATTTTTAGTTTTAAATTTAAGTTTTAGTTTAGTTTTAGATTAATTTTGACTTAGTTTTTAGATTAATTTTGATTTAGTTTTTAGACTAATTTTTAACTTAGTTTAGAATTTTAGTTTCTAATTTCATTTAGATTTTTAATATTTAGATTTATTGTTTAGTTTATATTTTCTTCTTTACTTTTTAATTTAGCTTTAATTTAGTGTAGTTTCTAATTTTCCATTTAGTTAGATTTATTTTATTTTATTTTAGAGTTTTTTTTTTTTTTAAATGTAGATCTTAAATGTAATTTTAGATTTAAATTAGATCTTAATTTAGATTAGATTTTAATTCATTTTAATTTAGATTTTAATTTAGAATTAATTTTAAACTAACTTTAGTCTAGATTTTTTATTTTTATTTTTTATCTAGATTTAAATTAACTTTAGATTTTGATTTAGATTTTAACTTTTAGTTAGATTAACTTTAATTTTAATTTTAATTAGATTAATATTTATTTTAAATTAGATCTTAATTTTAATTAGATTTAGATTTTTTAAGATTTAAATTTTAACTTAGATTTAGCTTTTAGTTCTTAGTTTGGCTTTATCTTTTTAAATTAGATTCTAACTTTAAATTTAGAATAATGTTAGTTTTCGTTTTAGTTTAATTTTAGTTTTGGGTCTAATTTTATTAATTTGGGTTCTCTTGCAGGTTCGTTTGGCAAAGAACTAAAAATCAAAATATACGCTTGACAAAGATTGAAATCAAAACTACTAACAATATTTGGTGCAAAACGATTGACGAAGACATGATTTTGAAACCAATTGTCCTTTAAATTAGAAAACACTTCAATTGGTGCTTTAAAAATGAACAATTGTCTTCTCAAATCAGTTTAACTAGGGGTTCAATGAATATTGTTTGCTATGCTTGAAGGTGGTAGGTGATTATGCTCTCACCTTGTGCAAACTAGGTGATCAGAAAGCCAGACCCATCTATTTTATGTGTTACCCCGATTCAATAATCGAAGTATCCTCTCCCCTTGCACACTTGTGTGATCCTGGGTGCAAGAGAAATGGTTATTGACTCTAGAACTTGGGCCTGCCTTGGTGGGAAAAAGTACTCACCCCAAGGTGACTCAAACTGGCAACGGAGCTTTTTGGCCAAGCTACCCTCGACCGGTATATAAATGTGAATCATAAGGGAAAGCCTAGGATTACGAGTGCGGATATGTCATACGGACCAAGTAGTACTCCCCAAAACCCTGTTGAGCGTAACCTCTTCAGGCTGGAGTGCCTCCTAAATGAAGCTTAATCTTGTGCCCCATGTATGGCCACTCGAACGGGGGTCCCAAATTAAAAACCTTTGTGTAGTTGCCAAAATCCTTCTATTTGCTAGCGCAACACCGGTCGGTGTGAAGGCATCCACATCTTCGCAATTTTTAGTAGAGGTGATCAATCTGCCATGGGAGTTTCATGGGGGTTGGAAGCTTGGTTGGCCTGAGAAGTGAGTGCACTATAAGGGGGATCCCGTGCAGCCAAGCTTCTATATTCACATGCTAAGAATATGCAGTTGGGGAAACCCACATGGAATCTAGCAGATATTGTCGTTTCCAACCTTAGGATTTGTGCTTGTATTGTTAAACTCAAACACTTTGTTTGCTATGTCTTGCGTGTGTGTTCCAAAATAGACCTCAAATAAACATCACACCTAGTAACTTGCAACATCTCAAACTTTGCAAACCTCAAAGGGTCCAACAACACAAACATACAACGTGAACCTATCACTTGGATTTCTTGGGGTCATCATCCTTTAGTTTTGATCTTTCAATCCTTGCATTCCACCTAGTCCTTGCATTCCATCTAGTCCTTGCATTCCATGTAGACTTTGTATTCCACCTAGCCCTTGCATATCCATACATATTCATATCCATTTCATCCTAGTCCTTGCATATTACTAGTCTTGCCTACATAGGTGACATTACATAGTCCTTGCATATAGATAACACTCCACCTAGTTCTTGCATGTTCAACCCCTTTGCATATCAAGACCATCTCACCTAACCTTTGCATGTTCTAGGAATCTAGTCCTTTGCATATTCATCATTGATCAAACAAAACCCTTAGATTGCACTTAGGCTACTCTTCCTAGGTCTGAAAATCAAACCATTGGCTATCTATCACCCGTATCACTTGAGGTTCATCATCCTTGAGTTAGGGAACATACCATTATCCTTGAGTAGGGCAATCCTTTTGGAGTCCATCCTCTCCTACATACCCTCTCTTGATCATTGGTCCTTGTGTCTATCTATCATAACACAAGTAAAGCCTTTACATCATAACCAACTTTGGACCTAGAGTTGCCTTTGAGCTCTTGCATTCTTAGCTTTTCATACCATACCTTACCACTTCCATATCTCATCTTAGAATCATATCCTTTTCATTGCATCCTAGTCTTAGGTCTCATACATTACCTTGGATTGAAAATCAAAACAATCAACTATGACCCCTAGAACAAGAGCAAAAATGTTTCAAGAAGAAGGGAACCCTTGGGGAAGAGACTTTGATGGCAAAGATAACATTAGTGTTGCAACTAGAGAAACAAATGAAACTGATGATGAAGAAATAACCAAATCCGATATAGAAGAAGCACTTAAGGATCATAGATTCACTAAACTTCTTACGGAGGTAGTCAAACGTAACCCACAACAATACTTCAAAGCCCTTATTGATGAAGGAATCAAAATGCCTCTTGATTTTGACATGTCACCGCTCACGATGAATGACCAACCTGAATCTACTGGATCTAAACATCCCAAAACAAACAATGATGGTAGAATCAAAGATCATAGACCCTTTTATCTACAACCAGGTTACAAGCGATCTTCAAAGACCTCAAAACCCACACCAACAAATGATCCTATTTTGGATGAGCTTAGAACATTGAGACAAGAATTGGACACCCTTAAGAACCATAAATCATCATCTCATAAGTTCTCCATTGAAGATATATGTCCTTATCCCTTTGATCCAAGCATACCAATGCCACCTTTTCCTAACCATTGGGACATACCAAAAATTGACAAATATAATGGAAAAGGGGATCCTAAACATCACTTAAGACAATTTTGTGCTACTACCATGGAATTTGCAGTTGATGAAACATACATTATGAGATTATTCCCCCGTATTCTAGGAGGAGAAGCTATGGAATGGTTTTCACAATTACCCCCAACCATCAAATCCTTTCAAGAATTGGCTGATAAATTTGTCTCCAATTATAGTTTCAATTGTGACTTTAAAGTGACCATGACAAACCTTTTCAACACCAAACAAAAACCAAGTGAATCTTTTGTGTCATTCTTGCAAAGATGGAGACATTTAACAAAACGATTACCTTATGTCATTCCTGATCAAGAATTGGTTGACCTCTTTTGTCGAAATTTGAACAAAGAAATCAGAGGGAACTTCGCCTCAAATGCTTGGATTCCTTTGATGATGCCATAGAAATGGGATTCCAAATCGAACAAACTCTCATTGATGATGGAACCATAAAACTTAATAATGATAGAGATCAAAAATCAAATTCAAACAATAAGACACCTTTTTGGGTAAAGAACAAGAATATAGTCAATGACGGAGTTGTTGATGCAAAAACAACTAAAACATCATCGCCTGTTTATAACCTCAAAGGTTCATCTTTCGATAAAGGAAAAGAAAAACAGAGAAGTTTCCCTAAACAAAATTTTACACCATTGGGACAATCACTTGAATCCGCATTAAAAGAACTTCTTGAAATCAATATTATAATGCTACCTGAAATAAAGGAAAATAATCCACAAGTCAAACCCCCATGGTGGAATGAGAATCACTTTTGCGACTATCATAGACATAAAGGACATAAGACTAATAGTTGCAATAAACTTCAACATCTAATACAGGACCTTATTGATGATGGTAAGATAGTGGTTGATGGACACACTCCTTCTGGTAACTTTGATCGCGAGGTGTTTAAGAACCCTTTCCCTCAGCATGATAAGGATAAAGGAAAGGCCCTTGAATCTGGTGATGGTGTAAACTATACTACTATTAAGTATGACTATACCATACATAACATCAGTGAGGTTGATAATCATGTAAACACTTTCATTATAAAAGGAAAAGCACCTGATTGCAAGGTTACTACCCGTAAAGGCACAATCACCCTTAGAGGTCCTAATTCAAAACCCACTCCACCAGCTTCACAGTATAACCTCATAGAGCATTTAGGAAAAACACCCGCGCAAATTTCCATACTTGAGTTGCTACGCCTATCTCCTGAGCATAAAGCTATCCTAGATAAAGCGCTTGCTACTGCTATAGTGCCTACAAACCTACATGTAGACCAATTCCAAGCCATGGTGGGACATATCACCTCACCTTACACTATCACTTTTATTGAAAGTGATGATTCATGCCCTCGACAACCGCATAATGCAGCTTTACACATTGACATCCTTATCAATAATGCCAAGATCAAGCGAGTTCTAATAGACGGAGGAGCCGGTCTTAATATTTGTACCCAAGAATTGATCACAAAATTAGGGTTTTCTGAAAATGCAGTTGATCCAAGGAACAAGATCACCATAAAGGCATATGATGAAGAGGAACTCTCTTCTAAAGGATTAGTTACTCTACCAATCAGAGTCAGCCCTGTGGTAAAGGATGTGGTTTGCCAAGTCCTTGATCTCCCGCTGACCTATAATATCCTCCTTGGAAGACCTTGGATTCATGCAATGCAAGCAATACCTTCTACATACCACCAGTGCATTAAATTCCCACACAATGGTGTTGAAATCACAATACAAGGAGATCCCAACCCTTTCATGGACTGCCATAATCTAAGTCCTAAAACTGAAATCACAATCCCAAGCAATCGTGAGTCATTTCCTTCCCAAGCATATGTTGATCCCGAGTCCTTAAAAGCATCCTCCTCAAAATCCAAGGAAGTTGAAACCAAAATACAAGTAAAAGAACAAGGGGTGGGAGAATATACTTTGAATCATGCCCTTTGCATTGGAAAGTTACCTTTATCTCCCCATACCTATGGAAAACCACAAATGACTAAGACCACATTAGATGCAGAGTCTACAGTGACTTGTAAATTAACCAATCTCAAAAAATGGGGAGTCCTCTCTAATGAAGTAGAAGAAGCTGATCTTCTGAAATGGCTATACAAAGATGAGGATACAAAAAAAGAACAAACTGAAATAAAGATACCTGTTGGACAATATGGTAAAGGTTTTGATCTTATGAAACAAATGGGATATGATGGTAAAAGTCCTCTTGGCTTACAAAAATAGGGTATCTTGGAGCCAATACAACCTACTCATATGCAAAAAGTCCCTGGTTTAGGATATGATGCGCAGAAAGATAAGACCTTGAGTACCACATGTACTTCAAGTAAGGAAGTAGAGTCCTCTAATGCTACACAGACAAACGAGGAAAGTACCATCGATGAATTCATTGACATTTATGACTATGATAGTATCCCTACCCCTGAACTTGATCATAACATTTGTACCCTTGAATCCATTCAAAATCTTGATTCAAATCATGACCCTTTACCCTTGGTTCACCCCGAACTCATTGATTTAGATTAGAAGGGACCCCCACAACTGGATGTATTTCAAAATGATGAGGCAATCATAAACTTTCTGGGAGCCCGAGAAGATACACCTTTTGAGGATCATAAGAAAGGTTTCACCATAGAACTCAACAGTGTGGCTTACTTTGGGGAGGGTACCAAGCCTTTCAGTCGCAAAATTATTGAAAATATAAATAGGTCTTCTAGTGAAAACCACCCTGTGGCGCTATTAGACATAAAAAAAGTAAAAATAAAGGACGTATCCAAGGGTGAAAACCTCTCTGAGGCGCCCGAGGATGGAAGGCTTGACACACTTCCCTTAGCAGTATATCATGAAAATTCATCTATGCTAGTGGAGAAGACAATACCAGCTAACTGGGGTACAGAAGAAAAACCAAAGATAATTCACCTAGCAGAATCATTAACACTTGAAGAGAGAATAGAGCATATACAGTTTTACAAGGAAAGACAAGTCAACCTTGCATGGTCTTATGCAAATATGCTAGGACTTGATCCAGATCTAGTCATGCATCACTTGTCTTTGCCACCGGGGGCAAAACCTGTTAAACAAAAGTTGAGAAAAATGCACCCGCATATTGCTCTATTGGTAAAAGCCAAATTAAAAAAGTTGTTAGATGTGGGATTTATAAGACCTGTTGACTATGCTGATTGGATTTCAAATTTGGTACCATTTTCAAAACTTGATGGGGGCATCCGAATTTGCACGAATTTTAGAGATTTAAACAAAGCTTGTCCTAAGGATGACTTCCCCCTTCCAAACATTGACATGATAGTGGATTTGATGGTAGGACATGAAATGTTATCCCTCATGGACGGTTTCTCAGGCTATAATCAGATTAAAATAGCTCTTGAAGATCAAATTAAGACAACATTCACTTGTCCTTGGGGAACCTTCTGTTGAAATGTCATGCCCTTTGGGTTGAAGAACACCGGAGCTACCTACCAACGTGCAATGACCACTATCTTTCATGAAATGATGCATACATATCTAGAGGACTATGTAGATGATTTGTTGGGAAAATCTTACACGAGAGCTGGACATCTAGAGATCATGGATAAAATTTTCACAAGATTAGAAAAATACAAAGTCCGATTGAATCCCAAAGAATGTGCCTTTGGGGTAACCTCTGGGAAACTCCTTGGATACATTGTCACATCTAAGGGAATTGAAACTAATCCTGCAAAAATAAAGGCTATACTTGAAATGCCTCCACCTAAGAATATCAGACAGTTGAGATCATTACAAGGAAAACTTCAGTCTATTTGGCGCTTTATATCACAACTCGTAGATAAATGTCAACCCTCTCAACATCTACTACACAAGAATGTTCCATTTAGATGGGATGACAAGTGTGAACAAGCTTTTCAGAAAATCAAAGAGTATCTGATGACACCGCCAGTATTGGTACCTCCCACAGATGACAAACCTTTAATTATGTATATATCCACAACCACCACAGCACTGGGGGCACTTTTGGCACAACATGATTATGAAGGAAATGAATATGCTATCTATTACATTAGTCGCACTCTAGTGGGATATGAGCTCAATTATAGTTCTATTGAAAGAGCATGCCTTGCCATAGTTTTTGCATCACAGAAGTTGCGACATTACATGCTTACACACTAGACAAAGCTCATTGCAAAAATTGATCCTCTTAAGTACCTCTCGAGCAAAGTAGCACTCACGGGTCGATTAGCTAAATGGGTTATGATTCTCAGTGAGTTTGATATTGAGTACGTAAAAAGAAAAGCAATTAAAGGACAAGCTATAGCAGATCAACTCGCCGATGCTCCTGTGACAGATAATCATCCTCTTATTACCGAATTTCCTGATGAATCAATCTTCAACATGGAATCTACACATCTGTGGACTTTATATTTTGATGGCTTCTTCACACAAGGTGGTTCTGGTGCTAGAAATCTCTTTGTCACTCCGAAAGGGGATTGTATACCTAAAGCTTACAAGATACAATTTCCATGCACCGACAATATTGCATAATATGAGGCCTTACTTTCTGGGCTTCGTATTGTGGTATAATGGAAAATCCTAGAGTTGAGTGTTCTTGGTGACTCTCAGCTAGTGATCAAACAAGTTAATGATGACTACAAAACAAAAGATGAAAAATTAATGCCTTACAAAAGAATGGTGGATGACTTCAAGGCCTATTTCACATCAATTTCCTTTGAGAAAATTCCTTGAGATAGCAACCAGGCTGCTGATGCAATGGCAACAATTGGTTCACTTATAGAAATGCCACGCAATGCTACCTACTATGAGTTCTTGGTAGAGCCTCTTTTGGAACCTGCTTACAATATACCACAATCTGAAATGATCTGCCTTATTGTTGGTCCTAATTCTCAATGGTATGGCGATATTTATACCTATCTCCAAGATAACACCTTGCCATCGGATCTATCCACTAAATCCCGTAAAACCTTTATCCGTCAAGCTTCCCGCTACGTAATCTTAGCCAATACCCTTTACCACCGAGGTCTTGATGGTACTTTACTTAGATGTGTTGAGCATCATGAGAGAAAAACTGCTTTACGAGAAGTACATGAAGGTATATGTGGGGCACATTCTAGCGGTCCTACCTTAGCCAATAAACTCTTGCATATGGGTTATTATTGGCCTACAATGGAAACAGATGCTTATCAGTTTGTTAAAAAATGCAAGCAGTGCCAAAAACATGCAAACTTGATACATGCTCCTGCATAGGAATTACAGTCTCTTGCTACACCATGGCCCTTTTATCAGTGGGGACTCGATCTCATGGGCAAGATCCATCCACCTTCATCCAATGGTCATAAGTTCATTCTCGTTGCCATAGACTATTTCACAAAATGGATTGAAGCCATTCCTGTCACTCATATCACTGGAAAATAAATAGCCACTTTCATACTGAACTACATCATCTGCCGCTATGGTGTTCCTTTATCCATCATCACAGATAATGGACATCCATTCAAAAATCAAGATGTCCGTGAACTCTATGAGAAATTCCATATACACCATCATTTCTCCACACCTTACTATCCTCAAGGTAATGGCCAGGCTGAGGCCTCTAACAAAACCATTCTTAAAATTCTCAAAAAGACGGTCAATGAAGCTGGTCAAGATTGGCATATTCAACTGAATCCTGCCTATCGCACAAGTATCCGCACTCCTACAGGTGCTACCCCGTATGCCCTTGTATATGGATCTGAATCCATCTTTCCCATCGAGGTCGAGTTACCCTCTTTGCGCGTCTCCTTGCACAATCACATCAGTGATGAAGAATACCGAGTTTCCTGTTTACAGGAATTGGAGCTATTAGATGAACGAAGAAAAATTGCTTTTAACCATCTTAGAGCATATCAACAATGAATGAGTTGAAGTTATAATCAGAAAGTGAAAACACACACATTTGAGGTTGGAGATCTTGTCCTTCGTGAAAATCCTTGCAATCAACAAGACAGAGAAAAGAAGGGTAAATTTGAGCCTAACTGGTTGGGTCCATACGTTATCACTGCTGTGTATGGATCTGAGGCATATCAGTTATCTACTCCAGAAGGTGAATTGCTTAATGACCCCATCAACAGTATGAACATTCACAAGTTTTATACTTGAGTGCTTTAGAGGTTACACTCTTTTAAAGTCCTGAAAAAAATACAAAAAAATGGAAAAAAGTCTTGAAAAAGAAAAAAAAAGAAAAGTAAAGAGAAATCAATTCGTTCAATGGTGAAAACCACTTCGGTGGCGCCTTGAGCAAGTACCATGGTGAAAACTGAGAAATGGGTGCCATGTGTAGAGGATTTGCTCCTCTTTCCTTTGGAGCTCTACTTGATCTTTTCATCCCATTTTTCATTCACCCTCCACTTCACAATATCCTTTTCACACTCACCATGGCTTGTGAATTGTTTGACAATCCCCTCACTTGCTCGCTTTGTCATGCGTACTAGATTGGTCCTATTCCTCACAAGGGCATTTCCTCAACCTTAGCCATGGGTTAGGATATTGAGCATCTCGCGGTCAGAGAAACTACCCTCTTTGTCTGTCTACTTGCTTGCGATGCATCTCTTTCCGTTGTAAAAGGTCCTGAAAAAATCCACAAAAAAAATCATAATATGTCTTGAAAAAATCCATAAAAATCATAAAATGTCCTGAAAAAATCCATAAAAATCATAAAATGTCCTGAAAAAATCCAAAAAAATCATAAAATGTCTTCAAAAAATCCATAAAAATCATAAAATGTCCTGAAAAAATCCATAAAAATCATAAAACGTCCCAAAAAAATACATAAAAAACATAAAATGTCCTGAAAAATTGCATACAAATCATAAAATGTCTTGAAAAAATCCAAAAAAACGTAAAATATTCCAAAAATCCAAAAAATCAAATAACTTCAAAAATCCCTCAACACTGACACTTTCAGATCACCACATAGCTTTGAACTTCAGCAAAATCAAACTGCATCATGAGTAACAATCAAGCAAATATTGCAGCATACCTATCAATCCCTCTTCCAAATCAAAAGCGTACAACCGTACCAAGAATCAGTTCCATATCGAAGCATGACGCATGTTTGTTTGTTGGTCTTTGATTATTTTATGATTTTATCTTTGGTGGCATGTCTTTTAGCTTCTCCAGGATGTCTGGGACTAGAGAGGCGATGATGGGGCATGTTCACTTGTTTGCTACCTGTGGATTGTTTCTTATTCATAGGACGACTCATCTTAAGACATGGTTATCTAAAACCATTGAGGACCTATGAGTCTAGTATGGATGAGTGCATTCCTTGTCTGATAGTGTCTTCCATGCAATAAGTATTCAGGTCATCTAGGGTCCTTATACCTAGATGCTTATACTTCATTACTAAATAAAGATGCAAATAGTATTCAGGTTGTCTAGATGTTCATGTTATCTAGACGCTTATACTAATTTGTGACATAATAAGCTTGATGATGATAAAAACACTTAAAATGCACAAGAGGCTTCATCACCTTCATTTTCTCCCATCTTGCATCTTCCATTTATTGCATTTCATTTTCTTCATCTTTCCTATTGCAAAGAGA
>CM021101.1:557538304-557675706 GCA_007115665.2 Sequoiadendron giganteum | reverse complement strand
TGTCCTTGCTAGAAGCTTGCATCTTATGATTTGTGTAAATTTATCTCCCACTTCTTCCAACTTGATTGTTGATTTTCTTCGCTCAATATCTTTTTCTTCCAACACTTTAGTATGCTCATTAATCAAAGTTTATTTTTCTTTCTTCCACTTTTCTCTTTCTTGTGCAAACTCATCAGCCACCCTCCGTAGTTGATAACCAAGCGACAAGGTTGTATGTTGAGCTATCTGATTTGGTACTACAAGTTCTCCATCCCTTTTCTTAGTAATGGCCAATTGTGCCAATAAATCAAGTTTAGTACCATGGTCGTATGTTTGCAATTTTCTTCCAATTCTTATATTTTTGTTTCCCTTTCCTTGTCTTTCTTTTCATAGCTCTGCACTAACTCTTCCAAAAAATTTATTCTATCTAAATATTCTTGAAGTTCTTTCCTAACATCTCTATCTTCTACAGAAATTTCTTCAGTTTCCACAAATTTTTCATTACCTTCCCCTTCATAGTCTTCATAGGTAGGACTATCTAGGGTTTTCTTTTTTGTTTTCTTAGCAAAAAAAAAATATTTTGATTTTGAATCAGAAGTGGTAGACACATATATCTTCCTCTTCATAGGTGTATTTACATTTCTATGGATATTTCCTTTCCCTTCAAAATCCATCTCTACCAAACTTACATATTCCTCTTGTTGTTATTTGCCCTTTTCCTCTTCCTTAGGATTTTCCACACTTCCCCTCATGACAACTTATTTCTTTAATCTGCATAAATTCCTCGGTGTTGTTATTTCCTTTTTAACATCCTTCTTCTTCTTTTGAACATCCCTATTTTTCTTTTATATTTTAGAAGGTGTGGATGATGTGAATGTATTGCCTCTTTTACTCTTGGGTTTTTGTGGTTTTGAAGAAGATAGAATTTCCTCCACTACTTGTGACCTAGACTCTAGCATGTTGTGCTCCTCATGATCACCTTGGATATGGATAGGTGAAGCCGTAGGTGAGACATGAGGAATTTATCTTATAGGTTCAACTTGTGGCTCTAAGGTCTCAGGTACTATAGGTGCCTCTAGTAAACTGTTAGTATCTTCACATTTCTTAAAATCTTCCTAGTCTACTTGTGGGTACTAAATTTTCAAGCTTCTTTTTACTAATAAGGAAATCAAACAGTGGTTTGATAAGGTAGTGTAACTTTTTTTCTTCTGATACTATGATGCCATTCTTTTCAATAATTATAAAGGAAATTTGGCACATTTACTAGCCTATTGTGGAAAAGGTGATTAAGCAATTTAAAATGTATAGTATACAAAATATTTTGTCTACTGTCATAGGTAAGATATCTAATGACATAGGAAGAACAATAATCCCAAAACCATGGAAGAGAGAGACACTTTATACCATGTGATGATGAGTCCGAATTCTCTCCTCACTCACAAAATTCCTCTCTAACAGTGGCTACATCAACATGTGCTCAAAACTCTACTCTAATTCTAGGTAAATGAGAAACTTGTACTATGGTGACTTTAGATACATCCACTGATAATCCTTTCACAATTTCTTTGTCATGCTCCAATGTGGCTTCAAACCTTCGTGCTATATCATTGTCAAATTTTGTTAGTTTTAAGAAATAATCAAGCCAACCCACTCTTGTGAAGATAGGTAAGACCATTGCATCTTCCAATATTTTCTTGTGAGCCGATGGTTCTCTCTTGATAACGTCACCTCCCATTTTGAATCTCTTTAATTTTCTCAATGTGTTAACCTTGAAAATTCAGCTCAATTCCACTTCACCACCTTCAACACCCTTCTCCTATTCTATTATTTCCTCATGCACTTTCACTACCATACTATAACCACAACTCCCCTTCTTAGTATCAGCTTAATTGAGCTCAAAAACAGGTTATGGCTTCAACTTAGCTCAAGTTGAAAGGATTAGGGAATTAGCAATTGAAAGTATAAAAAAAATTAGATGTAATCTTAGGAGGGTTTTTCATGTCATATCTATCTATTGCATTAGGTTTTAGATGGCAGAAATCGAAAAAGCTAGATGAGTTGTACCCTCCCCCCAACTTAAGATTTGAAGTGACCTCACTTCAACTCGTGATATGGAAGGGTATGATTAGAAAGTATGGAAATTAATGGTATGAATATTTAGCATGCTTAATTTAATATGGAATACATAATGAAAGTGT
Organism: Sequoiadendron giganteum; assembly: GCA_007115665.2. Lineage (NCBI taxonomy): Eukaryota > Viridiplantae > Streptophyta > Pinopsida > Cupressales > Cupressaceae > Sequoiadendron > Sequoiadendron giganteum. The sequence goes on along the minus strand of CM021101.1, from coordinate 557,673,529 downwards.
ACCTCATGTACCTACCAAAAAGGACTAACTGATCGTCATGTATGTAAACTAAATAACATGTATCTAGAATATGATTTGATATGAATATAAGAAAGGGAGACCAACCACTGCAAGGCCCCAGGTCATGAAAGGCCAAGAGTAGTATGGCTTCCCTTACTTACCTCAGTTTTAAAGGAAGGTTAGGATAAGCAAGATGAGAATGATGAGGACTATAAGGTCCTTCGATCACTCTGCAAACCTGAGAGTCATGGGGAGGTTAGGTGAGTCGATATTTAGAGTCAACTCTGAATCTTAGGTACCTCCCTATTGGAGGACAAAACCATGGTTCTGGGATGACAACATGGCATGCTGGCGTCTCACAGGTGCACTGGCATTTGTACGGCCAGAAAACTAGAGAGACAAGGCTAGACTCTAAAAAAGATACTATTAGCCTCATTTAAGAGTTTCAAGGAGTGAAGAACAAGACTAAGATGAGTGAGACATAAAGGAAATAGATTACCGCAAGGGTGACAAAGATGATTTCACACAACAATCTTCTCGCCAGCTTGCTCCAATATCTCTCCACCTGCACACAATAAAGAAGGAAAAATGTTGGGGGGTTTTTTAGGGGTCTGCCTCAGTCAAACCCCCATTTTCATGTTTGCAGCAATAGGGGAAAATATGATAAAAAAGAGAATACAAGCTACGTAAACAAAAGACACTACAAAATAGTACATGCCTACTCAACCAAAATGATAGAGAATTTAATAGGAGCTTACCACCTTCGTCCAAAGCGCTCAAGGCTAGTGGAGGAGAAGATGAGAGGAACTCAAGCCTCTGTTGCAATGGTGTTTGTCCTATGCTTACACTATCAAAGTGATGGAATGGTAGATCATTGGTATAGAGTGTGAAGTGTTACTAAAAAGCTTGTGAATGAATGCTCAAAAGTGTGAAGAGATTATGTAAAGATGAACTCAAGCTCTTCCAAAATTGAGAATGGATGAGAGAGTGAAGAATATGAAGGAAGGAGATGAAAAATGGCCACATTCACGTTGGCCAGCCGAAGAAAGGCATTACACTTCGAATCCCAATAGGAAGTGTAATGTTTATGTAGTCTCCAGCCACAGGAATCTATAAGAGACATCTACGTGTCGTGTAGGCATCCCCAATAGAAATTCCCTCACTGACACACAAAGCAGAAGCCAACTATGATGTAAGCAGTGGGCTTAAGTGGAATTAAGCCTTTGCCTTAGGTTTTCTAAAGTGTAATGGGTAAAGGGGAATATGCGCTAGGGGTGAAAATTCACGCCTATACATTTTTCCCCCACTTTAGCAAGCACGAGTACTAATGAGTGCTTCGGTAAAGTAGAGTAGTAATATGTAACATGGTAAGAGATGTATACCTGAATTGAAAAGGAAGCGGAGCATGGTATGGAAACCTTCGAAATGTAGGGGTGGACTCCATAGTTCCACATAACTATAAAACTAAAGTACAAAAGCACCTTATAGGCTCACAGTTCTACAAGGGAGGTATCCTTCAATACCTCTCACATGAAGGAGACCAAACGAAGGGGACTCCATAGAGTCAGAGATAGTGGCATGTTTACCTGTAGATAGAACATGTCAAGAAGCAACCGTGCAGGCTAGTGAATAGATAGCCACACAGACGATTGCTAAATTGCAAGACTTTCAAAGGTATCCCTCGGAAGGAGGGTCCACTCAAGGGATGTGTTATTTGAGAATTGAAGTTTATTCGAGTGGCCCCCAAGATAGACATAAGGACATGAACTAGGTCTAGTCGGGCTGCCCCTGGGCTAGATGTGAAGAAGTGAGACAAGTCTAGTTGGGTTGCCCTCGAGCTAGATGCAAAGATGTGAAACTGGTCTAGTCGAGCTGACCCTAGGCTAGACACCATAGAATTCATTGAAGACTTTCGAAGGCATCCCTTGGGAGCCCAACATAAAAGGGAGGGGTCCACTCAAGGGACGCACTATTTGAAAGCTAATGTCTTCCTTCTCCAATCGATTCATCATCAAGGAATCCTTTTGAAAGATGTTCACTTCATCAAGGAATTCAAAAGGAAGGACATGCCCTCATGCAAGGGGAAGACTAAGACTATTCCCACTTAGGAGGAAGATTTCTAAGTCCTTTCTTTACGAACCCATGATGAATGAAACATGTTTCGTTAGGGTTCTCAAGTCGAGAATACAATTCCAAGGGAAAAACATGTGAAGGGTCTCTTAGAAAAGATTCATTTGGAAATGAATAAATTTTCTAAGGATTATGTAATGTAGAAGTTGCGTTGTCACACATCAAAGGGACAACTCAAGCAAAGAAGAGAGAAAGATTAAGGGACAACAAAAGAAAAGAAAAGGAAACACGAATAAAGGGCACAGGGGGATCTGGTTTCGTAGGGTCAGATCTACCTTTATTTATATATATAATAGGTAACCATGGTTCGAGGTTCAAGATCATAAATACCCAACTAGATTAGGAAGAATGCATGGAAGAAAAACTAAAATTAAAAAATTGGGTCATGGAAGGAGGCCTAAATGCTCCCAATGCTTTGCATCATCCCCAATTTTCCAAAAGTCAATTAAAAACATGGAAGAATGATAATACAAATAGAGAAAGGCTTACAACACAAAAACCACACCTGTATCCAAGCACCAATAGGGTGAGGAGGGTCATCCAGGTACACATATCACTATCATGGGGAGAACACATCATAATACACACACATCTAATCTAAAGATCAAGAAGGGGGTCTCCCCCTAACACTGGTCAACCAGGAGGTCATCGGCTTCCCACTCTAGATCATCATAGGGGGAAGGATGATGAGCTTGAAATGGTGTAACAGTAAGGGGAGGAGCTTCCGACCCTCCTGCAACAAGGGACAAGGAGAAGGACTATGAGATCATCGTCGCTTAGCTCTTGTCAGTCCAAGGTCAACGAATTTACAAAGATCGATGACAAGGTTGGAACTTCATCCACTGAGTTAAATATGCACTTAACGGAAGTGCCATGTTTAACCTCAATGGATGGATGAGTTTGCACCTGAGGTTCACTGCTAGGCTCACCGATAGATTCAGGAGTGGTGACAAACTTAGGGGAGGTCGAGACAGGTTCTATCACTAGGATAGAACAAGTTAGCACGGGGCCACCTTTCAGAGAAGGTAGGCTCCTCTTATGTCCTCCATTGCTAAAGGGACCATGCTCTACCTTCTTCTTCGTTAGAGGAGGTGAACTACCCATAGACAAAGTTAGGAGGGTCGAGGGAGAAGAGGAAAGGATGGTAAAGGACAACTAAAGTATTAACCATATCCATGGGCTTTGGGAAAGGTGAGACATTTAAAACTTTGGCTAAGAGAGGCAACTCTACAAAAGGAGTTATAAACACCTACACCTTTCCAGGCACATGTGTTGGTGCAGGAGCACCTAGAAAACACCTAGGAAACACTAGGCATAGGAAATTTTGATTTTGAAGTTATAAGGTCATGGTGACCATTGCTATAGAGATAGAGACCTCATAAAACGCCTTGGTTAGGAGTTGTCAGGAGCTATTCAGAGCTATCAGGAGTGGCAAAGTTTAGGAGTTTAGACACTCATTTTTGTTAGTTTCTAGGAAATTGGCAAAGGTGGCAAAATGGAACATTTTGCACTTTTTCCACCTTGTAACTAACATGTATGACCAAGGAAGGTATAACCACTTTGGGAAACCTTTATAAGGTGTGCCAAGACCTATGTAAAAGGTTGGAAGGCATTGGAAGTTTTGTAATTTGAAAGTTTCATGAATGACAAGCGAGGACAGTAGGAAGATTAGCTAATTTTTCTGTGTTTTTGTCCTTGGTAGTGTGTTAATGGCATAACCAGGAATTGATATATGTGTGAGATGTAATGTGATTGTCTTCCAAGTATTGGTTGGGTTTGTAGGTAGTTGTTTTCACCATTTCAAGTTTTTGATTTCAGTTAATTAGTTTCTTTCTTTTGCTGTTCTGACTGGTAGACCGCCAGAAATGGAGTTCTAGCCCACTCTTCCCATGTACCTGGTGTATGGGCTCTTGGAAATGGTGGCTAGGCTCCATGCCTATATCTATAGTAGAGGTAGGAGTTTTTAGGGGTCAGGACTTCATGAAGGAAGACTTCTCCTAGGCAAGCTTGATAGTGCCCGGCTAAGAAAGTCTTGAAGTGAAAAGTACCTAGCTTGAAGGGGTGACCTTTCCTTGATAAACCTCGTGGTAGAAAGGTGGAAGGAAGCATTGCAGAGGCTTGGTACCAAGGAGGAGGTCCCAAGAATCTGTTTGATGGGAGAACAAAATAACAGTTCACCGGGTGGTCAGGAAATGACTCTAAAAGCCCTAAATTTGCTAATTTGAAGGATAGGCCTGCGTACGGTCAAGCTAGGGTTGAGACCTTGAAAATATTGAGGTGGTAGGTATCAGGACCAAGAAACCATTGAAAATATTTGGGGTTATTTCGGAGAGTTTGGTGAACCATCCATCTTTCTCGGGTTAGGAGGGCTAATTGGGGCTCTAGGGCTTGTAGCCTTTTTAACCCTAGGTGAGGGTTTGGAGTTAGCGATGGACAAAGGGAACAAGGTGGAGTTATCAAAACCAATTTGTGATGGTGGGAAGGTGTTGGAAGCATTCTTACACCCCTACAAAGAACAAACTAAGAATTCAGAGCAATTGACCTTTAGGGAAGATTAAGGGTTAAGGGAAGCAAAGAAACAAGGCACCAAGATTGGCTTGGTAGATTGAGAGCTTGATAATAGTGGGGTTGGCCAGTAGAACCAAGGGCACCTATACATGAGATAAGGTCTAGAGGTTAAGGTGGGAGTCACCTAGGATTTCTTGAGAACAAGGACCCAGAGCATGGAACTGTGAGTGTTCCATCCAACCCTTCCCTATCAGATTGGTATCAGAGGAAGTTAAAGATTTGGGAGTGAATTGTGTATGTCAGACTTTGAATCCAGTAGTTCCACAACCATGGTGACCAACATTGAATTGGTAAAGAAGGTTGAAGATCAGGCGAAAGATAATAGGAGGTAGAGAGAAAGACTAGCTCAACTTGAGGAAGCACTGAATAATGTGCAAATTAAGGCCGATGAGGTCAATGATAGATTGGAGGGCAGGGAACCAAAGAGTGAAGAGGTTGTAGAGGAAGAAAAGACCCTTGAACCTGACCCTATTCTACAAGAGGAGCCTTTCTTGAAGGCATTGAAAGCTTTGAGTGGGAAAGCACTTGAAGTTATACCGCTGTTTAGTGGGAAATTGGAGGCTGACCTAGCCCTAGATTGGATAGAAGGCATGGAGAACCATTTTGAATGTGATGGAGTCACTGAAGCATAGAGGGTGAAGGTGGCCAAGTCTAGATTGAGAGGATCTTCCTTGACATGGTGGATATCCATTTAGACAAAGAGGGAAAAGGAAGGCAAGAGGCCTATTTCAACTTGGAAAGGTATGGTGGCCAAAGTGAGAGAAGCTTACATACAAGATGACTATGAGATTCAGTTACACAAGAAGAGAATAAGCTTGAGGAAAAGAGACCAGGATGTGAACACCTACACTAAGGAGTTTCAAAAAATTTGTATGAGGTCCAATGTCTCAGAAGATGAAAGTCTCAAAGTAGCTAGGTACCTGAACGGTTTGAAGTGGAACATCCAAGAAGAGATTACTCTTCTAAGTCCTAAGACATTGCATCAATGCTATCAGTTAGCTATCAAGATTGAGGAAAGAAGCAAGAGGAAACATGATTAGGCTTCTAAGAGTAGAGGAAAAGGCAAAGATCAAAGAGATCAAAGAGGACATAGAGGTGGCTACCAAGGTAGAGGCAATGAGCAAAGAAACCAAGGAGAGGCTAAGCTCACAGAGCATGGAGGTGAAACATCTTCTAGAGGAGGTTATGGAAGAGGTAGAGGTTCTCAAGGAGGATCCAATAGAGGAAGAGGAGCAGGCAGGAGAAATTCATACTTTGCTACCATGAAATGTTACCATTGTGGTCAAGTAGGCCATCCAGCTTATAGGTGCCTGAAGAAAGCATCATCTTCGAATGTTGAGAAGAGGATGGCATATGCACAAGAGGACACCATGAGCATCAAATCACCTGAGATCAGTCATATTGAATCTAAAATGGGAGAGAATCTGATGTTTAGGAGATTGTTGATTAGAATACCGATCAAAGAAGAACCAAAACAAAGAAGGGCTCTATTTAGAGTGAGATGCAAGATACTTGGGAAAGTATGCAAGGTCATTGTAGATTCAGGTTCAATAGATAATATCATCTCTAAAGAGGCAATAAAGAAGCTAAAATTGGAAAAGGTACCCCACACTAACCCCTACAAAGTGACATGGTTGAACAAAGGGCAGAGTGTTCTTGTCAATGAGCAAGTAACGGTGGAGTTTTCTATTGGAGGGTACAAAGATAAGCTGGTTTGTGATTTATTACCCATGGATGCATGTCATCTACTATTGGGAAGACCATGGCAATATGACGGGAGTGCCATCTATGATGGAAAGGAGAATATAATTTCATTTAAGAAGGATTTGAAGACCTTTAAGTTGCAGTCACTATCAGAAGAAGATGAAGGACAGTCAAAGACACCAAGTGTTCTACTAAGTAGTGGGAAGGAGTTCCTTAATACCCTACATAAAGGAGGTGAAGTATATGTAGTCTTGTTGCAGTCCAAAGAGGAATATAAGACTGAAAAACCAGTCATACCCAGAGCAGTCCATAATTTGCTTGAGAAGTATAAGGATATAGTAAGTGATGGTACACCTACAACTTTACCCCCTAAAAGAGCTATTAGTCATCAAATTGACTTCATACCTAGAGCATCATTGCCTAACAAAGTAGCATATAAGCTTACACCAGATCAGAATCTAGAGGTAGCTAGACAAGTGCAAGAAATGTTGGATCAAGGCTTGATTAGAAAGAGCATCAGCCCATGTGCAGTACCAAAGTCTTAGAAACTAAGAAAGGAGGCAAGTGGAGATTATGCACTGACTCTAGAGCAATAAATAGGATCACAATCAGATATAGGTTCCCCATTCCTAGAATTGAAGACTTGATGGATTGTCTTAGAGGAGCTTAGTTTTATACCAAATTGGATCTCAAGAGTGGATACCATCAGATCAGAATCAAGGATGGAGATGAGTGGAAAACAGATTTCAAGACAACAGATGGGTTGTATGAGTGGAGAGTTATGCCATTTGGATTCTCTAATTCCCCTAGTACATTCATGAGGCTCATAAACAAAGTGCTCAAAGACTTTACAGGGATATTTGTGGCTGTATATCTTGATGATATACTCATCTTTAGCAAGACAACAGAAGAACACCTTAAACATGTGGAGATGGTTCTTAGAAGATTGCAAGAGGAGAAGTTAGCCATCAACCTAGAGAAGTTTGAGTTTTTAAAACAAGAACTTGTATATTTGGGTTTTGTAGTGTCTCAAGGATCATTGAAAATGGATCCAAGCAAGGTGGAAGCTATCCTAAACTGGCCTACACCAACAATAGGGACAAAGGTAAGAAGTTTCCATGGATTGGCTCAGTTTTATAGGAAATTCATAAGAAACTTTAGTGGTATATGTGCACCAGTGTTAAAAACAATCAAGGGTGGTTTGAAAACTAAATTTGTGTGGACTCAAGAAGCCAAGAAAGGATTTGAGAAACTGAAACAAGAAGTGGCAACTCAACCTATTCTCTTATTGCCAAGCTTTTACAAATTGCTTATTGTGGAGTGTGATGCTAGTGGAGTTGTAGTAGGAGGAGTGCTTAGTCAAGAAGGCAGGCCCATAGCTTTCTTCAGTGAGAAGCTTAATGAAACCAAGAAGAAGTATTCTACCTATGATCTAGAACTGTATGCTTTGGTTCAGTCACTTAGGAAGTGGAGGCATTACCTTCTACCCAAGGAGTTTGTGGTCTTTACAGACAATCAGGCACTTAGTTATATCAAAACCCAGGAGAAGTTGAGCAATAGACACTTGAAGTGGATGGAGTACATCCAAGCTTTTACTTTCACCATCAAGCACAAGAAGGGACAAATGAATAAGGTAGTAGATGCATTGAGTAGAAGATTGCTGACAGTCCAAGAAATATAGATCAAGAGCATTGGCATAGAGAGTTTCAAAGATCTCTATGGGGAGGATGAAGATTTCTCAGAGGCCTACAAGGTATGTTCTAACTTTGAGAATCATTTTCATAGCCAATACTCAGATTATACTTTGCAAAGTGGATTGTTGTTTAAAGGGAATCAGTTATGTGTTCCAAGAGGGTCAATGAGAGAAAACCTCATTCAGGAAAAGCATAATGGTAGTCTCAATGGACATTTTGGCATCAATAAGACATTAGAACTAGTGCAAAGGTTCTACTATTGGCCTAAGTTGGCAAGAGATGTTAGGAGATATGTAGAGCAATGTGTTGTGTGTATGAAAGCTAAGGGAGGAGCTAGTAATGCTTGCCTATATCAACCCTTACCCATTCCTAACAGACCATGGGAGTGTGTGAGCATGGATTTTGTGGTAGGACTCCCTAAGACCAAGATTGGTTTTGATAGTGTGTATGTAGTGGTGGACAGATTCAACAAAATGAGTCACTTTATTCTTTGCAAAACCACTCATGATGCTAGCTACATTGCTCACCTTTTCTTCAAGGAGATTGTTAGGATTCATGGATTACCTTTAAGCATTGTTTCAGACAGGGATGTTAAATTCATGAGTCACTTTTGGAAGACTCTATGGAGTAGATTGGGTACCAACCTATCCTTTGGATTAGGTTACCATCCTCAGACAGATGGCCAAATAGAGGTGGTTAACAGGGTGCTAGGTAACCTACTAAGGTGTCTAACTAAAGAATATGGACATACTTGGGATATGGAAATCTCATAGGTTGAGTATGCTTACAATGATAGTGTCAACCAGACCATAGGGAAGAGTCCATTTGAGGTTGTGTATGGAATGCACCCAAGAGGGATATGTGAGCTCAGGGATCTAGGAGCTATGGAGAATAGGAGTGGACATGCTGAAGACTTCACTCAAACAATGAAGGAGATTCAGGAGCAGGTAAAGAGGACAGTCACCGAGGCTACTCAAAAATTGAAAGACAAGGTAGACATGTCAAGGAAGGATGTGCAATTTGTAGTAGGAGACTTTGTCATGGTTCACCTTAACAAATCAAGGTTGCAGAAGGGTATGTCAACCAAGTTACAAATGAAAAGAGTAGGACCATGCAATATATTAGCCAAGTATGGGAAGAATGCATACAAGGTGGAGTTACCTTCTGATTTGGGAATTTCAGCAGTTTTCAATGTTGTAGATTTGATCAAATACAAGGGATCAGTCAATGATGTAGCTCAGACCAGTAGGGAGGTCTTCAAGGAAGTCAACAACATAGCATTACCTACTAAGGAAAAACTACAAGCAGAGAGCATCTTGGAGTCAAGAGTACAGAAATCTACAAGGCAAAGAGTGTACATGGAGCATCTTATCAAGTGGAAGAACAAGCCTGAATCTAAGGCTACATGGGTACAAGAAGATTAGTTCAAGCAACATGGCATTGATATTTCACTGATCTCTCCTTCCATTCCTTAGTGTTTGGGTAGAGAGGGGGAGAACTCTATCTGATAGGGAAGGGTTGGATGGAACACTCACTGTTCCATGCTCTGGGTCCTTGTTCTCAAGAACTCCTAGGTGACTCTCCCACCTTAACCTCTAGACCTTATCTCATGTATAGTTGCCCCTAGTTCTACTGGCCAACCCCACTATCATCAAGCTCTCAATCTACCAAGCCAATCTTGGTGCCTTGTTTCTTTGCTTCCCTTAACCCTTAATCTTCCCTAAAGGTCAATTGCTCTCAATTCTCAGTTTGTTCTTTGTAAATCACAAATTGGTCCTGATAACTCCACCTTGTTCCCTTTGTCCATCGCTAACTCCAAACCCTCACCTAGGGTTAAAAAGGCTACAAGCCCTAGAGCCCCAATTAGCCCTCCTAACCCGAGAAAGATGGATGGTTCACCAAACTCTCCCAAAGAACCCCAAATCTTTTCAATGGTTTATTGGTCCTGATACCTACCACCTCAATATTTTCAAGGTCTCAACCCTAGCTTGACTGCACACAGGCCTATCCTTCAAATGAGCAAATTTAGGGCTTTTAGAGCCATTTCCTGACCACCCAGTGAACTGTTATTTTGTTCTCCCATCAAATGGACTATTGGGACCTCCTCCTTAGTACCAAGCCTCTACAAGGCTTCCTTCCACCTTTCTACCACAAGGTTTATCAAGGAAAGGTCACCCCTGCAAGTTTGCACTTCAAGACTTTCCTAGCCGGGCACTGTCAAGCTCGCCTAGGAGAAGTCTTCCTTCATGAATTCCTGACCCCTAAAGACTCCTACCTCTACTATAGATATAGGCATGGAGCCTAGCCACCGTTTCCAAGAGCCCATGCACTAGGTACAAGGGAAGAGTGGACTAGAACTCCATTTCTGATGGTCTACCAGTCAGAACAACAAAAGAAAGAAACTAATTAACTGAAATCAAAAACTTGAAATGGTGAAAACAACTACCTACAAACCCAACCAATACTTTGAAGACAATCACATTACATCTCACATGTATATTAATGTCTGGTTATGCCATTAACACACTACCAAGGACAAAAACACAGAAAAATTAGCTAATCTTCCTACTGTCCTTGCTTGTCATTCATGAAACTTTTAAATTACAAAACTTCCAATGCCTTCCAACCTTTTACACAGGTCTTGGCACACCTTATAAAGGTTTCCCAAAGTTTGTATACCTTCCTTGGTCATACATGTTAGTTACAAGGCGGCAAAAGTGCAAAATGTTCCATTTTGCCACCTTTGCCAATGTCCTAGAAACTAACAAAAATGAGTGTCTAAACTCCTAAATTTTTCCACTCTTGATAGCTCCGGATAGCTCCTGACAGCTCCTAACCAAGGCATTTTATGAAGTCTCTATCTCTATAGCAATGGTCACCATGACCTTATAACTTCAAAATCAAAATTTCCTATGCCTAGTGTTTCCTAGGTGTTTCTAGGTGCTCCTGCACCATGTGTGCTTGCAACGGAAGCTAGAAGAGATTTAGAGATGGTTTTGATGGACGTAGAAGGAGGAAGAGAGGAGGAAACAATAGGAGGTGCAGTCATCTCCTCCTCCTTCTTCCATAAGGAGGCTTGCTCAGCTAGAAGAGCCTTTTTCTAGTGCTTACGCTCTCAAACAAGGTGGTTCCTATGACTCTTTGAACTAGAAGCCAGAGCTCACGAAGGGATAGAGGGTTCCTAACCAATCATGGGAGTGTCTTCCATGGCTACTTCTAGTGGGAGGATAGACTCCTGAATGGGATCAAAAGGAGTATGTTCAAAAATGGCAGGAGGAATTGACTCCAACACCTTAGTGGTGGGCCTCTTCTTGTTTGGGGGAAATGGAAGAGGTCGTGGGTGAACTCTCTTCACAAGCCTTTCTTTCTACCATATAAATAGTACTAGGGTCTAAGAGACCCATTAGGGAGATCCAATAGCTTGACCTTTAGATTTCGCCAAGGAGGCATCATCGGACTCATTGGGTAGAGGCCAGGCTTATTCATCTAATACTCCTCCCAAGAAAGGGGAGTAGATGAATCGGCCTGAGAGGGAGTGATTTTCTCCTTTCCCTTTCAAGAGGAGGAGGTAGCTAACGGCTCTGCTATGGGAAGGGTCAACTTCAGTTGTCCCTTACTTCCATTTTTATACTTCACATAGTTCTTGTAAAGTAGATCCGTTGTTTGTGGGAGCAAACCAATTGGAGTGGGCCAAAAGTGATCCAATGAGTATCCCCCATGAGATTCCACAGGCTAGTATCTAGTATCATGCACTATATGCACGACACCCTCAGGGTAAAACTTAAGACACTTATGAATTACAGAGGTGATCCCATTCATGGAAGCTAGCCAAGGTATACCTGGCTTCACTCTAAATAAGTCTAACTTGGGAATAACATCGAAGACCATGTCTATGCTCCTAGGTCCAAATAGGATGGAAAAATTTATTGAACCATAAGGTTTAAGAGAAAGACCATCATGCGTATGGATAATGGATTTTTTTTTTCGTATTCCTCCCTTTGAAGGGAGCTCAAGAGTAATGTATCCTCCGTGATGACATTCACTCTACTCATAGGTTCTACTAAGACTCTTGTCACAATGTTGCCATTGAGGTGAGTAGGAATGTGAAGCGGAGAAGGTTTGTCGTTTGCTGGTACATCTTGTGAGGTGAATGTTATGTCCGGTGAACTGGCCACAAGACAAGGAGAGAGAGTAAGAGTGACCATGCTAACATACACCTCGGGGTAAGAAACAAAATTAGAGGGGTCAAAAATCATGTTAGTAGAATGCGATAGAAATGTGTCTATGTATATTTTCAATTCACTATTAGCTTTTGCCACATATTTTTTTGTACTTTTTTTATTACCATCAAGACAAATAGTACCATCCTTGATGCAATCCCGTATCTCATGACATAGGCACATGCAGCATTTGGTATCATGTCCGTTAACTCGATGGTATTGAAAATAGGTATTTTCTTTGTACTAGTTAGGATATGGCTCCCTAACCGGCTTATGGGTTCGCAAGCTAACAATCTTATCTTTCAACAACTTCTGCAAGATTGAAGAATACTATTTTGATAGCTTTTTAAAATTTTGGTCACATCTGAGGCCATTATTATCCACAACAGCTACTACATTCGTGACAACTTTACCTTTTCTAGAGATTGATATGATAGACCTCCCTTTAGGATGGGAGTGTGAGGAGGAACCCCTGAACTGAACCACCATCTATTAGTACTCCCATAAAGTTGCACATATATATGCAAAAAAAGGGTATTTCATAAGGGCGAACTTCTCTTGCCATGGCCCTTGTAAGTTCCCCTTGAACACCTTTTGCACATCAGAGTCAAGTAACAGGTATAATATTTGTGAAAAGAGCACCTGATATCATGCTATAAATTTTGTAATCTTCTCATTATCCCCTTGTTTACATTGAATAAGGTCAGACAAGGTCATCTTTGGTTTGATGTTGGCTTGGAACTGTCATAGGAACTGGTTCACAAGATGATCGAACATAAAGATGGAATTGTCAGGCAATGAATAGTACCACTCGAGTGTTGTATCCTTGAGGGATCGGGGAAATAGTTTTTCCATCAATGCATCATGATGGAAAAATTCTATGCATAAGGCATTAAAGGTGGACACATGTGTCTATGGGTCCCCTTTACCACTGTATTTCTCAAATTTAGGAATTTACATCCCTTGCAGGAAAGGAGTGTTTAGAATTGCAACCGACAATGGGTTGTGTTGGAGGAAGGGCTAGAAAATAGGCTGGGTTGAAGCCTAGGAAAGTTTCCACAACTGATTATGCATCTTCCCCATATTCTAAAGAAGAGTATTTAGAATAGGGTCATTAGAAGGCATAGGACCGCTAGGACCACCACCAGAGCCACCACCTAGACCACCATCATGACTACCATCGGAGCCACCACCAATGCCACCACCACCAGTGTGACTTCTGTCAAAGCCACCACAAATTCCAAGGCCACCACCATGACCTCTGTTGGCATCGCCTCCACCAATACCACCTCCAATTCTGAAGTTTCCACCACTGAAGCCTCCACGAACCATCCCGCCAAATCCTCCACTACCGAAGGTGGAAAAAGTGGTAAAGTGGAAACCTAAAGGGTTTTTGTATACTTTGATGGTTTCAGAGTTTTCGGAAGCAGTGGGTACACTCATTGAAGGGACTATGTTAGCCATGTATATGGACGTAGGAGGCACTGATACCTCTAGCTATCTCTCTTGTTCTTCGAAGGGGCACACACTTCAGCTAGATGAGCGATACTAGCCAGGATTTCTATGCCTATCCGGTCTTTTACTACCATGTATCTAATTTTTCCAATGACTCTAGCAGCCCTATCCAACTTTGAGTTTTTCTCTAGGTGATTTTCCAATGCACCCATCCCTTTGCTTAGACTAATGACATATTCAGAAGGGATGTAGATAGCTTCATGCTCATCTATGGATGAAGAGGTTGGTGACGTAGGAGGGGTAGGGATGCAATCAATTTTGATGAGGAATCTAGATTTTCCCCACGATACATGCTTCTGTGCGGACAGACCCACTGCACAAATGGAGAAAAGACTAGTAGTGAAACTAGAGGAGACCTTCATCTTCTCCATTGGAAGGTGTCTCAGAATTCTCCTAACAATATGCCTAGAGGTCATAGACTAGGTTGTGACACTCATAAACTTCACAACACACAGGGATGCTACAACCAAAGGGTATAAGGGAAAAAATCAGAACATTGATGAAAGAGTAGATGTTGGTTCACATCAGGTTCACCGAAAATGTAAGAGAGGGGGACCAACCACTACAAGGCCCTAGGTCATGAAAGGCCAAGAGCAGTATGGCTGCCCTAACTTACTTTAGTTTTAAAGGAAGGTTAGGATAAGCAGGATGAGAATAATGAGGACTATAAGGTCCTTCAATCACTTTGCAAACTCAAGAGTCAAGGGGAGGCTAGGAGAGTCGATATTTAGAGTCAAATCTGTGTCTTAGGTAGTTCCCTGTCAGTGGATAGAAGTGTGGTGCACTGGTGTCTCATAGGTGCACTAGTGTCCATATGGCCAAAAACCCAGAGAGATGAGGTTAGACTCTGAAAAAGAGACTATCAGCCTAGTTTAAGAGTTTCGAGGAGTGAAGAACAAGACTAAGAAGAGTGAGACACAAAGATAAAAGTGATAAATTAAATAGATTACTGCAAGGGTTACGAAGATGATTTTGCACAATAATCTTCTCACCAGCTTGCTCCAAGATCTCTCCACCTGCACACAATAAAGAAGGAAAATGTTGGGGTTTTAGGGGTCTACCTCAGCCAGACCCCCATTTTGGTGTTCCCAACTCCATGAACAACCAAGTTTGCAATGATAGGGGAAAATATGATAAAAACAATACAAAAAAGTACATGCTTACTCAACCAAAATGATAGAGAAGTTAAGAGGAGCTTACCACCTTCATCCAAAGCGCTCAAGGCTAGTGGAGGAGAAGATGAGAGGAACTCAAGCCTCTATTGCAATGGTTTTTTTCTTGTGCTTGCACTATCAAAGTGATGGAATGTTAGATCAGTGCTATTGAGTGTGAAGTGTTGCTACAAAGCTTGTGGTTGAATGCTCAAAAGTGTGGAGAGATTGTGTAAAGACGAACTCAAGATCTTGCAAAACTTGAGAATGGATGAGAGAGTGAAGAATATGAAGGAAGGAGATGAAAAATGGCCACATTCAGGTTGGCCAGGTAAAGAAAGGTGTTACACTTCAAATCCCAATAGGAAGTGTAACTTTTATATTGTCTCTAGCCACAGGAATCTGTCAGGGACGTAAGCGCACCGCATAGACATCTACGTGTTGCATGAGCATCCCCGACAGAAATGCCCTCACTGACACACAAAGTAGGCGCCAAGTGTGATGTGAGGAGTGGGCTTAATTGGAATTAAGCCTTCGCCTTAGGTTTTCTAAAGTGTAAGGGGTAAAGGGGAACTTGTGGTAGGGGTGCAAATTCATGCCTATACAGTGACTAAAAATAATTGCAGGTGAATGAATTGTGAGGTGGCAGCTGTAAGGTAATAAAATAGATTGGATGGATAATAGATGGTGATGTGATAGTTCAAACATTTAAAATTTGAATTAGTAGTAGGAAATAAAAGAAGCATGTTGCGAGTACTTATTATGAAAATATGGATACTACATGTGATAATTTTGAGGTGAGAAAACGTGAACTGTAATTAATGTGGTACCAAGTGATTTAAATTTTTTTTTGCTAGACGACGCTACAAGTACCTTTGGCATCATTTCTTGTCTAAATGTTAATAGCTATTATGCTGCAGGTCCCTACTATAATAGCAACCTTTCTGAATGTATAACAATTAAATATAAAATAGTTCCCTCTAGAGAAAGTATGAACATCATTATAGTCATGTTGTGTGTGCTTGTGAGGTAGAATAAAAATTAATGTTGAGTGATATCAAGGATTGAGTAGTGTAGCTCAATCTTTGGGTCACCTGAAATACTCGGTATATCATGTGCTAGAGAGATATCACTTTGTTTTTTTGAACCCATATCTGGATCACTAAGAGCACCATGTTACTGAAATGGAGAGAAAATAAAATCTTCCTTTTGTACTAGTTTCTTATAAATCTTCAACTTGTATCCATTGACTAGAAGTGAAAAATTTACTCCATCTATGGTGTGCAACTTCACTACTCTATTAGGAAAGACCTAGTTGATCTCATAAGGTCCCAACCATCTGGATTGGAGTTTATTTTTGAAATCTTTGTACCTTGAACCATATTATAAGGCACATTCCCCTACATTAAACTACTTTATTTTTCTATATTGGTCATGCCACTTCATCCTTTGGTTTTGTACTATCTTAGTGTGATGGATTGCCTCCATCCAGATTTCATCTAGTCCATTTAAATGATGTAACCTTTCGTTTTGAGCTATTTTTAGATCCGTTTCCAACTCTACTATTGTTCTTAATTTTTTATACTTAAATTCAACTAGAAGGACTATTTTTTTTCCATATACTAGCTCATAGGGTGTAAAATTGGTTGTTGTTTTCTAGGTTGTTCTATATGACCATACTGCTTCTAGAAACCTAACAACCAAATATTTCCTATGTAATTGTGTTGTCTTGGTGAGAATACTTTCAATTTATTTATTAGTAACCTCCACTTGACCATTGGCTTGAGAGTGATAAGGTGTTGACTTTTTGTGCCTAATTCTGTATTCTTCAATTAATTTGGTGATGAGGTCAGAAGTAAACTATGGACCTTGATTATTGACTATTTCTCTAGGTACTCCATACCTAGTAAAAATCTCCTCATAAAAGAATTTAGCCACATTTCCATCTCTAGAAAACTGTAAGGCCTTTACTTCTAACCACTTAGTCAGATAGTCAATGCAAACTAGAATATATTCCTTGTTGTTGGAAGTAGGTGAGATTGGTCCAATAAAATCTAGACCCCACTTTTCATAGGGAGCTAGTGTTAATTGAGGCTATAATGTAATTTCATCACTCCTTGTTGGCTTACCCATTCTTTGGAACCTATCATAGCTCCTTGTATACTTGACAAAATCCTTGTGTAGAGTTGGCCAAGAGGATGCATATTGGCCAATATAGAACAGATGACCTAATATCCAAGAATTTGGAAAACACTTATGTACCAACTATCTCATTTCCCTTGGAGAAAAGTGTGGTGGAATCTTCCCTATCGCCAAATAATTTGCAATATCAGCATGCCAGGGTCTATGCACATTAAGAGAAAACAAGTGTTCATCTAGAAATGAATCATCCACTACCCTTTCAGTTGATTGTGTTGGAAACCTTGACATAAAATCTACCACCATATTAGCTTTTACCAAGCTTTTCCACTAATGTAATATCAAACTCTTGTAGAAGTATCGGCCATCTGACTAGTCTACCCCTACTATAGGCTTGTTCATCAAATATATGCTAGTTGTATGGTCTGTATGGATAAAAATAAAATAACCAATGATGTAATTCCTAAAATTATTGATAACATACACTATTGCTAGCATCTCCTTTTCTATAACAGTATAATTTAGCTCTTCTCCATGAAGATTCTTGCTAAAATAGTAAATTGCATACTCTTTTTACATTATTTCTAACACATGACTGCTCCAATAGAAAAATATAAAGCATCTATATGTATATGAAAGGGTAAGGTCCAATTTGGGCCCCTCAAAACAAGTTCTTGATTCAAGGCCTTCTTCAACTCTTCAAAGGAATCTTGGAACTCTATTGTCCAATCAAACTCAATATATTTAGTTAGCCAAACAAACAATGATGCAAAAATCTTACTGAAGTCTTTAATAAAGCTCCTGTAGTAGCTTGCATGGCCAAGGAAACTTTTGACATCTCTTTGCCTCTATGGAATTGGTAATGTAGAAATATTTTTTTATTTTATGTGGATCAAACTAAATCCCTGCACTGGATATGAAATTCCCTAAAAAAATTCCTTTTGAGTCATCATAATAAAG
The DNA here is from genome assembly GCA_007115665.2 of Sequoiadendron giganteum. Lineage (NCBI taxonomy): Eukaryota > Viridiplantae > Streptophyta > Pinopsida > Cupressales > Cupressaceae > Sequoiadendron > Sequoiadendron giganteum. Next base: position 557,655,448 of record CM021101.1, on the reverse strand, counting down.
AATTTTTATTGTTGAATGACAAGTTGTGTTCTTTACATCTCTTTAATACCTTTTCTAGATTATTGATGACTTCCTCATAAGTTTACCCATATGTGGTGAAATCATCCATATATATCTCCATATAGTCACGAGCATAATCAAAAAAGAAGTTGAGCACTGCCCTTTGAAAAGTAGCTAGAGAATTGCATAAACCAAAGGGTAGAATAGCATATTCATAAGTACCCCAAGGACATGTAAATGTTATCTTGTCTTGATCCTCTATTTTTTTTTTTTATTTGATTGTAACCACTAAAACCATCTACGAAAGAAAAGTAATTTTCCCCTGCCAAAGATTCAAGAACTCGATCTATAAAGGGAAATGGAAAGTGGTACTTCCTAGTGGTTGTGTTCAACTCCTTATAATCTACACAAAATATCCATTTTCTACCTTTCTTGGGAACAATGACTAAACATAAGATGCTTTCACCATCAGATATAGGATAAATAAAACCTGCATCAAGGAGATTTTGAAGTTTAGCTTTGACTATTTCTCTCAAGGCATGGTTTATTTGTTGTTGAGGTTTTCTAATGGGTCTATAACCATCGTTGATATAGATGCTATGCATACATAAGTTAGGATCTATTCCATTCATATCATGGTAGTCCCATGCATATGTTGTTGCATGTGCCTGCAACACATATGTTAGAGAATTTTGTTGCTTGTCAGTCAATACATTGTTTATGTTTAGCATTTTTCCTAACATGACTTCTAATTATTTGGATGATTCTTGCATAGATGAGAGGTAAAGGCTTGGAATTATTAGTACACACTTTTGGGGAAGTACGGAATGAAAGATTTGATATATTTCTTTTGAGGAATTCACAAGTATAATAGTTTCCAAGGGATCTTGTAGGCATGCAAGACAATCCTATTGTTGTGGGCTCCTACAAAAGTCATTTTGTATTATGTGAGAAATCTACTCATCTTCATCTTGATCATCCAATAGAGGGTTGCATTCTATAGTCATCAATGTCTGTAGGGAATAATTATCTTCCTCATCCAAAGTGGTCCAAACAGTTTTCTCAAGATCAACATAAGGTTGTGTTGGAGGATAAAGGACCAATTTATTTTCATAGCTCCAATAGATATTATCATATTTCCAAACCTACAGTGTATGAATGCTTAAACTATAGGTAACCATGGTATACCTAGGATAAGTGGATATCTTGCAAGATTAACCTTTGGCTATAAAACTATGAGATCAAAAAGATATTCCCAGGAATCTAATGCAATAACTAAATCTTCAATGATTCCTTTAGGCTTGACTGTTGACCTATCAACCAACTATAGAATAGTTTTTGTAGGTCTAAGGTTGGATAACTAAAGTAATTTCATTGTTTCTTTAGTCATGAAATTGATTGTTTCCCCTAATTCTATCAAAGTGTTCTTGATAAGGGCCCCATTAATCTTAATGTCCACTACTGGACTACCAGGTTCTATGTATTTAGGGACAAACATGCTCCCTAAGATGGTATCTACAAGGTTTCCTAGGACATGTACTATATGAGGATCCTTCCTTTTCCTCCATGGTTTCTTAAAACATAGGTCCCTGGCTGCTTTAGTATAGACTAGAATTTCCTTAATTGCTTGGATGAGAGGAATCCTAATATTTACCTCCCTAAGTTGGCCCAAAAGTTCTATCTCATCTTGTGTGTGATGATTTTGAATTGATAAGAATTCAAGGAAAGGAGACTTTGGACTTGAGGTAGTTTGGTGTACTTGATTTGACCAAGGTTCTAAAGGTGTTTTTTCTAAAGCTTGAACTACAAGTTCCTCACCCCCCATCTTAGTTATTTGAGGAGATGAAGGTCTAGCAAGTTGTTTCCCTGACCTAAGGTGGAAATCACTCACCTCTACGCCATAAGTGGGGTATTGCATATCTTTGTTAGTATAAGCCTATTAGATAGGCTTGTTGTTAGGGTTAGGTGTAGGTTGGGTAGGTATTTTTGGTGGTTTGGTTGGTTGAGATGTAGGATTTTATGGAGGCATAATGGATTATTGTTGGGGTTGAGGAGGAAGCATAGTCTGCTGATAATGAAAGAAACAAACTAGAGCTAATCGCTACAAGTGCCTACAACTCAACCTATAACTGAACTGTTGCTAATAAAGAATTGTTGAACTAACTTGGAACTACTCAAACTAGTAATTAAACTTATTCTAATCTTCGGAGTACTATAGATTATCCAAATACATGCATGCTCATGAAAATCCATTACTGATAATCAAGGTATAAGAATCTATTTTGCTTTACATGGAATTTATGAAACAATGACAAACAAAAATTATTACTAAACATAAATAGAACAACTATAAATGGAGTGAAGAACAATTACCTTGAGTGGCTTTCTCAAGTGGTTGTATTCACTTAACTAGAACCAAATCTAAATATCATATTTTATGCATCAATATAAAATTGAACTTCATTCATTACACATCACAAAAGATTACACAAAATCTTCTTCACAAATTGTATTCAATGAAATCATTTTGAATAATCAACCTGTATGTAGATGATAATTGAAACTAAAAAGCAACTGATAGTAAAATACTAAAATCAACTAACTTATCTAAGGACTCAACCACCAATTATATGCAAGTATGGTGGAGTTTAATTTGAGAAACAACTATATGCAGTCATTAACTAACACTCCTAGATATCAGAGTATATAGTTAAGATTGAATTGTTCAAACAATAACTGCAAATAAACAAGAGTTCTAATAAAATTGAAACTTTTTAAAACATTTTTACAGGTAAAAACACACAAAAAATAATCCAAAATCCTATCAAGAGAATTCTTCTTCTCCTCCAACACTTTATTAATTATCATAATGATGTGTTACCAACTCTATCAGGTGTCTTCATATGGTAGTTATTGCATTAAGCTTGATTTGGCACTTCCCTTGTTTGGTTATCCTAGTCTTCTTTTTACTACAAGCTACATCTTCCAATTTCTACGAGCTACAATTCTTTTTGAGCTACAAGAGGTTAATCCACAAAACATATATAGAAAGCTAACTACCATAATTAAAAATAGAATTCCATCCATATTTCATACATACTCACATATAAACCATGCAATGCTACTATATTATAACCATATTTCCATTACTATGATTTAGGTCCAAGGTTGTATAATAAACATGAAAAGATAGCATAGCATAGGAGTATTGTTTGAAAGATTTATCTAATAGTTTCTAAAAGTATGCATAAAAGCAATAGAAAATAGGCTCATAATTGAACCCATCACCTTAGAGTGAGAGCTCCAAAATTGTTCAATTTGCATCTTTACATTATCGGTTAGCTTCTTATCAACACGTGGAATCCTACCACTAAAATCCGACGTATCATTTTGAAGAAGACTATCTAGTCTTCCTCTTCTTTAGAGTGTTCTATTTAATGTTTTATGATTTATATTTAAATCAATACAAGTTTGTCTCATTAAATGAGACTTTCTTAAATGATGGCTTACTAGTGAGGTTATGATCATTCTATGAGAAACGCTTTTATCTTTTTCCTTACTAGCCTTTCCAGTAGAAGTTAGAGCATTAAAAAGATTTTTTACAATAATACAATATGTTTTTGAATTTTTGGTTACACAAATCTTCATTTTTCTTAATAATGGTCTCATTTTGTAAGAATTTAGCAACCACACAAAAAGTTGGCATTATTTGGTTAATTTCTTATTAGAAAAGTATTTATTGAACATATTGGTAGCCCACAACCAAATTGTTCATGATGAAATTTTTCTATCAAGATTATCTATTATGTCCTCATCTATTTTAAGTAACCATATAGGGGTTATCATGTAATTAGATGATACATAAGGTTCATTTTCAATATTTTCAAATTTTTTAACATTTTTATTTTCAGTATTTTCAATGTTATCAACATTTTCAATATTAATTCTAGCATTTTCATTTTCAATGTTATTGGCATTTTCATTTTCAATACCAATTTCAATATCTTCTATATCAATTCCAACTTTTTCATTTTCAATGTTCTTAACATTTTCATTTTCAATATCAACATTTTCAATTTCAATATTTTCATTTTCAATTTCAATATGATATTCAATATTTTCAAATTTGATTTCATCTTCACTTGACTTGACATTTAACGGTGGAGAAGAAGCCTCAAAATGAGTATTTTTCATGCCTTGTCTTTTTTTCCTATGACTATCTCTATCTCTTGCTTTATATGCTTCAATTTGATATGTTGTTAATTTTCTCTTTCCTTTTTCTTATGACAACTACTACTCCCCATTGCACAAACAAAAAGGAGCACACAAATGATTGTAAAGGTTAAAAATGTGTAAAATAATCTCCCAAAATCTAAAAAAATTCTAATACAAACAAAAAACACAAGATTTTAGCGACAAAGAGAATGTGGGGACTGTTGGAATGCTCAAAACAGCCCGATTATTGTTTTTCTAATGTAATTCACTAAACGGATATCCATTTCAAACAGATATTTGTTATGTTTTGCACAATAATAAACCCTAAATCTTTAAAAAACAAAACAAATATCTATTATAAACGAATATCCATTTTTGTTAAGTTTAAAAATAACTAAACTTCATGAAATATTTTTATGAATTATTAATAGCATAATATTATTAATAATAACATAATATATTTAATATATTAATCTGTTATGATATATTTAATATGATATATATATATATATATATTATATAATAATAAGATATATATATTTATTAAATATTAATATATTCAATTAATATATAATAAGTATACTAATATATTCAATTAATATTTTATATATTTATATAATATATACTATATATATTAATATTATTATTTTTAAGTTATATATTATATAGTATATAAATTATATTAGATATTAATATGTATCTCTCTCTCTCTTAGGTCTCTCCCACTCTGAGCTCTCACTCCATCGCCCTCTCAAGTCTTTCTCTCTCTCTTCCTCCCAGGTCTCTCTCTCATCTCTGCCTCCCTCTAACCCTCCCAAACCCCTCTATAATATATTTATTATATATTAATATATTAATTTAATATATTTAATATATTTATATAATATATATTATAAATTAATATATCATAATATATTATATATTATATATCTTATGTACTCTCTCCCTCTCCCTCCCTCCCCCTCTCAGGTCTTTCTCTCCCTCTCCCTCTCTCTCTCTCAATAATCTCTTTGTCCCTCCCTCTCAACTATCTCTCCCTCCCTCCCTCTCAAATCTCTATGTCCTCCCTCACTCTCAACTATCTCTCCCTCCCTCCCTCTAAACTCCCTCCCTTCCTCCCTCCCTCCCTCCCTCCCTCCTCCCTCCATCTCTCTCTCTCTCTCTCTCTCTCTCTCTCTCTCTCTCAAGTCTCCTCTGTGGTCTTTTCTCTCCTCTCCCTCTCTCCTCATTCCTCCCTCCTCAACCATCTCTCCCTCCCTCCTCTAAACCTCCCTCCTCCCTCCCTCTCTCTCTCTCTCTCTCTCTCTCTCTCTCTCTCTCTCTCTCTCTCTCTCTCTCTCTCTCTCTCTCTCTCTCTCTCTCTCTCTCTCTCTCTCTTTCCCACCATACCTAGAAAAATTTCTTTCAGTCCCTCTCTCTCACTCTCCATCTCCCTCCCTCCATCTTTTCTCTCTCTGGTCTCTCCCTCTCAGGTCTCTCTTTCACACACACATACTCTCCATCTTCCTCTCTCTCTCTCCCTCTCAAGTCTCTCTTTGTCTCTTGGGTCTCTCCCACTCTATCTTTAATGTAAGAGCATTTGGGTCCATAGGAAATCCTACGTCAACCAAAAAAATATTAGTTCCTAGATTCAGTAAGGTTTTATGAAAAGCATTTTTACGAGTAGAATTTAGACGATAGTTTATGTTATCCTAATAATTGCTTCTTTTATAATTCTATGAATATTTCATTTCCAATTCGATATCTCTCTCTCTCTCTCTCTCTCTCTCTCTCTCTCTCTCTCTCTCTCTCTCTTTCTCTCTCTCTCTCTCTCGTCTCTCATTCCCTCTATCCCTCCCACCCTACCTAGACAATTATCTTAGTCCCTCTATCTCTTTCCCTCCCAAATCTCTCTCTTTCTATTCCTCCCTACCTCCCCCTCTCTCTCTCTCCCTCTCTCTCTCCCTCCCAAATACCTCTCTTCTCAGGTCTCCCTCTCTCCCTCTCTCCCTCTATCCCTCCCACCCTCTCTCTCTTGGGTCTCTCACTCCCTCTATACCTCCCACCCTAAACCCTAAACTCTCTCTTATTCTCTCTCCCTCTTAGGTATCTCCCTCCTTCTATCCCTCCCACACCCTCTCTCTCTTAGGTCTCTCCCTTGGGAAATATTGTGTGGTCTCACAACACACCCCACAACTGTAAGACTTGGGGAGCCAAGAAAAAAATTAACACTTATGGCAAGTGTCAGTTAGCATAAAAGATCACCAAAAGTTAAAGTTAAAATGAAGTCTTTAAAGTAATTCATGATTTAGGTGTACCGTGTACTGGGTGTCGAATATTAGAAGGCAAGAGTGGTTGAAATGTTAATGCAAGTTTTGGTAATTGTTCCATTCTATAAGTGAAGGTCCGGGAAATATGAAGGTTTTGATAGAAACTGAAGTCTGAGAAAGTTTGTTCTAGTAAAGGCTAAATCTGCCGAGTATCGGGTAACAATGTTGAGTTTTAAAGTTAATTGTAAAAGCTGGCATGGGAGTTCAAAATGTTCGATAACCCTCCTAGAAGGATAATTATGTGAGAATGCATTTAAAAGTGTGAAGTTTTTGATTTGTTTAAAATGATGATTTATTAAAGATAGTTTTATTTTCATGATATTTTTATGAATGTTTTAAAAAGGGATTAATAAGTGGAATTTGTATGTGCAGGAGAAATAAGTTGTGATGTAGTATTTGGGTATGGATGGTCAGGAAAATTTAGATTGTGAGTACTGCCATAGCCAAGTCAGGCACTATACTCTGGGAGTCCATGCAAAGGAGGAGCTTACGTTGTTGTAATATCAAGAATCCTGGTATTACAAATGCGGTGAAAGAGTGCACCCAACTCCAGTGTGATCTACTTTTGGGTTTGTTTTGTCTGAGTTCAAACTTGAGTGTAGGAATGAATGTCCACTTGATCATTCTAAATGTATGGGAATTCATACATTTTGTTTGAAAAATCTACTCGGCTTGAAGCTAATGTCCTGATTATATTAAAGACGGAGGTCTCAAAAGATTTTAAAGTGTTGAAGAAGGTTGACATTCATTGACTTATTCAACAATTCTCCAACCAATTGTCATATTCCATGTTCCTTGTTGCGATTCATCCCTTGGATTCCCTCTCATGTATTGGTTGAATTTCTCGAGTGTCTTGTTTCTATAAAGGTCGAGAGATGTTTCATTTTAAGTTAAGTTCAGAATTTGTGGATGTTAGAGAACCAATTTTTTTCAAGTTTTGTTCTTTTTCTTGTTTTGTGTTCCATTCCAAATTAAAAACTTGTATGTTTCATTAGAAGTTAATCAATATTAGAGCCAATTTGAAATCTATTTCCTGATATGAAATCTTATATAGCTGATTGTTTTTTCCTATTAGACAAGACTATGTGTTGTGTCATTTAAGGGTGCATAGTGACACTATCTAGTGGTAAATAGTTCCCCTTTTCTTTAAAATATCACATCATTTTGTGCCTAGTTGTGAAGAAATATAGTGATGTATGGAATGGTTTTCTCTAGTTTGGTTATTTCTTGAGGCATGCATGGATAATACCTAGGAGGAATTTTACTTTTTTAATAAATTATTATGCTTTATTTTAGAATAGATGTTTAAATTTTAGAAAATGTTTCAAAACAAAGATGGATGCAAGGAGTTTTATTCCATATATTTCAATTCCATGATATTGTTGAATGCTTAAAGCTAAATCTACTTGGATAAATGAAAGTTATTTGGAGTTCATAAAATTTTATTGCAATTTTTTTGATTGCATGAAGTTATTAAATGACCAGACTGAGAGTATATTTTTCTTATCTTTATGATTCTTTTGAGAGCCCAAAAAAGTGTTTACCCCTCATGATTAACAATATTATCACAAAAAACCCTGATGTGAACCTAGTACAATCAAGATTTCACTTAAACAATACTTGGGATTAAGCTAAGTTAGCCTAAGACTTAGGTTGTCCTAATGCAATCTTTCAAGAAAGATATGTTCCCCATGATGTGTCTATGATGATTTATCTGAATTGTTGGTGTGTGACTAACATTGTCATCAATAGGAACCCTACCTAGATAACTCTCTCTCTCTCTCTCTCTCTATCTCTTTATCTCTCTCAGGTCTCTCCCTCCCTTTATCTCTCACACCCACTCTCTCTATCTCACTATATATATATTATAATGTAGTATATAATATATACTATGTATTAAATATAGTATATAATATAATAATATAATATTTAATATAATAATATATAATAGATAATATTTAATATGTAATATGCAATATATAATATATTAGTATATTAGTATATACTAATATATTAAATATTATGTATTATAAATAATACAAGTAAAGGATATCTATTTCAGGTGGATATCTGTTGCAAACGGATATCCATTTTTTTTACAAAATCGGTAGGCTCAAGATTTGGTTTGGGATAGCCAAACTTGGAAAGTCAACTCAAAAAATTTGTTTACAAAATTTCCTTAGTTTTTCAAAGTTTTCCCTTGTGGCTAACAACTTTTTTTATTCAAATTTGATGAAACAAAAAGGGTTTATAGAAAAAAATTTCATCTTTCCACCAGTATAAGATATGGCTTATTTTGAATTTAATAAATAATAATTATTGATTTTGTACATACATTATGAATAAAGTCCTAATTGATAGGATGATTGAAACACTTGTATAATTTTCAAACAATTTCGTATTTTTTGAATCTAAAAGATGAGTCACATTCTATGATTCGCATAGTATAGGATAAAAGAAAATGAATTTCATAATTTTTTTACCAAGTTATGGTGGTCAAATAAACATGTTTTAATAATTTTGAAATTTTCTAATAAAAAAATCATAACTAATTATTTACATTCAAAAAAACTACAAAATAAATCTGGCACATTCGGGCATGTGTCCTCTACATATATTGAAAGTTTTAGAAAAATAATTATTTTTCTTGTACTTAGGGTGGTTAGACATACACCCGCCTTTTATCTTTTTCCTAAAAATTTGGTACTATTGCATTGAAATTTCAAATTTTCACAAAATAGATTTTTTTTTTCTAGAAAAAGACTAGCAGCCTAGAAAGAACATTCAATTTGCTACAAGTTTTGTTTTGACATATTTTTCAAATTATGTTAATAACCTATTCAATTTTTTTATGTCAAGTTGCCTAACTATATTTTTGAAATTTCATTGCCACTTAGGAGCCTAGTTTGGACCCCCATGATCCTGCACTAACCCTCTACCATCATCTTTTGTTTCATAATCATCAATTAATTGTATCATGCTTGTAATAATTTGTAAATTTATTTCTTCTAATAAAAATCTCTAATAAAATAAAACTAATGCAACTACACACTTATCTTTCCACTTTTCTATATTTTGGAGATCTACAAGGTCTATATGTGCTCATCAATTCCCAATCATAGTAGTTGATAACTTTGTCAAGATATTCAAATCTCCAAATAATGGATTGTACATAACGGTAGTCACTAGTGGTAACTTCAATCTCTCTTGGTAGCTATTTTTCATTTAAAATAAAATTATTAAATTTTATATCTAGTGAAAAAAAATCATAAATGGTGTATACAAGTAGTAAAAATAATCAAATCTAGTTCTTGTGAAATAAACCACAAATATGTGTTCCACTGTTCATTAAAATAATCAAGACAACAAAATCAAATACAAAAGAGCCCAAACCAAAAAATATTAGACTACCCCTTCTTTCTAAATTAATAAGGAGTTCTAGTTAGTGTCCAAGTATAAAACTCATAATAAAAGGAATGTCCTTTTTATAAAAAAGTCACACTTTTGTAATCCCCAAGTAATTCACTCTTGAATTAATACCTTATCATATGCATGCATATTAGGAGTTTTAAATAACCAAAATGTGATCCAATATATTATATTATTAATAGAGATAAAAGATGATAATTTAATCAATGTGATGCATTTAGGTATTGAGGGTTAGGAAGAATGCAAAGAAGGGTGTGGGGTGTTTACAAATGACATTATAAATCTTCTATAGATCACTTTGTACAAGTCAAATAGAGGAAATCACCTTCACTATGTCAGTCTTGCGCAAAGCAATATTTTTTGTACACTAAATAATCTTGTTTTGTGTCAAAGCCACATAATCCTACAAGTGCCTGTTTAATCCCAACTATAATGCAATTAACAAAGGAAATAATAGTCATGCTAAGGTAATGCATGTTCAATGCAATAGTACCCATGTTTTCTAAAACCAAACATTGGACACCTTTTCATAATGCCTTGATCCTACCCAAAAGAATCATTGAATATCTTTAAAAAAATTCCATAATAATTTAGGGGGATTCACTATTAGAGTTTATGTGGCAAAGGTTTAGGAATTGATATGTACAAGTACTTTTAAACCATAGATCTCTACAAGATTATTTTTTATCATATCTTATCTAGGTTATATGTGTTAATACTTAATGTATGCAATGAAAATTAAAAAAAAATTGAGTCCAAATGTTGATATAGATTGTGGCCTTGGTTGATAATATAGAGATATTAATGGGATATAAAAATATAACTATTTATAAGTGCATACCATACCTAGTGAAAACATGGAGGTATTTTAATTATACTAATATGTGTAAAGGAGTATCAAAAATATAAATTTGAGAGATAGAAATGAAATTAGAGATGTTTATTAGTATTTTATGACTATATTTTATGTTATTGGTTTATTAAATAAATATCTCCAAATACAAACCATATTTACAATACTCTTTCAATAAAAAATTATATCTATCCTACAATGATCAAATCTCAACATTTGTCCATCTTCTTAGACATTCCTATGATGGAATCATACCTAATATATCACTATAATACCATGTTAAAATAATAATAAATTATAATAATACAAAAAAAAGAAATAAACACAAAATATTTCACACACCATTTATTATAAATATGCAACTATTTACAAAAAATCTACTAAAATATTACAAATTCAAGCAACCTATTAAACTTCACTATTTTAACACATTATCTTATAATTAAAATATTCTTAACTACACTTATACATAAGTTACCTTTACTCTAAAGTAATAGACTATTGCTTTTAGATTAGAGTGCTCTAACATTAGTTGAAGTGATGTCAATAACCTTTCCTCTATAGAAGCCACATTCCATTATGAAGGGAATTTTAACTAATTCTTAATATATTAAGAATATTCACCACACCATGCAAGGCATAACTTTTAAATTTGGAGTTTGAACCAACACTCACATTCAATTGGGGGGTGATTTGTTCTCTTAAGTTATTGTACTCATTACTATATTTTATATTTCAATTTATATTGGAGTGTAATGTTGAGATTTCTTTAATAAAAAAAAATAGAAGAGAAAGCTCATTTCCTATGCTTTCTCTATATGCATTTGTGTGTAAGTATAGTGACAAAGGTAATCTTGGATATTTAACAAAATAGAAAGAGTTATATTTCTTATAACTTAATGATGCCTACAATTTTTATATGACAACAATAAAATAAAAAGAAATTAGAATCTTATATATTATATATATGTTGAAGATATTATATATATCGTCTTGTCTTGAAAGCCAAATCATTGTAATGAATTGTAATTGAAGAGCAGTAGTGTGTGAAGATTGTAATCAATTTCTCTAGGAAATAATAATACTGATAATTTATCCCATGGATGTTTCCTTGATATATTGTCAAGGTTTTACCATGTAAATTAGTGTCTTAACTGTTATTCTATTATTTCATTTTATTTTTCTTGTTATTTCTTTGCAACTAATTTATGTTGTAATATTATTGAATATTATGGGTTTTACATTTTTATTTCCACAACAAGTGGTATCACAGAAATTATTTTGCAAAATTTGTGTTAGGATTTGGTGTTTTTTTGTAGCATCAAATGGAAATGGTTTCAAATTCAAGGTTCAACTTGGAAAAATTCAATGGGAAGAATAATTTGAGCTATGCAAGCTCAAGATGTCTGATTTGTCAGTGCAACAAGGATTGCACAAAGCGTTGGTAGGAAAGTCAAAGAAATATGCAAATATGACTAATGGGGATTGGGATGATCTTGATACAAGAGCTCTTAGCACAATTTGGTTGTGTTTAGCAAATGATGTTCTTTTCAATATTGTTGGAGAGGAAACAATAACAGGCTTATGGAGTAAAATGGAAAGTCTTTAAATGAAAAAATCCATGACAAATTAGATCTACTCAAAGAGGTAGTTGTATAGTTTTTGAATGAAAGAAGGTATAAATTTTTTTTGGTCATTTAAATATTTTAATACTATTATATGTCAATTAGCTAAAATAGGTGTAAAATTTGAAGATGAAGACAAGGAAAATACATTATTGTGTGCATTTCCCGAATCTTGAAATCACTTAGTCACTTTTATTAGCTTTAGCACAACTAACACCCTTGAATTTTATTATGTTGTGGGAGCTTTGTTGTTTGAAGAGGTGTGAGGGAATTCTAACATAGAAACCTCCACATTAGAAGAAATGGTGGTTAGGGGTTAGTCCACAGAAAAAGGGAAAGATTTGAGGTATATATAGATCTAAGTAAAAAGGAAAAAAAGGGTAAGGGGAAATGTTGGTACTGCAATAAATCAAGGAATCTCAAGAAATATTGTTGGAAGAGGAAAGAAGAAAATGATCACTCCAGAAAGGAAGCAAAAATTATTAAGATAATTTTAGGTACAATTGATGGAGTTTTATCTGTTTGTAATTCCTTACAATATCATGAAGAATGGCTATTAGATTCTAGTTCTTCTAATCACATGTATCCACATAAGAATTTTTTTTCTTCTTACCAAGCTATTGATGGTGATGTTGTTCTTATGGGAAATAATGTTTCTTGTAAGACTGCTATGATTGGGAGTATTAAGATGAAAATGTTCAATGGTATGATGAGGACATTAACAGTGGTAAGACATGTACCAAAACTAAAAAATAATTTAGTTTACTTGGGAGTTTTAGATTTTGAGGGCTATAAATTTACAATTTGTTGGCTAAGAGATTGGGAACTTGAGATTATATGACTCTATTCTTGAAAAGGTGCCAAAAAAACCAACTCTGAATATCTACCCTTTTAGGAAGATAAAATATCCTCTAAATTTTACCGAAGTGTAGCTCCTTCTTATGATTTTCAATGAATTGAAAGAACAAGAAATAAACACAATGTTTGATTTTAACCAAAAATCAGTAAATGTGAAACCCAATATTAGGAAGAATCCTAATATTAGATGCAAAGTATAGGTAATAAAATATTAGTACAAAGACCTGTTTAACTTTGAAATTAGTAAGAAATAAAATAATGAACTCAATATTATCTAAAAGATGAAATATATTATGAAGTGAATTGTGTAACTCACACATAGGTATAGCATAACATTAAGATACTCCTAAACACATAGATTCAAGAATAACAAATTATCTTCACAATCTAGATGCACATAAAGAACCAGTGATTTCATTAATAGAAATAACAAAAAAGTCTAAAATATAATATTGAGCTTTCAAAATGGTGTCTAGAGAGTTTTTAGTTCAAAAATAGATACATATAAATAAGAAAATAGGTAATTGCTTCTTTCTTGCCCATAATTTATTAAAACTAAAAAGTTTTGAATAATGCAACTGAAAATTCAAGATAGTGTCGCTTCACTTCCCATTTATGGGGGTGCCACAAGTCTTTTCCACAAACCTTGGAAAGCCTTCATGGTATGTAATAGCTCCTTGTGTTGAGGGATAGTAACATTAGTCATACACACTTTCCATGCTAGATGACTATCTTTGATTGGTTTGATATACTATTCACAAGCCTTCATAAGATCAATCACTTGAGATGAGATGTAATTCGTTGAATTTCTTTAAATGCTCAACATTAAAGAAATGAGAATCGACTATTCCCTTGACCATTTTCTAGAATTTTTCTACAAAGCCTTTGACATTTGCATCATCTTCAATTTCTCCTTTGTCCTATTGCAACCCTAGAGTGACTAAGATGATATGTGCTTTATTTGAGACAACAGTGCATTCGGTCACAATTTCTCGAAGCTTTTGTAAGCCTTTCCTAGTGATTTGTAACTTCCATTCTACACCTTTTTTTCATACAAGGCAACAAGAGTTTGTAACATTGGGTATAATTTTCTCCATTGCCAATTATTCCATGCTCTAGTTCATCATTGCTTTCATTTCAATTTGGCAATTATTCCATGTCTTTCTTCTTTTTCAACAACAATAATTTCTTCTCCAAGAGTATACTTTAAGGCATTTACTTTTTGAAAACACTTTACAGACTCAAAAATAATAAAATTCCCCTTCTTGATCAAACATTCACTCCACTCTTCCAAAACTTTACTTAGGGTTTGATAGATTTTCATCTTGCTTGTACCTTCTTTCCCAATCATAGCTAGGGGATCAATAGAGGAATTAGCCCGAGAAATTGGTTGAGGGGGAATATCGAAGACATACCTCAAGCATTCATTCAAAGCTTGAACATGTTTCTTCAGTTCATCTTTGATTTCCTTATCATTATTCGATCATTTAACCATTCTTGCTACAAATACTTGAAATATTTTAACATCCCAATCTCTTGTATGATGTCCAAGATTAATTCTATCAACTTCAAAATCACTCATAGTTACTTGAGTGATATCCTTTTGTGCTAAATGACACACAATTTCAAAATAAAGGTTTCCTGAATCAACATCATCCACTAACTATGTAGTGGTATTTAATTTTTTCGTCTTTGGGGTTGAGGTCCTCTGCAGTAACTGACCTACCATGTCCTACTTTGGTAAGCTAAACTACATAGCCTTCCTTTTCTTGGAAAAATTATCTTCCAGCCAAATAGGTGTAACAGGAACATTAGTTGCTTTAAAGCTTGAAGACTCAAATAATTTTATGTGTGTAGGAGGATTGTTTACTAGTGTGTTTTTTGATGTGAGTGCAACAATCCTTGAATTCTATGGCACACTTACCTCCCAGTGGGTGACTCATCTTGAGAAGGAGGAGAGTTAATGTCAATATTTTCTAAATACCCTTCTTCTTGACCTTCTTTTTCCTTTTCTAGATTAGGTAGGCCAAGAATATCTTCACATGTTTGTTGAAATATATTTTTATAAAGCGCATTGTCATCATCATCTCCCTGGGTTTTTGAAGGTAATGATTGCGAGCTCTGCAAGGTGGTACCAATTGTTCTCACATTTGGAGAAGGTTGGGAGGTACTCCTGGAAGGTTGAGTATTTTGTGACCTATTTAGAGGATGGGACTAATCTTTTCTTTTCTTGGTCATCCATTCTTGTGTCCTAACCAAAATATCAACAGACCTTGCTTCAATAGTTTCCTTTTCTTTCTTGCTCCAATCCATGGTGAGAATAGGGTGATTCTCTATTAACTCAATATAAACCGAATCTATCATATCAGACCCATCTTCTACAATGTCCTGAAAATCCAAGTTCAAACCATAGATAATGATTTGTTCTAAAGAAAATATCATCCAAATTCTTTTTCAAACCTCATATTCATCAAAACAATATGTCGAATAGTCCTCCAGACTAGGCTGATGAACGAATTTAAGACTCAATTTCAAATTGTTCTTTAAATAATCTTTAATATCAAAAGGGAAACATTCATCATATGAGTTAAGATTATATTTGGATAACTCCCTCTCAATATTTAAAGCATCAGACATGGATTCACATGTTCATGGACCAAAACCAATAGGAAAATGAATGATCACTCTCCTCCTTTCTTAACATATCTTGTTTACATCTGTTAACTATCTACACACTTCAATCATAACCCATTTGTCTTTAGGGTACCTTAGAAGTTTGATGGGAAAACCATTAAAACCTCCAACTCTTATGTAGGAAAACCTCTGGAACTAGATGAAGTGGCTACGATAAAAATTCACAAATTTTATAGCTTCAGGTGACAACCACATTCCAATATTCCCTTGCAATTCTTTGACCATCCTCATGGTGAAAGTATCTATTATCCTTCTAAAATGAAGGAAACTTTTATGAAGCTACAACTTATCAAGGTAGTCATAAATGGGAAACTTTTTAGGAGGGAGATCACTTGGTCTCAATCCAAGCCTAGGTCTTATACTAGCAATGGCGTAGATTAAGGATGAGGACATATAAAAGAATTTGTTAAGAGTAAATAAAGTCATCAAATAGTGCATACAATTATTGATAATTTTTGCATAGTCAATAAATTTCCACCTTGACAACATAATCTAGCTAAAGTACATCCATTCCTCAAATTGGTGTACATCATCATTTCCCCTCACTCTATGTATAGTACCACAATATCAACTACTTCTTCCACAAAGTGATTTCTATGTAGTTTTCAGGGCAACTGAGAGCTACCCTGCTTAGGTTTCACCAAATAATTTTTTTCCATTTCATTTTTATATAGTTTCTTCTTAGCAGAAAACTCAATCTATGAATTCATCATGCTCATAGATGAGTAATTGTCCTTTTATGGAATATTTAGATATGATGTAAAGGTGAATTTTTGAAATTTTTACCACCAACTGGTTATCCTCTATCTTGATTTCTTGTGTCTGTTAGTTATAATGCTTGATGCATTCTAGGATAAGTTCGGACATTAATCTACTATAGGGATGGTAGTAGCTTCAACTAATCCATTTTTTATCACTCGTTGAGTGATAGGCGGTGGATTTGGACTATTGAATTTATCTTTTAATTCACTTAAATTCATAGATCCTAAATGGGCATCCCCAATCTTAGGTCTTTCACAAGTTACCCCAAATATATACTCATAATCCATGCACTTGAGCTTAGTCATGACTATAAATTTAGGGCTCAAGCAAGAGTGTGTTCAAGGAAATTGCAATGTGAAAATAATTAACCCATAGAGATGGACTTTGAAGAGAATGAATATTTTAAATACCTCTAATGGTGAATTTTGTAGTTGATTTTTTTTTTGATATGTCTCATTGGTTTGCTCCTCAAAAAATCAGCACCACAATGAGGAATGTTTGTCTTCCACTTAAAACCTTCTTCAAAATCTCATGGAAATCCTATGAGTATATGAGCATTTAATATCACTTCCTTTCTATATGGGCATGTGTCGACTTTTAGATCACTATTTGATTGCAACTTCTTTTCAAAAATTTGAAAATGAGCGGCTAGGGATGGAGAAGCCGAGAGTTCTATTAACTTTATAAATGCTCATCGGAGTTCACCTTTCATTGTAATATATCACCTGGTCAAAGGAACATTAACTAACATAATACTTTGAGTGGAGAAATGGGAATTTTGATGAGATTCAAAAAACACCGCTCGACATAAAGTTAACTTGTGCATGACTAGAAAAGAAGGAGCTAAGGCTAGATGGTAAAGTGGGAAGTTATATGAACTAATGAAAACACTACCTAAGTTCATAGAGTTGTGCAAAACACCACTTGTCATAGGAATTAGCCAAATTTTGGATAGGGTGGAAGACCTCTTGCAAGACATAGAAAAAAATTAGGATAACAGTGGCTTTGATTGGGGATGAAGACTGAAAAGGATGAAGCAAGGAGCCTAGACACAAAACTAGTAAGATGAGTGCTTTATCCACTAGGCAATAGATTCAACATGAATGAACTACACTCTCAAGCACCAAGGGAAAAAACCAAAAATGAAACAAAAACCCTAAACTAACTATGTATAAGAGAAGACCCTGAGGGGTAATCTTGAATCTGATAGAGCTTAAGTTCCTACCCATTGTATGGGATAGGCAAGAGAGTACCATCAAAGTACGTTAGATGAAAAGTTTTGGGTTTACATTCATGAGTTATCTTGAAGGCGCCAATCTAGAGTGCATCGAAGTTCTTATGAGCACCTTTGGTTTCTTTTCCTTTATCCCATAGTAAGACTGAATCTCCAACCATAAATTTCCTTGGTCTAGCTCTTTGGTAAAAAAATATTCTTAACTTTAGCTTGATGCATGGTTATTCTATAAACCATCTCTTTTCATTGTTCTCTAATCTTGGTCAAATATAAGATTCTCTTCTCTAAGGAATCATTGAATTCACGATCTTCGATGGCGATCTGTAGTTTGCACATAGATAGTTCCCTCGATAGAGAGAGTACACTTTCCACCCCATAAATTCAAAATGAGTAATCCCAATCACCCTCTTTGGAGTTGTTCTATCTGCCCAAAAAACTTCATACAACTTCTTATGCCAGGCCTTCTGATTCTCATTTTCCAACTTCTTAATGATATTCACTAAATTCTTATTATTGGATTCATCTTGACCATTCCCTTGAGGATAATAGTCAATCGAATGGGACAAGGAGATCCCACAATCATAATAGAAAAGTTATATCTCACTAGAAAATAATCTCATTGCATTATCAATGACTAACTTGTATGGGAGTCCAAATCTGACTAAGATATTTTGTTTAATGAAATCATAGACTACCTCAGAAGTGGTTCTCTTGATGGGAACTGCTTCTACCCACTTAGTAAAGTAATTTGTAGCTATGAGGATTTCAGTGTGACCAATACTATATTGAGGACTGATTGGCCCAATTAAATCAAGACCCCATTGCTAGAATGGTCCATCAATCACAACAGGCCTAAGTGGTAAAGCCGCCAATTGAGGCTTTCCTACAAATAATTTAGATTTTTCACATCATCCACTCAATGATAGGCATCTTTAAACATTCTAGGCCAATAATAGCCATGTCTTAAAATTTTAAATGTGATCACAATGGAGGAGAAATGACCTCCACAGGCTTCATTGTGAAAGATGGTGAGTAATCTTTCTTGCTAGCCTTTATCCATGCACTTCAAGAATGTCCCATCTATGTTGCATTTATATAGAGTAGCATCCTATATAACATATTTAGCCACTTTCAAATTTAAATTTCTTTTCTTCTAACTTGAGAGGTGTTTCAGGCATTCCCCATAGGTGAGAAAATAAGCTATGTCAAAAATCCATGTCCTATACACTGACAGTTAGCACTAAAGCCAGATCTTCATCTCCCTTTGATCCTTTCTGATCTTTTTCCATCAATTTGTAGTCCTATTCCCCTGACTAGTTTTGTAGGTTTAAGATCTAAATCATATTCCCTCACCTTTGTAGTCTAGTTGCCCCTACTATTACAAAAAATATCCTATTGAGTAAAATTGTTTTTAATAGTGGAGTTTGGGACATATACAATTGAGTGTGAATGCAAGATATAGGAACAAAACTACTTAACCACCTTGACTACTACAAACACATGCTTCTCAATTTGGGAATAATTTAATTTTTTCCTCTTTAGTGGAATACTCATAAAATAAATAGGTGCATGCACATTATTTTCATCTTCTTGAAGAAAAATAGAAAACACAATGTGCTTTGAAGGATAGTAATAAATGATGAAGTCTTTTTCTGAAATTGGGACTGACCAAAATAGGAGCTTGGGAAATTGCTTCTCTAATATCATTTAAGGCTTGCTTCCTAATTTCATTCCATCTAAATACTTGTTTTCCCTTCATCATCTCCATGATATGCTTAGTGATTTCAGAAAAGTCTTGGACAAACTTCCTCAAAAAGTTCACTTGGACAAAAAAGGACTTTATGCCAATTCCATTGGAAGGAAGGCTTAGTTGCAAGATAGCTTTTATACTTCAAGATCTATTCTCACTCCTTTGGAAACAATATTTCCCAAGATTTTACCCTTATTTAAAACAAACATAGATTTCATAGGATTAAGGGATACACCATGTTCTTTGCACCTTTGTAGGTCTTGTTCCAAATATTTCAAATGATCCACTCTCCTTTTGGAAAATACCATTAAGTTATCAAGATAGATAGCTATTATTTTATTTCTAAGGTCTCCAAAGGATAATTCCATAGCCCATTGAAATTTTTCTCTTGCATTAATAAGCCTGAAGAGCATTCGATTGTAAGTAAAATTTCCCTAGGGCATTGTAAATGTTGTTTTATGTTGATCTTCCCCAACCACACTAATCTGTTTATACCCAAAAAATCCACCCAGCATGGACATCATCTCTGAGCCAACAACCTTTTGTAGGATATGGTCCATATTTGGAAGTGGATTATTGTCTTTCAATGATGCCTGATTCAAATTCCTAAAATCCACGCATATCCTTATTTCTCCATTTTTCCTGTGGACTAGAAAAATGTTTGCCACCTAGGTAGAATGATGTATGGGGTATATTATTTGAGCCTTCAACATCTTGTCAATCTCTTTGAAAATTACATCTATCACTTTAAGATTATATTTACTTTATTTCTACTTGAAAGTTGCCATCCCTTCCTTTAGTGGAATATGATGTTGAAATGTCCCATTCATGAAGTTCTTTAGATCATCGTAGCACCAAGAAAAAACCTCCTTATACTTGATGAGTAGAGATATCAATTTCTCTCTTTCTTCTAGAGAGCAATATTTCCCAATAAAGACCATCTTTGGAGAATCAGGATCCCCAATATTAACCACTTCGAGCTCACCAAAGTGGTTAGCGGACTCATTTATCTTTCCATTTTATGGATCGATAATGTCGGTCAAATAAATCATCCAATCTGCCTAACCCCTTCAGAATCTTGTTACCTTTCAGCTAAATAATCCCATATTTAAGGTTGCCCACATCTTTAGGACATAATGTTGGTGTAATTAATTATTTAATTACACTTTATTAAGTTTACTTAGGTTTTACTTAGGTAATAATTAATTTACTTAATTAATAAGTAAGCTTTATTTAGTTGAACTAATTTTGGTCATCGTTGAAGAAATCTGTGAGGGTTTTAAGCTCAGTGATTTTTTGCAAGCTTTGGGGGTAGCTGATTTTTCGGGGCAGTTTGGGCACAAAAGGAGGTCACCATCGCATTCATAGTGGCCAAAAACCCTAAGAATGCATGTCATTTGGTTGATTTTGGAGCAATTGGTTTTTAAGGAAAAACATTTTTTGCTAGGGAGGTCATATGGCCTCCCCAACACGCATTATGAGGCATGAAAATAAAAAATAATAATTTAAAAACACATTTTTTTGGTTTTCGCACCAGTGCTCCTAGTTCAAAAGGCACCTGCTATCAGGTGGCCACTAAGTGGCCACCAAGCAGCCACTGGTCCGCCACCGTCATCGGCCTCCACCGCTCATGCGCCACTGGCTTGAGCACAACCCTCATAGGCCCCTTTTGTAGTCGCCTCTGGTCACATGGGGGATCAAGTGCTATGCGCCTAGCCCCTGGTTAGACTTCCAGCACCCACCGTTGGTCACATGGGTAACCAGGGGCTCCACCCCAGCCCCCTACCTACCAGCCCCTAGTTGCACACAGGACCAAGGGCTGAATTTGCTTTAGCCCCCTAGGCTGCATATAGGCCAAATTGGCCATTCTATAGCACTTTTACCAAATCGGACGTAACATTTGTGTATGGTGTCCATTTTTCACAAACAAGATACCATTGGAAAGCTAATTCCGACACCAATTCAGTTGTTGAGGTAGTTTTCTCTAATTTTATTTTGCAAGTCCTTGAACTCAGATGTTGTTGTTTTCACTCTAGAGGGCATATCTTTTGACTCAATGATCCTTTTTTTGCCATTCTCACAACATTGGAAAGCTAGTTCAGTCTCTACACAGATTTGAGGTTCATTTTTATTAGGGAGGCAGATGTGAACTTTTTCTTGTGCTTGCACTCTATTTTTGTTTTCATGCTCTAGGTTTGCATTTTCTCTTTAGTTTATGCATGTTTAGCATTCTCTCCTTTTACAATCATGGGTTATTGTAATAAATGAACTAATATAAAGTTCCATCAAGGGTTTTTTTGCATACTAATTTGATTAGAGTGTAGTTTCACTTTGATCTCCATCTTGATTATTGATGACAACTCACATGGGTTGTATCCGGTTTCTTAGTTTCTTTTGGCCACATCTTGCTCTTGCTTGACACATATCAGATTCACATCTGTTCACATTTGAGATTGAGAGCCTATGGTTATTGATCCACATTGGGTCACATCTCAATTTGATGGCCACTAAATTTTTGGTTAATGTTCCAAAATCTTCATGGTACTTGCTCCTATGGATCAGTTTTAGTCACAGTTTGGCATCGACATCGAGATACACGACTTCTAGATTCTTTCATCATATCACTCCCTCTTATGGGGGGCATATTTTTTCACCTACTATTGCTTCACAGATTCCAGGGTTGTTCCCATTTGGAGTTTTCTAGTGCTTCGTGGCATCAAGTCTGTTGTTGCATTATTATGATTCTGATATGGTTTCTTGTAAACAGAAGTATCTTTCCTTGTTTGCCGGATTCAGGTTCCAGTGTTACTCCATAGTGTTCTTCCAGTGCTTCTTTGTAGCAGTTCATCTCATTGAGGGGGGGTTTGTCCCACTAGGTTGTCTCCTCTTTCTCTTACTCTTTCATTGTATTTGTACATGGGTACCTGATCAAGCCTTCGTTGTTGGGACCCATTCATGCTTTCTTGCATTCATCTTAGTTTTAGGTGAATTATTTTTTAGTCTCCATAAGTTGCACTTAAGGGAGGGTGTTGGTGTAATTAATTATTTAATTACACTTTATTAAATTTACTTAGGTTTTACTTAGGTAATAATTAATTTACTTAATTAATAAGTAAGCTTTATTTAGTTGAGCTAGTTTTAGGTCAACATTAGGGTTATGCATACATTGCTTTTATAAGACTCCCCAAGGACACCATCCATCACAAAGATACATGAATGAACACCCCTAAAAGAGAGGAATAAATAGACCACATATCCCCCCATAATGAAGTAGCTCCAAAAAGATTGAAAAAATTGCATCTCCTAAAAGAAGTGAGAGGGAAGAGATTGGATGAATGCAATCTCTAAAGGTGAAGTAGGTGTAGCCCAAGATGTCTCCACAGAATTAGGTGTGACCTCAAAAAATGAAGTAGTCAAAGTAGGTGCAGACTGAAGTGAAACCTCCAAAGATGAATGTTCAACTAGATCCTACTGCACTGAAACAAAAGAAACCACATTTGTAGTCATAGAAGTATCAACAACTGCAACAGTAGGCAGAGAAGATGAAATGAATGGCTCAAGAACAGGATTTGAAGTGAGAACTCCAATGTTCAAGTAGCTAAATTTCTCCTCTAAATGATGATTCACACTAGAAGTTTGATGAAAAGTTGTAGGAACAGAAGCACCATTAGTAGAAAAATCTGCAAAGGAATACAACCGAGATGAGTGATCTACCACCCCAGTAGCAATGACCGCTCTACTCTCCAAGTCTCTGATGATAAGTCAATCAGGTGTGAACTCCACATTCCTTCCATTGCTTCCATGTGTGATCTGATATATAGAAAGAAGGTTGTTCATCAAATGACGAACACACAAGACATCCTGAAAAGTGTTGTCCCCAAAACTAATAGACCCCTTCCTTGTAACACTCATGTATGTATTATTTCCCATCAAAATAGGAGACATAGTGTGAGACTCAAAGGAAGTGAACATAGATTGTGAAGAATCCATATGATGAGATGCTCCTAAATCTAGAAGCCATCTCCCTGATCCTAGACCTAAAGAAGCACAAAGAACATGTCCCTTCATATCTAATGAAGTATGTAAACCAGATGTGCCCCTCTCATACTACACTAAAGAAGAAGAAGAATGAGGGAAATAATATTATGCAAACATACTAGAAGGAAAATCAATCTGATGTTTTTGAAGAAGATGCTTCAGCTCACCAATGTCCTTGTAGCAACTATGTTCTGCATGTCCTTCTCGCTTGCAATATGCACATGGACCCTTAGAAGAGGAGTATAAATCTGAGGACTCCTTCTATTACTCATGAGATTTGGAATCGTTTTGTTTCTGTTTCTTGCCTTTTCCTATAGAAGCCTTCTGATCTTTGGGCTCCTGTGATGCAATAAGTGCCTATGATGAAGAGGGATTCAAATTTCCCATATTAGCCAACTTGGCCTTCTCTCGAGTGAGAGAAGATAAAAAATTATCAAAATAAGCCATAGTAAATCTAGTACCAAGTGCATCCCTAGTGGCATAAAAGGTAGATACAAAAACTAAATAATTTGATCCAAGCTTAGAAAGAATGGACAATATCAACTAAGAGTCTTCCTTATGAACACCACACTATGACAACTACAATCTAAGAGACTTGAGTTTGGTGAAAAATTCCTGGATGCTATCAAAATCCTTAGGATTTAATCCAATAAGCTCATTCTCTAACTGAAACCCTCTCATAGTATCCTGCTTCCCAAACAAAGACTGCAAAGTAGTCCAAATCTCATGGGGTGTAGTGCAAGACTCAATATGAAAAAGAAGGTTAGATGAAAGAGATAGACACAATGTACCATAAGCTTCATCACATCTATTAAACCACTTTCTCTTTTCAGTAGCACTTGTAGGTTCAATTTTTGTACCCATGGTTACCCTATATAGCGCTTTGTGTTTCAAATGAATCTCCATTTGTTTTTTCCAACCAAAATAGTTGAACGAAGTAAGGGGTGAAATATTACGTGTATCCATGATATAAAACAATAATATATACTCTCAAAGCAAAAAAAATGCTTGTTGATCTCAAAAAATAGCTTGATTGCATGCTTCCCAAGAAAATAACTAAAAAGGTAAAGGTTGAGATCAAATAAGAACATCAGATACCTAGTAATTTTTTTAGAAAAATTAGGTATGAGATCTATGTATAACACTGAACCAGATTTCTAATGCCTATTTGTTTTCGCAAAATGAAGTCCGAACGCAAAAGTTACGCCTCTTGGAGTGAAAACTACAACTTCTGACTTTGACAGGCGAAAAAGGCATCAAAACTAAAAAATAAAAAAATCAAATCTCCACCACTGGATAGAGCGTCAAACCATCTTTCTGACAATATCTTGATTTCAAAAAAAGGCCTTCATTTGCAAAAGTTATGAGAAAATGAAAAAAAACCTGTAAAAGGCACTTTTAATGCTAAATAGGTGCAAAATTTGGGCCCCCTGGCTTTGGCCCTTGGTTCCTCATATGACCGCGCACTGTAGGGCTGGGGAAAAAAAATGGTTGAGGCTCAAAGGCATGGCTCCTGGTCATGGATATGATCGCAACCTGATGCAAGGGGCCCACGAGGGTTGAGGGATGGGCTCTCGGTCACTAACGTGACCTCGACGGAAATGTGCAGAGCTCGCCGGGGCTGAACTCCAAGCCGGTGGCAGAGTGGGTGGCTCCTCTGAGATCTATCGCTACTGGCGGTGGGAGCAATGGCTGCCTGGTGGTCTAGAGGTGACGGCCTTCTTTTCAATGGGAGATGCAAATTTTTATTTTTTTAAAAAATTACTTTTTTAATTTAATTTTATTTTTTTGAAAAAATTTGCCTCGATCTGTGTGCCCTGGGGCAGTACGGCCTTGGGGCAATTTTTTTTTGCCTTCCAATTCAACTATGTCGAAAATGGGCAAATTTTATATGAAAATAGGGGTTTTTGGGTGCTACTGACTCAATGGCGAGGTCTGTTTTGTCCAAAGATGCCCAAAAAATTAGGCAACACCCAAATCCTCAAAAAATCAGCCTAGCTTGAAACCCTTACACATTTTTTTTTTTGTGAGAGAATATCTTCAAATCATGAATAGGTAGCCACAAGTCTAGAGCTCTAATACCATGTAGGAGTTGAAAAATCCAACTTCATAGCCCCCAAGAATCACTTGCATGCAATCACCTATCACGTGCAACAAATATCCAGAACAAACAAGAAGATGTTATATAAACTCTCAAGCAAGAATGTGCAAGAAAAACCAGAATATTGATTATTGAATAAAAAAATTACAATGAGATCAATCCTTATGAAGGAGATCATGAAACCCTAAAGAAAACCTAAAAAGGAAAACCCTAGTGTGCACACTTAATAATTAATAAAAGATTATTAGTGTGCCTAAGTTTAGCTTAAGTAACCTAAAGGAATAAGTGACTTAATTAATTAACCAATATGATTAAATTAATTAAGTGGAATAACTTATTACTCTAACACATAATTATTTGCATTCATCACTACTTCCTTTGAAGAAATCCTAGGCAAAACCTTCAACATTTTCTAAGAAGGCCTGAATTTGTTTATCATTCTCAAAAATCTTCCAATGGTTAACATTATTAGGGACACTAGGTCTATAAATCAAATTGATCCTAAAATATTTGTCCCTAAAATCTAGATGTGGGAGCAGTAGGGAAGCAAAGACTACTAATAAGCTAGCTCTAGAATTTAGTTCCCTGGAAAAAATTCTATTGAAAAAGAATCAAAATATTCAATGGAATTCCTTACCTAATTTCTATAATGTCACAACATTTCATTCTTCATAGAAAAAACCTTTTATACCTACTTGACAATAAATTCTTCATCTCCCGAAACCTTAAGCATCTTTATTCCCATGCCTTTTTCCTCAACTAACCCTAATAGGAGGGCTTCATATTCCAGAGTATTATCTGTATTTGCAAATTCCAACTTATAAGAAAAAGGAAATTTCCCACCATAAGGAGAACTAAGTACCACACCTGCCCTTGATCCAGAATTGGAGTAGCTCCCATCAAATTCCATTGTCTAAAGCTTAGGTTTTGAATTTGGTACATGTAATATTATTTCCTTTATCTTCATCTAAGAAAAGCATGTAATTTTCAAATTTAGTTTCTTTGAATAGGATCTGTGATTTAGGATCTTCAGATTTCAACATTGTTATCTTAGTCTTTGGCTCAAGTTCAAGACACACTTTCCTACTACCAAGAGGTATGGTAGCATACGACCAATCCAACTATATTTCTCCCCCTAAGTCTTTACAAAAACTTTTTCTCAAAATAATTCCATAGCAGGTAGGTATATTTGTGACTAGGATGGTGAGCTTGAGTCACTTGTTTGGATAAGCTGCAAGTGCAGCTTGAGCATCTTTAATTTTTCTGATTAAGGGAACTTGTTTAGAGTCCATTGAATAAAATTTCCCAAATATCTTAGTCATTTCCAATCCGAGAGCTTGTGCAATTTGTGCAGGGATAACATTATCAAAAGAACCTAAGTCAATGATGCAATTATGCACTCAGAACCCATTTACAAACAATGATACATAAAAATGATTGGTCTTCTCATCAAAGGTATGTAATGAGGATGTCTTACTACAAGACACCACATTGGATGCTAAATTCTGAGAGCTAACTATTTGTTCATCTAGACCTGCATGTGACTCAAAATATCCTAGTCTGATATATTAAATCAATCTATCTAATTCTTTAGGGTTCATTCTCAAATATTCCACTTGAAAAATCTGTACTTTAGAATTTTTAAAAATTTCCACAATATCAAAAGTCCTAGTTGGTTTTTCCATGGATGACACAATCAAATTTTTAAAAGAGTTTTCAGTTACACTTTGTGATACATTTTTTCCTTTCAAAATTGCACTAGCTCTAGTAAGCAATACCTTATGGGAATTTTGGGTACCTTTTTGATTGGTATGCTCCTAACTTCTGGTGATAGTGGCATAGGTAGGCTCATCTAGAGTGATGTAGACATCCCCTCCTCTATCATCATTAGGTTCAAATTCTAGATGTCTATTTGTAGAGTCGCCATATTGATTAGATGAATTACTTTCCTCCATGATATCTTTGATAGCTTGTTTCGTGGTGGTCAACTACATAAACATGTTCATTTCAAGACATGTAACACCATCATGATCAAATGTTAGGTGAAGAAAAAACATAATATTTTTATTGTCTCCAAGTGGGGCTTCAATCACCAACCTCTATTGGATTGTAGGAAAGGAGAGTGTTTTATTTCCTAGTTAAAAATTTTCCTTTCTTAAAATATCTTGATAGGGTTGACTAGTTTTTGGTAGTTGCCTTTTGAGAGTGATGATATCATTAGCCAATCTTTGAATCATAATATTTGAAGAAGTGGTCAAGATCACCTTGTTTGTATGCAGTTCTCTTTTCCACTTTCCAATTGAGATGAAATCATCTTCTAACTCAAGGTAAGCACTTGTGTAGCCTCAAGAGTATTCACTGGTTTCCTTTTTAGGAGAAGGCCACTATCCGGATGCTACGCATTGATGAAGAAACATTTCTACATTTTTTCAGATGGCCTTTTATAGCATTAATTTGAGACACCACCCTATTGAATTTAGCAACAAAATCCCTCACAGATTCATTCACCTCCTTCTTCATCTGAGTGACTTGTGCTATTAAGGTGAGGTCACCATCTGCACTTTTGAATCTAGCTTTAAATTTATTGTACATTATTTCCCAATTAGTAATACATTTGTTAGGTAGTTGATAAAACCATTGTGCTACTACATCAACCATAGATTTCGCAAAGATCCTAATTGCCACATATTTTTCTTATACTGCAACCACACCGTAAGCAGTGTAAAAAGCATCAATGTGTTTCTTGGGATAGATCTTTCCATCACCTCAAAATTTAGGAAATTTTTTATGAGAACCCTTGTGCAAATCATTCAAATTATTCTCCAATTGTAAAGGGCCAATAGTAGCACCCCATAGAATATTCGGTTGAGGGTTAGCCATATTAAGAGGAAAATTAATTACCACTAGAAGGATTGTCCCATATAATACTAGAGCTTGGGGAGTAGAATGATTTGAATG
Source organism: Sequoiadendron giganteum (assembly GCA_007115665.2). Taxonomy (NCBI): domain Eukaryota; kingdom Viridiplantae; phylum Streptophyta; class Pinopsida; order Cupressales; family Cupressaceae; genus Sequoiadendron; species Sequoiadendron giganteum. The sequence continues at coordinate 557,626,622 of CM021101.1, read as the reverse complement.
TGTTCGAGTTGGAGAGGCGGGTCTACTTCTAGCCCCAACCCTTCATTTAGAGGGAATAATATAAGAAAAATTACTTCTTTGCAGGGCTTCAAAAATAGGACCAAAAATACCCCTACTTCTTTCCCCTTTCGTGAATCTCTCAGAATCCAAGATTAATTTGAACTACTTGTACAATATACCCGGATACGGAAACCCAAAACTATGTTAACTCTTTCAATCCCTAGCGAAATCACCAAAAAATTGTTGGCTAGCAGATTGGGCACCTTGAGATGATATGACTCTATGCCTAAAAAGGTTTTAAGAGAACCAACAACTCTGAATATCTACCCTTTTAGGAAAATCAAATATCCTTTGAGTTTTACCGAGGTACAACTCCCTCTTCTTATTTTGAATGAATTGAAAGAACAAGAAATAAACAATGTTTTCTTTTAACCAAAAATTAGTAAAGGTGAAACCCAATACTAGGAAGAATCCTAATAGCATATGTGAAGTAAAGGAAATAAAATGTTGGCACAAAGATTATTTTAACTTGGAAATTATTGAGAATTAAAATAATTAACTCAATATTATATGAAAGATGAAATCTATTATGAAGAGAACTGTGTGACTCACACACAACTAAAGCATAACATTAAGATACTCCTAAACACACATATTCAAGAAAATCAAATTATCTTCACAATCTAGATGCACACAGACAACTAGTGATTTCATTAACAAAAATAATAGAAAATTCTAAAATATAATATTGAGCTTTCAAAATTGGTGTCTAGAGAGTTTTTAGTTTGAAAGATACATATAAATAAGCAGATAGGTAACCACTTCTTTCTTGCCCATAATTGATTAAAATTGAAAAGTTTTAAATAAAGAAACTCAAAATTCAAGATGATGTGTGTTCACTTCCCATTTCTATGGGTGCCACGGGTCTTTTCCGTAAAGCTTGGAAAGCCTTCACAATATATAACAGCTCCTTGTGTTGAGGTATAGTCACATTAGTCATACACACTTTCCATGCTAGTTGACTATATTTGATTGGTTCAATACGCTATTCACAAGCCTTCATAAGATCAATTGATTGAGATGAGACAAGATATAATTTGTTGAATTTCTTTAAATTCTCACCATTAAAGGAATGAGAATTGAGTATTCCCTTGACCATTTTTGGAAGTTGTCTACCAAGCTTTTGATGTTTGTATCATTTTTTATTTCTCCTTTGTCCTGTTGCAACCCCAAAGTGGCTAAGGTGATTTTTTCTTCATCTAAGACAATAGTGTATTTGATCACAATTTCATGAAGCTTTTCTAAGCATTCCCTGGCAATTTGCAGCTTCCATTCTACACCTTTGTTCCATACAACACAATGGGAATCTGCAACATTAGGTATAATTTTCTCCGCCCCCAATTTTTCCATGCCCTAGTTCATCATTGCTTTCAATTCAGTCTAGCAATTATTTTATGTCTTTTCTTCTTCTTCAATAGCAACAATTTCTTCTCCAAGAGTATACTTTAAGGCATTTACTTTTTGAAAACACTTTATAGACTCATAAATAATAAAAATCCCCTTCTTGATCAAATATTCACTCCAGTCTTCCACAACTTTACCTCAAGTTTGATAGCTTTTCATCTTGCTCATAGCTTTTATCCCAGTCATAGCTAGGGGATCCGTAGAGGAATCAACCTAAGAAATTGATTGAGGAGGGAGATCGAAGATAAAACTCAAGCATTCAATGAAATGTTGAACCTGTATCTTCAATTCAACTTTGCTTTCCTTATCCTTATTCAATCATTCAACCATTATCATTGTAGATACTTGAAATATTTGAACATCCCCATCTCTTGTACGATGTCCAAGATCAATTTTGTCAACTTCAAAACCACTCGCAATCACTTGAGTGATCTCCTTTTGTGTTGAACGATGTGCAATTTCCAAATGAAGGTTTCCCAAAACAACATCGTCCACTAACCATGCATTTATCTTTAATTTTTTTGGCTTTATATTTGAGGTCCTCTACAATAACTAACCTATCATATCCTACTTTGGTAAGCTAAACTGCAAATCCTTCCTTTTCCTAGACAAAGTATCTTCTAGCCAAACAGGTGTAACAGGCACATTAGTTTCCTTAGAGCTTGAAGACTCAAATAATGTTTTGTGTGTAGGAGGATTGTTCACTGGTGTTTTTTCTGATGTGATTGGAGTAGTCCTTGACTTCTATGGCACACTTACCTCCCTCGTGGGTGACTCATCCTAAGAAGGAGAAGAGTTAATGTCAATATTTTATAGTCCCCTTCTTCTTCTTCACCTTCTTTTTCCTTTTCCAAATTAGGCCAGTCAAGAATATCTTCTCCACATATTTTTTGAAACATGTTTTTGTTAGGTAGATTTTCATCGCCATCTCCCTAGGTTCCTAAAGGTAATGAGTGCGAGGTGGTACCAACCATTCTCACATTTGGATAAGGTTTAGCGGTACTCTTGGAATCTTGAGTATTCCATGACCTAGTTAGAGGACAAGATTGATTTGTTCTTTTCTTGGTCATCCATTCCTATGTCCTAACCAAAACATCAATGGTCCTTGCTTCAATAGTTTCCTTTTCTTTCTTGCTCCAATCCATGGCGGGAATAAGGAAATTCTCTATTAACTCAGTATAAACTAGGTCTATCGTGTTAGAACCATCTTCTACAATGTCCTACAAATATGAGTTCAAACCATACATAATTAATTTTTCTATAGACAATCTCATCCAACTTATTTTTCTGACCTCATATTAATCAAAACAATAAACCGAATAGTCCTTCAGACTAGGCTAATGAAAGAATTTAAGAATCAATTTCAAATTTTCTTGAAATAATCTGTAAGATCAAAAGGGAAACGTTCATCATATGAGTGAAAATTATATTTGGATAACCCCCTCTTAATATTTAAAGCACCAGACATGGATTGACATGTGTAGGGACTGAAACATATAGGAAAATAAACTCACTCTCCTCCTATCTTAACATATCCTATTTACATCTGCTAACTCTTTGCACACTTCAATCATAACCCATTTGTCTTCAAGGTACCTTAGAATTTTGATGAGAAAACCAATGAAACCTCCAACTCTTATGTAAGACAACCTCTAGAACTAGATGAAGTGGCTACCATAAAAATTCACAAATTATCTAGCTTCAGGTGTGTGTCACCAAAAAGTGTATCCTTTGACATTTTTCACTCATTTGGACCCTTGCCTATGGATTTTGGACCTTTTTCCAACCTATTTTTACCTATTTCTAAGCCTTGTGTCAAAGTGTTGTAAGGTGTTGTAAAATATTTTCACACTTTCCTAGGCTTGTCATCACTAAATCAACCCCTTCTTATGCTATAATGACCCCTTAATGCACATACATGGCTTATTTTAGTGTGTTTCAGAAGAGAATCCCGAAAAACATAAATAATCACACTTAAATCCCTGACAAGCAATGAAAATTTCCCAAGTGGATTCACCACCTTGGGCGACCTAGTCCCATGTGGCATAAAATTCAAAATTAAAACATAATTATTTTAAGATTTTGTCTCCTAAACCCTGAAGTTGGCCTATATGGTGTTATTTTTTAGGAAATTAGGGCATAACTTGTATAAATAAAGGTTTTCCCCTCCTTTTGACCTAATTCCACTCATTCTAAACCCTAACTATTTCATTCACTCACCTCTCATCCACCACTCTTCTCAAGCAAGCTAGGGTTTCTACATTCTAAGTCATCAAGACATCTTGTTGAAGCACTCAAGAGTAGAATCCTCCATTTTTGTAACTCAAGATCAAACATCATGACAAGGTATTGAATCTATCATTCCATATTTCATGCTTCATTATCTTGTCTCTTCATTTGATTTGATTATCTACAAAGGGGTTTGACCAAGGAAAACCCCTATACTCTAACAATCAACATTTCCTTCTCTCTCTTTGTGTGTTTGCAGATTTAGGTATTTTGCAAGTTTGGAAATCATTCAAGAGTGAATTGAAGACTTGATTAAGACACCTCCTTGTTCTATAGGGAAAAACATCCATTAAAAGTCACCTATAGGTCGAGAATCAAAGTTTCAGATCCAAACACTTGGAGAAGTTGAAAGTGTAGACTGAGAACTCCAGATCCCACTTTCAGACTTCCCAAAAGGCTAAAAGGGACTAGGCCACCATTAGTGACAACCTAGTCCCACCATACATGTATTTTTGAGTTTTTTGTAGATCTGAGTACCCTTTTGGCAGAAATGGGTCTCGACAGATTTTCACAAAAAAAGGACTAGGTCGCCCAGAATGGTGTAAATGTCCCAGTGGACCTCTACATTAGATTCTTTAGGTTTCCAGGTTTGCATTCCATACCTCTCTAGCCTCCAAGTACACATATCCATTTCATTTCATTTATGTCACATTTTGTTTACATTTCTTAGGTCATTTGCATATCATATTGTGTTTTCTAGCACCTTACATTTCTTCGGTTTTATATTACTAGTTAGTTTCTATTCTCAATTTCTAGAATTTAGGGAATCCCACACACATCACTTTAAGCCCCTAACCCCTCTTTGAATGTAACCTAAGAATTTCGGCCCATCTTTCTCCTTTTAGGTGAAAAATCCTAGAAGTGTTAGAAAGCATTAAGGTGCTAAAATCTTCATTACATTTTGGTTAACCTAAAATTCCTACCTGCTTCTTGTCTGATTTGGAGTCTATCATTATCCTAGAATTATATTTCATTGCATGTTGCATTAGTTAGGTTGCATTCTAGGGTTTTAAATTTTCCATTAGTACAAAGTGCATATAGGTTGCATTTTTGCATTTTAAATCATTGCATTTCTTTGAAATTTTGCATTTTCATGTTAGGTTTTCATCACCCAATACATAAACCACTTGGATCCATCAAAATATTATTTAAAATCTCAAAAAAATCACCAAGAGGACTAGGTCGCCACCCTGGGTGACCTAGTCCCTTTAGGCTTCTGAAACTATCCTTTATAGAGCTAAAAACCCTATTTTTATGCTTTTGTTTTCATTATCTACTTGTATCACTTGGTTGTGTTTCTGTAGCATGCTTTCCATTAAAAATAGCTTAAATTAGCTCATTTCATGCATTGTAAATTTTCAATTTTGTATTTCCAACATTTTATTTTCAGATCATTGCATACTATAATCAGTAAATTACATTGTTTGAAATCTGAAAATTGCATTTCATTCTCTACCTTTGCATATAATTTTAAATTTACATAGCTTTTGTTACATTTTAAATAGAATTCATGGTATTTTTTGATATAATTAGGTTATTTTCATTTGTTGCATTAGTTCCTAGATCATTTAAATCAGAATCTTTAGAAAACGCAAACACAACATTAACATCACATGCACCAACTCACAATCTTAGAGATATCAAGCCCTTTAGTAGTGATGATCTAGACATGTTAGATGAAGCCCTTGATGACTTCATCTCTTCTAGCTCATCCACTAAAGCTTTGACCGATGAGGATTTAAAAATTGATAATCATGATAATCATAATTGTTCTTCTCCTGATACCTCTCCCATTGGCAACAAAGGTATCTTAGTGCAAGAAGACACAACAATTGAGGATCATGATGGTATTGGTTTTCTTCCTCATCCTCCTTCCCCTTTGCATCATAATGAAAAAATCATCCCCTTACCTAGTCTCTCTACCCATGACCCTTAAACTTGTTCTTATCATATCGATCCTCAATGCAAAGATGATAAGTTGGTGTTAGAAGATGCATCTCCTAAGAGTCATGAGATTCTTGACCCTCCCTTCCCCAATGCTTCCACCCTTTGGTACAATATATTTGAAAATCATAATGGTCCTTCCCTTGATTCCTCCTCTACCTGTGTTGAAGCGAGCTCTCCTACTAAGGTAGATAGTATGGAACAAGAGAATGAGACATTTGAATATCACATATAACCCACTCCTCCTCATCCCAACATTGTTAATCCCATCATTTATCATTCCCCTACTTGTGACGAAGTCATTTTAGAAGAAAAAAATTGTGAATGTCAAGAACATGAGGCTTGTAGTTCTCCTAAAATCTCTCCTCCTAGGGAGGATATCATGATGCAAGACAAGGATAACATTGACTCTCCTTCCCAATGGGATGTTAATATTATCCAACCTCAACTTATCCTTTATCCTCCTTCAAGAAAACATAAACATGAATTCACTCTCTACCCACCTAAGAATAATGTGTTGCAGCAACCAAGTCATCATATCATTTCTTACACTAGAAACAACCTGCGATCCCAACACCCAACCTCGACACCCTTACCTTCATCCCCTCCCATTCTTCCTACTGCCCCTCGCTTAAACTCAATCATTAGGGAGTATGACCTTGTTGATTGACTAAGGAATACTCTTGATAAAATATCTTTCATTCAAGCCTCCCCTCACTATCACAACATGATGTAGGAAGCCTTACAACAAATTCCTATCCCTTCTAATGCACAAAAACATGACACAGTAGCTATGATTCAAGGCTTGAATGCTGACATTGTTTTCCACCAAAGTGAGCTCCCTCCTTTTGATGTGCAAAAACAAGTTGATGTTCTTGTAATCATATCTCAATACAAATGCATAGGGATTAAGTGAACCCTTGTTGATAATGGATCCTCTATTAATGTGTGTAGTTTCAATCTCTTGGATAGGCTACATATTGATAAATCAAACATTCAACCTAACTCCTTATCTATCTGTGGATTTCATAGTAAAGGCCAAAAGTCGCTTGGTGTGATTACTTTGCCTCTTACAATTGGAATGGCCACATTAGACACATTGATCTATATTATGCCACATGATATTTCACACAACCTCATTTTAGGTATGCCATGGACTCATGCAATGAATGGAGTTCCTTCCACTCTTCATCCAAAGATGAAGTACATATTCAACAACAAAGTGTACACACTCGATGCTAATCCTGAGCCTTACAATGACTTGCAACTTGAGAAAAACAAATCCAAACCCTTCACCACTACACCAATCCAACAAATAGTACCCATACAACCAACACCTCTAGACGATGATTGGGGTTCCTTAAACTTCACACCTCCTTTACTAGGAGAATCCAAGATCATACAGAAAAAATCTAAGGGAAACGCAATCTTGTCAACACAAGACTCGATCGATCCTTCGAAAGCATCCACCTCATCCACCTTAGACAAACAACCCAACAATGAACCCTCACTTGATCTGAAAGTGTTGAAAAATCTCTATGGAAAAGGTTATGAGCTCATGGAACAACTTGGATACATTGGAAAAGGTTGTGGTGCTCACGAACAAGGTATAAGCAACCCTATTGAGCCTCTCACATAAACATCAAATCATGGTCTTGGATTTTTTCCTTTCATCGAAATAATCAAACCTTCACCTCCCATCAACACTATCCCAAATCACCCTTTTAACCCAACCTTTGAAAGTGATCTTTTGTGTGAACCCTAATCCTATACCTACACAAACATGGAAAACAAGCACATTATTAGATTGAAATGCAAGTAAAAAAAAGGATTCCCCATGAAATCCATCTACAATACTCAAAATAGGAAATGAAATGAAGAGTAAAACAAGAAACTAAGTTAAACCTTATTGAAGTAATGCAAACACTTAATCCCATGGGGGAATTGGTGCCAATTATGTGTACAAATTGGCCCTTTCCCAACTCCTTTATAAGCTTGACGATATGATGGAGATTGATGCACTTTATTGATGAAGAACAAGATGATTCTTTGAGAAAACCTGAAATAACCTAGCTATGGTGATGGAAAATGCTCAAGAAATAGATGAAATTTCTCTAATGTGAAGATAATAACTTTGCTCTCAAATTGTAGATCAAGAATGAGAAGAAGAGCCTCTTATTTATAGATTTCAAAATTTGAAGAATGAACAAAATTGAGCAATGTGGGATCATTCAACATCCAATGGCCAAGTGCCACTTGTCAAAATGTGAATGGAGGAAGCTTGAGCACATTTTGGTGATTGTGCACAATAAATGATATTAGGTGGAAATTCAAATTTGTGAAATGACATGTAAGAGGGAAAAAGGATGAATTAAATGCCACTTGGCTCAATGCACAAGGACATGTAAGAGGAATGAATGTCTTGTTGGATGTACATTTCCACTTGGAGGGATTTTCAAACTTGGAAGAATATTCCCCTCTTTATTCCATGTTGAGAGAAAATAGGTATTTAATAAATCAAAATAAATGATTTATTGTGCAAGTTGCATTCTCTAGAGGATGTGACATGGATTATGATTAAATTAATTGAAGGTTAATTAATTTAATGAGATATTATGGGATGTGACAATTTTGACATAAATTTATGAGTTGATTTAAATCAAAATTGAGAAGAAAGGTTTAATTAAATAAATGATTTGATCTATTTAACTAAAGGGGATAATGCTAGATTAAATTAAATAAGGTTTCATTTATTCAATTTAATAAGAAGAATTTAGAGATTTAATTTAAATAAAATGAATTATTTAAATAAACAGAGACTTAGGGTTAATCAAATTAAGTTGATTAATTTAATCAACAACGAAGAATGACTTAATTAGATAAATAATGATTTACTGAATTAAGAGATGAAAAGTGATGACAAGATGAGAAGGTGATTTGGGATGAAATAGTAGTTAGGATCAAGTGTGTTGGTCAATTTTCCATGTCTACATTTTGCCCCTCTTTGAAGCAATACACTTGTTGCATTGGTTCAAAGAATAAACTGTTGAGACCAAAATTCAAAATTTTATCATTTTTTTTGGGATGCGCCACTATTGCCCTGATGAGAAGGATTATGCTAGTATATTACCCCCTCAAGAGATGGGACGAAAATTTGGATTTCTGGGTGATCTTGCAAAAAAAGAGGAGAAGGTGCCTAACGAGTCAAAAATTCCTTGGGATACCAAAAAATAATGGAAAATGGCCCTTGATTGGGAAAAAATAGGATCAAAGGACCAAAACCCTAGCTGGATGATCACATTAGGTCAAAAAACCCTAATTTTCAAGCTTAAATAGACATTGAAGGGTCACTTTCAAATCACATTCACACTTTAGCCTTTGAAAATTCTTTCCTCTTGATCTTTGAGTCTTGATCGAGATGGTGCAATGACAGCTTCCCCTACACATGTCAAAGAGGGTACAAGTGCACCAATGGCCAACAGATGCAAGACCCATGGTATGTACCCCTATCTCGACTTTTTATTTTATCATTTTACGTAAATTAAATAGGGTCAAACTTAGGTTAGGGTCAAGTGGTTCCATATAGCACCATTACAAATGCTCAATCAGTGCCATGTGGCCTCAAAGAGCACCGTTGTGAGCCACTTAGGAACTTAGGGTTTCTGACCAAACTTAGTTGCACATGCAAATTTAACTGTGCGGTGCACTTTAGGATTAGGGTTTAGGTGCAAAATCAACCGCATGTGCAAAGAGCACCATACGACACACTTTAGAACCTTAGGGTTTGTAAACTTCATTGTGGCAGTGTAGTTTGGAACTTTTCAAACTGTGCCACAATTGCACAGTGCCATATTTGTTGTTTCAAGTGTGAAAACTTGGCGTAGGATCTCGATTTTTTATGAAACTTGATGCAATGGTTTCCCTTGTGTAGGAGGACCTTGAAATACTCCACTCAAGGGAGCACAAATTCCTGGTATTGCGAAGACTAGTTGGTATGCACGTGTTTCTTCAAGAGCAGCTTGGTGCTCTCAGCCTTTGGTTTGTTGCATATGTTCATCCTGTTCAAACCCACTTGGGGATGATGAAAACCTTGCTAGAGTGGTGGCATGGTGAGACCTCCTCCTTTCACCTTCCCACTGGCGAGGCTACTGTTACACTCAAGGATGTCTGGCGCATCCTACGACTGCCTATTCATGGAGTGAGGGTGATCTATGATCCAAATGTCAAGAGGGACACTTGTTATGACATGATGGGTCTTGATGAGATCCATTTTTCTAACGGATAGATTGATTTAGAGAGGTACCGGGGCATAGTGCCCACCTACATATTGATTGTTGTAGCCATCATTTTAGGTTTCATGGCACTAGATAGGCGAGGCCGATATTTCAGTCCAGGTTGGGGGTTGGCATGGGAGAAGATGCTTGTCCACAAGGAGTGCTTTGCTTAAGGCCTAGTGATGCTGGCCTCTTTGTACCTTCATGAGTTCACCTATCTTGACAATAGTGCCATCAGAGCTGAGGTTACATTACTGCACATCTGGGAATGGGAGTGGATTCCAGTGCTCTATCCATAGGTTACATTGGTTACTTTGGATATAGATGATCTAGTTGTTTGGTGGTGTGGTGAATCCTAGATCACCTTCACTCACATAGGTACAGGTGGCATCACCCATTGGCAACGAGTTCTAGATGAGATGAGAGAGTTCTTATGGAGGCTCTGGCTCGGCATAGGCCCTTGGTATGATGATACAAAGCAACTATTCTTTGCCCAGTAGGATAGATGGATGTAGGGCAGAGAGCACACTATGATAGAGTGCTACCTCCCTAATAGAGTGGCCTGACAGTTTGGTGAGACTGAGGACAGGCCAAATGATCAATACGTGGCGATCTTCATCCATACCACTAGAGAGAAAACATGGGGCCAACCCATTCTAACACTGGAGGTAGTAGCCTCATTCAAACAACTAGTGGCTAGGTCATGGCCATATGACTAGGGGCTAGAAAATGTAGGCGTGACTCAGGCGTATAGAGATTGGTTTAGGCCTCCTCTTAGATTGACAGTTCTAGGTGTGGCACTCCCATGATGGAGGCCGAGAGGCAGGTCAGTTGGCAAGGGTAGGGGACAGGTAGGCAGAGGTGACAGTGATATGAATGGGGATGGAGAGAGGGGAGGAGGTGGGTCACCTCCACATTAGACACCACCTAGAGATGAGACACAACGCACACCACCGTGGGCGCAGACACCTGAAGGGAAAAGAACGTGGATCTACTGACCCAACAGTGTGAAATACATTCCCTTAACACCTTTACTACAAGGGAGAGGAGCAAAAATGAAAAACTAACAGTTTCTAAAACTTATAGAGATGCATATAACCATGGCAATGAGAAACCAGAAAGATAAGCAGAACAAAGATGACACAATATTTATGTGGGAAAACCCTTTCAGGTAAAAAACCCACCACACAAAGTCAAATCAATTGTATTAGAGTAATGAATCGATTACATACAATATCCAGACTTCTTTGCTCAACTCATAATCACCCAGAGAGTTTCAGATCCACCATTACAATGTTTTCACAACATATAGTTCAAAACCCTCCTCAAGAACACATGTCCTTCTATTCTTCAGCTCGCAACTTCAAACTTGCTCTGTAACTCACGACTCAACACAACTTGTTTAACTTATGAGAAATAACACATCTCTCATCCATATGTATTGACTCAGAAGAGCAATGAAGTCCATCCTCAAATCACGCATCTGGTCAGATCTGATAGATCTCCCTACAATGAGTCATCCATGCATTCAATGCCATCACCAAAACGGTTGAGCTCGCCACCCTTCGTTGACAAATGCAACTGCCACAATAACTATCTTGGTATCCGCCTAATCACTATTCAACCAGGTGCCACGCATCCAAGACCCATCAACAATCGCAGCTGACAAAGCAACCAAAATGGTCAAACAAACATCAGGCATGACCAACACTTCAAGTCATTTCTAACACTGCCGGATCCGGAGTTGGAATAGGAGTCAAAATAGGACTCCACTGAAAATACACACTGCTGAAGTCGGACCTAGAGTCAAAACATGACCCTACCGAAATTTCAGGTTCAGGAACCATTTCGGTTCCGCGTTCGCCCACGGCAAAGGGGAACTCATCGAAAACCATTATGACTGGGGTAAGTCAACCCAGGGTCAAACCAAGACGGGAACACAAAAGACAGGCGTCGAAGTCAGAGACGGAACAGGAACAAAAATAGGACTTTAACAAAAGTCGAAGATCAGGAACCAATCCAGTTCCGGTTCCGCCTCCGCCAACTGTAAGAAACAACAATCCAAAACCAGGACAAGGTGAAGGAAAACACCTCGAGTAGAATCCAAACATCCAGAAGAACCAGATAACAAAAGCAGGAGTCAGACCCGGAGTCAGAACAGAAACTGAAATAGGATCATGGCAAACAGACATTGCCAAATTCCAAAATTGGTTCCACCTCCGCCAAAACTTGCAAAGCGAAGCAAGAAGAAACAGACGGTAGGAAGCGGAGTCAGAGCAAGAACAAAAACCAAAACCTGGAACTTAGGCAAACAGAACAATGCCAGGTTCCATCTAGGTTTTGCCTCCGCTAGAGACCTAGAACTTAGGCAAACAAAACAATGCCAAGTTCCATCCTGGTTCCGCTTCCGCCATAACTTTGCAAACAACACAAAATCACCAAGGCATGAAAACGAGGACTTCAAGCTGGAAGTTGAGACATAATTTCTCAACAATCTCCCACTTGGTGAACACTTCCAGCTTCCTCAAAAAATCAAACCTTACTGTTTATCATAAGCCCCAAGGCCCATTGATTATGTGCACTATCTGAACTTGTCTGTGCTAACCGGCTTTGTCAAGGCATCTGCAACATTCTTCAAGGTATCAACCTTATCCATACTGACCTTGCCATCTTCAACCATATCCCTCATGAACTGATATTGCACATCTATGTGCTTGGTCCTGGCATGGAAGGTCGTATTTTTTTCCAAACAAATCCAATGTATGAACACAAATGCCTCAGCCACACTGCCTCCTTGCAAGCATGAGTTGCTGCCATATACTATGCCTCTGTCATGGATAAAGCAACTACAACTTGTCGCTTGATCATCCAAGTGATTGCTCCACCATTAAGCATGAAAGTGTATCCACTGGTGGATCTTCTACTGTCAATGTCCCCTACCCAATCAGAGTCAACATATCCTTGAATGCTAAGAGTCCTTTGTGATGCAACCATACTGCCATGGTAACACAAAGCATAATCTAAAGTACCCTTCAAATACCTAAACACTCTCTTGACAGCATCCCAATGTGATCTCCTTGGATTTTCCATAAAACGGCTTAGAACTCCCACTGCTTGGGCAATGTCTGGTCTTGTGTAGACCATAGCATACATCAAACTTCCTACTGCACTTGCATAGGGCACACTAGTCATGTCCTCCATCTTAGTAGCAGAATTTGGACAGTCTTTAGCAGATAGTTTCAATCCTTGCATGATTGGAATAGCTAGTTGCTTGCAATCAGTCATGCTAAATCTCTCTAGAACAATTTTAACATACTTACTCTGACTGAGCCAAAGATTTCTACTTGTTCTATCCCTGGTTATCTCCATTCCAAGAATGTACCTTGCTGCTCCAAGATCTTTCATTTCGAACTTAGCAGACAACTAAGTTTTAAGATCAGAAATCATTGCCTTGCTATTACCAATGAATAACATGTCATCCACGTACAGAGTAATAACAAGCACACGATCATTCTCACGTTTATAATAAATGCAATGATCATATTTTGATCTAACAAACTCAATTGACAACACAAATGTGTCAAATTTTTGGTACCACATTCTATGAGATTGCTTTAGACCATAGAGAGATTTATTTAACTTGCAAACCAGATTTTCTTTACCTCTTTCAACAAAATGCTCAGGCTGGGACATGTAGATTTCTTCTTCTAGCTCACCATGGAGAAATGTTGTCTTCACATCCATCTACTCAATTTCATAGTCATACACAACTGCCAATGATAACAAAAATCTAATGGATGTCAGCTTTGCTACAGGGGAAAAGATCTCTCCATAATCAATTCCCTCAACTTGGGAAAATCCCTTTGCAACCAGTCGTGCCTTATACTTCTCCACACTACCATCAAGGCCTGTCTTCCTTTTGAATATCCACTTGCAGCCAACAGGCTTTCGCCCTTTAGGTAGTGGTACCAACTTCCAGGTATCATTCTTTTTCAAGAAATCCATCTCCTCATTTATGGCTTCTAGCCAAGACTTTGAATCAGTCATGCTGATTTTTTCTTTCACAGTCTTAGGCTTATCAATGCTAGTAATTAAGACATAAGCACAATTTGAATCTAACATAAAGAAACCATACCTTTCTGGTTGCCTTCTTTCTCATGTAGATCTCCTTAGAGGCTGAGGTTGTTCTTCATCATCAGAACTTCCAGAGCTACTTGAGCTCTCCTCAATCTCAGGTACACCATGTAGCTCTTCCCTTTCTGGAGTTTGGGGAATCTCAACTGCATCCTTCTCCTTATCACTCTGATTTGTCTCAGGCTGTTGATCACTTACTAGAGGTTTCAGCTCATGAAATATCACGCTTCTGCTATACAAAACCTTCTCAGTAACAGGGTTCCAAAGCTTGTATCCTTTCACACCAACTCCATAGCCGATGAGAATACATTTCACAGCCTTGTTATCCAACTTTGATCTCTTTTCATTTGGCACATGAACATATGTCTCATAGCCAAATACCCGAACATGCCTTAATGAGGGTTTCTTACCTGACCATGCTTCCAAAGGTGTCATGTCAACAAGAGCTGAACAAGGAGATCTATTTATCAAATAACATGTTGTAGCAACAGCCTCAGCCCAAAACTTCTACTCCAGACCAGCACCACTCAGCATACTCCTTTCCTTTTCCATCAGTGTCCTATTCAACCTCTCAGAAAATCCATTTTGCTATGGAGTGTATGGGCTTGTCTTATGCCTTTTAATTCCATGATCAGTGCAATACGTTTCAAAATCTGCAGAATAAAACTCACCTCCATTGTCTGTCCTTAAACACTTTATTTTCCTTCCAGTCTGATTTTCAACCAAATATTTGAACTCTTTAAACCAACTGAACACTTCTGATTTACTTTTAAGAAAGTATACAAATTCCCTTCTCGAATAGTCATCAATAAAAGAAACATAATATTTAGACTTCGATAACGAAGGAACATTAACTGGACCAAACACATCAGAATGAACATAATCCAACATACCAAAAGATTTGTGAGGACTAGAGGAGAAAGAAACACGGTGTTGTTTTCCATAGATAGAATGTTCATAGAAATCGAACTCAAGGTTACAATCATCAAGCCCTTCTACAAGGTTTTTGTTCTTCAAGGTTTTTAAACCTTTCTCACCTATGTGACCAAGTCTATGATTCCATAACATAGTCTTCTCTGCTGGGAGTTTTACCTCCAAAGCATTTGCAGATAGTGAAGAGTCTTCATCTTTCTCTATAAGTGCAAAATTACATGACTTTACAGAGGCACTGTTACAAAGAATAGGACGTGCATCTAGCTTGTACAGAGTGCTAGTACGAACACCCTTAGCTAACACCATTGCACCTCTAGCCATTTTACATCTCTTACTAGAAAAAGAAACTTCTACACCAGCATCATTTAACTTACTAACAGAAAGAAGATTTCGAGCCAAACCTGGGATGTGAAGAACACCACCAATTCTTTTGACTCTCCCATTAGGAAACTGAATTCTAACCCTTCCTCTACCAAAAATCTCTAGCATTGAATCACTTGCAAGAATACCTTTCCACCATCATACTTCTCATACTTTAAGAACCAATCTCTATTGGATGCCATGTGAAAAGAGGCACCTGAATCAACTAACCAAACATCATTTGATGCCTGAGTTGTCAAGGCTGCTGCAATGAAGGCATCTGCATCACTTTGAGAAGATTCATTGTCAGAAGCATTCTTCTTCTTCTTCTCCTTACAGTCCTTCCCGATATGACCAGGTTGCCCACAGTTCCAACACTTTACCTTGGACTTTTTACCAGGAGATTTTGATCTCCCTTAAGACTTGGATTTTGACTTATTGTCTTTCTTCTTGCCTTTCTCCTTTGTTCTACCTCGAACATAAAAAGCATCTTTGGCCATATTAGAAGATTTCCTTCACATTTCTTTAGACAGAAGTGAAGCAACCACATCATCAGTCTTGAAAGCAGTGGTTGTGCTTCCAATAGCCATCACAAGATGATCCCAACTGTCAAGTAACGAACACGACAAGAGCATGCAACGATCCTCCTCCTCAATCTTTCCAACTACAAATGCTAGCTGAGTAACACTCATATTAAATGAGTTCAGATGATCTGCAACAGATGCACCTTCATCCATCTTCAAGGAGTACAACTTCTTTCTCAGGAATAACTTGTTTACCAGAGATTTTCTTTGGTAAATATCACCAAGTTTCTTCCACAAAGCAGCTGTAGATGTCTCCTCATGAACATTCAAGAGCATAGAATCGGCTAGACTCAGTCTTATCAATCCTCTTGCTTTTCTATCAGCAAGATCCCAAGCTTCTTGGGTTGTAGTTTGTTGCTTAGTTCTAGACACTGCAATCCAGAGGTCTCTATCCACAAGAAAGTCTTCTATCTTGAGTTTCCATAACTCAAAATTGCTGCAATTAAACTTCTTAATATCTATCCTACCTGATGTACTCACCATATCACAACAGAAACAAATTTAACAATGCAAGTCTCCCACTGAAACAATATTAGTGCAAAAAACTAATTTGCCCTAGCAAGAATAACACGAACTGGCCAAGCTCTGATACCACTCTGAAGGGAAAAGAACATGGATCTACTGACCCAACAGTGCGAAATGCATTCCCTTAACACCTTTACTACAGGGGAGAGGAGAAAAAATGAAAAACTAACAGTCTCTAAAACTTATAGAGATGCATACAACCATGGCAATGAGAAACCAGAAAGATAAGTAGAACAAAGATGACATAGTATTTACATGGGAAAACCCTTTCAGGTAAAAAAACCACCACACAAAGTCAAATCAATTGTATTACAGTAATGAATCAATTACATACAATATCCAGACTTCTTTGCTCAACTCACAATCACCCAGAGAGTTTCAGATCCACTATTACAATGTTTTCACAACATACAGTTCAAACCCTCCTCAAGAACATGTGTCCTTTTATTCTTCAGCTCGCGACTTCAAACTTGCTCTGCAACTCACGACTCAACACAACTTGTCTAACTTATGAGAGATAACACATCTCTCATCCATATGTAACCGACTCAGAAGAGCAATGAATTCCATCCTCAAATCATGCATCTAGTCGGATCTGATAGATCTCCCTACAACGAGTTGTCCATGCATTCAATGCCATCACCAAAACGGTTGAGCTCGCCACCCTTCATTGAAAAATGCAACTACCACAATAACTATCTTGGTATATGTCCAATCACTATTCAACCAGGTGCCACGCATCTAAGACCCATCAGCAATCACAGAACTCCATGTAAAATACACACTACCAGAGTCGGAGTTGGAGTCGGAGCTGGAGTCAAAACATGACCCTACCAAAATTTCAGGTTTAGGAACCATTTTGGTTCCGCGTCCACCCACGAAAAAGGGGAACTCATCGGAAACTGTTTTGACCGAGGTAAGTCAACCCGAGGTCAAACCAAGATGGGAACACAAAAGACCGACGTCGAAGTCGGAGACAGAATAGGAACAAAAACAGGACTTTACGAAAAGTCCAAGATCAGGAACCAATCCGGTTCCGGTTCCTCCTCCGCCAACTGCAAGAAACAACAATCCAAAATCAAGACAAGGAAAAGAAAAACACCCTGAGTAGAATCCAAACATCTAGAAAAACCAGATAACAAAAGCAAGAGTCGGACTCGGAGTCGGAACAGAAACTGAAACAGGATCATGGCAAATGAACATTGCCAAATTTCAAAATTGGTTTTACCTCTGCCAGAACCTGCGAAGCGAAGCGAGAAGAAACAAATGGTAGGAAGCAGAGTCGGAGTAGGAACGAGAACCGAAACCCAGAACTTAGGCAAATAGAACAATGTTAGGCTCCATCCTGGTTTAGCCTCTGCCAGAGACCCGAAACATAGGCAAACAGAACAATGCCAAGTTCCATCCTGGTTCTGCCTCCGCTAGAACTTTGCAAACAACACAAAATCACCAAGGCATGAAAACGAGGACTTCAAGCTGGAAGTTGAGACATAATTTCTCAACAACACCACCATGGGCACAAACACCACCACAAGTAGAGGTCCACCAAGCCCCTCCTAGAGATGATCAACCCAAAGATGGGGACAAAAAGGTCCCCCAGTAGTAGCCACCAGGGTAGCCAAACCACAAAGATTCCATGATCCAACAATTATAGGGTCAGGTACAGATATTGATTGAAGAGAGAGATCATGCTCGACAGAAAGTTTTGATAGTGATAGCAAAGAGGGACTAGGCTCGCTCTGAGAGAGATCATGAGATAGGTCAGTGGAGATAGCTAAAGAGCATGGCCTCCTCATCACAAGGTAGGAAAATATCTTTGAGGGCATATCGAGAGGTGGTGAGAGAGGCTGAGTACTATCAGCAACATAAAAAGCAAGTAGTGCCGCCAACCGGTCGGGTGTCATATTTTTCTCAGTAGACAGGGATGAGGCCCCCCGAGGACCATGGTGAGAGACCAGAGGGGGAGGAGCACAACTAGTAGGGCTAGCCCTTCAATCATAGACATTTATTATTATTTTGTATTCATGGGCTCTAATTTTATTGCCCCTAATGATTCATGTGATGCATTATGAGTGATAATGATATTTGTTTCTTTTCCTTATGCAAAATCATGATGATGTATGATATGAAATGATTTCTTAAGATTCTTAGAATAACAAATATATATTATTCTTGATAATGTAAGATGAAATGATGTGATATGATCTATATGATATGAATTTATGTTGATGATTCATGGATGCAGGATGGATGTATTAGCAAAGATTTGATTAACTATCATGGTACTATGTTAGTGTGGAAAGGAGATGGAAGAAAGGAAATTTAACAAGCCATTATTATTAGAGTCGATGATGATGATTTTCTTACCAGGAGTTGGGATTTTAAAAGAGCCAATTACTTTATGTTTGATAACACACGTAGGTACGATGCATCAAGGTATAAAGAATCAGGATGGCGTTGTACCTAGTGTGATGGACTTTGACTTGACAATTAGATAGGAGTATTCATGTTCACACTTGACAAAAAAAACCTTATTCAGAATGCAGTTTAGATATTCTAGACATCTCAGACCAAAACATGAAAAGGCAAGCCTTCTTATGTAGTCAATAAGACACCTAAAACATCCTCCCTACAAACCAAACAAAGCACACATGACCAAGTTATTTTACAAGAATATCCAACAAGAACAATAGATAAAAATATAATGATTGTTGCCCCATTCCTTTCTAAATATTTTTGTTTAGACATCATCAAGAGGTCCTTGGAATGAGCGTAATAAGATAAATCCAAAGCATAGATAAAGTAAACAAGCAAGCTAATGTTATTCATACTGCTAGTCAAGACTAAACTATGGTGATGCCTGATGTTGATGTCCATTGCAGGAAGGTCACATTCCTAGGACATGTTGTGATCAGGTGATAATGAGATTTTGATTGGATGATAAGCTATTGATACTCTGAGTTGATCAACTTGCTAACTTACTAACCTAGACTTAAGACTTTTGACGAGTTGGCATTCACTTTAGAATTTGCTAGACTTGCTTTTGATTGCTTCACCAAAGGATGCAAGCGATGATGATTTATTATGGACGAGATTATTGTAGGTGAAAGCAAGACGAGATGGATGCACCATTTTGGGTTTTTTTTAGATAGTTGGATATTTTTGGAATTTTTGAAATGTTTTGAGGTTGTTTTTGGGATTTTGAGATTTTTGATTTTTTTGGTATTTTTGAGATTTGACCAAGAGACTAAACTAAATACCTAACCTAGGGATCTCAGGATTTGATCAACAGATTATCCTTGCCTACGTTATACACACAAAGATCACGTAGTTCGAATGATGATAGACTTGATTACTGATGAGATAGATTGGAAAACAGATTGCCATTGCGACGGACGCCTAAAGGACTGACCTAAAATGTCTTAGGGGATAATCAAAGATCAACCTTGCCTACGTTCAAGCTCAGAGATGACATAGTTTAGTTGGATGACTCTATTTTTTATTTTTTAGATTTTGATATGTTTTAGATTTTGACATTATTTGGATGTTTTTAGATTTTCGCATGATTTTTTGATGTTTTTAGATTTTTTATTTTTTTAATGTTTTTGGATTTTTATGTTTAGGAAGATCACAAGAATATACATGAATCTAATCTGATGCAAGTATAGGAACATGCCCTCAACGTGGTGCAATAGACTACTTCAATAAAGGTAGGACAAACTAACCTTGGGAGTATGCCAAGTAGTACTAGGGTGGAACATGATATGAACACAAGATCAAGCTATGATACAAATGTGGACGAATGGTGGAAGGATAAATGGAATGTAATGAATAAGTGAGTCATGAAGATCCTAATGAATGGAGAGTGCTTTATTTATGCTTGGCACGTATTTTCCAGGTTTTCACCAAGGTACTTGTCCAAAGCGCCACTGAAGTAATTTTCACTAGAGGACGATTTTTTTCTTTACTATTTTCAATACTTTTTCTGATTTTTTTGGATTTTTGTATTTTTTGAAAAAAAAATTGTTGTCACCAAGATGCCTGTTTACCAGGTTTTCATCAAGGTGACCATTTTTTCAAGACAATTTTTTATTTTTTTTTATTTTTTGGTTCTATACCTTGGAAGATTTTAGGCATAAAACTTTTTGAGATGGGAGGTGTTCATGGGCTCTTCCAGGGGTTCGCATTCTAGTGTTGATAACTGATATGCCCCTAATTTATAGCTTGTGGTGATGATGAAAGGTCCCAACCAGTTGGGCTGAAATTTTCCTTTTCTTTTTGGGTTTGGCATGTTCTTTTAGTTCTCCTTTAGCACAAGTTCACTGACTTGGAAGGTCGACCACCTGATCTTCTTGTTATAACTCCACTTAAGTCAATTCTGATACACTTGTAGATGGTTTAGGGCATCCATACATTGTTCATCCAGTAACTCCAGCTCATTCAGTCATGAGACCCTGTATTCTTCATCTATGATGAGGTTTTGCAATGATATCCTCAGGGATGGGAGCTTGATCTCAATGGGTAAGATGGATTTTGATCCTAAGACCAAGGAGAATGGTGTGATAGGCCCATAAGGTAGGATTTTGCTGTATATGCCAGTCATGACTAGCGTCATTGACTGTCTTCTTAAGGATTTTTAAGATGGTTTTATTGGTAGCTTCTTCTTGTCCATTGCCTTGGGGATAATACGGAGTGGAAAAGCAATGTTGGATATTGATTTTTTCACATAAGTTACGAACATCCTAATTTTTGAAAGGTGTCCCATTATGTGAGATAATGGCTTGGGGGACACCATACCGACAAATGAGGTAGTTCATGATGAACTTAGATATATGCTTTCCAGTTATGTAGGTCATGGGAATGGCTTTGACCCACTTTGTAAAGTACTTTTTGGTGGTGATGATGAACTTGTGGCCATTGGATGAGGTGGGTGTGATTTTTTCAATGAGATCAAGCCCCCATTGTGAAAAGGGCCATGGTGTAACAATAGGATGAAGCTCTTGAGTTGGTGCATGGATGAGGTACCCATGCTGCTGAAACTACAAACATATTCTGATAAAGTCATGTGCGTCTCTCTCCATTGTGAGCCAATAGTATCCGGTCCTTAGCAACTTCTTAGCCAAGGTCATACCACTAGAGTGAAAACCACAAATTCCATTGTGTACCTCAATTAAAGTAGTCAGGTCTTCCTTAGCATTTAGGCAATGCAACAAGGTTCCTTCAATGCTCCTACGATAAAGGCTTTCTCCTAGGATGACAAAGTGGGTTGACTTCTTGACGAAGGCTCATTTAAGGTTCAGGGTTATATTAGCGAGCAAGACTCTTATTCTTAAGTAGGTGTAAATGTCATGATACCAAGAATCATCAAGACCAACAAGTTCACACATGAATTCAGACTCTAGTACCTTGAATGCTGGTATGAAAATCTACTCTACAAGGAATTATTGCTTTGGGACGTTCCATGGGATTTCCAAGAGTGATCCAATTGTAGCCATTGCATCTACTACTCTGTTGTTTGCTCTAGGTAGTTGTTCAAATGTGATATCAATGAATGACTCTTTGAGGCTCTCGACCAACTTCTTGTATGGAGTTAGCTTATCATCCTTTGTCTGATATTCATTGTTGACTTGATTTATTATGAGCTAAGAGTCTCCATATACCTTAAGTTCCATGATCTACCATTGCACCACAATCCTTAGCCCTATGAAAAGAGCTTCATACTCTGCTATATTATTCATGCATGGGAATGGAATCTTGTAAGATTTGGGAATGTAGTCTCCTTGGGGAGTTATGAAGAAAATACCTACTCCTGACCCGTGTTGCATGTAAGATCCATCAAATTACATATTTCAGTGGTCTGCTACATTTATATTGAAGATGAACTCGTCGGGAAACTATGAGATGAGTGGGTTTTCTACATATATAGGGGCCTCTGCACGTTGATCTACAATCACTTGTCCCTTGATGGCCTTACGCTCTAAATATTCAATGTCGTGTTCTATCAATATTATGACCCACTTGGTTTTTTGTCCTATGAGAGTCGCTTTAGAAAGCGGGTATTCAAGTGGATCTATCTTCGCAATTAGCTTGATTTGATGAGCCAACATGTAGTGTCTAAATTTTTGAGCTGCAAACACAACTGCTAGGTAATATTTTTCCATTGGTGTGTAGTTCACCTCATGCCCTACCATTTTCCTTCTGATGTAGTATATTTCTTTCTCTTTCATTTTTATTTTGTTGAGCTAATAGAGCACCGAGAGCTACCATGTTTGCTGAAATGTACAGGTTCAGTGGTTTTCCTAGGATTGGTAGCATCAAAATCGGTGGCATGAGTAAGTATTCTTTGATTTTTTTAAATGCCTAGTCTCATTTGTCATCCCATTTATATGCTACCCCCTTGTGGAGTAGATGAGAGTATGGGATCTATTTATCTACTAGTTGCACTATGAATCTACAGTTGGACTGGAGCCTGCCTTGTAGACCTCTCAACCATTTTAGTGTCCTAGGTGCTTCCATATTGAGGATCACCTTGAATTTGGTGGGATCTAACTCTATTCCTCTCATTGAAACTATATATCCTAGGAGTTTGCTCGATTGTACCCCGAAGATGCACTTCTTTGGATTGAGATGGACCTTATATTTTTCCAATTTATCAAAAATGGAACTCAGACTTGCTATGTGGTCCTATCTTTTCCTTGATTTAGCCAATATTCCATCCACATAATCTTCCACAATCTTATGAATCATGTTGTGAAAGATCAATGTCATGGCTCTCTGATAAGTTTCTCCTGCATTCTTTAGCCCAAATGGTATCATGTTCCAAAAATAGGTCCCCCACGGACATGTGAATGTTGTCTTGTGCTGATCCTCCTTTTCTATCATGATTTGGTTGTATCTTGAGAAACCATCCATTCGTGATAGAATCTTGTGTCTAGCCATCATATCCACTATCATGTCAATGTTGGGTAGTGGAAATTCATCCTTAGGACATGATTTGTTTAAGTCTTTGAAATTGGTGCAGATGCAAATGCCCCCATTTGGTTTCAAAATAGGTACAATATTGGACAACCACTCTGGATAGTCAATCGGGCGTATGAATCTTGCATCCAAGAGCTTCTGCAGTTCCACTTTGACTAACAAGGCTATTTGGGGGTGCATCTTTCTCAGCTTCTATTGTACTGGCTTTGCCCCTAGATACACAACTAAATGATGAACTACCACCTCAGGATCAAGACCCGACATGTTTGCATAAGTTCATGTGAAATTCACCTTTCATTCTCTTAGGAATGATGCTAAGAGTTCTTGTTCTTTTGTGAGAAGTGATTCAACATAGAACATGATGTGAGGTTTTTCTTTTGTTCCCAAATTAATGGGGTTACACTATTCTGCTAGAACTGCTGATTTTTCTTGATGAAGCGCAGTGAGGGGAAGATTGAATCCTTCATCTTCTGGTGCCTCAGAGAGGTTTTCACCATTGGATGCATCCTTTATTTTTACTATTTTAAGGTCAGAGAGTGCCATAGTGTTGTTTTCACTCAAATACCTTGAGCTTATTCTCATTCTTTTTCTTTTGCAACTGAAGGACTCAATCATCTCCCCGCAATATGCATGTGTGCCCAATGTGATGTCAAATCCTGCCTTATAATCTGCACATGGTACCATATCCCTTAGTCCCATGAATTTTGAGAGTGCATCATCATTTTTTAACATGTCTAGAATCAATGGCCCTCGTTGGTTGTAGTCAATGAGTTGGGGGTAAACCAGGTTTATTTTGTGAGTTTGGTGGTCTGACTCAAAGGATAAGGTACTAATCATGAGTAGGGAGGATTCTTCAAAAAGCATGGGTAAGCTGGTTATGGTATGCATGTCATCACTACTACTACAGACAGTGGTTATGTCAAAGGTAAAGTTGTCTAGGGGCAGACCTATGGATACTGGTAACCGTAGGGCAACTATCGATAACTGAGGGGGAGTCCTGACTGAGTTAACTGGGGGACCTCGAGAATGTATGGTTATACTCAAATGGGTACATTCGAGGCCAAGATTCCTCATACGCCTTTTAGAAATAATTGGTTCCAATCGGCCATCAATGTTCTTTATAAGACTTCCATTTCTGTTATAGCCCATCCCAAGCATCATTTGTAGTCCTTTGCTTCTTTCATCCATAGAAATATTGGGTGTGGGCCTTTAATCTTGGTATAGTGAGCTTGAAGTGTCTCCTTCATCTATGGTCTCCCAACTTAGATCTCCCCAACATCAGAATCTAGAGGGGTATACCCTGAAAGTGTGGATAGGTTTTTCAATTGGTTGGGGTTGTCCATGTGACCTAGGAGATTGAGGTAACTCTCCTATGACAAAATCATTTTTCTTCATTCTATATTCCCCACACCCATTATCTTGGATCATAAGCTTGATGTCAGATATGTTAGGGATGGAGGGTGTCTCTATCGTAGAAGTGGAGGCAATGTTAGTTGGATCTACATAGGGAGTGGAGGGTCCTTCATTGTGATTTGGCACTTGGGGAACTTTGTAGAACTTGGCTTCCAAATTCTTGCAATAGGAAAAGGGTTCAGGATCACCACGAATCATGACCTCTTCATTTTGGTATGAAAATTTGATGCATTGGTGGAATGTTGAGGCGACCGCCTTCATCTCGTGGATCAATGATCATCCTAGTAGGATATTGTAGGGAAAATCAAGGTCGAGGACCTGACATGTGGTTTCCATAGTAGATGGCCCTACTTGGATTGGGAGTTTGATAGTGCCTTGAGACACTCTTTCCTGGTCATCATATGCTCTAATGGTAATGCCTTTTTCTTTGTCAATGGAATCTTCAAAGATCCCCAAATTATTTATGAGATTTAGTGAACAAATGTTGAGGCATGCACCTCCATCCACCAAGACCCTTTTGAGCTTACTTTTGTGCACCAAGACTTGAAGGTGAAGTGCACGGTTGTGAGATGGTTGGGCGAGGAATTCATGATCGTAAAATTTGAGGAGATTTGGATTGATGATGTTACCGACCATAGCTTGTAATTTCTCTGTATCAAGGTTGGGATAGATGGTAGATGAAGCTAATGCTTGCTCAAGTATTTCCTATGGGCAGCTGAGATTTTTTAGTAACTCCATGATGGAGATCTGAGTAGGGGTTCTCTTTAACTGTTCAAGGACATTGTAACCTTTAGGGATGGATTTTGAGGTGGAGGTCTTAGGTGGTTGTGATTCCCTAAAAATGGTGCCCTTGCCACCGTGTGTGGTGACTCCACAATCAGCGTTGACTCCCTTAATGCTAAAAATAGTGACCAATTCATCAAGGTATGCAACAAGACCCTTGTATACATGGTTCACTTTGCTCGAATTTTTCTTACCTTTATCATTTCTTTGATTATGGTTGGGCATCAGATTCATGTATATTTTCAAATCTTGGTTACCATCTGGTTGCTCCACATTTATGACCTTATGCTCAATGAGATCTGGATGATCTTTTTCAATTTCATGCAATTGGTGGTCATATGCCCCTTGAGCTTATGATAATCGCAAAGGATATTTTTGTTGTACCAAGGTGGTTTTGTCATGGGTTCTACATACTTATCAGAAGTGGAGATTTTGATAAGGTTCTCATTGACCAACTTTTTCATGATAGATTCTATTGACTCCCCAAGGGTTGTGAACTTCTGCTTGGGGGGATACTTTTTTTGGGGAGGTGGTATTCCTTGGTTATTCGAGTTATTGATTTTATTGTTCAGAGGTGGTGGTTGTGGTGCTATCACATTATTTTGCACATTTTTATGGTTTTTATTTTGTGGTTGATGATGTGTTTGATTATTTTTCTTTGGAGCACTGATGATGACCTTGGCATCGACCACTCTATCATTGGTGACATTCTTGTTCTTTTCCCATGTGTGAGGTTTATCATTATAACTGGTGGATGGGTGGTTTTCTTGATGTCCAGGATATGTAGGAGTGCCCCCTTGCATAGTAAGGGCTCTCTCAATGTTGAGCACTTTAGGGATCAGTTGGTCGTATGTAGTCATGCACTGCATCTTTAGATAAAATTCCAAGTTTTCATCTAGATTAGCTATGATAGTGCAAAATTTTTGCTCCTCTGGCATGGTCCACTTGTTCTGATTGGCCTTGGATCGCCATCATTGCAAGAAGGAGGTGAATAACTCTCCTTTCCCTTGTTTAAGTGCCAATAATTCCTCAAGATTGAAATCTGCACCCATGTTGAATCCATAGTTCTTGAGGAATTCATCCATAATTTCTTGGAATGTTCTGATGCCTGTGGGTAGACAATAGAACCACTTCATGGTGGGACCAGTTAGGCTCTGAGGAAATAGATGCATTAGATATGTATCATCATACATGACTTCCATGCAATGTACTTGGAACTCCCTGATGTGATTTTCAGGGTTTCCCATCCCATTAGATTTGTCGAATTTGTGGATTTCGAATCCCTTTAGAAACGGTACCATTGTAAGGCTCCTGTCAAAAGGATACAAACACAGATTTTTGGTTGTCCTTGTTGTTTTTCCTGATTGAAGATCTAGCACTTGCTGCGAGAGTAGTTTTATTTTTGTTGTTACATCATTTTTTGAATCAAGGGGTGGCATGAACGTGTTTTGAGGTGTTTGCAGTGTTTGATTGACGAGTGGGGTGTTGGTGGGTGTTTGCTGCAAGCTTTGCTACACGATTAAGGCCTGTTGATATTCCTGCATTTGTTGTACCAATAACACTTGTTGTTGGTCCTATTGTTGTTGTTCCAACAAAGCCTATTTTTGGTCTTGTTGATGTTGTTCTAACAAAGCTTGTTGTTGGTCTAGCTGATGTTACACCAACAAAGCTTTTTGTTGGGCTTGCTATTGTGTTGCTTGTTGTTGTGCCTAAAAATATTATAGGGCTTTTTGTTACGCTTGTTGATGAATTGCTTGAAATTATGCCTGGTGTTGTGCTTGTGTCTGTTGAGCTCATTGTTGGGCTTGATCTTGAGCCTGTACTTGTTGGGCTACTTATGCAACTTGTGCAACTTGTGTGGCTTGGGTAGCTTGAGCGGATTGTGTGGCTTGTTGCGCCTATTGTGTGGATAATTATGCTTGCGCTTGTTGTACAACTTGTTGGTTTCATTGAAGCACCTTTTGATGGGTAGCTTGTTGAACTGCTTGTACCTTGGTGATGAATGAGTTCGTCATGTTGACCTTTGGTGGTACTGGTGGAGGATTGGGAATGGTGTTGACCATGGTGATGAGCGGGATGGTTGTGTTGACAATCAAGGTTTGAGTGGTGGATTTTTTGATTGAGATGTTTGGTCCTTGAGACACTTGAGGAATGGTGGATGTGTTGACCACTGGGGTTTCTTGGATGGTTTCCATCTACTGTTGCGATATCGATGGAAAAGCAAGAGGTCTTGATATGATTTTTTGATTGCTTTGACTTGGTAGATTGATGGCAGGTAAGAGGGGAAGACCCAACCCAAGAGGTGATACAGATGTTAATGGTAATGGATGGAATAAGGGTGTATTCCCTTGGAAAAGTGATGATGAGGAGGGATCAAAGAATCCCCCTATTCCAAATAACCCACCTTCTCCTTGTGAAATCATGGGGAGAGAGGTTTGTGTATCCAATGGATAGATTCGTGTTGCATGAAATGAGGATGAATCTGTATCATTATGGAATGTAAGCAGGATGTAAGGGTGTAATGGATTTACCAGGATAGATTGGTCTAGTGCTGTATCCAACCTTTTGTTGCTCACAAGGAGATATTTTTGGAGTTCTTGAAGCTTTGCGCTTCCCTTGTTGACAACCAATGGGGTTGAGGCAATAGAGGCTATGATTTGTGGGATGTCTTGAGTGATTCTTGGAAGTGATATTGGGGGTATGTTCACAAGATTTCTTTCTACAATAGTACTTACATCATACTTAGAAGGGATTTTGGCCCCTTCTTTCGCTAACTCAAGTATGTATAGGGAGGGATTGAGTTTCAACATGGCGTTGACAATTCTATGATTCTCAGGATTTCAAACCATTTCAATTTTCCTCTTGTTTCATTCCCAAATCATTGTCAGTGACGTCCTCTTCTTGACCCTCCTCTTGAGGGGTTTTTGATGGTAGAGAGGAGTTGCTTGGAGGATTACTTGATCCAACAAGATTTATTTCAAGAGCAATTTGACTTAGATCACTTGAATTTGATGTTTCCTTAGTGATTTCCATATTCTTCTTATGTTGTGATCTTGTTTGCACCATAAAAGGGAAGAGCTAGGATAGATTAAGGATCAAACTGATGATGAAAATGAAAGAGAAGAGAAGAGCTAAGATAGATTAAGGATCAAACTGATGATGAAAATGAAATATGGATGACACGGATGATGAAAAATCTCAAAGAACATTGGGGAAATACTAAAATTTAGGGTTTGATTTGATCAGATTTTGATTGATTTAGATAATGAACTTGTAAACTCTAGGAAGTTGTGTTATCCTAGGGTAAACTGGTACACAAGAGGATAATTTGACTAAGTGTGTTAAGTAAAATAAGGTGGATTTTGATAATGAACTCCTAGACCCCAAGATGTTAAATTTTTATCAAGAGGTAAATTTGTTCACAAGGATTGATAATTTGACTAAGTGTGTTAAGTCAAACTTGATGATTTTGATTTTGCCTAGAAGTTTAGCATGATGATGTTTTCAAAGTTTCCAAGAGTTTTTTGGTGAGATGATGTTTGATTTTGATGGTTGAGGGATGGGTGAGAGTGATTATTTTGATCCTAGACTTGACCTAGATAAAACTCCTTCTTACAAGACCTCATTTTTTAAGAACATGCCATACTTCCTATGTGAGAAAAGAAAACCTTTGAAAAAGATTAGGATTTTGCTGATAATAAAACTCATACAAGTTAGGATTATTTCTTGAAGCTTTCTTGTAGAAGTTGTAAACCAACCTTTCTCTTACCTCGTGAAGCCTTGAAAGATGTTCTTCATGGTCCTTCAGGCTAATATTTTTGAATTTAGGCTTACGGATTTTGATTTTGCGGGAAATAATTTGAGAGAGCACATGTGTGGGGTCAATTGTCCTTATCTTTTCTTAATGAGTTCCTTTTACCATAAATAATTTATTGATTAAAATTCCAAACTAAATGTCTATGTCTCAATTCCTTTTCATTCCACAAGGTCCATTATGTGAAAATCAAGGTTTCAAGAGCATAGTTTCCTAGGTTGACTTTAGATAGAGAAAATTGTGATTAAGTCCAAGTACTTAGAAGCCTCGAAGGATAAAATCCCTAGAGCAAGTAAGAGCACTTGAATTCATCAAGGGTATTTGCTTCCTCCAAAGGGTTTGAAATTTTGAATATCTTGTTGAATTTTTGTTTTCCAATGTTTTAGATCCAAGAAATTTGTTTTCGATTCCAAGAACATGTACAAACCTAGGATGAAGAGACAATATTTGTTGGGATCCCACTTGGATAAGTCTAGTTGTGCATATTCAGTGCGAATGATTAGATTCTTGACCACACAAGCTCCCCCTTATAGTGCACTCACTTCCTAGGTCATCCAAGCATCAATACCCATGAATCTCCCATGGCATACTTTTCATCTCTACAACAGAATCACATGTATACATGGGGAAACTTCAAAGGACATGACCTTTTGCACCAAAAAATAGTTAAGGATTTTGGCCTTTGCTAAACAAGGTTTTTAATGTAGACATTTCATTCGTGGGGGACTATCCATACGGAAAAAGACCATTGTTGCCCTTCTCATCAGAATAATCCTCATGATTCTCGAACTTTCCTCGAGAATCCACCTTATATACCGGTTAGAAGTTGCTTATCCTTAGCGTGTTTGTGGTTGGGTCATTCCCTTGGGTGATTACTTTTTCCCACAAGGCAGGCCCTCTAAGATAAACAAAAGAGAGAAAGCACATCCTATAGTTCAATTGACCTTCATTGAAAAACAAAGGGAGAACACTCGCAATATGCCACACTCACACTTGCAACATTGGTTCAATTTTTAAGACCCAAATGAAATGTGAAGGCAATTACTTACAAAAATTAAGATCACTACCAAGACTTTTGATTCTCAAGATCGCTATAAAGCACAAGAGAAGTGCATATGTCTTTTTAGTGATATTACCTTGGGTAAGTAATTACAAGACAAGAAAACACTTGTTCAATTTAATCCTTCAAAGAAAAAGTGAACTCCTTTTAAGCACCAAAGGAAATATGGAATTTGAATTGTTCAATTGTTAATCCTTAAACCAAATCTAGTGAGTTTGTCATAAATTTCATTTTAACCCTTTGTTTGCAAAATTGAAGACCTTTGTAGTGTTCTTTTTAGATCCCAAAATAAATTTAGTATTTCCTAAAAGCATGAAGGTAACAAGTTTCTTATTAAGGAAGATCATGATTTCTCTAAAAGTGTTGAATAAACACTAAAGTGTTGAAAAAAACTTGGTAAATTGTGATGATGATGCCATAACGTAACCTTCAACTTCATTTTCCTCCTTGACCTATCCTACAAAAATTGATTAAAACCATAAAACACAGAGACAACAAATAGGTTAGAAGTCCAAAAAGTCAAGATTTAAAAAGCACATGTCAAAATTAAACTAATTTTCACTTTTCACTTTAATCCACCAGTGTTGTTAGCAGTTGCGGTAAATTTTGGAAACTCCAATGATGCAATATAGTGCCACTAATTTCTGGCAGCGGTGCTCTGCAGTGAAACAGAGACCATGATTGCGGCTTTGTTTACACAGTGACGCAGTTTGAAATTTGAAAAGCCAATGGTTGAGTTTGGAAATTTGAATTTTTAGACAGGAAGAGCTCAGCCGCAAAGTTTGGAACATCAAGTAGTTTGATATTGCACCGCTTGACAGTCAGCAGTTGAGTTTCTTAGAAACTGCAAAAAATAAAAAAGCATGAAATTTCTTGAAAAAACGTGATTAGATCTTGAGATTTTCCCTCCTAGCACCAAAATGTGAACCCCAATCCTATACCTATAAAAACATGGAAAACAAGCACATTATTAGATTGAAATGCAAGTAAGAACAAGGATTCCCCATGAAATCCATCTACAATACTCAAAATAGGAAATGAAATGAAGAGTAAAACAAGAAACTAAGTTAAATCCTATTCAAGTAATGCAAACACTTAATCCCATGGGGGAATTGGTGCCAATTATGTGTAGAAATTGGCCCTTTCCCAACTCCTTTGTAAGCTTGATGATATGATGGAGATTGATGCACTTTATTGATGAAGAACAAGATGATTCTTTGAGAAAACCTGCAATAACCTAGCTATGGTGATGGAAAATGCTCAAGAAATAGATGAAATTTCTCTACTATGAAGATAATAACTTTTCTCTCAAATTGTGGATCAAGATTGAGGAGAAGAGCCTCTTATTTATAGATTTCAAAATTTGAATAATGAGCACGATTGAGCAATGTGGGATCATTCAACATCCAATGGCCAAGTGCCACTTGTCAAAATGTGAATGGAGGAAGCTTGAGCACATTTTGGTGATTGTGTGCAATAAATGATATTAGGTGGAAATTCAAATTTGTGAAATGACATGTAAGAGGGAAAAAGGATGAATTAAATGCCACTTGGCTCAATGCACAAGGACATGTAAGAGGAATGAATGTCTTGTTGGATGTACATTTCCACTTGGAGGGATTTTCAAACTTGGAAGAATATTCCCCTCTTTATTCCATGTTGAGAGAAAATAGGTATTTAATAAATCAAAATAAATGATTTATTGTGCAAGTTGCATTCTCTAGAGGATGTTACATGTATTAGGATTAAATTAATCAAAGGTTAATTAATTTAATGAGAGATTATGGGATGTGACAATTTTGACTTAAATTTATGAGCTGATTTAAATCAAAATCTAGAAGAAAGGTTTAATTAAATAAATGATTTGATCTATTTAACTAAAGGGGATAATGTTAGATTAAATTAAATAAGGTTTCATTTATTCAATTTAATAAGAAGAATTTAGAGATTTAATTTAAATAAGATGAATTATTTAAATAAACAGAGACGTAGGGTTAATTAAATTAAGTTGATTAATTTAATCAACAAGGAAGAATGACTTAATTAGATAAATAATGATTTACTTAATTAAGAGATGAAAAGTGATGACAAGCTGAGAAGGTGATTTGGGATGAAATGATGTTAGTAGTTAGGATCAAGTGTGTCCGTCAATTTTACATGTCTACACTTTGAAACCAACAATCCTCTCTTTGCTTAATGACAATGTCATCTTGTAACCCACTACTAATTTGGATTTTACACACTCCTCCAAGGGAGTATACAAAATCTCACAATATATAGTGCCTTGCGTAGGTATGAAATTCTATACTAAGAAAGACCCTTCTTTGTTACACCATAGAGGATCACCTTCTCCCCTCGATCAAGAGGGCTCCTTGTTGAGACTCCTCCAAGATCACTTGATCTCTCTTCCTCCCATAACTCAAAAGAAATGTTCAAACAAACATTCATTTTGTGCCTACCACTGAGTTCATGGTCATCACACTAATGAGTGTAAGGCCTTGAGTAGAAAAATCCAACATCTTAAGGATTTTGGTGCTCTCCCTTATGTGGGGGCACCCCATTCCTCTAATTGATACTAATTTTCACTCCACCTTACATTCCCTCAATCCTTTCGGCTCACTCTTTCCCTACACTAAGTGGGGGCAAGTGGTTAGTTATCCTTTTCCCTTGTATGTCACTTGTCATTGTCTCTTTCGACTACTCGTTAACCTTTCATGAACATATAATAGAAATCTTGGGATGTGGATAAAATGTCTTAAGTTGACTCGCATGTGACATACACCCCTCTTTCATGATGCAGCTTATCATAAACATATGACTTGGCATAGGGCTTTCCGAACAAACTCTCATGTCTTCCTCTTCTTCTACTTTAAAGCAATTTCTCACAGTAATGGTGTTTCACAATTTCTTTAAAGTGGGGGCATACATCACCACTCACATTTCATTGCATGATTTTATTTTTCTTGTGATTCCCTCTCTTGGAAACATTAGGTACAATGTTTCTCATGATGAGACATTCACATTTTTCCTCTTTTTCATACAAGATGAGTTCTTCCTCTGTTGGATACAACATGAGTCCATTTGTAATTTTGCTCTCTTGGTGACATTACACATGATTTTCCTTAAGATGAGACATTATCTTGAAGGTATTGTTATGCCATAAGTTACTTCCAAATCTAAAATCTTTGAATTTAAACTTATGAAAGCATTGTTTTTATCAGAAGAAATCTAGATAAAAGTTTAAAGAAGGTAGTCATACAAGTAAAAGTATTCTAGATTATATTCATTTAGATGTTTGGGGACCATCCCCTACAATTTTTTTTGGAGGATCATCATATATTGTTACACTTACAAATGACTACTCTAGAAGGGTGTGGGCCTATATTCTTAAAAGAAAACCTGATGTATTTAGTTTATTTAAGAAATTTAGAGTTTTGGTTGAAAAGAGAACTTGTAGATGAATCAAGTGTTTAAGAAAATATAATGGAGGTGATTTCACATCTTTGGAATTTAAAAATTATTGTAAGGAAGTTGGGATCAAAAGGCATAAAACAATTGTTTACACTCCTTAGAAAAATTAAGTTATTGAATGCATGAATAGGACTCTTCTACAGAGAGCGAGGAGCATGCTTAGTAATACAAAGTTTCAACAATATTTTTTATTAGAAATAGTTTCTACAACTTGTTATCTTGTAAATCATCCATCTACAGAAACCAAAGAGAAAGAAGAAGCTTCTAAATAAGAAGATGAGGATGCAAAAAATCTACAAAAAAAAGTGGAAATTCCACAACTAGATCTAAGGAGATCTACATCGGTCAAAAATCAACCTAAAAGGTATGATGATAATTTTTAATATTTTTCTTTGATTTATAATGATGGGGAAACTAGTTGTTATCAGTAAGTAGTGGATGGTGCTGAAAATACTAAATGAAAAATAACAATGAAAGAAGAAATGGATTCCTTGGAGAAGAATAAAATATGGGACTTGGTAGAACTTCCAAAGGGTAGAAAAGTTTGTTGAAAATAGCTCTTCAAATTGAAGAAGGGTGCTGATGATTAAGTTGAAAGGTACAAAGAAAGACTAGTAGAAAAAGGGTATTCTCAAAAGGAAGGTATGGATTTTCATGAAAAAAAATCACCAATCATTAAGCTAATTTCTATTCATGTTGTTTTATCACTTGTTGCTTTACTTGATCCTGATTTGGAGCAATTAGATGTTAAAACAACATTTTTACATGGATATTTGGATGAGGATATATATATGAAACAACTAGAAGGTTTTGTTCAAGATCAAAATAGGAAATTTGTTTACAAACTCAAAAATCCATTGCATTTCTTGAAGAAGTCTCCCAGGTAATGGTACAAGAAGTTTGATACCTTCATGGTAAGCCAAAATTTTACAAGGAGTGAGTATGACCATTGTACATTTACTTTAGAGGTTTGCAATTTATGGTGTATTTATTATCTTAGTATTATATGTTGATAATATTCTTGTAACAAGTAAAAGCATAGTTAAGATCAATGGGTTTGTTATCAACAGGATTGCACCAGTATGTGAAAGCGAAGATACTTTAAAATCCTGTGTAATATTGGAAAACTTTCAGGTTATGGGTACCCTATGTCAAAAGTTAACCTCTGGATTATAGGTTAGCTTCCTTTATGATTTTCTAATGATGGACTGTAAACTTTGGTGGGAAAAGGGAAAAAGGCTTGAATAGAATAAAACAAAACTTAAAATTAATGGTGATGCACCTAATGATGGTAAAACCAAAGACAACTATACCTACAACCTTGAGATAACATGATATTGCAATTCTGATTCACACTCTAGGATTTACCCACAATCATAAATAATTCATGCAAAAGCTTGATTTTAGTTTGATTTTGAAAGAAAAATTGTTTACACATAAAAATATTTTCTAAAAATATTTAAGCGCAACACATGACCTGATTAATAATGTCAAGAATTTTAGCATGCATCTACAAAGATGAATGAATATTAAATGATTCCAAAGAATCAAAATGTAATTCAATCTAAGGCATACAAAAAAAAAAGCATGAAGAAAACTCCTGAAAAGTAAGATAAAATTGTTGTATATTATTATCTCTGGAAAAGGAGAATGCTGTAATAACTGAGTTACAAAGAAATCTTTTTACTCCAAAAAAAGGGGTAATAATCAAGAACTCCCTCCAAATATGAAAGGAGTGTACAATAAATAGAGAAGGGAGGCCAAAAGTGAGCCTCAGTCTATTGGAATCAAGCCTCAGTCCCAAAATAATCTCTTCCTCGTGCAATCTCAAAAAGTACGCAAAACAAGGCTCAAAAATGGAGTAAAATGTGGGAAAAGGTGGCCAAACTACCCCTGATCCATGCATAACTCATGTCAAGTGAAAAAACTCCATGCAATTTATGACAAAACCCACTGAAAAGCTCCTCAAAACGTGGCATGAAAAGAGGAAAATTGAAGAGTTCACTTCACTTTGACTGAAAGTCAAGACTCAAACTTGTGATCTTAAAATCTACATGTCTTGACCTTTAGTTTACCTTTACTTATATTTCTTGCATGAATTTTGGAAAAGGTAACCATTTAATTAAATATTAAAGATAATCAATCAACAATTATTTTAATATTTAATATGTAATTGTTCCTTCTTTTACATTTACATGCTAAATATTAAGATAATAAAATATTATCATTAATATTTAATTACATTGTTAGTTTGTCTTAAAAACATGCAAACATAATGGAAGTTCCTCCTTACTTCAAACTCAAATTATAAACTTGAACTTGACTAACAAGTCCACCTTCAAAACACATGGTTAGTCCACCTTCAAAACACATGGGCTCCCTTTTCATCATAGATCAATTGAATTTAAGGTCAAAACCATGGCACATTTAAAATGTAATGATTTATTTTTTTAAACTATATTAAAAAATGCCTCTCCATTCGAATTAGGGCTGCAACACCATTTTTCACTTTGATACTTTTGGAGAGGAAGCTCTGCTAAAGGTGCTACCAATGGTGGAATTCTCTGGAGTTAAGGTTTCTGATATTTTTTGGAGACTTCTTTTCAAGATTAAATGTGCTTTGCCTCACTGGTAAGTTACTTTATGCAGGAAATGTTGGACTTTACTTTATGTTATTTTTGTGAGAGAACGATGCAAATGCTTTGTGCATATTTGATTTCTTCAAAAATCAATTATGGAATACGGTTCGTTACAAGCTTCTCCCTCTCTGTCTATTGTAACCCATTGCTTATGGTGGCTTTTCCTCTATAATTGTTTTGATTTTCTTGAGATGTTTTGCTCTTATAGTGGCTATATCAACTCGCCCTATCTTGGAAAACTTTTTCATTGGCCTGCACTAACCTTCTCTCATAAAAACGATAGGGTTTTATTTCTCCTCACCTTGTATTGCAATCATCAAACAAATGGTATGGATTGCATTGACTATCCTTGGTTGATAGTACTGTGAGCTTTGAATTCTCAATTTATAGTATTACCAGCCACCGATTTCAAGTATATTTCCCATAATGTTGACTGCTTCTCAACTTTTAACTATTATTTTCTTTTGAAATCATGAAGAAATTCATATGGCAATTGGCTCGACCTCACACCCTCTATAGAATCACTCGAGGGTTTTCCTTTATCCATAGCTTGAAGGCTCCATTCCTTTTCATTTCACACTACTGTAGCCATGATTTTTGATAACACACCTATAGAATACATGCTATCATTATATTATATATTCAAAGCTAAATATTAGGCTTGGCCAATGCAAAAGGTTTTGAGTTTGTAAATCTCTATTTTGCCCTTTTGGGTTCTTCGATGCTTTGAAAATGGGTTTCTTCTATTTGAACAAAATGAAGTCTTTCCTACAAATGATGGAAGAAAATAATTAAATAACAAAATGCAGTAATATTGTGTTCTGTATTTTTCAAGTTTCTATACTTGCACCTTGTTCACTG
This sequence comes from Sequoiadendron giganteum, assembly GCA_007115665.2. Lineage (NCBI taxonomy): Eukaryota > Viridiplantae > Streptophyta > Pinopsida > Cupressales > Cupressaceae > Sequoiadendron > Sequoiadendron giganteum. The sequence goes on along the minus strand of CM021101.1, from coordinate 557,589,096 downwards.
CTTAGTCATTTATGGAAAAATCTTCTCTACAAGTTCACTATCATATGTCTTTTGTTTTAATTCTCCTTAAAACCCTCATAGAATTCTTGATGGTGTTCATGGTTGCTAAGGCTAATTTCCTCTACTCATTGTTAAACATTTGGTTACTATGACCCTCCACTTGAATAGTCTTCGATGTGGTCGTGCACATGAATAGGGTTAAAAGGATAACCATGTGAAATGAGCACTAGTCATAGCATCTCCCTTGACTTCTCCTATAAAAGCCTCTCATAGGGTGGCCTTGTTATCACCTTCCATGGAAATGATAGCAATGAAACAACTATTTATTTATGCATGTGGAACTATCCCCTAACACCTTCAAGGTGATTATGATCAACCATTTGAATGACTCTTGTCTTTCACCATAGGTTGCTTCTCTTGAAGTCTTGTTTGCAACAATCTTCACATTTTTGTGTGTAAACAAAGTTTTTCACTCATGCATGATTGATTTTCCTCTGATCTCCTTTGAGCTTGTTATTGCTCCATTATCTGCCTTTTCTTCTAAATTAAAGACTCATTAAATGAAGTTGTAATGACCTTGCATGAAATCATTTTAAAGGACTGTCATTTTCACTTAATAAGGACTGTCATGCTAACTGTATTTTTACAATTTATTTGTATAATGTTTTCAAACTTGTCCATGCAATATTATCCTTTTTTAGTTATCATTAATCTTAAAGCCATATGAAAATCAGCCTTTTTATTGTAAGGTTACTGCCTTTCTCCATGACCTCGGCAATCTTATTTGATTCATAGTCAAGAAAGAAAGACTATCCTTAAGCTTGAAAAAAAAACTGCCTACCTTTAATCTTGCATCATTCATGATGATTCATGAATATGACCATTGTGTTTATGTAACTTGATGCCCCATATCCCTCTCATTAACTAAGAGGGTAGCATGTTGGGCTCAACCCTTGTGGGAGCCATATTTTACACCACATGCTAAAATGATGAACAAGTAATGAAATATGTACTTGTAATTGCACATTCAGCAAAATATTAGGAAAAAATAAGAAGTTTGAGCTTCTCTTGATGACCGAATGACCTCTCTTATTCTGATTTCCATGATTTTGGATTACTAAATTGAGATGTTTTACTTTTTTGTATTAATGCCAGTAGGAAATAGATTGAGTATTTGTTAGTTAGGCATGTAAGAGTTTTAGAATCTTGAGCTCTAACAAAACCTCGTCTTGACCCTTGTAGGTATCTATTACTAAAATCGACAAAGTTGTCGAGCGGGATGAAGATACAACTAACAAGTTGTGGGGTTCATCATTCAAGCAATGATGAGTCTCTCTTCTCTTATATGCTTTCTTTTTAGTTATTTAATATACTTCTTATGTCATCCAATTTAGTCATTCTCATGGCTTGTGTGGGACTTTTGAACACTTTTTTTGATCTTCAATGAATCCAAACAACAACATCGTATACATTTTCATCTCACAATGAATGGAATACAACAAAATTACACAATCTTTGTGATTTCCTTTCTATTGTAAAGTACTGGATAATAAGAATTGAACTTCAATTTGAAAACTTCATATACAAATGATAATGATTGTAGAATTTTAGGTAATACCTTTCACCTTAAAAGAAATCAGTTGTTCCAGCTCTACCAAACTGAGTTGAGGTGAAATTTGGGTAATAGGGTTAAAGGCTCAAATGGCTAGGACATTTGATATGTAGGATCTAGGAGCAGCAAAAAAAATTGGGTATGGAAATACATAGAGACACGTAACATGATAAGCTTTGGTTATCGTAGCTGAAGTGTGTAGAGAAGATCCAAGCATAGGATTTGGTATGAAGAATGTGAAACTAGTAAATATCCCTTTAGCTTCTTATTTTAAGCTTTCTTCAATTTTATGTCCTATCAATAAAGAAGAAAAGGATTATATGTCTTGTGTACCATATGCTAATGTAGTAGGAAGTTTAATGTATGTGATAGTATGTACAAGACCAACTATTTTACATACAATTGGTGTTTTTAGTAGATAAATGGAAAATCCAAGTAAAGAGCATTGGGAAATAGTAAACTAAGTGCTTGGGTATCTTAGAGGAACAAATGATTATTGTATCACCTTTTATGGTTGTATTGGTTTAGTTTGTGGTTAAGTTGCTTCAGATTTTGCATGTGATTTGAACAAAAGAAAATCTGCATCAGCTTATGTCTTTACTCTTGTAGGAGGACCTATTTTTTAGATGTCAAAGCTTCAATAAATAGTTTCTTTATCCACTACCGAGGTAGAGTATATGGCTATCTCACATGCATGTAGAGAGGAAATTTGGTTGAAGGGTCTTTTGGGTGATTTTGGTAAAGTGCAGGACAAGGTGATTGTATTTTGTGATAGTCAAGATGATATACATCTAACTAAAACTCTAGCTTATCATAGTAGGACTAAGCATATTACAATTAAATACCATTTTGTAAGACAGGTTATTGGTGGAAGTAGAGTAGCTCTTGAGAAAGTTCATACACTAAAAAATTATATAGACATATTTACAAAATGAGTACAATTAGAGAAGTTAAAGTGGTGTTTGACTTCTCTTGGCTTGTAGAAAAGGTGATGGATGGGCATGGGAAAGTATCAAGTAATTTTTTTTCAAGGTGGAGATTGTTGGATAGGAAAACAATAAAAGAGAAAGAAAGAAGAATCTTATCTTTAGAAAAGATAAATATTTAAAAATAAAAAGATAAAACAAAATAATAAAAACAAAGCTATTTTTTTCTTAGTTTGACACAAGTTGAAGATATTATATATATCTTGTTGCCTTGAAAGCTAAATCATTGTAATGCACTTTAATTGAAGAGCATCAGTTGTGTGAAGATTGTAATCAATTTCTCTAAGAAATAAGAATACTTATACTTTATCCCATGGATATTTCCTTGGAATATTATCAAGTTTTTACCACATAAATCAGTATCTTATATATTATTATATTATTCCATTTTATTTTTCCTATTATTTGTTTTCAACTAATTTGTGTTGTAATATTATTAAATTTGTGGGTTTTACGTTTTCATTTCCACAACATTGCAGAATATTAAAGAAGTGTAGGACTCATTATCAATGTATCGACATATCTTGTTTTTATTTTTCACTTGATCATATAGAATTTTACAATTCACTACTTATAACTTAACATTGTTTTAAAGTTATAGTGCCTGCACAACTCTGTATACTGTATTTCATGTGTAGCTTCTTAGTAAACCATCATAGTACATTATATTTTAACTACTAGCATGTTTAAGGAAAAATATATAGGATAATTATGTGCACTAGAAATAATACAAATAGAATTTGAAGTAAAAGCTAAAATATATGATATTTCATTTAAAATAATAGTCTAGTAATTTTTTATTTATTGTATAAAAATTTAATGATTCATAATGTAATAAAAAAATATTAAATTTTTATGACTGTGTAAATATTAGTAGGAATATCAAAAACGCTTTTTCAAATTACATTAAGGTATTGAAATTATTCATGAAATATAAAATTAAGATATATATTAAAAAATCATAAACATCATTTTACAAATAAATAAGGTATCTTACTTTTTATTAATTAAAAAATTAACAATACATTTACAAATAAAAGGTGGGTGGTAGAAAGACACCCTCAAAATCTATCCAAATCAAGTCCAAACAAAAATTAAAAAATAAAGGATAGAGCTCAATTAATAGTAAACTTATATAAACCACTAAGCAACAAGAGTTGAACCAATACGAGGGGATCACAGTCATCGAATTTATACCCATACATAAAAAATGATATTAACCTCATCAATAGGCTCCTAGAGCTAGTAATAGCACCCTCCTAATATTCTAAAGGTTTTTAAGCTTGAATAGGGGAATAGAAAACTCTAAGTGAGGAAACTTATAGGAATCTTGCCAACTAGAAGCACCATTCCCCATGAGAAGATGTAGAAGGTAGTTGAGAGGCTTGAGACCATTCATTGGTATCATGGTCCTTATAAAAATACTATTGAGATCCTTGAGATTGGGATCATTAATCTCATCTAGTAGAATGACCATGACTACACATACGTTGATGAGGTTGGTAGTGAGTGAGAGCTAGGATTATGACAATTATTTAAGGAGTATTGACCTAGTGGTCAAGAAGCTTATGCAAATATAAAAATTTACAAGCATGCACCTATATATGAATAAGAATATTAAATTAAATCATAATTTTAATGTATAAAGAAAAGTGAACATCAATTGAACAACCTAAAAAAGAGAAATAGAAACACTATTTTTCAAATCACTAATCTCTATAAAATATTTTTAAATTATATTTTTCCAATCACTAATCATCATATCCTTAAAAAATTTATCCATAAATCTAAAAATAAATATATACTACATACCTTCAATAATTTAGAATATTAACTTTGAAATTAAAAATAAAATTTTGATTATAAGTCATTATAATTCATATGAGCACACACAGTTGAATAGGTAAGGTTGCTTCAATAAAAAATGACAAGTCATGAGGGGGATAGAGACAACTCAAAAATCTTACGAAAACACAATCCTTTTTATTCTACTTGTTAAAATAATTATTACATATTGTCTCAATATAGAGGTCTTTAATTACAAATAATTTTATAAAATCTTATCACATGTAAATGATGTACTTCATGAAAAACAATAAATACTACATGTTTTATTTCTTCTTCTAGAAAAAATTAAATCAAAATCTACTATTTTTTATTTTTTTTAAATATTATTTTATTCCAACACTCCCCCTTAATTTCCACCTCTAGCTTATTTAGCATCTACAATGCCAAAACTTTGTCTTAAATGCTCAAAATTCTCCTTTGCTAATGTCTATGTGAATATATCTATCAACTAGTCTTTAGATATATTAAACTCCAAATAGATTTCTCCATGTTATTCACTAACTTTCTAACGAAATGGTACTTGGTATCAATTTTCTTAATCCTCTTATCTAGAGAACATGATTCTTTGACAATGCAATTGCTATTTTTTTCTCAAAAAGTAGATATAAGATCATCATATTCCTACAATAAATAAGTCAATATTCTATGCATCCAAACTCCTTGACATGTTGTTGATGTTATTGCTACATATTTTGATTTGACTAATGACACTGTCACATTGTAAGTTGCTTCTTTGATTCCAATGAGACTACACCTAATCTAAAACCAAAAAAACATATCCAAAAGTACTCTTCCTATCATCTGTGCTACCAAAAAATTCAATGTGATTATAATCAATCAAATCAAAATCATTAGATTAGTTGTGGAATATAATATTTCATGTCCTATCTTTCCCAATACATATCTCAATGTTCTTTTCCCATCTTGTCAATACAATTCCTTTGATGACTCCATTTAAATATTAATATTGGACTACACCGAACACTATATTTGGCCTTGTGGTGAGTGCGTTACATCAAATTTTCATTGATTCTTTTGAACATTATTGGATCAACATTCTACCTCTTATCTTCTTTTTTGAGTTTGGTTCTTGTTGTAACATGAGTTGGTGTTGGATTACAATTCAACATCCTAAATATTCTTAACATATTCTTGACATACTTATATTGACAAAATAAAATACCATTATTTAATTGAAAAAAATTAATTCTTAGAAATTATATCATGAATCCTAATTCTATCATTTCAAGCTCTTTCTTCGTAGCTGATTTGAACATGTATATAGACGAATTTTTATTAAAATTTAAATCATTATGTAAACATATAGTCAAATTTTGATCTTGCTTGTTGATATGTCTATATAATGTAAGCTCATTTTCACTTCTATTAAATCTATTGCTAATCAAGTATGATTAAACCCAACTATACCACACTCTTGGTGCTTTTTTGATACTATAAAGAGTTTTCTTCAATATACATACCTTGTCTTCATGTCCATGCACTTTAGAACCTAGTGGTTGTTCAACATACATTTCTTCCTCTAAAAACGCATTCAAATATGCTGATTTGACATATATTTAATAAAATTTCTAATTTTTCTATGATGCTATGGAAAAAAATCTTTCTAATTGTATTAAACCTTGTAACTAGTGCAAATATCTCAATGTAATCAACTCCATGTTGCTATATTAAATATTTTGTTGCTAACCCTGGCTTATACTTCTCAACTTAACCTTCTGTAATATTGAACTTAGTCTTATAGACTCATTTGACTCTTATGCAATATTTACCTTCAAATATATCTACTAGCTCCCATATTTCATTTATTTCAATGGGATCTATCTCTTCATTTGTAACCCTGATCCAATATTCTCCCTTCACCACTTCTTCAAAATATACAAGATCATGAGAAAATAAAGTGAAATTGGAGTGCAAATCTAAATTTTCTTCTCCTTGAACATAAATTTATTTTAAAATTCTTATGTTTTTACCTTTATACCATGCTCTTAGTGAGGCATGAGTAGGATCTGATTCATCACTTACTTATGAATTGAGAATATAATGACTTACATGCCTTGATGGTTCCCCTTGCACAAAATTCCTTGGTGTTATCAACTCTCTTGAATTGCTCCTTTAATTATTTTTTGTTGGAGTACCGATTACTTCTTGTGAACTTGGTTGTACACTTTATTCTTCTAATTCTTCTTCACTTTGACCTATATTGCTACTATAATTGTAATTGATCTATTAATACTTCCATCACATGCTTCTTCTTCTTCTTTGAATTGAAAATCTCTACTATTGATCAACTTCTTGGTAGTGGGATTATATAACATATAAGATTTTGATTTCTCGTCGTAACCAACAAATATATATTTTTTGCCTCTATCATCCAAGTTTTTTCTCTTTTCTTCAAGCACATGAACATGTGAAACACATCCAAAAATCCTTAAATAAAATGCAATATGATTGTTACCATTCCATGATTCTCATGGAATCTTGTATTTGACATTATTTGTAGGACATTTGTTTTGAATTTATACTTCACATTTTACTATTTATGTCCACTATTCATTAGGCAAGTTCTTGGCCTTGAACATGCTTCTATCCATATCCATAATTGTTCTATCCTTCCTCTCTATGACACCATTCTTTTATGGTGTATACCTTATAGTAATCTATCTATTAATTTTATAAGATCTATAAAAATTTAAGAACTCATTGACTTATATCCACTACCTCTATCTGACCTAAGTATCTTGATGTATTGGCCACTATTTTTAAATCATTACTTTGAAATCCTTGAATATTTCAAATAATTCAAAATTATATTAAGAAAATAAATTCGTGTTTTTAAGAAATGAATACTTCTTCTTAATGATGAAGTTCGCATAAATTAATACTCTTACTCTAAAAGACACTCTTGTTTGGAAAATTATATTACTTATATTATTTTACCAAAATACAACTCTCACATCAAATAGATACCTCACCAATTGATGGTAATCCTATCACCATCTACTTTTATAACAAACTCAATCCTCCAAAATAAAAGTGTCCATACCTTAGATGTCATAGCCACATTTGTTTTGAGATTTGATCTAGACTCTCCTTCTGATAAACTCAATCCTTTAACAAACCAATCTAGTAGCTTCATGCGCCTTCTCGCGCCTTAAATATAATTTTTCTTTGTTGTCTTCACCAAATATTGTGCCTTTTTCAATAAAATCCAAGTGTGGAGCTGCTTTTTAAATATCGTTGGATCTATTTATCTAACCTAATTTTTATATATATTGAAGAAGATTCAAACTCATCGCCATTTAAGTGACGACTACTACTACAAATCTCCTTTCTCTTTCATGCTGACCTTTACCAAATATATAGACAGTGATTTCAAGAGCTACAACCTTAAAAAATATTGTTACAGTCTCTCTTCTTTTGGGTCAACTCATAGCGACACCCTTTTGGCGGCTTTGTTCTTCTCCAATTCATGGCTAGGTTTTTATTGGAGAGTTGCGACTTCTTAGTCTCCTTCATTTTATTTTGGCAAGAACTTCACTTGATTTTTCAACAAACCGTTTATCAATATCACAAACTAAATAAACTTTTTTGGGGGGAGGCTATGTGAGAAATTTCTGAGTAATAGCTCCTCTATGTTTAAATTTGATTGTTGTGTGGCTTAAGATACCTTTCCTTAGCTGACTTTATTTACTAAGGGCTGTGATTTCTATTTTTTATTTTTCCTTTTCAGGTTTCCAATTTCCTTTATTCAAATCCTGCATCCTTGTTTTTTTAATTCCCAGACACTAGCAGATTAAGAGCTTAGCAATATTAATGTCTTCAAAAACTGCAATCTTTCCTTCTACAAATCACTTCTTAGCGGTGATTACTTTTGACTGGGCGGTGAAGTTACCCAATGATGCGGTTGTTGTTGGCATGCAAGGGTGCAGCCACACAATCACCACTATAATTGGACGATGGATAGAACAAACAATAACCAAAAAATGCACAAAGATAGCAAAAATATAAATGCAAAAAACATAGATTTATATATTCTCTACTTGCTTCAAAATACAAAAACTACAAAGTATATTCCCTATTTTACACTACAAAATAAAACTTAAACTATTTGGACTATTGTCCAATACAAAAGGGGCTACACTCACACCAAAAACTAAAAGTGGTTACAATCCTAAAGCTGCTACTATCACTGTGCTACGTCTAATAAACTTCTTGTGTATTGATGTTTTCTCTTGAACATTTCCTTCTTCTCCTAAAATATTCTTTTGTTGCTAAAGGCTCAACCAATCCCAAATACTCACTTCTTCAAAATTGACGGTTACATTCCTTTGTTTGAATTGAAAAATGCTCATGAGAATGAGCGCTCAATTCAAATTTCAAACTCACCTAAGTCATTTAATGTTGGCAGATAACAACAATTGTTGCAAGCTAAAAAATGAGTGCTTAGTGTTTGAATTCAAATTAACCTACCATATTAATTGTTGTAGGTTTACATTGACTATTGGGGAGAAATGACTGTTGCTACAAATTATTAAATCTTCCAACACTCCCCCTTAATCTGCAAGTCAATTGTTAATCTACAACTTCCTTCCGGAGCTAATCTCTGAAGCTATCCACAATGTCAAGCCTCTCTCTTAGGCATTCAAAACTATCTTTTGGTAATGTCTTGGTGAAGATATCAGTGAGTTACTGCTCAGATCTACAATATTGCAATTCAATCTCACTTTGTTCTACCAACTCCCTTATGAAGTGATAACGGATCTCAATGTGTTTGCTTCGTCCATGAAATATTGGATTCTTTGTCAAGGCTATGGAAGAAATTATCACAATGAATAACAATGTTTTCTTCTTAATGTTGTAAATCTGCAAGGATCATCCTTAACTAAATAGCCTGACATGTTGTTGCATTTGTTGCTATGTACTCAACTTATGTTGTGCTGAGAGACAATAGGCTGCTTCTTGGATGCCCATGAGATTTCCCCCAATACCATGTTGAATACATACCCTGATGTGTTCTTCCTATCATCTACATCTCCTACCCAATCACTATCGATGAAACCATCCAACTTAAATTCATTAGATGCACCATACATGATCCCATAACCCATTTTTCCATTGACATACCTCAAAATCCTCATTCCTGCTTGCCAATGTGTGTCATTAGGCTTCTCCATGAACCTAGATATCAAACTTATTACATACATCAAATCAGACCTAGTTGATGTCAAGTACATCAAACTTCCAACCATACTCTTCTAGAGGGTTGGGTTCACATCCTTACTACTATCATCCTTGTGGAGTTTTAGACTTGTTGTTGTTGGTGTGGGGGAAGGTTTTTTGTTATGCATTTTAAACCTTCTTAAACTCTATTTGGCATAATTAGATTATGAAATAAAAATTTCATGTTGTGTTTGTTGAACTTCTATCCCAAGAAAATACTTTAGCCTAGATCTGTCATCTCAAATTCATTTTTCATCACCTCTTTAAAATCAACAATTTTTTTGTCATTTTTACTAATAAAAATTAGATCATCTACATATAAAAAATCAATTAAAATATTACCTTCAATTCCTTTGATGTAGAGTGTGGGCTCATTGTTGCGTTTACTAGACCCATTACTCAACAAATAGGTGTATATTATGTTGTACCATGACTGAGGTGCTTGTTTCAGCCCATAAAGAGCTTTCCAGAGCCTATACACTTTGTCCTCTTGCCCTAGGACTTCGTAGCCAGGCGACTACTCCACATACACTTCCTCCTTCAACACTTTGTTCAAGAAGATTGACTTTACATCCATCTGAAACACCTTCCACTGATGTTGTGCTACAATTTTTATGACTATTCACACTATTTCTAGCATTGCAACTGGTGCATATGTCTCATCATAGTCTATTCTAGGCTAATGTTTGTACCCTTTCACAACTAGCCTTGCCTTGTGTCTTTCAAATTTTCCTTTAGCTATGCAGTTGGTCTTGTAAACCCACTTCACTCCAATCACTTGTTTACCCTTGGGTAAATTGGTCAACTCCCATGTTTGGTTCCTCTCTATAGCTTCCAACTCTTCATCCATGACCTTACACCACTTCTCTTCTTTTACTGCTTCCTCAAAATGTGTTGGATTACTATAAGAGAATACAAAAAAATCCAAATTTTCATCAAAATCAACATGCCTTGTGTTGTCATAAATCTCCCTCACACCCTTTGTAATTGATAGCATCAATGATGCGAGTGTGGGATTTGAATGGCTTCTGAGATGCTACTACTCTGATCTCTAGAGCTATTGTACTGCTAACTGTTGGAGCTACTACCTACTATACTCTGGAGCTGCTTCTTTGTTGTCTTTGTTCATAACTATTATTTTGCTAAACATTTCCAGAGTTATTATTCTGTTGCAAATCACCACAGTTGTTGTTTTCTAATGCTCTACGACAGTTTCTTCCCAAGCTACTGCTCTCTTGAGCTCCTCCTATGTTGTTGTCCTCTACAACTTCTTCATCATCAAAGGGTATTGTGACTGAAATACCCATGGTGTTGTCCACCATTCCATCCCATACTTCATTTTCAATAAAAACATCTCTACTAATCACAACCTTCTTGGTGATGGGATTGTACAACTTTTAGGCTTTTGATTCTTCATTGTAGCCTATGAAGATGCATTTTTCAACTTTATCATCAAACTTCTACCTCTTCTCTTTTGACACAAGTGCATATGCCACACACCCAAATATTCTTAAATTTACAACACTTTATTTGTTGTTTGTCCATGCCTCTTGTGGAATCCTATCACGGATAACCTTTGTTGGACATCTATTCAGTATATAGATTAATGTTTCTACAAATTCACCCTAAAATATGTGTGATATCCTTTTTTCTTTCAGCATACTTGTTGTCATATCTTGAATGGTCCTATTTTTCCTCTCGGCCACTCCATTTTGTTGTGGAGTATACCTAGTTGTGAATTGTTTATGAATGCCCTCATTCCTACAAAAATTCAAATTTTTTTTGGAGATCTACTCTCCCCCTCTATCTGTTCTAAGGGCTTTGATATAGTGACCACTCTCCTTTTCAACTACTGCCTTACACCATTTTAATTTATCAAAGGCTTCCAATTTGTTTTTCAAAAAATAGACCCAAATTTTTTTGCTGAAATCATCTATGAATGTCATGAAATATGTGTTTCCTCTTAAGATGGGGGCTTTCACGGGTCCACACAAATCTGAGTGCACTAACTCAAGAGGTGTTTTTTCTCTCATAAAATACTTGGATTGAAAAGGTTTTCTATGTTTTTTTTGTTAGAAACCAAGATCACTTGCATGCAATCACCTGTCACATGCAAAAGACATGCAGAACCAAAGAAGATGTTCTGTAAACCTCAAAGTAAAAATGCATTATTAAGAATCAATTATTACAAAGAGATCAATCCTTATGAAGGAGATCAAGAAACCCTAAAAGGGAAACCCTAAATGAAACCCTAGTGTGCACACTTAATAATTAATCAATTATTAATGTGCCTAAGTTTAGCTTAAGCAACTAAAGGAATAAGTGACTTAATTAATTAACCAGTATAATATAATTAATTAAGTATATAACTTATTGCTCTAACCCCCCTTTAAGATGAACGTAGGAAGAAGCTAAAACACTAGAAGAATATGCATGCAAGCAAGGATGGGTCCTGACAACGAGGCCTGATTAGGTACCCATTTACAAATGCAAGAAAGAGGTAGAGAAGGAAAACCCAGTGGGAAAAACCCCCCTACAATGAGATGACATGTTGTAAAGAAGCACTGGAAGAGCACTGTAGAGTAACACTGAAACTGCAATCCAGCAAGCAAGGAAAGATACTTCTATCTACAAGAAACCATATCAGAATCATAATGATGCAACAATAGACCTGGTGCCACAAAACACTCAAAAAAATCCAAACGAGAACAACCCTGGAATCTATGAAGCAACAGTCGATTATTGAATGATGTATTACTGAAAACGAAGTGCAAAGATGCAAGGTGCACTCTCCCAACTGCCAAAATATCCAATTAATCTCCAAACAACCCATCGGGCCAAATCTGGACTAATCGATCAACCTGGGAAAGATACAGAAAAAAATCATGGACAGCAACATAGATCTCCTCAATACCTTTCCAACGCTGCAAAGATAGCGAAAATCGAAGATCATGGCAAAAAGTTATGAGCTTGGAAGCATAAAATAAACATCTGACTTCAAACAGAAATAAATTTAGTAAAATAGAAAAATACTTTAAAATAAACTGTACCACAAGAAAGTGATCGGAACCATCTTTTTGGCAATATCTCGTTTTTCCAATTTCGATACCGTACGCCCAAGTTATGCGAAAAAGAAAAAAACTGCTCCTTTAGGGAAAACTGGGGTTAGGAGGGGCAAGGAGGGGCTATATGACTGATGACATCATGCTGACATCAGCAGTTCACTGCAAAAAAATTGACGGCCATCTGGCCATTGCCGCAAAAATTTGACAGAGCCCCTAGTCGCTGATATGACCAGGGGCTAGGTGTTGGAGTTGGCCGGGGGCCGGGCGTGGAGCTCCCAGTCCCCCATAGGACCTGCTACCAAGGAAGTGAAGCCCTTAAGGGCTGGCGGAGGCACTTGGTTCTCCATAGGACCCTGAGCTCAGCGGAAGGGGCTGAAGACTACGATCGGCGGCCGGATGGGGGAGCCACCGGCAGCGGCGGCGAACCGATGGCCGCCCAGTGGCGAAATCCCTTAGAACTAGAGGCACTGACACAAAACCCGAAAAAACATCGTTTCGAGAAATTTTTTATTTTCATGCATTGGGAAGCGTGTTGGGGAGGTCGTACAACCTCCTTGGCAATTTTTTTTGCCTTCCGGACCAACTTCACCAAAATGGACTATTTGACAGGCATTTCTAGGGTTTTGGGGCGCTACGAACATGATGGCGATGTCCGTTTGAGGCCATAGTGTCACAAAAAATCATATACCCCCAGATCTTGCAAAAAAGATGTCTGTGGAAACCCTTACACTTGAAACTCACTGAAAGGCCATATCTTCAAATCACGAACAGGCAGCTACAGGTCTGGACCTCTGATACTATGTTAGAAACCAAGATTAGACATGCAAACCTAAACACCTTCCACAAAAGAGAAAAATAATGAAAAAGCAGAGCTTTGCATGAAATGTGCAAATTGATATTATTCAAAATTTAAAAATTACAATAAGAGAATTGCTATATAAAAGCAATGTATGCAACCCTAATGTTGACCTAAAAAAAGCTCAACTAAATAAAGCTTACTTAATAATTAAGTAAACTAATTATTACCTAAGTAAAACTTAAATAAATTTATGCAAGTGTAATTAAATATTAATTACACTAACATGTTAGAAACCAAGATCAGACATGCAAACCTAAACACCTTCCACAAAAGAGAAAAATAATGAAAAAATAGAGTTTTGCATGAAATGTGCAAATTGATATTATTCAGAATTAAGAAATTACAGTACGAGAATTGCTTTATAAAAGCAATGTATGCAACCCTAATGTTGACCTAAAGAAAGCTCAACTAAATAAAGTTTACTTATTAATTAAGTAAACTAGTTATTACTTAAGAAAAACCTAAGTAAAGTAATGCAAGTGTAATTAAGTATTAATTACACTAACACCCCCCCATAAGTGCAACTTAGGGAGAATAAAAAAGCATGCATCTAAAACTAAGATGAATGCAAGAAAGCATGAATGGGTCCCAGAAACAAGGCCTGATCAGGTACCCATGTACAAATGCAATAATGAGGTAGAGAAGGAAAACCCAGTGGGACAAACCCCCCTATAATGAGATGACTGTTGCAAAGAAGTACTGGAAGAACACTGTGGAGTAACACTGGAACCACAATTCGATAAGCAAGGAAAGATACTTTTATCTATAAGAAACCATATCAGAATCATAATAATGCAACAGCAGACCTGATGCCACAGAACACTCGAAAACACCAATTGGGAACAACCCTGGAATCCATAAAGCAACAGTAGATGATATGATGATGACAGAATCTGGAAGCCATGAATCTCGATGCCGATGCCAAACTGAAACTAAAAATTTTCCATGGGAACAAGTACCATAAAGACTCAGGAATATTAACCACAAATTTAGTGGCCCTCAAACGGAGATGGATCCGAAATGAATCTAATATGTGTCAAGCTAAGGAAAAATATGGCCAAAAGAAACTAAGAAACGAGATTACAATCCATGAGATTTTTCATCAAAGCACAATGAATGTCAAAGTGCATGCACACTCTAATTAGATTATTATGCAAGAAACCCCCCTGATGGAACTTTATATCAATTCATTTATTACAATACCAAATGATTGCAAAAGGAGCGAATGCCTAAACATGCTTAAACATAAAATAAAAATAGACCTCAAATCTATGTAGAGGACTGAACCATCTTTCCAATGCCACAAGAATGGCGAAAAAAGGATCACTGAGTCAAAAGATATGCCTTCTAGAGTGAAAAACACAAGTTCTAAGTTCAAGGACTTGTAACATAGAACTAGAAAAGAATCATGAAAAATAACTTACACCAACATAACAGGCTCAGAACCATCTTTCCAACGATATATCATTTGTGAAAAACTGACTCCGTATGCAAAAGTTATGCCCAATTTCGTGAAAGTGCTCCAGAATGGCCAATAAGGCCTGCAGGCAGCCTAGGGGGCTAAAAAAAATCGGCCCCTGGTCTTGTGTGCGACCAAGGGCTGGCATGCAGGGGGCTAGGGCGGAGCCCCTAGTCGCCCATGTGACCACGGGTGTGCTGGAAGGTCGGTCAGGGGCTGGGCGCATAGCGCCCGGTCCCCCATATGACTGCGGTCTATGCAAATGGGGCCCGGTGGGGGCGGATGAGCCGACTGGTGGCGCTGGTGGCGGCTGGGAGGAGGTGTTGCTCAGGAGCCGCTGGGTGGCACGGTGGTGGTGCACAAAATTTTCATCAGCAACGCAAATTTTGTTCGAAAAAACATGTGTTTTTGTTTTTTTTTTACATTTTTTTCAAAAATTGTGCCTCAAGGAGCGTTCTGGGGAGGCCGTATGGCCTTCCTAGCAAATTTTTTTTGCCTTCTGAACCAATTTCGCCAAAATTGATGAAATGAAGGGCGATCTTAGGGTTTTGGGGTGCTGCTAACGCGATAGCAGTGTTCATTTTGCTCCAAGATGCTCCAAAAATCTAGCTACCTCCAGAGCTTGCAAAAAATCACCGAGCTTGAAACCCTAAAAAAAAATCAAAAAAGTAAAATTCATTCCAGACTTTTTTCAGCACTCTGAATCCAATGGTGAAGCCCAATCTGATCCAAGACACTGCATAAATGAACTCAAGGCATGATACCCTTGAGGAACCCCAAACGAACTCTGCAATGATTTTCTCCTAAAATACAAGCCCCACACTTGCCATTGGGTTCTACAATGGATGGTAAACCCCTAACCATTTCTTTCCTAGACAATAAACTCAAACTAGAAAAGATTAAGTGCACATACCTTAAATTCCAAAGTTTGGATTGGCCTTTGATGACTGCTCTAAATGCAGACTTCTATTCCAACATTGACTGTTATGTGACTACTGTGAGTGTTGGAAAATATTTTTGTTGTTGTGTATTTTTTGTGTCTGTCGTAAATACTATATGCATCCTTAGAGGTAACATTTTGTTTCTCGTCATCTGAATGACTACTATCACTTTCTTGCTTCCTCCTTTGTCAAATATCTTGCATTCCCCATTCTCCATCAGAATTTTGTAATCATTTTGGATCATTTATTCAATGCTCAATAGATTATGCTTTATGTCAGGGGCATAATAGACATCCTAGATATTTTGTCTCTCACCATTCTTGATTTAAATGTTGACTACACCTTTTCTCATGATAGGGACTTTCTCATTGTTTCCCATTTTGATTTTTGTTTTTATGTTGTTGTCTATGGAGGCAAAAAATTTCTTGTTACCACTCATGTGGTTGTTGCATCCATTGTCTAAATACCAAACTTCATTATTGTTGCGCTCAACACTATTGTAAATAATGAAAACATTTGACTATTTCTCACTTTTCAACCTTGCTCTCATTTGCTACATTTGCATTTTGACTCCCATGGTCACACTGCTTCTTTCTACACTCACTAGCATAATGTCCATATTTGTGACAATAATAGTATTGTACATTGCTCTTGTCATACCTTTGATTTGAGTTGTTCTTCTTCTTCTGATTTTGGTATGTTGACTGTGAGCTGCTTGGCTCCTTTGGGCTGCTTGAGTCTCCTCTTCCAAAATCACTTTGACCTCTACCTTTGTTATTTTTTCCTCTTCCCCGACCTCTTCCATTAGTCTGATATTTGAAAGCTTTCTCTAGAGAAGGAGCAGATATGTTCAATCATTGCTCATGGGTTTGTAGTGAACCCATCAACTCATCTATAGTTATTTTGGACAAATCCTTTACCTCTTCAATGACAATGACTATAGGATCAAATCTAGTAGGAAAACTTCTTAGGATTTTCTCAATAATATTTTGTTCTTCCATTGTTTCTCTATTGATTCTAAGTTAATTAATCAAGGTAGACACTTTGGTGTGAAAGTCTGAAATGGACACACCATCTTTCATTTGTAGAGTCTCTAAATCTCTTCTTAGGAGCTACAACTTAACCAATCTGACTTTATTAGTTCCTTTATAACTATTTTGCAATATTTTTCAAGCTTGTTTTGCATAATTTTTTGCTACAATACGTGGGAAAATAGCCTTTGTCAAGGCTACCTCAATCAAACTAAGGGCTTTTGCATCTTTCATCCTTACTTCTTTCAACTTATTCTTTTGAGGATTTGAAATGGTTGCATAGGCTACTAGGTTTGTGATATGATTGAACCCATTAGTGACCAAATCCCATAGGTCATTAGCAACCAATATTTTTCTCATCTTCTTAGCCCATATATCATAATTTTATCGATCAAAATTTGGTGGCTAATGCCAACCTTTTCTCTCACCTCTTACCATTTTATTCACACTAGAGAAAACTAATAATTCCTAGATAACCTAGGGCTTTCCAAATCACACCCACAATATACTAATTGACTACCCAAAAAAATAGGGCTTTGATATGACTTGTTGGAAGGCGAAGGTGTAGTCACACAGTCACAACTATAACTGGATGATGTACAAAACAAACAATAACCAGAAAATGCTCAGGGATAACAAAAATAAAAATGCAAAAAACACAAATTTATATATTCCTTGTTTGCTTCAAAATACAAAAACTATAGAGTATATTCCCAGTTTTACACTGCAAAATAAAACTTAAACTATTTGGACTACTGTCCAATACAAAATGTGATACACTCACACCAAAAACCAAAATTGGCTACAATCTTGTAGCCGTTATTGTCACTACGTTGTGTATGATAAACTTCTTGTGTACTACTAATGTATCTTGAATATTCCCTTCTTCTCCTAAAACATTTTGTTGCTGTTGCAAGTTCAACCAATCCCAAAAACTTGTTTCTTCAAACTGACAATTACATCCATTTGTTTGAATTGAAAAATGCTCATGAGAGTGAGTGCTCAAATCAAATTTCAAATTCACCTAACTCATTTAATGCTGGCAGGTAACAACAGTTATTGCAAGCTCAAAAATGAGCACTTAGTATTTGAATTCAAATTAACCTACCATATTAATTGTTGCAGGTTTATGTTGGCTGCTGGGGAGAAATGACTGTTGTTGTAGATTATTAAATATTCCAATAGCTATTCTCTCTTTTGTAGTCTTTAACCTTTGTGGCGGTGACCAGAATTGTCTTTTAACAACTGCAATCTTTTTTCTAAGATTTGTGATCCTCCTTGACTCAAATTCTAATAACTTTTATCTTCTTCAATCCATGATCTTCTCCAAATAGCTTTGATACCACTTTGAAGGGGATGGATACAACTCAGAATACTTCATCGAAGACAATTTTTTATTCAATTTGTGAAAATAACGATTGTAGATTTATTTTTTTAATGGAAGATTTTATGTCATTCAATAAAAACTTTTAGCTATATCACAAATCTTTAGGTTGAAATTTTTTCAACTTTGAGTTAAAGATTAAGGAGTATCCATTATGTCAATGATCTTAATTTCTAATGATATTTCATGAGCAAGACTTCATTCTTGATGGACTCGTTCAAAACCATTCAACTTCATAAATAAAAAATTATTGACATAATAATTATACATTATCTTAATATAAAAACCTTGAATCAGAAAGAATTTTCCAAATCTTATCATTATGACATGCAACATACAAATTGGTGAGAGAAATTATTATTATTATTTTTTTTATTCCAAAAAGTCAGAGGGTCAAATGCTTTTGCAGGTGTATTATTGTTTACGCAAGACCATGAATCTCTCTACTTCCATCTTTTCATTGAACATGGAGTTACATCGATAGGAGCAACAATTTATTTCTTTTGATTCCCGCAAATGGTAAATCTTTTAAGCTCTTCCTAAAAAACAAATACGAGAAGAAACATGCAAAAACCTTGTTGGGCAACAGAATAGACAATTTTGATAGATGGTTACAATCTTTTTTGGGCTTGCTTCTTTGAAACATCTCTCCATATACTGATGAGAAATCTAACTACTACCAGCCACTAAGCTGAGCATTTGAATTTAGATGGTTGAATGGCCTGAATGCTGCAGCTTCTAGGGCTTGGAGTTGTCTCTTCAAGAATTTAACGTAACGAATTGCCTGTTCCAGCATGGAGACAGTGTCCATTTTAGTGCCGCCGGGAACCAGAGCCTGGAGAAGTCTCATTCTTTGACTGATTCTCTCTCTCCTGTGCCGTGCCGCCACGCTCTGCGGATCCTTCGATATCTTCACATTCCTACGCTTGGGGGGCTTCATACTCTCAGGATCTATGCTTATCGACTGCTTGGCTGCTACCCTGTACATCATCTCCTTCCTCGCTGCAACGCTCGCTGCTGCTGCTGCTGTTGTGATGAAGTGGTTATTCTTGTGATTGTTCTCATCTGTGCCTGCCTGCAACCTAGGGAAACAATTCCATTCTGATAAACTTCTGCTGACATAACAGGGATTAATAAGCCCTTCCAATGCACGAGGGCTTTCAGGGAGTAAGGAAGGAGGAGACAGAACAGGAGGGGCATAATATTCATAGATATCAGGCTCAAATTTCATTTGACCCATTACTTCTTTCGGCTGCTGCTCGCCGTAATTCAAATAGTCCATCACTAAGCTCGGTTCTAAAGATTAATGATATCACAAATGGTACAAGAGAAAATTCGTAGAAATCACCTCTAAACAAAACACAAGTATGTATTGTATAAAAATTTTCAAAGAAAGTATATCAAATTTAAGTCAAATTAGTTGGGAAAGAAATCAAGGTGTATATTTAGCACTATAGTATACTTCCTGTCAACAATGTCTGAATGTCTTTCTATACTAGGTCTAACATGCAACCAGATACAGGTTTTCAACCTCCAAAACAAATTGACTGGGATGAAGGAGGTGGTGAAAGAAACACCCAATAGGCATTACAATCACCCCTGCTGAGCACAGAACAAATAAGAATAAGAGTGAACACAGACACAAATGATAACTTGATAACAGGCTTGAGGCACAGCGCAGAAACACCCAATGGGCATTACAAGCACCTCTACTGAGCACAGAAGAAATAAGAATAAGAGTGAACACAGACACAAATGATGATTTGATAACAGGCCTGGGGCAGAGAGCACAAAAGAGGTTCAGAGAGAAGTACAGATGCAGCAACTTTAAGACTGATTAAGTACTTGTTCAATAATAAAGCGGGGGATTCTTCACCACATTGCCTTCAAATACAACCAATGCCCATGCAATAAGACTCTATTCTATGATGCCTAGAGTTCTGAAAACTTTGCAGGCACTCTGCCCTACGAATTTCTAACACCACTCCTCTCCTAAATACCCTGAGCACCTGGGATTACATGTGTTTAATCACAGTCAACCAATCAAATTAGTCCCTATATTTATAACATGATCTTCCTTGGGCAAACCCAAAGAAAGAAATTATATTCTCAAGTATGTAATGGTTGATGTACAATATCTGGAAACCAGTTATATCGCTGAATTAGGATGGCCATCACCACTCCTTATCTAAGAACTTGGATAGAGTTAAATGGTTTGAGGGGCCAGCGTGCAGGCTTTTGTATAATACCTAATCCAAAGCAAAAACCAGAGGATAAATGCAGCCATCCACCCTCCAACTATTATCATCAATGCTTGCATTACAATTTATGCCCCACATCCACTGGCATTATTTTATTTAAAAAAACTAGGCTGATGGGACTCAGTTAAGAGCAATCCTTTTATAAATATAAACACTGAGAGCATCCATCAGATTCTTTACAGTCTCCCCAATAATGGGTGTGTATAAACATCCATCTTCCTTCCTTGTGATTGATTCTATCCAAGTGTCAGATGTGGCTTCTGCCATGTAACTTTTTTCCTGTTTTCTTCCTTGCTAGGCGGGTTCTACTGCATTATCATTTACTTGGATTAATAGTTTATCTTACCAAGTTATTCACTTCAGCATATCGCTATAACTTATCTTCTGCTGAATCTCTTATTTTTTAATGTAAACAGCAGCGGATCAAATAGCTCGTTCTGTGTCTATTTTTTATCATTTTGCTATATAAGATTTATATTAAGCTTTTCGATTTGTGATTCTTCCTATATTTTATTTTTATTTGTATTTGAATTTATATATAATTTTAAAGAAAACAAGTAATTAAATAATTATCAATTTAGATTTTTAGAATTGAAATAAGTGTGACAACTAAATAAGAGGATAGGTGTAATTAGTTTTAAGATCCTGATAGATAATCCATGCTGATGTTGTTTAAGAATGACTCTGATAAACACCTCAAAATCTGAATAGGCACAGAAACCTCTGCAAATCAGTGCTGCACCCTATATGATTGATGTCAATTGTCACAAACTTGATCCCATTTTATATAATTGATTTGTGATGTGCAAGAATGATATGAAAGAAATGCTCTTTTGGAATTTGTTTGTATAACTAATCTATGAGATCCATAAATGATGTGAAGGAAATGCTCTCTCAAAAAAAAAAAATCACCTTTGCCTATTAGATATTTGAGAAGTCATGGTGGTGTAAAGATATGTTATTGTGGAGCTTGCCAAATTGATAGGTGAATGAATTATCCTGAATCCTCCTTGGTGGATCAAATTCACAATCATGAAAAAAATTCAAGACAACATTGTAGACATGTAGATGACCTATATAATGATGTGCAAATTTGACTCCTTTATTACACTTTTGAATTGAAGCAAACTCTAATGATTTTCCTTATCAATTCCTCGTATATTCCCAACATATGTTTTCATGCACAAATGGATGTATTAAAAATCATGTCATAACAATATGTTGTATGAAACATCTATTAAATCAACTCATGGCAACTAGTAAAAATGGGCAAGAAAGCTTGAATTTGAATTTAATGTCTAGGAATTTTAAGTTTAAATTTAAATTTGAACTTAAGTTTCATTAATATATATGAATTTTAATTTTTATATTGTTTAAATCAATTTTTCATATCGATTTTAATTTCAATACAATTCAGTTCAATTGAATTCCAATATATACAAATTCATAAGCTACATTTCAATATCAATATCAAAATTGATATCAAATTCAATTTTGATATCCATTAAATGAATAAAATCATCTAACTTTCAATTTTCATATCAATTTAATTAAATTGATATATAAATTCGTAGTCATTTTACTATCAATCTCAATTGATTTGACATCAGATTTTATAGTTATATAAAATTTAATATTAGATTTGTCATCAATTTCAAATTTTATATCATGAAATCAATTTTTTATATATATGAATTTCAATTTTGATATCTATTAAACAAATTTTCCCATCAATCTTAATTTTGATATGAATCTAGAGTTAAATTAAATTCCAATATATAAAAATTTATAAGTTACATTTTGATCATATGAATATCAAATTTAATTTTGATATCAGTTCAATTGAATTAATATATATATATATATATATATATATATATATATATATTTTACAATCATTTTTAATTGAATTTATATCAAATTTGATATTCATTTTAAAATTGATATCAATATCAAATTTGACATCAAATTCAATTCTTTATATCCCTAATTAATTAAATAAATTCATGTCTATTCAAGTTTCATATCAATTTCTATTTTAATATCAATTCAATTGACATATAAATTCATAAACATTCTATAGTGTCAATTTCAATTGAATCGATATCAAATATGATATTCATTTGAAAATTGATTTCAATGTCAAAATTAATATCTATGAAATCAAATTTGGATAAGGAATTTTAAATTTGAATTTAATTTCTTGAACTTTTAAGTTTAAATTAAAATTTGAAAAAAAAATCATTCATATGTAAGAATTTGTATTTTGATATCCATTAAATCATTTTTTATATCAAATTCAATTTTAATATAATTTCAATTCAATTGAATTTCAATATATACAAATTCATAAGTTACATTTAAATATCAATATCAAATTTGATATTCATATCAAAATTGATATTAAATTTGATATCCAAATCAATTTTGATATCCATTAAATGAATAAATTCATGTCAATATCAATTTTAATTTTGATATCAATTTAATTAAGTTGATATATAAATACGTAAATATTTTAGTATCAATCCCAATTGAATTGGCATCAAATTTTATAGTTATATCAAAATTGATATTGAATTTTCTATCAATTTCAAACTTGGTATCCATGAAATCAATTTTCATATATATGAATTTCAATTTTGATATCTATTAAATAATTTTTTCTATCAATTTTAATTTTGATATGAGTCTAGCGCAATTAAATTCATGTATGTATGTATGTATGTATGTATGTGTTATATTTTGATTATATCAATATCAAATTAGATATTCATATCAAACTTAGTCTTTATATCAATTTGATATCAATATCAAATTCAATTTTGATAACAATCAATTGAATTAATATATTCAAATATGAATGCAAATATTTTACAATCATTTTAATTGAATTGATATCCAATTTGACATTCATATCAAATTTAATATTCATTTCAAAATTTATGTCCATATCAAATTTGACATCAAATTAATATTTTTATAATCATGATTAATTGAATAAATTCATGTCAATTTCAAAAATGATATCAATTCAATTCAACCAATATATAAATTCATTAACAAATTATACTATCAATTTCAATTGAATCAATACCAAATCTAATATGCATATCAAAATTGAAATCAATGTTTAAAATTGATATCCATGAAATCAATTTTTATTTATGAAGTTTACTTTTTATATCTATTACATCAAATTTTATATCAATTTTGATCTTGATATGATTAGTTCAATTAAATTGTATATTTCAACGTCGATATCAAATTTAATTTTAATTTTTAATATCCACTAAATGAATAAACTAATATCAATTTCAATTTTGATATCAATTTAATTAAAATATATATGTATGTATGTATATATGTATGTATAGCTCTAGGAAAATTCACCACCACCAATTCATTGCCATGGATAATTCATTGCATACATAATTAGGAAATTGCCGCCGGTGAATTTTCCACGGTGATGAATTGTTGGTGGTGAATTTTCCTAGAGATGAATTTGTCATGCCGTTGAATTGTTGAAGGTGAATTGGTGGTAGTGAATATATTTGTAAATGTTCTACTATCAATTTTAATTAAGTTGTTATCAAATTTAATATTCATATCAAAATTGCTATCAATGTAAAATTCAATATTAATGTCAAAGTTGCTATCAATTTCAAATTTCATATTCATAAAATCAATTTTCATATATATGAATTTTTTATTTTGATATCTACTAAATCAATTTATATGTCAATTTTAATTTTGATGAGTCTAGTTCAATTGAATTATAATATATATAAATCCATAAATTACATTTTAATATTAAATTTGATAGTCATATAAAAATTGATATCAATATTAAATCTAATTTTTATATTCAGAATTAGATGAATAATTATGAATGCCAAATTCATTACCAAAAATTCATCGCCATGGATAATTCATTACTAGTTCTCCCAAGAAGGATAATTCGCTTTCACTTTCCTGCAGGTTATTCCACCTTTTGTCGAAGCACAGTCTGCAACTGATATTGCTACACCTTCCACATCTATTATGTTAGCTCCGACTTAGCTTGCCCAGAAAATGGAACCCATTGCACCTCCTCTTCCATCATCGCTTCGCAATATAGGCCTTGGTATATTCCCCTGTTCTCCCCACTAACGCTCTCTCTTTCGAAGAAGAAATCGGTCGAAATCACTACTCTCTCATTCCCTTTTGTTGTTTCTCTTGGTGCACCCTTTGCCGACGAGCTCATTAGATCGCTAGCAGAATTTTTGTCGGAGAGTGACAGAAAAAAATAAGCACGAGCCCTCAGGATCTAAAAGTAGAGGGACAAGGATGCTAAAAGGTCGGTCAAGCCAAGGGTGCAGACACTTTTTAATGAGGCTCAGCAGTCGTTGCACTTTGCAACCATGCATCCAAACATCATCAAGCCTCAGGGAGAAATACAAACCGAGGATTACACTATCCACACTATGGGACTTGATTTATGCGCAGCTCGATCGAAGGATAAAGTTGAGCTCATGGAGGAAACCCATCATGTGGTGACCATCGAATTTCTCAAGTCCAGTTGCCAACTAAAAAAGAAGGAAGATGAGCTAAAAAATGTCAAGGAAAGGATTGAGGTCCTACTAGCAAAGGACAAAGATAGAGACGTTAAAGTTGCACGCTTGTCACAACAAGCACAAGTAGAACAAACTAGGCTTGAAGAGGAACTTGCGAAGTTCCAATCCCAAGATCCCAACCTAATCGAGGATTTGTAGCACAGAAATCAAGAATTATAGGACTGGTTGGTGCAAGCAGAAGACGAAATGCAAAAAAAGAACGAAGAGTTTCAGCGCCAACATGTTCAATTGGAGCAGATGATGCAACATAAGGAAATTAATCTCCAGGGCCGACAACCTCAATTTGAGAAGGAAATATAGGAGGTAAGACTTTCCCTGGATAAGTAATCTACAGACAGAAGCTAGGTTGAGGAGAAATGGCTATCCAATTTGGGGCCTTGCAGGAACAACTCTTCGATGTAGACAAGAAAATCGCAGAACTAATGCATGACATTGGGTCAAGAGATACGAAAATTGGTCTCTTGAAGAATCCTCCTCAACCCCCTACTGCCTAGTCAGACCTCTTCCTAATAGCCCAACAACTGTATGTTTCATATTGGGAAAAGGTCAAGGCCTTTTGTCTGACTCTTCAGCCTACACTTCAATTCATGGTGGAAGTGTCAAGTTTGAGCTGGGATGTTTGCGGGACAATTGAGCAGTTCCCACAGTTCATTGTGGAGAGGGTTCCTAAGGCGGAAGGGTTGCTGGATAAGCTGTACATCATGTCGAATGAAGACTTAGTGAGTGCTAGGATCGAGGACTGGAAGTTGGTTGCTAAGAAAGTAAAGGAATTCATATGTTGCCACACAGCCATCCTCTATGCTAGCAACTGCTAGGCCACACTGGGGCGAACCATGAATAGCATGTGGGAAAAATTCTCCCAACTAACTCAGATGGGCCTCCCTTCCCCGTTTCTCTCTGATGATTTGGTGGCAACAGTAGAGTAGATTGCAACAAATATTGGGGAGAAGCAGGACATATCCGCATTTCAAAGCTTCAGTCAACCTCCTATTGCTGAGGATATCAAAGGAATCACTCATCAGATCGCATGACTCCTCTTTTAGCTTGAGTCCAGGTCTAGGATATTTATGAAGGTTCCATTTAAAGAATTGATCAATTTGCATAAGGCGCAAGAGAATATACGCTCCATATCAATGTCATTTGAGGCCGACTAGCTGCCTCTATAGACCACTCTCTTAAAGCTTTGAAGCCATCACCCAATGGATAAGGCTCTAGTCTAGAACCATAAATTTTGGATTCTTCATTCTGCAGGCGAAATGCCTCTGGTAGTCACCAAAATCTATGGATATAAAATCCCTCGAGATCCCTTCGAGTTGATATATTATTTTTCTTGGCTTTTCTCATGCCCCATATACTTAATATCTTTGGCCCCTTTTTGAAGAGCTTCGCTTGATATGCCACGTGTTTGTCATGCACTCCTCGCAAGGATTTCTTCCTTCACTTTCCTACTGAGCCCCACCATGCTTCCACGTGTCAGCAGCATGCATCTTTGAGGCTTGCTTCCCTTCGCTTCTCTACTAGGATACGCCTATGCACCACGTAGCATCATTCCTCATACAACTTTCGGGAGACCCCACAATCAACGTAGGTAATGAAGACTTCTCCACATGTCTTCTCCATGGGGGTCTCATCGAAGAGAAGGATGGAGTGAGTAGCGAGTTGTGCCATAATGCCACATATCCTAACTAACTTCATGGGAAAGTGACACATGTCCATGGGAGGTTTGTTGCTTCTACGCTGGGACCACCACCATCATTTGCAAGGATGCATCTGGCTTGAGGGCGATTGCATTCTATGAATCAGAATCTTTTTTGTTGCAATGGCGTAGGGAAATCATTATAGTGGGAATCATTTCCCTTTCCATGGAATCTTTTTTGTTACTGGCTAAGCGGCGATGGGATCATTTTTTATTAATACTGCTTCTTCTTTCGAAGAATGAGTTCGGAACATACAGAAAAAATAGTGAAAGACATGAGGCCTTTTGTATTGTCCATAGATTATTGCATAAGACTCACAAACTGTGTCATTGTTCAACCTTTTTGTTTCTTAGCTATTTGATAAAGCATTATACTATGTCATTATTGTACTGGGTAGTTTATTTGCAAAATTTTTATAATTTTAATATAATTTTTCTGATTTAGACCATGTCTTGTACTCTTCTTTTCACTAAATGTGTATGGGAATTATTTTATGCTATTTGATAAATTACTCAGGCTTTCATCTTTGGTTTCAGTTATTCTGGGACATAACAGATTGGTGAATGACCCTTAAATCATATCCAACAAACAAATTTACCGTGCCTATATCTACTTCTTGGTGCATCGCCTTAGTTAGATTTTTATTTTATATGTTTGTTTCCTTTTCCCTTTCCAAACCCCCATTATAGAAGAAGCCGACTTCTTTAAAAATATGGAGGTCACTCAATTTAGCCCAACAGGTCCCCCCTTTAACTGAGTTTCCCATAAGGTTGTTGCTTGTCAATTTTTGGCATCAACAATAACATAAGCCAAGATTGAAATAAATCCCAATTTGTTTTTGGAAATGGAGTAAAACAACCCAATTTTTGGAGCACAAAATTACAGCATTCCTAACAAAATTGATAATGCAAGAACAAATGATCAATATTTTCAAAATATTATTCACACAAGACACATTTAAAGGGTTATGTAATTCCTAACTTATTAAGTCTTTCACTTGTTAACACCCTTTTGCACAACACTAGCCATGCAAAACTCCCTACTTTCGGCAAGACCATATTGTTCCAACAAAAAGAGAAAGCTCTTTGTGACTGAATTTGAGCATCTTTGTTAAGGATTGATTTATACCCTTGCTTAATTGAATAATTGCCATCTTTGGAGGGAGCCCAAACAATATTATCAGAAGATCTTGACAAAAACACTACTCTTTCAAGAAGGGACTTATGCATGAAGTCCTTTTGATCTTTTGTTATTTGCATTTTAGAAAACTGCTTCCATTTTACCCTCCCTAAAACCAATTATACTAAATCAACATAATCAATCATCCTAGTGCTGCATGAGTGAGAAAAAACTGGGATGGTTGACTGCAAATCTTGGAAATATTTAAAAGGGGGGTGACCATTCCAAGAGTCATTCCAAAAATGAACATCTTCACCATTATGAACTTCCCAAGACAAGTAAGATGTGACCACCTTCTGACAAGACACCATGAAATTCCACATAGCAGATCCATTTGGAGGATTGGAAATTGTAAAAATTCCTGTCAGATTTTGAGAATCTAAATACTTTCCCTGCATTATTTGACACCACATAGAATTAGTCTTATTGTAAATTTTCCAAATCAATTTTCCCCCAAAATCCATGTTGTGTTTAGAGATATTATGCATTCCAACTCCACCTTGAGATTTTTAGAAGACATACTATCCAAAGAAATTAGAGGATTTTTTTCCCTCATCCATATTCCCCTTCCATAAAAAACCCCCAATAACCTTTTCAATCTGAACAATAACTGATTTAGGAGCTTTAAGGACTACTATAAAGTAGTTGGGGATTGTTGCTAAAATAGACTTGACTAACAAGATGCAAGCTAATAGTGATAACCAATGGGCTTTCCAAGCAAAGACTCTGGATTTTATCCTTTCTATGGCATTAGACCAATAAGAAGACTTGTTTGCTCCCATAAAGAATGGGATTCCCAAATATGTGCATGGAAGTTCTTCTTCCTGAAAGCCTAAAATCTAAATAATTTTCCTTCTGATGAAAGCCTTAGTATTGAAAATATAAACCTTAGATTTTTGAGCATTTATCTTCTGCCCCGAAACTGATGAATACAAGTCCAAAACCCCTTTTATTTCCCTGTCTTTTGCAATATATGCTTTCGTGTAAAGAAAAATATCATCTGCAAAGAGATTGTCTGTAGCTAAAATAGTAGTGTGAGGAATAATTACACCTTTCCACTGACCCAATCTATGTTTTTCCTTTATTGTTCTACTTGCAGCCTCAGCCATAAAGGGTATAGGGGGTTTCCTTGTCTTACACCCTGCGAAGCACTGAAAAAGCTTGAAGGAATTCCATTGATAATCATTGAAAATTTGGCTCCTGACAAACAAGATAATATCCATTTGCACCACTTATTGCAAAATCCAAATTTAGCCAACACTTTCATTAAAAAACTCCAATCTACCCTGTCATATGCTTTCATCATATCAAGTTTTACAATGAAGGAAGATAGATGATTGGCATTAATAGAATGAAGTACTTCATGAGAAACCAATGCACCCTTAGTTGTTTCTCTACCCGGGACAAATCCCCCTTGTTCTTATGAGATGATTTTGGGGATAAGGTGTTGCAATATTAAGTATATTGCCTTTGTGAAAAATTTATAGACTGATACATAATGATATGGGCCTAAAATCTGCAAAATTCTTTGGCTCCTTTATTTTTGGTAAGATTGCAATATAATTTGTCACATTAAAACTATTCAACATTGAGCCATTATTTCATGACTAGATTCCATAGCTAGCAACAAATCAAAACCCAACACATCCCAACATTTTTGAAAAAAATAGAGTTGTAAACTCATCCAGACTTGGTGCCTTGTTCGGAGAGAGGGAGAAAACAAACTTCTTGACTTCTTCCAAAGTGAAAGGCTTCATCAACCCTTCATTATCCTCCTGAGATATGATATTTGGAATTGCATTCAATAGGATATATTCATCTTTATTTGCTTGATTTGGACCATTCCAAGAGGGGGCAAGGAGGTTCCTAAAATATTTAACCCCTTCATTTTGAATCTCCTCTACATTTGTAATCCAACTTCCTATTTCAGCATCCTGAATTGAAAATATTGATTGGGAAGCTCTTTTGATTTGGGTAGAAGGATGAAAATACGTCATGTTACGGTCCCCATCCTTTAGCCATAATTAATTTTCTAGATTTTTGATGCCAATAAATCTCTTCTCTCTTGCCTAACTCTTCTCACTCTTGTTGTAATTTTTTCTATTTTTCATATGTAGCTAGATCCAAACCATGTTGAATTATGAATTCATGAACCTCTGCTAACTCCTTTTCCACTTCCTCTTTTTGGGAAAAAATATTTTTAAACACTTGCACATTCCATATTTTAATTTGTTGTTTTACATACTACAGTTTTTTATAAAACTGGAACATTTTAGTGCCTCTGTGGAAAGGTGAACTAGCCCACCATCGGTGAAGAAGTGAAAGAAAATGCGAGTGTCTAAACCACATTTTCTCAAACTTAAAAGAAGGTGTATGTTTGACAGAGGGATTTAAGCCTAAAATCTCTAAAGATATTGCATAATGATCTGAACACACTCGTGGCAAGATTTTTGATAGCATATTATATGATACAATTATCCAATCTTGGGAGACTAGAAATCTATTTATATGTTCCATGATTTATAGAAAATGTTTCCTCTGGTTAGTCCATGTAAATTTACCCTTTAGAGGCAAAATATCTTTCAATGCATTGTCAGATATGAAACAACTAAAATCATCCATTACTTTTTGTGGTGGACATATACCTCCTTGTTTTTCTTGGGATGATACTATTGCATTGAAATCACCTGCAACAATCACTTTTTCAATCCCAAAACCTTGAATGAAGCCTATTAATACATCCCATAACCTTTTCTTGTCTTGTGTAGCTATTGGACCATAAACATTGAATAACTTAAAACTGAGGTCGAAGCTTACAACATTGAGCAACTACCAAATACTACCCCTATGAACTTCAACAATAGACACCTTTTTTGAATCCCATAATGTGATTAGACCACTTGAAGCACCTTGAGATGGCACATGCATTGATTTCCATTTTTTCCACTTCTTAATTGTCGCCTCAAATTAATCTTGTGATGTTTTTGTTTCTTGTAGTAATATGATATCTACCCCACAAGCATCAAGTTGGTGCTTGGCATGAGCTCGCTTGTCAAAAGTGTTAATGCCTCTGACATTCCAAGAAAACACTCTCATTGTGCCCGAGGAGAGCAACGTGCTCTCCTCGGTCTTTTACTTACTGATAAACTTTTATCCAAACTAGACTGTAATCTTGCTTCAATTTCTTCTCTTAATTTAGTGGCCTTAGATTTTCTTCCACATTTCCCTGTGGATTTTCTTGTTGAAAATTGAGAGGTTGGAGTTTGAGCTAATGATAGGGTTTGTGAATAAATGAGTTTCATGGCTTGCTTCTTGCCAAACAGCTAGGTATCTCTAGAATTCACATAGAAGGAGATTCACTAATAATTATAAACGCATGTAAAGAGAGATCATGCTATAATTGGCATCTAAAGTATGTAATGTAGATTGTTTGGAGATTTCTTGATGATTTTGAAGCTTTTCATATATCTCACATTTATAGAGAATGAAATAGCCTGGCAGATCTCTTGGAAAAATGGGGGTGCCAAAGGAAAATAGTGTCTATTTCTAGAGAGAGTGTCGATGTTGATGCTTTTCCAATGTTGGCTCAGACCAGTGAAATGTGTGCCTAGTGTAATGGTGTGGTTGGTGCGTCCAAAGTGTTAATATGCCCCTTTTGTGTTACTTGTCCATATCGGAGAGGCCTTAGAGATCTTCTCCTTGATAGACTAAAGACATGCTATATCGGTGTGACCTTGGATCTTCAGTGGGAGTTTAAGTGGTGTTTGTTCGACACAAGAGCCTTCCAATGGTACATTTTGTAGATTTCTAGTTAGCTAAGTGACAACTTATGTCTTTGTCTTCATGTGTATGACTGGCCCCTCTTTCCTAATTCACTAGTTAGTGAGACTTTTTGTAGGTTGGAGCATCGGCGGTATCGGGCCTGATGCAGATCCAAAAGTTTCTTTGAATTCTCCGACCTCCCGATTTAACATCCCCGACCCGATATTCAATAGGGAGAACAAAGCATTGGTATTGGGTGCGATATGAATAATTTTCCTAGGTCGGAGCATCGGTGGTGTCGGGTTTGAAGCCAATCCAAAATTTTCTCCAAATTCTTTGACCTCCCGATTTAACATCCTCGACCCGATATTCAACAGGGATAACAAAGCATTGGTATCGGGTGTGATATGAATACTTTGCTGATAATATACAATGGCACTTGATCTACTAAGCATGGCCAACATGTTAGCAATACCTTGGGGACCACATGGACTGGTACAATGAACATCCATAGAAGGCAAATTTTTTGTTACAGGGTGAGCATAATTGTTTTTATTAAGGATTTTTCAGTGTTTTGCACATAAGCTATTTGGGCATAGAAGGTTTTTGGTTAGGTGATGTTGGGTATCTCCAATTATGTGATCTTTGAATAATCAGGAGAGGTGTTATGTAATCTAGGTTGTTTAGGGTCATGAATATTTTCAATTTTGGCTAGCAAGAGTCAATGTTATTCAATTTTGTAAATTTTGTTATATTATATTAATATATATATAGGCTTCTTTCCTTTCGCCAAAAAAAAAATCATGTCAATATCAATTTGATATCAAATTTGAATGAAAAATATCATGTCAATTTCAATTTTATATCAATTTCAATTTTGATATCTATTCAATTAAATTGGTATATCTAAATTCATGCAAACATTTAATTATCAATCACAATTATATTTATATCAAAGAAATTGACATCAAATTTAATTTGTAGATATCCATGATTGCATGAACATATTCATGTCAATTTTAATTTTCATAGCAATTCAGTTTAATTGACTGAATTGATACATAAATTCATAAACATTTTGAACTATCAATCTCAATTGAATTCATATCAAATTTGATATTCATATGAAAATTGATATCAATGTCAAATCTGATATCCATGAAATCATTGTTTATATATGAATTTCAATTTATTATATCCATAAATCATTTTTTTAATGTTGATATGATTAGTTCAATTGAATTATAACATATATAAATTGATAAGCTACATTTTTTCATCACTATCAAATTCAATATGCACATCAAAATTGACATTAATACCAAAATTGATATCAAATATCAAATTTGAACTCAAATTCAATTTTGATATCCATTAAATGAATATATTCATGTCAATTTTATTTTTTATATCAATTTCAATGTTGAATTGAATTAATTTATAAAGTTGTAAATATTTTACCATTAATCTCAATTATATCAATATCAAATTAAATTTCATATATAAAATTTGTTATTAATTTCAAATTTGATATCTATGAAATTGATTTTTATTTAGGTAAGTTCTTGTAAATGGGGGTCAAAAGTGGTCAGTTTTCTTCAAAAATCAATGAAACCTAAACTTAGAAGTAATTTGAGATGTATACATTCAAAATTAGAATACATGATAAAAATAATAATTGTAGTAGTCTTAATCTAACTTCTAAACTACAAAATATCTTTTTTAATGGTTAAGGGGCTGAAATGTTGAGTACACAAAAATGAAAATACAACAAATTTTGGGTGATCCCACAATAGTGACTAAACTTAAGAATTCAAAGATGATGTGAAATAGTGGTTTTTGTGATTTTATGTGTATATTATAAAAATATATTTTTTAAAACTTAAAAGAACATTTGTGAAAAAAAATTCCTGTGTTTTAATAACTTATTTTTTATAATTAACAATATTTTAAAAAGCTGACATGTATTTCATATTTCATGAGTTTTTAACAAAAACGGATAAAATTATAACTTTTTAAGCATATATTAGTAATAATTTTTTTAGATAAAATGCAAAGGCTAAATATTAATATTTCTACATAGATATTTTTTCATAATTTTTTATTTCACATTTTTTTATTAATTTTTGAAGTGAGATTAATTATAGGTTTATTCCATAACACTATATATATATATATATATATATATATATATATACACATCAAAAACGGAACTAATTGTATACTTTTTTGTTTGTCGCCTTCTCTCTTGGTTTTGAACCATTAGATCACGAAGCATTGGAAACCCTTAGTGGGAGGTAGGATTGAGATTTATCCTTCTATCAAAGGTTTTTTTGTTGTTGGATTTTCTTCTATCGAGGATAAAAGGTATTTTAGATCATGCTCTATGGTTTTGGGATTCTCATCCCCTATCTCTGAGGCCTTGGGTTCCCTCCAATATTTTGAAGGAACCCATTGACATTATGCATGTTTGGTGAGATTACCTTATCTCCCCTTACAGTTTTTGGGCTCCTTTTCTCTTCAAAGCATAGGTAATTCTATTGGTAGGTTTTTGAAAGTGCATGAGGCTTGCAAGAACTTTATTTACACTTCCTATGCTCATATTTTGGTGGAGATTGATTTCTCTCAAGCACTACCTGGTGAGGTTGTGCTTCAAGTTAATGGTTGGTCTTGGTCTCAGCTTGTGGACTATGAAGGAATCCTATTTCATTGCAGACATTATTTTTCTACTGGACACTTGGCTCATGACTATTCTTGTGGCTCGCATCTTGCTTCTTCCTCTACTTGGTGGAAGAATTCCCTCAAGGACCATCTTAAGTACTTTGTTCCTTGATGGTTCCTCTTTTTTGGATAGTGAGGATTCTAAGCAGTGATTTTTTTAGTGGCTAATATTTTCCAATTGGCTAATAGTTGAAATTTGGGAATCCAAAATTGGCTAATAGTTTGAGCTACAATGTGAATTGAATCACCACATTTTTACAAAATTTTATTATAGTCTTATTTAAATCGCCAAATAATTTATTTTATTAAAAATTTCAACTCAAAAATTCGCCACAATATTCGATACATGATTAGATCAGATTCACCTTAATTTAATAAATTATTGGAGAAATCTATATTAATTCGCCAATAGTATATCATAACTATTAGTTGCTTTAGGACCAAATTTCTAATCTTTAGTTTCCACCATTGATTTAAATATAATATAATGGCCCTTGTTGTATTCCATGAGGTAAAATGTACACATGATTTGTAATGCTCATGGGGTCCATAATTTTTGGTATCAAGAGCATTATAGATTGTGCGTAAATTTCACCTTATAGTGTACAACAAGGGTTTTTAGACCAATGATCTAAAAGCAGTTTTGAGCCCCCATGAGAATTATAGATCATGGTTGCATTTTACCTTGTAGAATATAATGAGGGCCATTATATTATAAAACAATGGTATAAAGTAAATATTATAGTCTATCCCTTCAACTCATCGATAATTTCCACCCTCGGGCCCCTACTTTTCCATGAGAATTATTTTTAGATTGGATAGATTCACCATCATAATTAATGCATTTTTCTATTATTTTTCAAGATTCACCAAAATTTTCCACAAAATTTTAGTGATGTAAAAAACTCGCCAATAAAAATAATATTTTTTTCAAAAAAAAGGAAAGTTTTGCCAATAGAAATTAAAAAAATTTCCTCAAAAAATGAAAGATTAGCCAGGATTTTATATCTTTTTTTGAGGGGGGTTTCTTAAAGTTGTC
This sequence comes from Sequoiadendron giganteum, assembly GCA_007115665.2. NCBI lineage: Eukaryota > Viridiplantae > Streptophyta > Pinopsida > Cupressales > Cupressaceae > Sequoiadendron > Sequoiadendron giganteum. Next base: position 557,553,395 of record CM021101.1, on the reverse strand, counting down.
ACTGATTCTAAGCCTCCTTCTCCCCCTTCTCAGAAGAAAGTGACTGCTATTGATAATGTTTCCCCTCTTGTGGATCCTTCTATTTAGAGTTTGGACAAATTTTCTCCTACTACTATGTATGTTGCCTCCCTTGAGGCCCCTGGTGCTCCTATCTGGACAAAGATGTCACTACCATGGTTCTAACTATTGTGGTCTCAATTTTGGATGTTCCACCTGATGTTCTTGTTGCTCCACCTGTTAGCTCTTCTAAAGGGGCTTCTCCCCCTTCCTACCTAAAAGATTCAAACCTTGGTTTCGTTTCTTGTTGGACTATTGTGCAATGTAGGAAGAAGTGTACTCCTAAGAAGATCTATATTTTGCTTGACAAGCCTTTGAGGACTAAGTTGTTGGGTTCAAGTGATTGAGCTATTTCTCATTGGTTTCCTTGTTTTGTGTACTTTGTGGGTGGCCTATTGGACTGGTTTTGGTTTGAACTATTGGCTAGAAAGTCTTTTTTTTTGTGTAAAACAAAGACCTTAATGTTCAATGAAAAACCTATGTTCACTAGAAATAGAAAATAAATATAATAATAAAATTAATTATATTCAAAATTATATCTTTTAGAAAGCTTATATTAAGGAATAAATGCTTAAAAAATAAAAAATTTAAATTACCTCATTTGATTCCCAAAAAGGTAAAGAATTTTTTTTTTTTTTGATACCATTTTGATAGGTGTGGAGGAGACTCCATTGAGGTTTTGATTTAATACTAGGGGTTCTATCCAAGAGGGTTTTTTCTAACCCCTTTTAATTAAATTCCTTTAGATGAAATCACTTAAGGCTTAAATAATTATTTTTTCTAAAAAATATGTGATTTCAAGAAAAAATAGGATGTCACATAAGTGGGACACACTATTTTGGTAGCACCTATTTGGTGTGAACCCCATAATTTTTATTTTATTATTTATTTTTAAACATCAATTAGTAAAAATATAGCCAAGGGTGAGTGCTATAAGTTGTGTATTTTTATTTTTTATGAAAAATAATATTTTTTGAAGTGAATGCATTATAAAAATTACATCACTAAGAATGCACATCACATAAGTGGCACAATACTATTCAAAATATCATTTTTTAATGTGTATAGAATGAATTACAAAATAATCAAGTATAACATTTTAAAATTTAGATAAACAAGTTAAAATTTATAAAGAAAAATTATTGCATGTGTATTGGAGGAATGTGAATACACTTCTCAAAAAAATACCTTAGCTTATTAAAAATATTTAAAAATGTATATGACTAGAAATCAAAGAAGTGGCTCATAATTTTGATGGTGCTTTCATAAAAAATATTGCAAAATATATAAAGTTCATGAGCTAGAAGTTTGAATTTATTCTTTTATTTTGAAAAATATGAAACTGGCAGCCAAAGAAGATGTCCAAACCTTAGGATTTTAAATCTAATCCTAAATGGTAGGGATCATCAAAATTTTAAGTTTAAGAAATAAAAAATATGCATGTGTTATAATTTTTACACCTTATATAACATGTACATGTGTTATATGGTACGTGTTTGTCATATACCATGTATGTTGTATCAAAACATGTTATAGTGCATATTTTTTATGTCTTGGATCTAATATAAGTCATAAAATGTACAATTATATTACAAACATGTTATGGTGTATAAAATTTTTATAGCACATATGTATTTCACCAAATATATTAAGGTGGTTTCTAATTTTTTCCTTCATTTCCATACACTGACTATGTATGAATTTTAGTTTTAATACCAACTGCATCAATTTTTATATTAATTTAAATTTCAATATGATCCTAGATCAATTGAATTCCAATATATAAATTCCTAAGTTAAATTTTGATCATATGAACATCAAATTTGATATCAATATCAAGTTTATTTTTTGATATCCATAATTAAAAGAATAAATTCGTGATAGTTTTAATTTTATATCAACTTCAATTTTATTTTTTTGGTAGATTAATAGCTAGATAGGGCCAACACCATGTATTATATCGGATTTCTAAAAAAGATGTTACATTGTTCAGCCCATCATCTGGCATAGTTAAAAAAACTCCATCCCTTGAACCACCCAAAAGAAAACATACAATTCACATGCCATCCCCAACCTCACATTGTTACATCCATGCAAACCCCCCAAAACCACTAGACATCCAGACCACCTACCCCCTACCATAGAAACCCCTACACCCTCTTATCACAACCACCAAACCCAAACCCAAAATACCACCCAACCCTCAAAGAGCCACAATAGAGGCATTTACCCCTTTTGTTGTTGATCTAAGAAACATGTTGTGTTTGTTTGAAGTGGATTTCCTCTTTTTCACCTCTATCCATTCCTTCTCACAATGAGGTGATGCCATCCTATTTTGATCAACTCCTCTCAAGTATGGGTCCTTTCTCCATCAACTTCAAAGTTATTCTGATCAGATCTGGCGTTATTCCCGGTCGATAAAAAGAATTGGAAACCCCACCAATTCGGCCCTCCGCTATCCAAATGGATAGAAATTGAAGAATCGGCCAGGAATGCATCTACACAAAATAAAGATAATGCTCATTCATTACAAATTTTTTGCATTAATATTGAAGAAATTGAGGGGCAAAATGATGTAGGATTGTATGAGACATCTATTGTGTTTCCTAATCATGATTGTGATACTCATGTCACTGAGATTCTATTGCAAGTTAGTGATTGTGATTTTAAGGGTAATGATTGCAGTACTGAGAATGCAACTGAGTTTTTATTTTTACTAGAGTCGTGTGGGAATGAAGAGCCCCATGTTTGTTTCCCAGTGAAGGAACAATTGTCAGATGACATATATCTGGAGTGTGCCCCAGGTATATTAGTAGTGCAATAGGGAAGCTGTATAAATATTGAGCAATCTAAGGAAAATGATGTGTGTGGTCAGAAGAGTACAATGGGAGGTAGCCATTATATTGATGAACACATTGGTACTAGGGTCTTTCTTGATTATCTATGTAAAGTGGAGATGGATGTGTTATTTCCTTCTGGCATTGATGTGATCAGTAAAAGGTTTTCAGATCATGCTGAAATATTCACTTATAAGTCAACATATTTAGCATGTAGTGCTGAGTTCAAGGAAGCCAACACGTATTGTTCTGTCTTTTCTGATCAAGGTGAAATTGATGCTTTTAAATCTGTCTCTGAGAGTTTTCATATAGAAATAAATGAAGAGGTACAAGAAAGGATGTATATGGAGTGGTCGAAGATGAATGTGTTTGTGCATTCCCTAAAGAATGATGTAGCCAATACTGCTAACTTCTGTAATGCCCTGGTATACTCCCAATCGACAAATTTCATGGGGTGGCAACCAAACTTGAGTAGAAAATTCTAGGAGGGAAATTCCTGGAGCTATGTATCATCTTTGTTAGGTGATGAAAGTAAGGATACCATGCACACCATTCTATATGACAACTTTCAGTTCAATGTGCAAACTAATGATACCGGAATGGATGATGTTACAGACCAAGTAAGTTATGAAAGTTTCCATTTCCTGGTATAGCTAAGCCAACATCCTATGAAATATGACTAGGAGAAGGATAAGGTGAAGTATTATCATGGTCATATGTTGCTCTTAAAATGGTGGGGCAAAGCATTGATCAAATCAGTACATGGGTAGAGTATACGTAGGCACCATAGTATTCTCAAAGGTATTGGTCATCCCATGAGCTTCGAAACATCAAATAGTGAATGCTGCAATCTATTTTTGCGTCAGAAAATGGAGAATTTTGTTTTTAATAGGGGTAGACCTTAATTTCTCTTGTTTGGTGGCTCGGGGCTACCAGGTTTGTACACACAAGTCTAGTTGACAAAACAAGGTAACATATTTGTTAAAGAGCTTGTGTAATTCAGTAATCTGGTTTGCGAAACTGGAGATTCTAGATTCTTGCTATGCCCACAGGGGGCATACATCCCCAATCGGAGCCACTGATGGGACTTTCAGTTTTTAAAGTGATGCAAGCTGGGGTTTTGGGGTTTCAAAGTTACCCATGGTGATTTTAATTATCGAATTTTGAAAACCCTCTTGTTATGTTTCAACAGTAAGTTACTACCGAGGGTAACCAGTCATTTTAATAAGGTTTTATCAATCTCAGGTTGTGTCTTTACTGGACCCTTTCACCTGGCTTGCCGATCTTTCTGCTAGGATGGTTTAAGTGTTTATACCACTGGGGGTTTCACTGGCCAGTCCCACCTGAATGCTGCATCTGATGTCTGGCTAACCTTCCGATCACAAGTTTTGATTTGGGTCGTTTCTCACTAACCTCATAGGTTTTCCTGCTGGCATCACCAAAGTGGTGCAAGGTTTGTGAGATGTCGCCATCTGGCATGAACGGATGTGTGGGGTTTTTCCCAAGGTGTTGGCGGTGATGTCTGGTCGTCTCTTCACTGGAAATGGTCTTTAATAATGGGGTTAATTATGATCTCTCGTGCACCTCACATGATCAGAATAAATATTCCTAAAGGTAATGCGAGGTCTGCGAGGGGGTGACATGTGGTCTTTCTTCTTAGGCCAATGGAGCTATGTGGGCCCCACTGTTTGGTTCATGCCTCCTATTTTTGTGTGTTTTGATTGGACATGTTTTCCCAGGTGCTGAGGTGGATTGTCAATACTCATTGAATTGATCTCAACCCTCCGATTTTCCAGATGTGTTCCGCATCAGTGGTTCAAATTCAAAGGAGGGGTGTATGATTCATCTGTGTGGCATACATTGCCTTGCTATTTCTAGTTTCATTAATGGCATGGATTTTTGCAGAGGATCTCCTCCTAATTTTCTTCGGTGTGCGAACAGTGCCATCCTGCTGAAAACACTCATGGCTGTATTAGCCACTAATTGTTCAAGTGCTCGAATTGATTTCAAGCAATTATAGCTTGCACACTAAGCCATTCTATAAATGTTGACCAAGTTACTTGCGTTTAGCATTGCATTTTTGTTCTTGTGCAGGAAGGTTTCTTCTCCGGTGTATTGTAAGGCTTTGTTTTTCTCTATGGACAAATCGATTGAACGTAGGAGTGTGAGGCTAGGAGCCTGAAGGTTTCCAATCGTGATGGAGCCAATTAATTCCATAGCGCTCGGGGATACTACTAGGAGTATTGGAAAGAAGCTAGTACGTTGCTCATCCCCTGTGGTCATATCTGATTATGATGATAATGAATCTAACATCGATTTAGACTACCGGTGTTACTTGGCCACCTTAACTGAGCTCATGGGAGTAAATGAGGAGGTCCTAGTACTTGAACCTATATCTGCATTGGCACCTGGTTCGGTTGTTAGGGGTTGTGCTGACAAGGCTATTAGGGGGAAGGTGGTTCTGTAACTGTCTTAAGCGCGGACTTGAAGTGGTTGCCTGTACTGGGCCATGTGTTTTCTTGATGGTTACCGGTGGTGGGTTTGTTGGATGTTTCTTTTCCTACTATTTCATTATGTGGATGTGGACATGCACGTGCTTTGCACGAAATTTTGTTCTTCGACTGGTTACTATGTAACCATTTTTGATTCCTCTGATCATGCACGATGTTATCGAATGATGAGGAATGTGAATTTGAATTTCACTTTGGGTTGCAATTCAATTTTGATATTGATAATGTAGCCTAATGCTTGTTGCTCTCCTATTATATAAGGGAGATTTCATGGCTCATTTTAGAGTCAGGATTTTGGGTCCGAAACCTTGGAGTCTGTACAGTTAGATTTAATGTTGGAATTTTGTGAACATTATTCAGGAAATCATCCCGGGTGGGGATTTGTATAAAGTTAGTATGCTATTCTTTTTTAATTACTGATATCAAAAAAAATCTATAAAATTAAGATGGTTTGCTCTCCTGTGTGTATGTCGTGGTTTATGAATGGATTTATCAAGGGTTTCTCTCTTCATTTTCAATGATTAATTGAAAGTGTAATTTGTTTTCTTCCTTTAACTTAATGAGTTAATCAAATGCTTGAAAAGCTAAATTACATGTTCATGGTTGTATATACTCAGGATCTCTAAGAAGTACTATTTTAATATACTGAAACATCTCATAGTAGTAATGCTATATGAAGATAAGTTCACAATATTAGAATTATACTTTGTATGACTCCGTCGCCCAATGGATGGGGCATTGTATAATGTTTGCAACCTTTATCTTTTGTTTGAGACTGCATTTCTAAGCATGGTGATCCAAATACTGAACATAATCACATATTAAACCTTGTCTTCCTATGGGAAGTAATTCTTGCATTAAGTTGGTCAATTTCGTTGCTCTTTGGTGCCTATAAATTATTCTTCGGTCTGCCAATATGAAGAATAATGACTACTCCCTTGAATGTGTAGGGATTGTAATCTGTATATAGAAAGTGTTCTTACCAGTTATAAGGAATTTTAATGAACATATTTAGGTTTACCCACCTTGGTCCTATAGAGCCAGAAGTTTAGGAGAGGTCAGTCCATAACTGACTCTCGTTAGTTGGCCACTAGCCTTTGCAATCATCCATAATAGGGGTTGGCTACCTCTTCGAGAACTACAATCTCTATGTGGGAAAAAACACCAACAGGGGGAAAGGGTACTAGAATTTGCAAATAGTTTTGACAAACAACTACAATGGGAATCATTCACCACTCTTGGTGAATCAATCCCATTTCGATTTTTCAAAAATTGAAAGTTCTAATATGCACTTGAACACCTATTATTTCCTTCCAAATTGGGTTCCAAATTCGAATATGCAAAAACACTTACAAAATAGAATATAAACTTGATTTGCTAATGTGGGGTTTGCCTTAGTCAAAATCTTAGTTTGGTCATTAAAACTTGATAGAAATAATGAAATGTGCATGAAAATCCTAGCCTTAAGTGTGTCTAAAACAAAGAAATATGAAATATGATGTAATCCTATTCTAATATGCAAGAATATGATGCAAGAATAGAGATATGAAGATGAATGAATCAGTTGTCATGATGTCTCATCACCCCAAATGAATTCTAGTGATGATTGTGCCTTCCTTAGGCTAAGTGTAGAGTGCTAATGAAGGATGGAATCGCTTAGGATACAAGTCCTTCAGCTTGGATTGATGGCTATTTGCATCTCCCCAACCTAGAATCCATCATGATTCACCATAGACAACCATGATCAACCCTTGAAAATTCTAGATCTTGAGTAAAAGTGAGTGTAAAGACCTACAAAAACACTTTAATTCTACTCCAAAGCTTAAACTTTACCGATTAATTGTTCTTGAATGCTCTTGTGAAGATTCTTGAATTCCTAGATCTTGAAAATTGTTGTTGAAAATGCTTGCTCAAAGTGCTTAGAGATGATAAAAGTTACTTAGAAACTTGTTTTTATAGGAATCAATACCTAATTTACTCATATCTTGATCTCAAAGGAAGACATCCACTAAAAATTTGAATTGAATTGGTGAATTTCCCTCTCAAAATTGAAAAAGATTGCAAATGGGACTCATTCGCCACCCTTGGCGAATGTGTCCCACCTAAGGAGGTTCATTCTCCCAAGGTGACAAATGAGTCCACCTTAGCTTTTTGAGGTGGGTTTTTAGGATTTTTGGTGTTTTGCATGATTTTATAGGATGTTTAGGTTAAATGAGCCTCAAGATCCAAAATAATGGATCTTAGGAGCTTATAAATAATGATTTTAAAGGGTAGTTAATGCAAGGATGCCAAAATGGGTCCAAATTAATTGTTAAATTTCCTCACTTTAAAGAGCGTACAATTTTATACTCTAAAATTTTTATAAGGTGCCACATAATAATGGTCTTCGAGCTTCATGAGACAAGAAAAACTTTGTATGCTTGGATCTCATGAACAAACAATGAATTTCGAGTTTCATGAGGCAAGAAAAAATTTGTATGCTTGGGACTCATGAATAAAAAATATGGCTTCATAGGCATGCAAAGTGTGTTATGCAATGTGGCCATATAACCAATGTTGTAAATGCAAAATACTGTAAGGAATGTTCAAAGGGATTTTTCTTAGTTCATGCAAGGTCTCTTCTTAGGGAACATTGTGCATAATGTCTCCAAGAGAGGACAAGTCCAAGACATATCACGCTCTTGGAGGAAATCAAACCTAATGACACCACGAAAAAAATTATGCGTTGCAAGAAGAAAAAAGATCGCACATTGAAACATGAGTGTTGATGTATATTTAGCCCACACTTTAAAAGCGGTTGCTACACCATTATTTTTTTCAATTGCTTTAAAGTAGAAGAAGACATGAGAGCTTATTCAAAAAGACCTATGCCAAGTCATATGTTTCTAATAAGATACGTCATGAATATGTATTTCACATGCGAGTCAACTTAAGGCACGCCATCTATATCCCAAGCTTGCTCTTATTTGTACATGAAAGGCAATACACTAGCCAAAAGAGACAATGACAAGTGACATACGATAACAAGGCTAATTGAACCCTTGCCCCCACTTAGTGTAGGACAAGGATGATACAAAATGAAAAGAGGAACTAGGTGCTTCAACCCAAGGAAGCACACCATAGTCATTAATATATTGAATTTTGTTACTCAAAGCCTTACATTCATTAGTAGAATGACCATGAACTCTATGATATGCACAAAATGAATTCTTGTAATAAAATTTCTTCCATGTTCTTGGAGAGAGAGATATTAGACGATCTTGGAGTAGTCTTGCCAAGATACCCTCTTGATCAATAAAATATGTTGCTTTATTTTGAAACAAAGACATCTCTTTCTTAGTACAAGGTGTCATTGTTGGAAAAAGAAGGATAAACAACTGAGAGGGGGAGGTGAATCATTTGTTACAAAAATTGAACTTATTCAACTTTTAATCAACCTTTAATCTCAGATCTAATAATTAACAGTGGAAGGATAAATCAACAACACATTAGGAACACATGAACACCAAGATTTTATACGTGGAAAACCTGTTAGGGGAAAAACTACGATGGATGTTAGTCCACAAGATTATACCTTGTTAGAAGTATAATGAAAAATGAATAGGGAATGCACATGAATTTAAGCACATTGCTTAGAGCTCACCGCTCAAAGGGAAGGATCATTTCCTTACATAAAACAATTAGATTAAATCCATCTGATGAGGTTGAATTGAGAAATTATCTTCTGCAAAATCTTGATGACAGTTCCAATCTTCACACTTCGCTCAATCTTCTTCACACTCTGTTCTGAAATCAAATGATCTGATCTTTATTCACACATTTCACATACACACCACACACTCACACAGTAAGCATAGATCAAAATGAAGAAACAATCACTCTTATATATCCGCTACATGAGTTTACATCAACAACTCTGTCGGCCACAAAATAAAGAATAAATTACAACTGTTGGCCCAATTCATGAATAAATTTCAATGCACACCAATCTAAGTCAATCAAATAGTAATGAAGACCTAAATCAATGTCCTCAAATATGCCAAACAATAAAAGATTAATCCATAAGGATCCGCAAAATGCTACCACCATCATGTCGGCCAAGAACATAAAAACTTCGAACACATAAAGGAAAATCTTCGATCATGAACACACTGATCAACACGAACATACAACACTGATAGAGGAAGATCTAGAAATATCATTGAACATCTCAAGAATGTACACAACAAATCAATTCATTGGAATTTCAATCACATCTTCTAGAAACGCCTGCTATAGTAACTGAATAATTGTAGGAACATAAAAATTCATAACTTTCTCAATTCTTGATGCACACCTCTAAAACTTTTAGACAACATACTAGATAGGCTCAACAAAAAACCCTCTAATGTGTGCCTTCTGACCATCAACATACAAAAATTTCCATCACTTTGATCTTCTCAGCTTCACAGACTGCCTATAATATATTTGTTACAATTTTCTCAATATCCTCGACATATACAACCTTTAGAATCACCAATGCTAATAATATTGACATCAATGACAACCATATATCAGCAACACAACCACAACTTCCAAAAATCTCCCCCTTTGGCATTGATGGCAACACATGATGTGAAAAATACCATCAACATAACTAACTCTTCACACAATACTTTTCTCCTCATTTGTTCTACACTTCTCCCCCTTATAGTACAAGGTTTTTCTCATTATACTTCTCCCCCTTTGACATAAATGGAAAAGGTACACAAGCTCTAAACAATATATCTAAAACATCTAACTACTCCCCCTGAGTATCAACCACCACAAAATCAATTTGAAACAAGATCTGACTGTAAGGCCATGGATTGATGCAAATACTTGCATCTTAATTCAAATTAGGAGGGGAAATCACCTCTAACTTGCCTCTAAGATACTCAAAAGTATCTTTAGGCAATAGTTTAGTAAAGAAATCTACAATTTGTTCCTTTGTAGGCACATATTCTAATATGACCTCTTTATCACTCACTTTGTCTCTCAAAAAGTGATACTTGATGAATATATGTTTTGTCTTTGAATGTAACACTTGATTCTTGGAAATGTTTATGGCACTTGAACTATCATAGAATATAGCAATAGGCTCATCATACTCAACTCTGATATCTCTCGACATCTGCTTCATCCACAACACTTGAGTACAATTGTTTGCATCAACAATATATTATGCCTTAGCAGTAGATAAGGAAATGGAATTCTTGTTTTTACTTAGCCAAGACACCAACTTCTTCCCCAAGAATAATGCACCACCACTTCTACTTTTCCTATCATCCACATCTCCTTCCCAATTTGCATCTGTAAAGAAATTCAGAGTAAGATCATCATCCTTAGGATACCAAAGGCCAAAATCAATTGTTCCTTTTAAGTATCTAATAATTCTCTTTATTGTAGTCACATGTGATTCCTTTGGATCAGCTTGATATCTAGCAACCATGCACACAACATTCATAATGTCTGGTTTGTTTTGAGTTAAATAAAGAAATCCACCAATCATTGACCTATATCTTGTTTGATTAGGATTAGGAGAATCATCATTTTGTGTTAACTTGCATCTAGTTACCATGGGTGTACCAAATGGATTTGAGTCTTCCATGCCAAAAAAAATTAGTAACTCTCTTACATGTTTGGACTGAGTTATGAAACTTCCATCATTTAACTAATTAATTTGCAATCCTAGAAAGAATTTCAGTTCTCCTATCATTTAAATTTCAAATTCACTTTTCATTTCATCAATAAACTTCATACATAAGTCATCATAACCTTCAAAAATATTTTCATCAACAAAGGCTTGAATTATGAATTCTTTATCCTGATCCAACTTGAAATACAAATTGTTGTCAACAGTTCCTTTCTTGAATCCAAGTTTCAACAAGTATTTATCCAATCTAGCATACCATGGTCTAAGGGCTTGTTTGAGTCCATATAGTGCTTTCTTCAATCGACAAACCATGTCTTTTTCATCAGTCAATTGAAATCCATCTAGTTTCTCAACACAAACTTCTTCTTCTAATTCACCATTCAAGAATGCTAACTTTACATCCATTTGATAAAGTTTGTAATCCTTGAAAGTAGCATAAGGAAGAAATAAATTTACAACTTCAATTCTAGCAACAGAGGCAAAGGTTTCTTCAAAATCAATACCTTCCATTTGTGAGTATCCTTTACATACCAGTCTTGCTTTGTTTCTAACTACTTCACCTTGCTCATTCAACTTATTCCAAAAGACCCATTTGGTTCCATTCACATTTTTGTCTTGAGGTCTAGGACCAAGAATCCATGTATCATTTTTCTCTATCTGCATCAGTTCTTCCTTCATTGCTTCCATCCAATACTCATCTTTACATGCTTCATTAACATCACTAGGCTCAATTTTGGAAATCAAACAATATTCTTCTACAATTCTTCTTCTAGTCTGCACACCTTTGTTCTTGTCTCCTATGATCTAACTTTCAAAATGACTTTGCTTTACATACCTTGGAATTTTGGGTTCTTCTGTTCTTCTGTATTTCCCTTGTCTTCTCCTTCATGATTTTCTTGATGCACCGAAACAATTTGAACTTGATTTTGTGTCTGTCCATTCTTTCCATTCTCAGTATTATTTTTTTGGTCATCAAAATCATATCCACAATACCTCGATGATCTGACAGTGTCTTCATCAACTTTGACATTTGCACTTTCAACCATTTTCTTCAATATTTTATTGTAATAGTAGTAGGATTTGGTCTTAGTAGAGTAACCTAGAAAGATTCCTTCATCACTTCTAGCTTCAAAATTTCCTATATCTTCATCTCTTTTGATATAACATCTACTTCCCAAGATTTTGAAATATTTAATAGTAGGCTTATAACCAAACCACAACTCAAAGGGAGTCTTACCAGAATTACTATTGACATTCACCCGATTGATAGTATACAAAATAGTTCTTACAACTTCTCTCCAATCGAAATGAGGAACATTACCTTCCAACACCATAGTTCTGACAAAATCTAAAACCGTTATGTTCTTTCTCTCAACAACTCCGTTCTGTTGTGGGGTCAAGGGAGCAGATAACTATCTTTTTATTCCATGCTCTTCACATAATGAATTGAATTCCCAGGAAGTGATTTCTCCATCTCTGTCTAATCTCAAACATTTGACTTTCAAACCGGTCTCATTTTCTGCTAAAGCTTTGAAGCTTTTGAATTTCTCAAATGCCTCATGTTTTTCTCTTAAGAAAGCAACCCATACCATTCTAGAATAATCATCAATAAGCAACATAAAGTACCTTTCTCCTTGTAGACTTTTGATTCTGGATGGACCACATAGATCAGTATGAACCAAATCCAGTACTCCATTGGAATGATGTTGTTTACTCTGAAATGAAATTCTTGTCTGATTTCCCATTTAACATTCCTTGTATATAGTGTTAGTAGGCTTCACTAACTTAGGTAGATATCTGACTGCTTGTGTGGAACTTATATTTAAAATGTTATCAAAATTCACATGATACAACCTTTTATGCCATAACCAACTTACATCAACTTGAGCAATCAAACAACTTTCACTAGTAGCATTTAATTGAAAAATATTACCTCTTGTCTTTGTACCTGAAGCAATCACATCTCCAGAGCTTCCCAGTATCCTGCACTTACCATCTTTGAACTGAAGATTGTAACCTTTGTCAACCATCTGTCCAACACTCAACAAATTGTGCTTCAAACCTTCAACATATAGGACATCATCAATATTACATTTACCACCAAGAGAAATAGTGCCTCTTCCATAAATCACACCAACATTGTTATCTCCAAATCTTACAACACCAGCATCATATTTTTCCAAGCTTAGAAACTTGCTTTTGTCACCAGTCATATGATGTGAGCATCCTCTATCAATTAGGCACTCATCCTTCTCATCAATCCTGGCTGCAAGAGATTTCTCAATATTTTCATTACTAGCTAATTCAGTGGACATCGAACCATTTTCCTTGATAGAAATGAATACCCATTCATTTTCATTTCTAGTTTCTTTATCAGATTCATCATCAGTAACACCTTCTTAAGCATAATAACACCTCTTTTGAAATTTAGACTTGTCAGGTTTATAATTAGAAACTCTTTGAGGACACCTTGATACAAAATGACCTATCTTACTGCAAGAGAAACATTTAATAAGAAAATTTCCTTTGTACTTACCTTGCTCTCTAGCTTCTCTTTTCACAATCAATGCTTCTAGTTCTTCTAGATCTCTTTCTTCATCTTCAATTAGTTTCATTTCATCTTCAAACTTTATTTTTTTCCTGAAGCTCTCTCTCGAATCATATCTCTATTGGTTTTTACGGATACAGTAGATTTGAATGTGGACTCTGTCTTAGGAGAAGATTCACCAAATTCACTCAACTCAAAGGTAGCAAGTTTTCCAATCAACATGTCTCTTGTCACATTTGTTACTGTCCTGAGCTCTTCAATAGAATGAGCTTTTATTTTGTAATAAGTAGGCATAGATCTAAGTATTTTAGCTCATCTTCTTCCAAGATTCCACTCGCACATCTAATTTTATCACTAGTTCATTTAACTTTTGCATGAAGGAAAAAATGTTTTCATCTTCATGTTCTCCCACTTTCCTTTCAGACTTTGTAGCTTATAAACTTTCACTAGTTCATCTCCTCCATACAATGTTTCCAACTTTTCCATATCTCATGTGCAATCTTCAGACCTATCACATTTTTCATCTCTAAATCTGTCAAAGAACTTAGCAATGCTTCTATAGACCTGGTATTAGTTTCTTCTTCTTTGATCTCATCAACAGTAGAGGTACCATTTTGAGGAATAGTATATGGATTCTTTGTAATCTTATAGAAAGGCTCACTAATGCACTTCAAATGACACTCCATTTTGAATTTCCACAGAGAGTTGTTTGTACCATCGAATCTAGGACTATCCTTCTTGTATGATGCCATCTCAGATCACTTCAAGCTATTAAAATTCTTTAGAGGAACTAGCTCTAATACCAATTGTTGGTAAAACAAGGATAAACAACTGAGAGGGGGGTGAATCACTTGTTACAAAAATTAAACTTATTCAACCTTTAATCAAATTTTAATCTTAGATATGATAATTAACAGTGGAAGCATAAATCAACAACACATCAGGAACACATGAACACCAAGACTTTATATGTTGAAATCTTGTTAGGGGAAAAAACATGGTGGATGTTTGTCCACAAGATTATACCCTGTTAGAAGTATAATGAAAAATTAATAGGGAATTCACATGCATTTAGACACACTACCTAGAGCTCAATGCTCAAAGGGAAGGCTCACTGCCTTACATAAAACAATCAGATCGAATCCATCTAATGAGGTTGAACTGAGAAATTAGCTTCTGCAAAAGCTTGATGACAGTTTTGGTTAGGCACATAAACACTTCTTCACACTTCGCTCAATCTTCTTCACAATCTACTTTGAAATGAAATGGTTTGATCTTTATTCACAAATTTCACATACACAACACACACTCGCACACTACACATACATCAAAATGAAGAAACAATCATTCTTATATATTCGCTACATGAGTTTACCTCAACAACTCTATCGACCACAAAATAAATAATAAATTACAATTGTTGGCCCAATTCATGAATAAATCTCAATGTGCACCAACCTAAGTT